>VMRK01000539.1:0-600000 GCA_016801395.1 Leptodermis oblonga
GTTCGGAGCCGGCCACCGTCAAGCGCCGAGCCGGCGATCGATTACCGCGACACCCGGCTTTCCTGCGTCGCCAGGCCGACTGACGCACTACCCAAGGCACGTTAAGGAAAACGGAGGACGACCCGGCACGACGCCGGGGTGACCGACGCTCCGCCGCCGTCCCGTCCGGGCGCGGAGCGTCCCCGCTTCGCCGACGGAAAGTCGCTGATCCTCAGTGGCGTGCAAGTGCTTGACGGGACGAGTAATTCATTCGCAAGGGCGGTGAGAATCCGCCTGTCATTCATGCTGAAGGAAGAGTGAAGGCACGCTGGACTGTACCGTCTGGTTTGTTTATTCACAGGTTAAGACTGTGTTAGCATGATCGCTACTTTAGGCTGCTGCCAAACAAGGTTCGACCCAACATGATCAAGCAGCGCACGCTCAAGAACATCATTCGCGCCACGGGCGTCGGTCTCCACACCGGCGACAAGGTGTACATGACGCTTCGTCCGGCCGCGCCGAACACGGGTATCGTGTTCCGCCGCACCGACCTTAATCCGCCGGTGGAGCTGAAGTCCCGCCCGGAGAACGTCGGTGACACGCGTCTTTCCCCACCCTGATCCAGGGCGAGGTCCGCGTCTCGACGGTCGAGAACCTGCTCTCCGCGATGGCCGGCCTGGGCATCGACAACGCGTATGTCGACCTTTCGGCCCCCGAAGTGCCGATCATGGACGGCAGCGCCGGTCCGTTCGTCTTCCTCATTCAGTCCGCTGGCATCGAGGAACAGGACGCGGCCAAGCGTTTCATCCGTATCAAGAAGCCGGTGGTCGTGAAGGACGGCGACAAGTGGGCCAAGTGGAGCCGTTTGACGGTTTCAAGGTCGGCTTTTCGGTCGAGTTCGACCACCCGCTGTTCAACAAGCGCAATTCGCAGGCCGAGATGGATTTCTCGACGACGTCGTTCGTCAAGGAGAGTCAGCCGTGCCCGTACGTTCGGTTTCATGCGTGACATCGAGATGCTCCGTGAGCGCAATCTCACGCTGGGCGGTTCGATGGACAACGCCGTGGTGCTCGACGACTACCGCGTACTGAACGAAGACGGCCTCCGTTACGACAACGAATTCGTCAAGCACAAGATCCTCGACGCCATTGGCGACATCTACATGCTCGGCCACAGCCTGATCGGCGCGTACTCCGCACACAAGTCGGGGCACGAGCTCAACAACAAGCTTCTCCGCAGCCTGATGGCCGATGCCGCGGCATGGGAAGAAGTCAGCTTCAAGGACCCGGCCAAGGCGCCGATCTCCTACGCCATCCCGCCCAGGCGGTTTGAGCCGGAAGCCAACGCAGCATCAGTGACACGAGAAACCCGCCCACCAAGGCGGGTTTTTCGTTCGTTGGTGCGCGTATTGTGTCGTAGAGCGCACGATGTGCGCGAAAAGCCAACGAAGCGCGTTAAAGCGGTAATCGGTAAAGCTGAACTCCTCGAGCAAGAGCCGGCGGGTGCCACCCTCGGGTCGCCGCAGGCGTGGCCCCGAGGGTGGGCACCCGCGGCTCTCGCTCCCAGGCCCGAGGCCCCAGGCCACAGGCCCAGCACGATGCCAGAGGCGCGCCAGTTTTGTACCTACGAGAACCGTCCGCTATCTACACAATAAGTCACCACCGCGACTTGGCCCTATGGTTCCGATAGCCTTAGGAGCATGTGAATCAGGCGTGCACCTCAGGTGCTCGCTTTGTGAATGCATGCTATAAGTTCGCCACTTCCTAGGTGCGGTACGACTTACGCATTCGCCATGGTGACGGTAAGTGCTTGATTAATCTTCGTTGTCTGCCTGGAGGGCCAGGTAGAGGAACATATCCCGCAGGGTGGGATCGGACAAACGAGGCCGCGGCGGACCGGAGGTGACGGGCCGCACCGGCGGAAAGCGGCCTGTGCCGGTCGGGAATGACCTCGACAGGTGGCAAGGGTGCCACTTTCACGGCGACCGAGTAGGCCTTCGCGCCCATGGCGCGTGCGGCTTCGAGGATCTGCGTCTGGTAGAGCGCACCCGCGACGCCCAGGCCGACGACGGCGCGAGGAAGACGAGCCGGCCTCGCGCAGATCCGCGAAGCGGATGTGGTCGCGCATGGGGGAGGGCAGGGTCGCGCGCAGCTGGCGGTCCAGTTGGTCGAGTTCGCGCGCTTGGCGGCGAGCGACGCGACGGGTCCACGTCCACGATGGATTTCAGTCCACGGGTGGCATGGCGGGACGGCTTGGACGGCGGTGGCATGGGCCGGATGGACTTTTCGAGTGGAACGTATGCAGATCATACTCGTGTCACGTGGTCAGAAAGGACCGAAAACGCTGGACCTCTCCTGCCGGCCGCCTGCGCTGCAAGATGGCAGCTGTCGCCCTGGCCGGCGTGCTGGGCATTGCCTGCATCGGTGCGGTCGTCGCTCTGGCTGTGGCCAGTCCCCCGCGTGCGTGCCCTTGGCCACATCCAGGGGTTCAGCAGCAGGTGGGCGACCAGGATGCCCAGGTGGCGCAGATCAGGCGGGATGCCCAGCGAGATCTCGACGCCTAGCCGTGAAGTGGGCCAGTTGCAGGCGCAGTCCATACGCCTCAATGCGCTGGGCGAGCGTCTGACCCAGGTGGGCAAGCTCGACGCCGGCGAGTTCGACTTCGACGAGGTGCCGGGGCAGGGCGGCCCGGAATCGACCGCCGGTGGCGACGCCTACGCCTTGCCAGGGTCGCTGGATCGCGGCATCGACCGGTTTATCGGGCCAGTTCGATACCCAGCAGGTCCAGCTCGAGGCCTTGAGCGACATGCTGATGGATCGCCGGATCGAGTCAGCCTGCGGCCGACCGGCATGCCGGTGAACGGCTACATTTCGTCCTATTTCGGCGGCCGCCCCGACCCTTTCAGCGGGCACAGTGCCCGGCATACGGGCATCGATATTGCCACTCCGACGGGTACGCCGGTGACGGCGGTTGCCGAAGGCATGGTCACCTTGCCGGTCAGCGCAGCGGCTATGGCGACGTCGTCGAAATCGACCACGGCAACGGGTACATGACCCGCTACGCCCATAACAGTGCCATCGTCGCCACTCCGGCGAGCGGGTCAGGGTGGGCGACGTGATCGCCAAGGCGGGTTCCACCGGCCGTTCCACCGGGTCCCATGTCCATTTCGAGGTCTGGTACCACGATCAGGTGGTCAATCCGCTGGCCTTCGTCCGCAGCCACCGCTGACCCGGCCTTGAATCCGTGGCGGCCTGCCGCCACCCCGAGGAAAGCCAGGGGCGGGCGTAGTATGATCGTCCCTTCGTGCCGCTCGGCTTCAGGCCTTCGGCGCCCTTTTTCGTTTCAGATCCGGATGATCGATGTTCAATCGTGCACTGACGAGTATTTTCGGCAGCCGTAACGAGCGTGTGCTGCGCGACCTTTCCAAGACGGTCAAGCGCATCAACGCCCTGGAGCCCGAATTCGAAACGCTTTCCGACGATGCACTGCGCGGGAAGACCGCGAAGAGTTCCGCGGCAGGCTCGCCGCGGGCGAGGCGCTCGACAAGCTGCTGCCCGAGGCCTTCGCGGTTACCCGCGAGGCGGCCAAACGCGTGCTCGGCATGCGCCACTACGATGTCCAGATGATCGGCGGCATGGTGCTGCATTCCGGCCGTTATGCCGAGATGCGCACGGGCGAGGGCAAGACCCTCGTCGGCACGCTGCCGGTGTACCTGAACGCGCTGGAAGGCAAGGGCGTCCACGTCGTTACGGTCAACGACTACCTGGCTCGCCGCGACTCCGCCCAGATGGGTCGGCTGTACAACTTCCTCGGCCTCACGGTCGGCGTCGTGACCCGGGCATGGACCACGCGGACAAGCGCGAGGCCTACCAGTCGGACATCACCTACGGCACCAACAACGAGTTCGGCTTCGACTACCTGCGCGACAACATGGCGCTCAGCAAGGAGCAGCGCAACCAGCGCGGCCTGCATTACGCCATCGTCGACGAGGTGGACTCGATCCTCATCGACGAAGCCCGCCACCCGCTGATCATTTCGGGCCCGGCCGAGGATCCCCGCAGCTGTACATCGCGGTGAACAAGATCGTACCCCGCCTCATCCGGCAGGAGAAGGAAGACGCCCCGGGCGACTACCTGGTCGACGAGAAACAGAAGCAGGTGCACATGTCCGAAGAGGGCATGGAGCACGCCGAGCAGCTGCTGCGCGAGGCCGGTGTCATCGAGCCCGACAGCGGTCTGTACGATTCGAAGACCTGGCTGTGGTGCACCACCTCAACGCCGCGCTGCGCGCCAACGGCATCTACCAGCGCGACGTGGATTACATCGTGCGCGACGGCGAGGTCATCATCGTCGACGAGTTCACCGGCCGCACCCTGGCGGGTCGTCGCTGGTCCGACGGCCTGCACCAGGCGGTCGAGGCGAAGGAAGGCGTGCCCATCCAGCGCGAGAACCAGACGCTGGCCACGGTCACCTTCCAGAACCTGTTCCGCATGTACAAGAAGCTGGCGGGCATGACCGGTACGGCCGACACGGAAGCCTACGAATTCCAGACCGTTTACGGCCTGGAAGTCGTGGTCATCCCGACGCATAAGCCGATGGTGCGTGTCGACAAACCGGATTCCGTGTTCCTCGGTCCGGATGCCAAGTACAAATCGGTGATCGCCGACATCAAGTCGTGCCACGAACGCGGCCAGCCCGTGCTGGTCGGAACCGCCTCGATCGACGTCTCCGAGCTGGTCTCCGGCTTGCTCCGGCAGGAAGGCATCGCGCACGAAGTGCTCAATGCCAAGCAGCACGAGCGCGGCGCACATCGTCGCGCAGGCCGGCGCGCCGGGCGCGGTCACCATCGCCACCAACATGGCCGGTCGCGGTACCGACATCGTGCTGGGTGGCAGCCTCGAAGCGGCGCTGGCCACCTTGCCCGAAGACGCCCCGACGCCGAGCGCAAGCAGGTGCGCGAGGACTGGAAAAAGCGCCACGACCAGGTGCTCGCGTCCGGCGGCCTGCACATCATCGGTACCGAGCGCCACGAATCGCGTCGCATCGACAACCGCTGCGCGGTCGTTCGGGCCGCCAGGGCGATCGGGGCTCGTCCCGTTTCTACCTGTCGCTGCAGGACAACCTGATGCGCATCTTCGGCGGCGAGCGCATCGGCCGCTGGATGCAGATGTTCGGCATGAAGGAAGACGAGGCGCTGGAAGATCGACTGATCTCCCGCCAGATCGAGAAGGTGCAGCGCAAGGTCGAGCAGCACAACTTCGATATCCGCAAGAACCTCCTCGACTTCGACGATGTCGCCAACGACCAGCGCAAGGTGATCTACGCGCAGCGCGACGAACTGCTCGAAACCGACGACATCTCCGACATGATCGGCGACATCCGTCAGGATGTCGTGGTCGCCCTCGTGCGTCGCTTCGTGCCGGCGGACAGCATCGACGACCAGTGGGACCTCGCCGGCCTCGATCGCGAGCTCGCCAGCGAACTCAACCTGCGTATCGACCTGCGCGGTGGGTCGAGGCCCAGAAGGAAGTGGACGCCGAGGGTATCCTCGAGCACGTTCGCGAAGCGGTGGATGCACTGTTCGCCGAGAAGGAAGCCCAGATCGGCGCCGAGACCATGCGCTCGCTCGAGAAGCACGTCATGCTCTCGGTGGTCGACAACGCCTGGAAGGAACACCTCGCCAGCATGGATTACCTGCGCCAAGGCATCTACCTGCGCGGCTATGCGCAGAAGCAGCCGAAGCAGGAGTTCAAGCGCGAGTCGTTCGAACTCTTCTCCGAAATGCTCGACCGCATCAAGGGCGAAGTGGTGCAGATGCTCGCGCGTATCCGCGTACGCAGCGAAGAAGAAGTACTGGCGATGGAAGCCGAGCAGCAGCGCGCGGCCGACGGCCAGGCCCTGCAGTTCCAGCATGCCGATGCACAGGCTGCGGGTTTGCCCCAGGGTAACGGTCCGGCGGAGGTCGCTGCACCCATCATGCCGTCCGTCGTCAACGACGGTCCGAAGGTCGGTCGCAACGATCCCTGCCCGTGCGGCTCGGGCAAGAAGTACAAGCACTGCCACGGCCAGCTCACCTGAAGCACGGTGAGCCTGCCCGATAAAAGAAACCCGCCGAGAGGCGGGTTTCTTTTTGCCGGTTATTCGTTATCCGTCAGTCGCCGCCGCCCTTGGGCTTCTGCCGGTGCGGTTCGGCATTCACGGTGACGTATTCCGGTTCCTCGGTATCCAGTCGCAGGGCGGGTGAGCTGCCCGCCCCAGACGCAACCGGTGTCGATGGCATAGACGCCCAGGCCGGCGAACCGTCCCAGTGCGGACCAGTGACCGCAGACGATCCGCGTGTCACGGCGACGCATCCCCGGCACCTCGAACCAGGGATACATGCCCGGCTTCTGCGTGCCGGGGTACCCTTGCCTTCGAAGTCGATCCGGCCGGTGACGTCGCAATAACGCATGCGGGTCAGCGTATTGATGGTGGCGCGGTGGCGCTCCACACCCTGCAGGCGTGTTTTCCAGCCCGGCGGCCGGTTGCCGAACAGGTTTTTCAGCAACCGCTGGTGACGCGGGCCGCCCAGCTCGCGCTCGACGTCCAACGCGGCCGCTGGGCCTGGCGCAGTGTCCACATGGGCGCCATGCCCGCATGGATCATCGTCCAGCCCAGGGTCTCGTCGTGATGCAGCAGCTTCTGCATACGCAGCCACTCGAGCAGCACCGGGCATCGTCGGCGAACAGCACTTCGCGCAATTCGGGGTTGACCCGTTGCTGCGCATCCTCGCGCCGCTGGCCGATGGCGAGCAGTGAGAGGTCGTGGTTGCCCAATGTGATGATGGTGCTGTCACGCAGCGAGTGGATCAGCCGCAGCGTGGCCAGCGATTCACCGCCGCGGTTGACCAGGTCGCCGCAGAACCAGAGTTTGTCGTTCGACGGGTCGAAACGAAGCTTCTCCAGCAAGCGCTGGAGTTCGGGGTAGCAACCCTGGACGTCGCCGATCGCGTAGACGGCCATCAGTCCTGTCGCTCCGTCGCGCCGTCGTCGGCGCGGGCATGCACACTATCCATGGCTTCGATCCTAGTGGAGCGTGCGTGGGATCGAAAGCACGAAGGGCGCGATCGGGGCATCGAAGTGCGTGCCGTCGTCCGCCACCATGCGGTAGCTGCCTTCCATCGTGCCGACCGAGGTCTCCAGCACGGCGCCGGAGGTGTATTCGAAGGATTCGCCGGGACGCATCCACGGCTGCTCGCCGACCACGCCGTCGCCGCGTACTTCTTCGACCTTGCCGTTCGCATCCGTGATGACCCAGTGACGCGTCAGCAACTGCGCACCGGACTCGCCCGCGTTGCGCAGCGTGATCGTGTAGGCGAACACGTAGCGATTGTCCTTGGGCTGCGACTGGTCGGGAACGAAGCGGGTTTCGACCTCCACGTCGATCGTGTAGGCTGTTTAGAGTTCATGGAGGGATTGTCAGGACGGGAAGGGGGTGGGCAAGTATGCCCTGAACGCGCTCAGCCCGCGTTTGCGAGCTTCACGAAGTCCATCGGCGCCAGTGTTCGGCGCGTGCACGCGGATCGATGCCGAGTTCACGGATCGTCGACTCGTCCACCAGCCCCTTGAGGGTGTTGGAAAGGGTCTTGCGGCGCATCGCAAACGCGGCCTTCACGACGGCGTGAATGCGTGCCGGATCGCCGGTGGGCAGCGCTCGGGAGGCAGCGGCACCAGTCGCACCACGGCGGAGTCGACCGGCGGCGGCGGCCGGAAGGCGCCTGGCGGCACGGTGAACAGGGGCGTCACCTTGCAGGCCAGCTGGAGCATGACGCTGAGGCGGCCGTAGACCTTGCTGCCCGGCTCGGCGGCCATGCGGTCGACGACCTCCTTCTGCAGCATGAAGTGCATGTCCTGGATGGCCGATGCGTGGGCCACGCAATGGAACAGAATCGGACTGGAGATGTAGTACGGCAGGTTGCCGGCGATGCGCAGTCGCTCGGCGTCGAGTTCACGGGCCAGCGCCGTGAAATCGACCTTGAGCACATCCGAGTGCACGATGCGCAGCTCGCCGATGGCGGCGGCGCGCGCCTGCAGCCCGGGGATGAGGTCGGTATCCAGTTCGATCGCCGTCATGCGCTTCGCCACGGCGAGCAGGGGCATCGTCATGGCGCCTTCGCCCGGTCCGATCTCGACCACGGTGTCGCCGTCCCTGGGTGCGACGGATGAGACGATGCGATCGATGTAGCGCTTCTCATGGGAAGTGCTGGCCGAAACTCTTCTTGGGGCGTGCGTTCATGGCGTGGCCCGGTGGCGGGCGAGGTCGATGGCGAGCGGGTGGCGGCGAACAGGCTGGCGCCGGGTCCGCGCGGCCGGTGCCCGCGAGGTCCAGCGCCGTGCCGTGATCGACCGAGGTACGGATATAGGGCAGCCCCAGCGTCACGTTGACGGGCGTTCGAAGGCTTCACTCTTGAGCACGGGCAGGGCCTGGTCGTGATACATGGCCAGCACGGCGTCGTAGTGCACGCGCATGGCGGGAACGAAGGCCGTGTCTGCCGGCAACGGACCGAGCAGGATCATGCCCTCGCCGCGCAGTCGCTCGAGCAACGGGATGATGGTGTCCAGTTCCTCGCGGCCCATGTGGCCGCCCTCGCCGGCGTGCGGATTGAGTCCGAGCACCGCGATACGCGGACGGGCAAGGCGGAAGTCGTGAATCAGGGCGCGCGACACGATGCGCACGTGCGCTCGATGCGTGCCGCGGTGACCGCCGCGGGCACCGCGGACAAGGGCAGGTTAGTCGTGACCAGGGTGACGCGCAGTTCGGGGCTGGCCAGCATCATGACCACGTCGACGCCCGCGTGCTCGGCGAAGAACTCGGTATGGCCGCTGAAGGCGATACCGCTCTCGTTGATGCTGGATTTCTGCACGGGGCCGGTGACCACGGCATCGAACTCGCCCGCGGCACATCCGTCCGCGGCGACGGCCAGCATGTCCAGCACGTGGCGTGCGTTGCGTGGATCGGGGTGGCGGGATCTCTACCTCGCCCAACGGCACGTGCCGGATGCGTAGGTGCCCGGGTGCCCGGTGGCCGATGCGCTGACCGGTGTCGTCGTCGATATGGAGGGCGATGCCGGCGGCGGCGGCCGCGCGACTCAGGGCCTGGCGGTCGGTGATGGCGACGAGGTTCGGCCTGGAGGTCGCTGGCAGCCAGGCGGGCAACCAGCTCCGGTCCCACCCCGGCGGGCTCGCCGCGGTGACGGCGAGCCGTGGCAGGGTGGTCGCGGTCATGTCGGTGTTACGGCGTGGAGGCCGTGCTTGCCGGCTTGTCGTTCGGGTCTTTCAGCTCGGGCACGCGGATATCGACGAAGGACGTGGAACGTAGCTCACGCAGGTAGTTCTCGTAGGCTTCGTCTGCCTTGCGATTGCCGATGGCCTGACGGGCCTGGTCGCGCTGCAACTGGTCGGTCAGGTCGCTCTGGCGCGAGCCCAGGCGCTGCAGGACGATCCAGCCGGCATCCGTCTGGATGGGGTGCGAGACCTCGTTGTCCTTCAGCTGCTCGACCTGGGTGGCAATGGCCTGGCCCCAGGCGTCCTTGGCGAACCAGCCCATGTCGCCGCCGTTGTTCGCCGTGGTGTTGTCCTTGGACTCATCCTTGGCGAGCTTGGCGAAATCTTCTTTCTTGTCGACGATGCGCGTGTACAGGTCCTGGGCCTTCTTCTCGGCCTGCTCCGGCGTGACGAGTTCGGACGGCTTGATGAGGATCTGGCGGGCGTGGTACTCGGTGACGATCTGGCGGCCCGGTGCCCGCGTGTCGACCAGCTTCAGGATGTGGAAGCCGGTAGGACCGCGCAGGGCGGCGGTGGTCTCGCCGGGCTTGAGCGTGGCGACGGCGTCGGCGAAGGCGGGCGGCACTTCGTCCAGACGACGCCAACCCAGGTCGCCGCCGTCCAACGCGTCAGGCGCGTCGGAGAAGCGGATGGCGGCGGCGTTGAAGTCCATGCCGCCCTTGATCGCCTTGATTGCCTCGGCGGCCTTGGCTTCCGCCTGCGCGATATCGGCGGCGCCCCCATTGCGGGGGTGCTGATGGCGATGTGCGCGAGGTGAACTTCGCCGGCCTTGTAGCTCGGGCTGGCCAGCAGGTTGTTGACCTCGGCGTCGGTGACGGTGACCTGGTCGCGCACCACGCTCTCGTGCAGCTTCTGGGCGATGATCTGGTCGGACAGCTGCTGGCGGAACGCCGCATAGCTGTAGCCGTCCTGCTCCACCGCCGCACGCAGCTGGTCGAGGCTCATCTTGTTCTGCTGGGCTACGTTCGCCGCGGCCTGGTCGATATCCTGGTCGGATACGTGGATGTTCTGGTCGTTGGCGCGCTGGACCTGCAGCTTCATCAGGATGAGGCGGTCGAGCACCTGGCGGGCCAGCACATCCTTCGGCGGCAACTGCCCCGGATTCGAGGCGTACTGGCGGACGATGGCGTTGATGGCCTCGTCCAGCTCGCTCTGCAGGATGACGTCTTCCTCGACCACCGCGACGATGCGGTCGATCGAACCGTTGCCGGCGGTCGCGCCCGACGCCGCCGGCTGGGCCGAAGGCATCAACTGGGCATGGGCCGAGGGCATCGCCACCAGGAGGGAGGCGGCGAGCAGGGAGTACGAGAGGATCTGCTTCATCGAATAGGGAGCCCGGGGCACCTGCCCCACTTATTGATAGCCAAGGATAGCACGGCGCAGGTAGGCGCCCGATTGCGGGTTGAGCGAGCCCAAGCCCTTGAATTCCACCTCGAACATCACCGCGTTGTCCGTCTCGCGCAGGTAGTCGTGCACGTAGTGGCGGCCGAGCACGCGGAAGGCGACGCAGCAGCTGTCGTACTCGATACCCACCGCCGCTTCGAGGGTACGGTTTGAGTAGCTGAAGGTGGTAAACGTCCTGCCGTCGTAGGTGACCGGGACGTTGTCACGGCGGGCGTAGACCCAGCGTGCCAGCGCACGCCAGCGCTCCGACACAGGAAGACCACGGATGTGTCGAATTGTTCCATCACGCCGCGGCGGTAGCGGTAGGAGAAGTTGACGATGCCGTCGCCCTTGATACGGCGCTGGACCATGACCGTCGCCAGATCGGTATTCCGTCCGGACAGGTAGGGGTTGCCGTGGTCGTCGACATACGTGCTGGCTGCTTGTTCGGGTTCCATTGGTAGGAACTGTTCATCCGCCATTTGTCGTTGAACTGGATGCCCAACTGAGCCACGTAGTCCGAGCGGCTGAAGTCAGTCGGTGCGATGCCAGGCATCTGTACCTTCTGGTCGCTGAAATACTTGATCTGGCCGATGCTGGCCGACAGACGCTCGACGCCGGTGTCGTCGAGCAGTCGCGTGGTCAACGCGGCGGTCAGGTTGTTCGCATCCATCTGGCGATCGGGCGCGGAGAGCGGTTGGTCGTAAACAGCTGCCAGAAATCGAACGACATCGCGTTGGTGTCGAACGTGGGCAGGTTGGACTGGTCGCGGTACGGAACGTAGAGGTAATAAAGACGCGGTTCGAGCGTCTGCGTGTAACTGGTGCCGAACAGACTGGTCTGACGGTCGAAGATCAGACCGGCGTCGAGGCTGCTGATCGGAACGGAGCGCGACGGGTCCTGCTTCTTGTAGTACTTGTCGTAGTTATCGTCCAACCGATAGTCGGTGTAGCGGTATTCCACGCGCGGACGGATGAACCACGAGGCACCTGAAAAATCGGCCGACAGGTAAGGCGCGAGGTCGAGGCGTTTACCGTCGATCTGGCCCGGGTTGGGATCGAGCTTGCGGACGACACGGCCTCCGAGTCGACGCCGACGTCCAGCCAGTTGCTCAGCGGCGCCTGCAGATTGAAGGTCGCACGCGGCCAGCGGCGATATGGCACCACAGAGTTCGGCAGGCCTGCGTCCACGTTCTGATAGTCGTCCGCGCCCAGCGCGGCACTCCAGTATTTGCCGCCCTGGTGACATAGGCGCTGGAGCTCAGGATGCCGACGGCCGACTGGTAGAGATCGTTGCTGAAATCGCGGAAATACTGGTTGTCGGACGCATGATTGATGTTGGCCGAAAAATTGAAGCCGGCGCCGAGGTTGGTCGAGTTGGTGATCTGGACCAGATAACGCTGCTTGGAGCCGTCACGGTCGCTGGTGCCGCTCTCGTCCTGGTCCGGGCCCTTGTCGTGCGCCATGTACTGCAGGTCGAACGTGCCGTTGGAGCGCGGCAGCAGGTAGCGGAACTCCTGCCCAGCATGAAGCCACGGTCGCTGTAGTAGCCCGGCGTGATCGTCGCGTCGTAGTTCGGCGCGATGTTCCAGTAGTAGGGCAGGTTGAGGTACATGCCCGAACGGCTGGACGAGCCGAACGTCGGGTACAGGAAACCGCTCTTGCGGCGATCGTCCAGCGGGAACGTGAAGTACGGCAGGTACGCGACGGGCACGTTCATGACGCGCATCGTGGCGCTGCGTGCCTCGCCGACGCCGGTTTCCTTGTTCAGGTTGATCGTCTTGGCACGGAACTCCCACTTGCGGGAGCCGACATCGCAGGTGGAGTAGGACGCCATCTGGAAGCGGCCGTGCTGCGGATCGATGATCTTCGCGTGGTCCGCCACGCCATTGCCGCGCGATTGCAGCAACTGGTAGCGGACGTTGTAGGCGTCGCCATCGTTGGGCGTGGTGGTGCCCGTCATGCGATCGGCGGAGACCAGCATGCCGGCCTCCTGGTACTTCACGTTGCCCTTGGCGTCATAGGCCGTGGAGTCGGAGTTATAGGTGACGTCGTTGGCGCGCAGCACCTGGTCGGCGCGCTCCAGGCGGACGCCGCCGTCATGTGGTAGAGGTTGGGCTCCGGGCTTTCCACCTTCACGCCGCTGGCGTTGCCGTCGTCGATACCCGAATGGACATCGGTTACCGCGGTGTCGCGCAGCGTGCTGTCCTTGGTGATGCCGGGCTCGTAGAAGTCGAGCATGGCGTTCGGACGGCACAACGCGTAGCTGATCGGGCGGGGCGGGCAGATGAACGAGCCCAGCGGGCAGGTCTCTGCGGGTGCCATGGTGGCGTTCGGCGTGGTGGCCACCGGCGCGACGGGCACGGTGGACGCCACCGGTGCCACGGCGCGCGTCTCGCCCTGGGTCGGGGCGCTCTGGGCCTGCGCCTGCCAGGCAGGCGCCGAGACGATGAGGGCGACGGCGGTCGCCAGCAGGCGGCGTTTAGGCAGGATGCTGATGCGTGACGTCACGGGCTCGGTCTTATCCGGGTTACGAAAGGCGGCCAACTTAGCAGAATCCCCTATGCGGCGGCACGATGGCACGTCACCCATGAGCATGAACCCCATCCTGAGGCGCGGCGTGGATCGCCGCTCCGGCCCCGCGAGCTTACACCGCCAACTCAACCGCGCGGGCGGCGCACGTGCTGCCAGAGCACCTCGCCATGCCCGCTGCGCCGCGCCAGGACCCTGGCCAGGACGAAGAGCAGGTCGGAGAGCCGGTTCAGGTAACGCTGCGCCTCTGGTCGTACGGTCTCGTGGCGGGACAGGCCACCACATCGCGCTCCGCGCGGCGGCACACCGTCCGGGCGACGTGGCAGGTGGCTGCCGCCATCCCTCCCCCGGGCAGGATGAAGTCCTTGAGCGCAGGCAGGTCCGCATTGAAGTCGTCGAGGACGCTTTCCAGGCGATCGATGTCGGCGGCCTGGATCATCGCCATGCCGGGGATGCAAAGTTCGCCGCCGAGATCGAACAATATTCGTGCTGGATCTGGACCAGGGCCTCACGGACGTCGTCGTCCACGCCCTCCGCCGCGAGTGTCAGGCCGATCGTGCTGTTCAACTCGTCCACGGTGCCGTAGGCGGTCACCCGCAGGGAATCCTTGCCGGTGCGGCTGCCGTCGCCGAGGCCGGTGCTGCCGTCGTCGCCGGTGCGGGTGTAGATCTTGGAGAGTCGGTTGGCCATGGGCGCATTCTAGCCAGCGTGGCTACCCCTGCGGCAGGGGGCCGCAACGCCGGCGCATTCACGCGGCGGCGGTATGATTCCGCCATGAGCCACACCGAACCCATCCTCCTCATCGTCGGCGGCGGCCTGGTCGGTGCCAGCCTCGCCATCGCGCTGGACGCGGCCGGCGTGCCCGCCGTGCTGATCGAAGCGGCCGCCCCCGCGATCGGGCAGCAGCCGAGCTACGACGAACGCAACCTCGCCCTGGCGCGCGCCACGGTGAACGGACTGCGTGCCATCGGCGTCTGGGCGTTCGCGGAGCATCGCGCCACGCCGATCACGCATATTCATACGAGCCGGGCCGGAGACTTCGGCAGTGTGCGCATGAGCGCGGCCGACGAGGGGGTGGACGCGCTTGGATGGACGCTGCCCGCGCGTGAACTGGGCGCGGCGCTCCTGGCCCGTCTCGACCGCTGTCGGCACCTGACCCGGCTGGCGCCGGGGCGGGTGGAGCAGGTCCTTTCGGAAAGACGCGGCTGGACGGTGGACGTGGCGACCGAGGATGGGATACGCACCCTGCATACCCCCTGCTGGTCGGCGCGGACGGCACGGCGTCCGGGGTGCGCACGCAACTGGGTATCGCCACGCACGAGTACGACTACGACCAGGCGCTCTTCGTCGTACCTTTACGCCGGAGCGCGATCCGCAGGGACGGGCCTTCGAGCGGTTCACCGATGCCGGCCCGGTGGCCGTGTTGCCATTGGCGGATCGACGCATCGGCGTGGTCCTGACCGTCGCCGCCGACCAGGTCGACGCGGTGGCCGCCATGGACGACGCCACCTTCTGCGCGCTGGCGCAGGAACGTTTTGGCTGGCGCCTGGGGCGCCTGACGCGTCCCGGCAAGCGTTCGCCTTATCCCATTCGTCGCGTGGCCGCCGCTGCGGTGACGTCCGATCGCGCGGTGCTGGTCGGCAATGCCGCGCAACGGTGCATCCCATCGGCGCACAGGGCTTCAACCTGGGCCTGCGCGACGCCCTGACCCTGGCCGAGTTGGTGGCCGTGGCCGACGACGTGGGCTCGACGTCGCTGCTTGCCGACTATGCCGCACGGCGGACGCCCGACCGGGAGGGCACCATGGCGATGAGCCATGGCCTGGTCCGCCTGCCTGCCTCGAACAGCCCTTGCTGGGACCCTTGCGGTCGCTGGCGATGCTGGCGCTGGATCGCGTGCCAACCGTTGCGCCATGCGCTCGGCCGCCGCGGTATGGGCTTTCGGGCGAACGCCCCGTCCGCCGTGCGCGAGCCGACACCATCGAGCGACGTCGGCACATCCCTCTCGTCGCGTCGCCGCGGCGGTCCGCTCGACGTGGCGGTCGTGGGCGGTGGCATGGCCGGCGCCGCCGCGGCGCTGGCCCTGGCGCGGGCGGGCTTCGCGGTCGCGCTCGTCGATGCGCGCGAACCGGCCGCCTGGCGTGTGGAGGACGACGTCGACCTGCGCGTGGTCGGTCTCGCCCCGTCGTCGGTGCTGCTGCTGGACGCGTTGGGCGCGTGGGCAGCCATTCGCGATGCACGTGCCTCCGGCTATGAACGCATGGCGGTCTGGATGCCGAGACGGCGCCACGTTGCATTTCGACGCCGCCGACCAGGGACGCGACGTGCTCGGCTACATCGTCGAGAACACGCTGGTGCAGTCCGTCCTCTGGCGTGCCCTGGAGGACGCCGGGGTCCAGTGCCTCGTGCCTGCGGCCGTGGTCGGCTACACCGAGCGGGAGGATCGCGCGCAGCTCGAACTCGATGACGGCAGACACATCGCGGCACGCGTGGTGGTGGCCGCCGACGGCGTCGACTCGCCGCTACCGCCATGGTGGGTATCGATACCCACGGACACGATTACGCCCAGCGCGGCGTGGTGGCTCATGTCGCCACGGCGCATCCCCACGAGCGTACGGCCTGGCAGCGCTTCCTCCCCACCGGCCCCTCGCCCTGTTGCCGCTGGGCGACGGTCGCAGTTCCCTTGTCTGGACGCTGCCTGATGCCGAGGCCGAGCGGGTGATGGGCCTGGATGACGATGCGTTCCGCGATGCGCTCGGTGTGGCCAGTGACTTCCGGCTCGGCCCGATCCTCTCGGTGAGCCGTCGCGCCGCGTTCCCGCTTCGCCTGCGCCTGGCCGACCGCTACCAGGCCGGCCGCGTGGTGCTGCTCGGTGACGCGGCACACGCCGTGCATCCCTGGCTGGGCAGGGCGTGAACCTCGGCCTGCGCGATGTCGAGGCCTTGCGCGATACGCTGGTATCCGCGCGTGATGCCGGGCGGGACATCGGCGCATCGCACGTACTGCGGCGTTACGCACGGCGGCGCGGCAGTGCCAACGGTATCGATGCCTGGTCGTTCGATGCCCTCGGGCGGATCTACGGCTGGACGTCGCCCCCTGGTCGCGGCCCGTGGACTGGCATGCGCCTGGTGACGCACTGGCGCCGCTCAAGCGGCCGCTGGCCAGGCACGCGGCGGGCCGCTGAGCGGACGACTGGTCGTGTGCCCCCGGGGCGCCTATGCTGGGCGCTTTCCGGGGAGTGATGCCGATGCGCCGCACGCTGCTAGCCGTGTCCTTAGTGGTCCTGGGTTCCATGGGTGCCGTTTCCGCGGCGATGGTAGCGCGGCCGGTCCAGTGGACCGATCACGGCGTGACCTTCAAGAGTGTCCTCGTCTATGACGATGCGGTGGCCGGAAAACGGCCCGGCCTGGTCATGGTGCCGAACTGGTTTGGCGTCAACGATCGCGCCGTGGCCAAGGCCAAGGAGATCGCGGGCAAGGATTACGTCATCCTCCTGACCGACATGTACGGTGGCAATATCCGCCCGACCTCGGAGGCCGAAGCCGGCGCGGCAGTGAAGCCGCTGTACGCCGACCGCACGGTCATGCGCCAGCGCGTCACGCGTGCCTTCGATGAGCTCAAGGCCCAGGAAAAGAGCGCGCCGATCGACCCGATGCGCCTTGCCGCCATCGGCTTCTGCTTCGGCGGCTCGGCGGTGCTCGACCTCGCCCGCACGGGTGCCGACCTGGCGGCGGTGGTGAGCTTCCATGGGTTGCTCTCCACCGACGATCCGAAGCTTGCTTCGCAGATTCATGCGCACGTGCTGGCGCTCAACGGCGCTGACGACACCATGTGCCGCCGGATCAGCGCGCCGCATTCGAGGCGGAGATGCGCGGAGGCAACGTGGACTGGGCCTCTACCGATTTCGGCGGCGCGGTGCACTGCTTCACGGAGAAGGAGGCCACCTCGACGACCGGCAATTGCCGCTACGACGACAAGGTAGCCAAGCGCGCTTATACCGCTATGCGGGCGTGGCTGAGCGAGTCGTTCGCTGCGCGGAAATAATCCGTCAGAAGCGGCGTTCGACCGAGTAATCGGCGAGCGCCGCCAGCGCGTCGCGGTAGGGCGAGGCGGGCAACGCCAAAAGCGCTTCGCGCGCCGCCGTGGCATGGGTCACGGCCTTCTGGTGCGTACGTTCGATCGCCCCTGAATCCCGGATGGCCGACACGATACGGTCGAGCGAGTCCAGCCCGCCGTGCTCGATGGCATGACGGAATGTCGCCAGCTGGTCGTCGTCGGCCACTTGCATGGCGTAGATCAGGGGCAGGGTGGGCTTGCCCTCGGCAAGGTCGTCGCCGATGTTCTTGCCCAGGGTTTCCGCGTCGGATACGTAGTCGAGCAGGTCGTCGGCGATCTGGAAGGCATATCCCAGTTCCAGGCCATAGCGCCGCAGCGCCGCCACCTGTGTCTCGGGCAAGCCGCCCAGTACGCCACCTAGCTCGGTGGCGGCAGCGAACAGCACGGCGGTCTTCCGCTCGATGACCGCGAGGTAGGCGGTTTCGTCGACGTCAGCATTGCCGATGTTGAGCAGCTGCAGCACCTCGCCCTCGGCGATGGTGTTGGTGGTGTCGGCCAGGATGCGCATGATCCGCATGTCGTCGAGCTCGACCATCAGCTGGAACGAACGCGAGTAGAGGAAATCGCCCACCAGGACACTGGCCGCATTGCCCCATAACGCATTGGCCGTCTTGCGTCCGCGCCGCATGTCCGATTCGTCGACGACGTCGTCGTGCAGCAGCGTGGAGGTATGGATGAACTCGACGATGGCCGCCAGCTTGGCGTGTTGCTCGCCCGAATAACCCGCCGCGCGCGCCGCAAGAACGTGCAGCATCGGCCTGAGCCGCTTGCCGCCGCCGGCAATGATGTGGTCTGCAATCGCATTGATCAGGACACATCCGAGGACAGCCGCTGGCGGATCAGCGCATCGACGTCCTTCATGTCGTTGGCGGCCAGCGCACGGACGTCGGCGAAGTCGAGGGAGGTGGAGCGGGATGCTATGGAGTCCATCTATCGGGTCGCGTGCGACAAATCAGCCCACAGTATAGGGTCTGACACGTGTTTCGCCGTGGATTCGGACGGGGTCCGTATAATCGCCGGTCGACGCCCCTCGTGGGCGATTCGCCCGGACCCCGTCTGTGAGCAAACTCAGTTCCCTGGAGCGGCGCAGCGCGGTGACGCTGGCAGGCGTCATCAGCCTTCGCCTGTTCGGGCTGTTCCTGATCCTGCCGGTCTTTTCCGTGTATGCGCGGACGCTGCCGGGCTCGACGCCCTGGCTGATCGGGCTTGCCCTGGGCGTGTACGGCATCGGACAGATTTGCCTGCAGATTCCCCTGGGACTATTGTCTGACCGCATTGGCCGCAAGCCGGCCATTACCCTGGGGCTGATGGTCTTCGCGCTGGGCGGTGCCGTCGCCGCGCTTTCGCATACGTTGAGCGGCATCGTGCTCGGGCGAGCTCTGCAGGGCATGGGGGCGGTCGCTGGCGCCGGGACGGCCCTGGCGGCCGACCTCACCTGCGAGGCGAACCGGGGCAAGGTGATGGGAATCATCGGGGTGAGCATCGGCATGTCCTTCCTGCTCGCGCTGGTTCTCGGGCCGCCGCTCGAGGCGATCGCCGGCCTTCCGGGGCTGTTTGGTTTGACCTCGCTCCTGGCGGTGGCCGCCATCGTCATGCTTTGGTGGCAGGTGCCCACGCCGGCATGTCAGGAAGTGCCGATGACGGTGACCTGGCGCACGCTGGCGTCGATGTTCGTCGATACGCGCATGCTCGTCCTGAACGGATCGGTCTTCTTCCTGCATGCGTTGCTGACGGCATCGTTCGTGGGGCTGCCCCTGCTCCTTACCGACGTGCTGCACCTGCCCGTGGCGCATCACTGGATGCTCTACCTGCCCGTGCTGACCCTGGCTGCGGTGGCCATGGGAGCGCTGCTGCCGCGGATGCGTGACATCGAACGCGCGACGCGTGTGATCGTCGGTTGCGTCTTCGTACTCGGCCTGGCCTTGGCCGGCATGGCGTGGGGCGGCAACCACCTGGTCGTCCTCGGCGTGGCAGCCACGTTCTTCTTTGCCGCCTTCAACCTTCTGGAAGCCGCCATGCCCAGCCTGGCGTCGCGTCTGGCTCCCGCTGCATTGCGCGGGGCGGCCATGGGTGCGTATTCCACCTCGCAGTTCTTCGGCGCGTTCGTCGGCGGCGCGCTGGGCGGGCTGGCGCTCGGCAGGCTCGGTCTTTACGGCGTGTTCGGTGGCGCGGCGGCGTTGACCCTGCTCTGGTTGCCGCTCGTGGCGTACGGGACGCGGCGCATCGCGGGCACGGCGGGCACGGCGGCAGACGAGCCGGCCTGACCTCCGGCACCGGTCGGCTGTCATCCTCTTTTCAGAATAGCCATATCGATACACGCAGGAACGTACGGTCAGACTTGGCCTGCGCGTCATTTTCCGTTCGCCATGCCGCGCATCCTTCTCTCACTTAAGAGGTTGCCGTCCATGTCCAGGAAACCGCTTGTTCGACGTTCGTCGCATCGCTGGCGCTCGTCGTGTCCCTGCCCGCGCTGGCGCAAAACGACGGCACCATCCAGATCACCGGGCGGATCGAAGCCACCACCTGCAAGGTGGAAAACGTCATGCCCGGCACGGGAGCGGCCAGGAAGGTCGTAGCCCTCGATCGCATCAGTGCGGCAAGCCTCGCCACGGTCAACCAGACCGCGGGCGATCGCGGCTTCGTCATCCTGCTCGGTGGCAACGACGAATGCGTGGATGGCCTGAAGGCCAAGGTGCGTTTCGATCCGGCCAGCCCCTTGCTCGATCCGGTCAGCGGCCATCTCAAGGTCGAACCCGCGGCGGATGCGGCAACCAACGTGCAGGTCGACATCGCCGACAGCACCGGCAAGTCGATCAACCTCTACACGCAGGATTCCCCGAGCGTGGAGATCAGGGAGCACAAGGCGTCCATTCCGCTGATCGCGCGTTACGTCAGCCTCGGCGGTGCCACGGCGGGCTCGGCCAACTCGAGTGTCGGCTTCCAGGTCGTCTACGACTGATGTCGCCGCCGCTGCGTAAAGGAATCCCCATGCGCCTTCTTCCCCTTTCGTCGTTGCCAGCCTGTTCTCGCCCGGCGTGGATGCTGCCGTGGTCATCAGTGGCACACGCATCGTCTTCCCCGCCCAACAGCGCGATGTGGCCGTTCGCATCCAGAACAAGGGCGAAGAAGCCGCACTCGTGCAGGCGTGGATCGACGATGGCGATGAAGCGTCGACGCCTCAAAGCGCCAGAAGCCCCTTCGTCATGACGCCGCCCGTGTTTCGTATCGATCCGGGCCAGGGTCATACACTGCGCATCGTGCACGCGGGCGATACGCTCCCTACGGGTCACGAGAAGCTTTATTGGCTCAACGTCCTGGAAATCCCGCCGAGAGCCGAGGGCGCCGCCGATCAGAACCTCCTGCAGTTCGCTTTCCGCCACCGGCTGAAACTCTTCCACCGGCCCGACGGCCTCGCCCTGCCTGCCGTGCGTGCCACGGAAAAACTGCAATGGTCCCTGGTGCATGAAGCAGGTCGCCCCGCAGTGCAGGTGCACAACGCCTCGCCCTATGTCGTTTCGTTCAACGACGTGACCCTGCTCGCCGATGATGCAAAGGTGGGTTCCTGGTCCTTGGGCGGAGGCATGGTCGAACCCGGTGCGACGACACGGCTTGCCTTGCCCGACACCGCGAGAGCCGGGCCCACGCACGCGTGTCCTATACGTCGATCAACGACTTCGGCGCCCTCGTTCCCGGGCAGGCCGACGTGGCGCCATGAACAGGAACGGCATCCCATGGCTCGACGACGCCAACCGTGGCATGTCATCGCCCTGGTGGCAGGTATGCTCGCCATGCCGGCGGGATGGACGCACGCCCAGGATGGGAAAACGGTGGAATTCGATGCCAGCTTCCTGCCGGGCGGTTCGGTGATGACTGTCGATCTGTCTCGGTTTCGGCAGGGTAACGCGGTACTTCCCGGCGTCTACGACGTCGACCTGTGGTTGAACGACGCATGGCAGGCACGTCGCTCCCTGCGATTCGTCGAGCGCGAACCAGGAAGCGATGCCGTTCCGTGCCTGGCGCGTGCCGAGCTGGAGCGCGCCGGCCTGGCGGCAACCCACACTCCTGGTGACGACGATCCGTGCGCGCCGCTGGGTCATCGCATCCCCGGTGCGCGCACCCACCTCGACGTTGCCGAGCAGCGCCTGGATGTCGAGATTCCGCAGGCCCTGCTGGTGCGTCGGCGGCGTGGCGCTCCTCCGCGCGAGCAATGGAGTCACGGTATCGCTGCCGGGCTACTGGGCTGGCGTCTGAACATGCAGGACGCATCGTCGCGGGGAAGACACCGCCGCTCACTGTTCATGGCCGACGACGCAGGGCTCAACATCGGGCCATGGCGGTTACGGCACTCGGGTGCCGTGACCGCTCGACGCTATCGATCGACGCAGACGTTCCTCCAACATCCTTTCGACGCACTGGACGCGTGGTGGCGCGTGGGCGATCTCTCGCTCGCCGGCGATCTGTTCGAGCCACTTCGCGGACGAGGCATCCAACTGGCCAGCGACGCCCGGATGAATTCGGCCGGCACGATCGGTTACAAGCCCGTGGTTCGTGGTGTCGCATCCAGCCGCGCGCGCCTACGCATCTCCAGGGAGGAACGCTCCTGAAGGAGTTGTCCGTTCCCGCGGGCCCCTTCGTACTCGACGATCTTCCCGCGTCCGCGCAGGGCGGCCACCTCGTCGTCGACATCGAGGAGGAACAGGGGGGTCGCCGTCGGATGCGTGTGCCCTATTCGCCCATGCCGGAACTGCTTTCCGAAAGCGAGCATCGTTTCGCGATGGCCTTCGGCCGGTCGCCATCGGCTGGTCGGCGTGACGCGCCGTTGCTCCAGGCGCTGTGGCGGCAGGGCATTTCGCACGGGCTAACGCTGTTTGCGGGTCATCGCCGCCTGCGGGATGACCGTTGGCTGGCTGCGGGTGCGGCCGTCGATACGCGCTATGGCGGCTTCTCGCTCGACGGCATGCAAGCCAGTGGTCGCCGAGATCACCCCGGGGAAGCCCGCTGGCGCGGACGCTACGGCGTACGCTGGCGTGACGACAGCCTGTTCTCTGCCAGCGCCACGTACGCGTCACGCAGGGCGGCTCACGTCGCGGCGTGCCTGTACGATCCAAAGCGCGGCCATCTCGCGTTCGACGTGGGCGGGAGCAGCGCATGGACATGCTTTACCAACGATCGCTCGGCGATCATGGCGGGGCTCTCGGCGTCGGCCTGTCCCACCTCTCACGATCAGGCCACGCTTCCGTATCGGACCTCGCGCTGACATGGACTCGCCTGTGGGGCTCCGCGGCGCTCGACCTGTCGTTGCGCCGGAGCCATCGTCACGGTGTCGCGGGCGACCGCTCTTCCGGCAACACGGAAGGGCAGGTCTCCTTGGCGGTGCCGCTGGATGGGGCTACGCGCCCTGCTCAGGCTCGATTCGCCTGGCGCGCCCGACGAACGGGGCGGTGAGTGGCAGGCTGCATAACGGGAGCTACCCAGGAGATCATGGATGGGCGTATGCCGCGTCGATGGCCACCGGTCGCGCCACGGTGGGCGCCTCGATTGCCGCGGCATCGCGTGCGTCCGGCAGTGGGGACATCGGCATGGCCATCAGCCGGTCGACCAGTGCGTCGTCTGCATCGCTGTCCGCCTCGGGCGCGGCCATCTTTCATGCCGGAGGCATGACGCTCGCCCCTCATCTTGGCGAGGCGATCGGCCTGGTCCGCGCGCGACGTGCGACGGGCGCGCGGCTGGCCGCATCGTCGCTCGGCCAGATCGATCGCCGCGGCTATGCCGCTTTTCCCGATCTGGCGCCCTACCGCTTGAATCACGCCGACATCGATCCGACGGGCCTGCCTCTGGGCATCACGTTCGCCGCCACACATGCACGCGTCGCACCCACGGCCGGCGCGGTCGTCCTGCTCCCTTTCGATACAAGGCCCATCCCACGGTCCTGATCGCCGGGCGTCTGAACGATGGCATGCCGCTACCTTTCGGCGCCGAGGTAATCGATGCCCAGGGTCGCTCGATGGGCTTCGTCGGGCAGGTGGCAGGGCGCTCGTTCGCTGGGATGTGAACCCCGCGCCCATCACCGTCCGCTGGTCCGGCGCGGGCGCCGGTCGCTGCGTCCTGAGCATGAAGGCCGTTCGGCAGCAAGGCGCGCTCGAACAGCACGAAGGCGATTGCCAATGACGGCAGGGAGCATCGGCGCGAGGCCTGGCCATCGGGGCCGTTTGAGGCTAGTCCTGGCGGTCGCGCTGTTTCCGCCGACCGCCTGCGCCGACGACACGCTGGATGTCGAGGTCACAGGCTCCGTGACCCCGTCCTGCATTCTTTCGAACGCCCGGCTCCGGATCGACCTGGGTAGTGTGACGATGGCCGACCTGGCCCGGCCCGGGGCGACCAGTGCCTGGCGAGGCGACGCCTTCATCGGGGTGGACTGCATCGGGGCCTCGCGGGCCACGGTTACCGTACGGGCACCGCCCTATGCGCCCGACCCGCGATACCTCGCCGTTACCGGCGGAGCGGACGGCGTCCGCCATCGAGTTGCGCACCGCGCGGGTGACCCGGTCCTGCCCGACGGTACGACGCCCGTGGGGTTCGATTGGGGTCAGGGCGAGGCCAGGCTGGCCTTCGAGGCCCGTTATGTGCGCGTTGGCGCAGTGCAGGCGGGGACGGCCGGCGCCTCCGCCGTCGTCCAGATCAGATGGAATGAGACTGGGACCACACAACGGCCCGGCGGACGCCCGCCATCCAGCGTTTGCGGTCATGGCGGCCATCGCCCAAACTACCCGGTCGTCCTACGATACGAATTACGAGGGAAATCCATGGCACGCGGCATAAACAAGGTCATTATCGTCGGCAACCTCGGCGCGGACCCCGAGACCCGTTACACCGGCAGCGGCACGGCGATCACCACCTGCGCCTGGCCACCTCGGAGGCCTGGACCGACAAGCAGAGCGGTGAGAAGCAGGAGCGGACCGAGTGGCACCGCGTGAAGCCTGTTCGGCAAGCTCGCCGAGATCGCTGGCGAATACCTCGAGGGCCGTCAGTCTACATCGAGGGCTCGCTGCGCACCGACAAGTACACCGACAAGGACGGTATCGAGGCTACTCCACCGACATCATCGCGAACGAGATGCAGATGCTCGGCGGCCAGGGCGGTGGCGAAGGCGGTGGTGGCGGTGGCGGTTGCGGTGGCGGTACTTTGCCGGTAGTCAGGGTGGCGGCGCGCGCCAGCCGTCGCGCGGCAACTTCGGTGGTGGCGGTGCAGGTGGCGGTGGCGGACAGCAGCGTGGCGGCGGCAATTACGGCGGTGGCGGCGGTCAGCAACGCGGCGGTGGTGACGACTACGGTCAACCGCGCGGGGGCAATGCGCCTCCGCAGCGCTCGGCGCCCCGGTGAACGAAGGCTTCGACGACGACGATATCCGTTCTAAGCCTTGTCCTCCCGTTCCGAGCGTGCCACGGGCGCCCTTTTACAGGGGCGCCGTTTCATATGGGGTTCCCGCTTCGTCACGTGTAGCCCGCAAGCCCCCGATGCCGCACAAACGCTACATGCGGCCCATGTAACCAGACAGCACATCAAGGCCTTCCGCGAGATCAGCGCGACCGAACCCGATGCGGAAGCGATCCGTCGGCGTCGGCGTCAAGGTCGACCGTTAGTGGGTCGCCGGCAGCAGCAGGACGCCTGCTTCCTCGACTAGCGACTCCGCGAATGCATCCACGCCCTCCGAGCCGAGGTAGCGCGGATAGGCGATGCAGCCGCCATCCGGTCGGTACCACGCGAAGCGATCTCGCCACGTAGCGAAGAACGTGTCGAGCAAGGCCAGGTTCGCATCGAGGAGGCGACGCTGGCGATCGAGGATGACGTTGCCGGCCTTGAGGGCAATGAGTGCGAGGTGTTCCGACGGGCCCGCATTGCAGATCGACGTGTAGTGCTTGTAACGCTCCATGCGTTGGAGGAGGGAACGATCGGCACAGGTGATCCAGCCGATGCGCAGTCCTGGCAGGCCATAGGCTTTCGACCATCACCCCGAGCGAGATGCCGCGTTCGTATACGTCGGCGGCATGGGGTAGATGGCTGCTGCCGCTGGCTCCCAGCCCCCGGTAGACTTCGTCGCTGAACAGCCAGATGCCATGTCGGCGGCAGAGCGCGACCAGGGCGTCGAAGCGTTCGCGCTCGAGGATCTTGCCGGTCGGGTTGTGTGGAAAATTGATCGACACGAGCCGCGTGTTCGGCCGGATCGCCGCTGCCACGGCGTCGATGTCGAGCGACCAGTCGTCGTCGGGATCGAGTGCGACACCAGTGACTGCGCAAATCGCGGCAGGTACGGTTTCCGCGGACTGATAGTTTGGGTGTGACGACGATGGCATGGTCGCCAAGCTCCAGCAGCACGCGCATGGCGATATAGACGCCTTCCTCGGCACCGGCGAAACAGAGTACATCGGCAGCCTCGCGTTGCTCGTAAGTAGCGGCGATGGCATCGCGCAGCGCCGGTTCGCCGTAGGTCTGGGTGTAGCCGAGCGAAAGCGACTCGAAGGGATGCGATCGTCTGGTTCGGCAAGTGCCAGCAAGGTCGACAAGGTCATGCTCTGTGCGTCCGACGCCGCCAGGTTGTATCGGGCGCGGAATCCCAACGAGAAAAATAGGTTTCCAGTCGGAAGTCGGGTAGGGCGGTCATGCGACATCTCCATGCGGTACGAACTATAGGGCATGCGGACGAATATCCCCGGCTGCCGTAACGATGGACGGCCAAACGATCGATGGCACCCGTGCGCTCACCTCGCTAAAGTGTGTCATGAATTCCCGCCCTGTCTCCCTCTGGCTTCCGGCACTCGCCGTGCTCGGTTCGGTCACGTCGTTGTGCATCGGCACGTCGTTGGCCAAGAAGCTGTTTCCGCTTATCGGTGCGGAAGGCACATCGGCCTTGCGGGTGGGTTTCTCCGCGCTGGTGCTGCTGGCGGTGTGTGGCGACCCTGGCGGTGGGCCGCTGAACCGACGCGACGCGGGTTTCGTGGTCCGTTACGGCCTGACGCTCGGTATCATGAACCTGTTGTTCTACATGGCGCTGAAGACCATTCCGTTCGGCGTGGCCGTGGCCATCGAATTCAGCGGGCCGCTGGCGGTCGCCATGATCGGCTCGCGCCGCGCGGTGGATTTTGTCTGGCTTGCCTGCGCTGTGATCGGCTTGCGATGCTCCTGCCCCTGGGCGGGCGGGATACCGTCGATACGAGGGGCGTGATGTTCGCCCTGGGTGCGGCGGTTTGCTGGGGCCTGTATATCGTCTTCGGTAAACAGGCCGGCATCTGCACGCTGGCCATTCCGTGTCGCTGGGGCTGGTGGCGGCAGTCTCGTTGTCGTACCCGTCGGGGTGGTGCATGCCGGTGCGGCGTTGTTCGCACCGGGTGTGCTGGTCGCTGGCCTGGGCGTGGCCGTGATATCGAGCGCCGTTCCCATGTCATTGGAGATGATGGCGTTGAAACGATTGCCGAGTGAAACCTTCGGCATCATGGTCAGCCTGGAGCCTGCCGTGGCCTCCTTGATGGCGATGCTGCTGCTGGGGGAGATGCTTGCCCTGTCGCAATGGCTGGCCATCGGATGCATCGTTATGGCGTCCATCGGCAGCACCATCACCGCGACGCGCTCCATGCCGTCGTCGCCTGACGTTCTGGTTGACGATGTCTCCTCGGCCAAGGCGATGCGAAGCCTCCGGATCGCTTTGTGGCGATCCGGAGGCTTGGCTTACCAGACGCGGCGGATACCCAGGCTGCCCGTTACGCGACGGTAGCCGTTGGCACCGAAGCGTGTTTCGACATCGGTCCACATCCGCCAGTGTGTGGCACGGAGGAAGGTAAGGCCCCAGCGTCACGGCATACGCATTGCGCGGCACGCCGGCGGAAAACGCGTTGTCGTCGAAGCGGGTGGCATCCAGATGGCCCAGGCGGCGCAGCCAGCTGGCCTTGAAGAAAGGCGACGCCGTGTGTCCCGATGGCGTTCGCCACCGTGCCGCGCCGCGCAGCCCGAGGCGGGCGGTTTGCGCCGCTACCGTGTAGCGGGGCGACCTGCGTGCCGTTCGCCTCGCGATGCGCGCCGCCGCTGAGGCGCATGGCGATGATTTGTGCCTGGGGCTCCAAAGACATCGGTGTCCGGATTGAGTGCGCGGCGCCAGCGGCGTCCTGCTTCGAGGCTGGCACTGAGGTTGCCGCTGCCGTAACGCTCCGTGGGCAAGGTGACGCCTTCTACGCGTTGGCTGAGGTGAGCGTACTGGGTCCAGCCGCGGACGTAGGTCCCGTTGTCAGTGCGGATGCCCGCATAGATACCCCCAGCGGATCCGCGAGCGCGGCCCTTGGCGGTGTAGCCCGTAATACGCGATCGGGCACTCGTGTCGGCTCGGCCCGTGGATGCCATGACACCGACATGGCCCTCGGCATCCGAGGCGCCGCGGAACAAGTCGGCACCCAGGGTGAGTTCGCTCGATCCGTTGGTGGAGACAAGTTGGTCGCCGATGTCGAACGCGGTGTGTCGCCGATCGAAGCGTGCCCAGGCGCTGCGTCGGGCTTCGTCACGCTCGTCGTCCTGGCCGCCACCGCTCCCGCCCTGAAACATGTCCAGCGCTGCAGCCTGGTTGGCGCGATAGGCGCCGACTTCCGGGCGCAGGATGCGGGACGTCTCCGGCACGGTGGTGGCGGAAGCACGTCGACGGACGTATCGATGTCTGGGTTTTCCGGTGTCGGCGTGATGGGGGGCTGGATCGCGGGATCGACGATGGGGTCCGGCTCGCGCGACGAGCGCAGGTACCAGTTTACCGTCGTTGGGTGCGCGCACCGAACCCTTGTGCAGGAAATAGTCGTAGCTCTTGGTGACCACGCGGCCTGCCAGGCGGAAAACGGCATCGGATCGACCGTCGATACGGATGAGCGGAATACCGTCGACGGTATCGGGCGCCGTCGCCGTCCACATAGGTCACCGCCACCCGGCCCGTCCCGGACGCGTTGCCCTGCACATGGATGAGATCGGCCGGCGAGCCGTCGCCACCGAGGTGTGCGCGCATCTCGAAGAGGCCGTCCTGCCCTTCGTAGTCGCCGCGAATCGTGAGCTGATGAAACGTGCCCGCGACCGCGGGTGCGAATGCCAGCGTGGCACCCTGGTGGCGAAGGTTGGCGATCTCGCTGTCGGCCGTGACGTTCCAGGTGCCACCGCTGCCGAGCGAGACATCACGGACGATGGTGCTTGCACCCGTCCACGACGCACCATGGCTGATGGCCAGTGACGGCCATGGCTGCCATTCGCAGGCAAGGCGGACGGGTTTGCGAAGCGGACGTCGCCGAAGGCCTGCGCGTTTTTCGTCCAGGACCACGGTGAACGGACGCGAGGACGCCGGGTCGACATCGATCAGGCCATGTCCGGCACCGTCGAGACGTGCCCCATGGGCGAAGCGCACGGTGCCGGGATCGCGAAGGCGGAGCACTGCCGTGTGCTCGCTGCCGATGGCGCCGCCGTCGACATGCAGTTGCCGCCGTCCAGCACGACGGCGCCGTAGGCGCCCGCGCCATGGGTCATGACTTGCGTATCGTCCGCGCGGACGGTGCCCTGACTGGTGGCGATGCCGTGTGCGGTTGCGCCGGTGGTGGTCACCGTGGCTTCGATCAGACGGACTTCGCCCCGCCCAGTGCCTGCACCGCATGCGCGGAAAGGCCCGCCGTCTTCAGCACGGTGCCGGTGAGCGAGACGAGGGGACTGCGGCCGGCGTACTCGCCGCCCCGGGCGTTGATGGCGTAAGCCCGGTCACCTCGCGTGGATACCTCGCCGTCGATCAGCACGACCGACGATGCGCGATCGTCCACGCCGGTCGCGCCTGCACCCGCGGTGTGGATCCGTGTGCTTTCCAGGCGCATGTTGGCACCGTCGGCCGTCGTGACGCCACGCGCGTTGTCGCCGGTCGTGGTGAGTGAGGTGTTTAGCACCGTCACCGTGCCACTTTGTTCCTGCCCGGCGAGCGCTGGCGCATAGGCACCATGCGTGAGGATGCTGCTGTCGGCGATGGTCGCGACCGCCTGGGTGCCGACATTGATGCCTGCGGCACCCTCGCCGCGGGTGGTGATGTTGGCGCCCTTACTCGCGCGTAGCGACGAGTCGGCACCGGTGGCTTCCGCCCCGTGCGAGGTTTTTCCCGTCGTGAGAACCCGCGTTCCCGCCAAAGAGAAACTTCCGCCGTTTTCCGCAAGCACGCCAATGGACGTATTGCCGGTGGTCCTGACGTTGCCGCGGATGAACTGTCCGTCGGCACCGTCCTGGTTGAAATAGGCGCCGCGGGCGACGCCGGCCTCCGTCACGAGGGTGACATCGCGCAGTGCGACATTCGCGCGTCGGGTGCCCTGGACCCAGAGGGCCGCGGAGCCAGCGCCGTGCGTGGTCAGGGTGCCCTTGTTCATCTCGAACGTGCTTCCCGCGCCGCGTACCTCGACGGCACTGGCGGAG
This sequence comes from Leptodermis oblonga, assembly GCA_016801395.1. NCBI lineage: Eukaryota > Viridiplantae > Streptophyta > Magnoliopsida > Gentianales > Rubiaceae > Leptodermis > Leptodermis oblonga. The sequence continues at coordinate 29,786 of VMRK01000539.1, forward strand.
CCACCGTAGGTTTCGAGGGTCGACCTGCGCGCGGTAGCGCCACCGCCGCCCCTGATGAGGAGCACGGATTCCGACTCGCCGCGGGTTTCGAAGGCCTCGCCGGGGATCTCGAGGCTGCCGCCATCGACGCCCAGGGTGGCGGTGCCGCACCGGCGACCGGTGCGAGGATCGCGCCGACCACGGCGGCGAGGTAACGCCGACGCTGCGGCCTGTTCCGCCGGGTGCGGTATGGATGGGGGGTGCTCACGGGGCCGTTCTCCTTGTCTGGTCATCGGCAGGGCGCCGATGGCAACTTCCAGCTGACAGGATAGGGACTGGCTTCCGAGGGGGGAACGCGATTATTCTGAAAATGTCTGCGAGCACGTCTAGCGCTGCGCCCGCCGGACATCCACGCTTCATTATCGTCGTTGCATCCTAGGAGAGCCTATCTTCGGACGGTTTCGTCGAGGATGCGAGTTCCAACCGCCTGCCGACGCGGTTACTCTGGGGCATGCTGCCTTCCCGGCAGGATTTCCACGACGTACCCGCTTATGTATTACACATTGAGGAGCAAGAAATCATGAAGGTCATTTCCATCGCCGCCCTGGCTTTTGTCGCCGTCGCCGCCCTGTCGGGCTGCAACAAGTCGGAAGACAACGCCGCCCCGCCGACGCCCGGCTGCCGCCGCCACCGCACCGGCCGCCACGGCTCCGGCTTCGACGCCTGTCGACGCTCCGGCCGCCGCTACACCGCTCCGCCGTCCACCGCGACGGCCCCGGCTCCGGCTTCGACCGCTCCGGCGCAGTAAGTTCGTCCATCGTCGGTGTCCCTCAGGGCGCGATGAGAAAAACGCCGCTCTTCGGAGCGGCTTTTTTTTGGTTCATCGCGGATTACCGGGGGGGTCCTCATCGTCACAGCGGTTAATTTTTCGCGGCGTGCGGTATGGCGCGAAGAGCCGGCGGGTAGCCCCCTCGGTGCCACGCCTGCGGCGACCCGCCCCTCAGGGGAATAGATACACGGCCGCGGAGCGGCCTTTCCTTAGCGGGTCGCCGCAGGCGTGGCCCCGAGGGTGGCACCCGCCGGCTCTTGCTCCAAGGCGCCCGAGCTCCAAGGCCCAACGCGATGCCGAAGGCGAGCCCTACCCTGCAATCCGCGATGAGCCTTTTTTTGCATCATCGTCATGATTTTCTGCATGGGTCGTGGTCGTCCCGATCCGAATGCGGCACGCTAGGGCGGTTGCCTGCTGCCCTAGGATTCCGCTGCCATGACCTCCCGTTCGCTCCTGCCGCGCCTGCTGGCGCTTTCTTTCGCTGTGACCGCCGGCCTGGCCGGTGCTCAGACCGCGCCGATGACGCCGGACATCCCGGCGAGCTTTGCCGGTCCCACCGCCGCCGACGACTTCATCAAGCGCGTGGTCGAGATTCCCATGCGCGATGGGGTCAAGTTGCATACCGTGATCGTGATGCCGCGGAACGCCCACCGTGCCCCCATCCTGCTGACGCGCACGCCGTACGATGCCGATGGCCGGACCAGTCGGGCCGACGCCACGACGATGCGCGATGTGCTGCCCCGGTGACGAGGTATTCGTCGATGCCGGCTATATCCGCGTCTTCCAGGATATCCGCGGGAAGTACGGGTCCGAGGGCGACTACGTCATGACCCGCCCGCTGCGCGGTCCCCTCAACGACTCGGCGGTGGATCACTCCACCGACGCCTACGACACCATCGACTGGTTGACGAAGCACCTTCCCGAGTCGAACGGCAAGGTGGGCATGATCGGTTCATCGTACGAGGGCTTCACCGTCGTCATGGCCCTGGTGAACCCGCATCCTGCCCTGAAGGTGGCTGCACCCGAGAGCCCCATGGTGGATGGCTGGATGGGTGACGACTGGTTCCACTACGGCGCGTTCCGGCAGACCAACTTCGACTACATCGCCGGTCAGAACGCCAGGCGTGGCAAGGGCGCGACCATCAGCCGGGCCGGTTACGACGATTACACCAACTTCCTGCAGGCCGGCTCCGCCGGCGATTACGCCCGCGCTGCCGGCCTCGACGCACTGCCCTACTGGCGAAAGCTGAGCGAGCACCCGGCTTACGATACGTACTGGCAAGCCCAGGCACTCGACAAGGAAATGGCGCGGCAGCCGTTGAAGGTGCCGGTGATGTGGATACAGGGCCTGTGGGACCAGGAAGACATGTGGGGCGCGATCCACAGCTACGAGGCCGTCGAACCGAAGGACCGCACCAACGACATGAACTACCTGGTCATGGGGCCGTGGCGCCACAGCCAGGTCAACTACAGCGGTGCGTCGCTGGGTGCGTTGCCTGGGACGGGGACACCGCGTTGCAGTTCCGCCGCGACGTCCTGCTGCCGTTCTTCAACCAGTACCTGGGTCGACGGTGCGCCGAAGGCGAAGACGCCGCCCGTGCTGATCTACAACACCGGCGAAAACCACTGGGATCGCTTCTCGTCCTGGCCGCAAGGGAAAAAGAGCCGGCCGCTATACCTGAATGCCAATGGAAAGTTGTCATTTACGGCGCCGACGGATGCGGCGCCCGGTTACGACGCGTATGTGTCCGACCCGGCCAAACCGGTGCCGTACGTACCACGCCCGGTCCACTTTGCCGATCGTCAGTCGTGGACGACATGGCTGGTCCAGGACCAGCGCTTCGTCGACGGTCGTCCGGATGTGCTGACCTACGTGACCGATCCTCTGACCGCACCGCTGCGCGTGGCGGGTGCGCCCCAGGTCGATCTGTACGCCTCCACCAGCGGCACCGACAGCGACTGGGTGGTGAAGCTCATCGACGTCTACCCGGAAACCGACGCTTCCAATCCCGCGATGGGCGGTTATGAGTTGGCGGTGTCGATGGACATCCTGCGGGGCCGCTACCGTGAAGGTTTTACCGCGGCGAAACCGCTCACCCCGGACGCGCCGCTGCCTACCGCTTCGGCCTCCCCACCGTGGATCACACTTTCCTGCCCGGCCATCGGTGATGGTCCAGGTGCAGTCGTCGTGGTTCCCCCTGTACGACCGCAACCCGCAGACCTTCGTGCCGAACATCTTCTTCGCCAAGCCTGCCGATTACCGCAAGGCGACGCAGCAGGTATGGCATGCGCCGGGCAAGGCCAGCGCGATCGAGCTGCCCGTCGTGGACGGCGTGAAATAAGCATTGGCGTCACCTGCACGCCGTCCGGGCGATCCTCTGGGCTTACCCGCCCCCGAGGATCGCCCGCATGGCACGCCCCATCTGGACCGGTACGTTATCGTTCGGCCTAACCGTCCGATCCGACTCAATTCGGTGGGATCCGACTCAGTCGGGGAACGTCGCAACGACCTGCATTTCCGCATGCTCGACCAGCGCAGCAACACACCGGTGCGCTACGAGCGCGTCAATGCCGAGACCGGCGAGGAAGTGCCCTGGAAGGACATCGTCAAGGCGTTCGAGTACCAGAAGGGCAGTTACGTGGTCCTCGAGGAAGAGGACATCAAGAACGCCGCCAGCGACGCCCACGAAACGGTGGAGATCGACGCCTTCGTCGACGCCGGTTCCATCGCGCCGTCGTATTTCGAGAAGCCGTACATCCTTTTGCGCCGGCGAAGAAGGCCGAGAAAGGTTACGTGCTGCTGCGCGAAACCCTGAAGAAGACCGGCAAGATCGGCATCGCACGTGTCGTCATCCGCACGAAGGAATACCTGGCCGCGGTGATGCCGCAGGGCGATGGCCTGGTGCTGAACATCCTGCGCTACCAGTCCGAGATCGTGGACCTGAGCGACTACGACCTGCCGGACAAGGCAGCGACGGCCTACCGCATTTCGCCCCGCGAAATCGAGATGGCTGCCGACCTCATTCAGTCCATGGCGGCGGACTGGTCGCCCGGCGATTACCGCGACGAGTTCCGCGACAAACTGCGTGGCGTGATCGAGAAGCGGCTCAAGAGCAAGGGTGTCACGACGACCGTGGACGACGATGACGACCACACGCCGGAGAACGCCACCACCAATGTGGTGGACTTCATGGCGCTGCTGAAGAAGAGCCTGGGCGCGAAGACGCGTACGCCGGCTAAGAAGGCGCCGACGGAGAAGATGCCGGTGAAGAAGGTGGCCGGGGGTAAGGCTGTCGCGAAGAAAGCGGTGGCGAAGGGCGGGGCGAAGAAGGCGGCTTCTGGCAAGTCGGCTCCTGCCAAGGTGGCGCCGGCCAAGGCTGCGCCTGCGAAGACGGTTGCCAAGAAGAGTCCGGCGCGGAAGGGGGCGTCACGCAAGGCGCCGGCCAGGCGGCGGGCTGGGTGATTCGGGGCTTTGCTTGTGTGCGAGGGTGAGCGGGTGAGGTAAGGCTGAGCGAGTACGGGTTGGATTGAGGGGTTGATTTGGAATCGGGCGTTCAGAGCCGCTCTAGCGGGCGGTGCGGAACCGCCCGCCAGTGCGTGATTTGTGGCTTCCCTCGCGGTAGGACCTTTGAGGGATCGCGCACATCGTGCGCTCCTACGCGGCTTTTTGCATGCGGCGGAGGGAGGCCATGATTTCGTAGCAGGCGCCCATGGTGTGGTAGTCGGTCTTGCCGGCGGGGCTCTTTTCGTCGTCGTATTTTTCGTTGTTGCGCTTGAGGATGCGATACCAGGCGCCGTACGTGTGATCGACGAAGTGTTGCCAGCTGTAGGCCCAGATCTTCTCGTAGGCCTCGTCGTACTTCTTCTCGCCGGTGGTTTCGAACAGCAGCTGTGCGGCGCCCAGCGATTCGGCCTGTACCCAGAAGTACTTGTCGTCGTCGCAGACATCGCCTTCGGGCGAGAAGCCGTAGGCGATGCCGCCGTGCTCGTTGTCCCAGGCCTTGTCCAGCGCTTCGTCGAACAGGTGCTTCGCGGTGGGCACCAGCCAGTCCTTGTGCTTCGGCGTGCCCTTGGTGTAGCGGTCGAGCATCATCAGCAGCTTCGCCCATTCGGTCTGATGGCCGGGCTGGAAACCCCAGGGGCGGAACAGGTGCTTGGGGTTGTCGAGGTTGTATTCCCAGTCGATCGTCCAGTCGCGGTGGTAGTGCTCCCACACCAGCTTCTGCGGGGTAAGCCCGGCCTGGCGCTGGGTCATGTTCTCGGCCAGCAGCAGCGCGCGATCGAGGTAGCGATCCTCCTTCGTGGCTTCCCACGCGGCGATCATGGCCTCGGTCATGTGCATGTTGGCGTTCTGGCCGCGATACCCGGTGAAGTTCCAGTCCTTGTCCGCCTCGTCGCGGTACAGGCCGTACTCCGGCTCGAAGTAGCGCTTCTCGAGCAGGTCCCAGATCTCGCCCTGCCACGCGCGTGCCTCGTCGAAGCCGACCTTCACGCCGCACGAGTACGCCAGCAGCATGAACGCCAGGCCGTAGCAGTGGTTCATCTGGTCGTCGCGCTTGCCGTCGGCGATCGTCCAGGCGTAACCGCCGGTTTCGGGATTGAGGTGCACCTCGCGAAGGTAGGTCAGGCCGTGCATGACCAGGTCCTTGTCCTCGGGCTTGTGGAACTCGAGGTAGGCCATGGCGTGATTGAAGACGAAGCGCGTGCTCGACACCAGGTGGCGGTGGCTGCGGTCGTAGACCGAGCCGTCGTCCTTGAAGTACTGGAAGAAGCCGCCGGCCGGATCGACCTCGTTCGGCTTGTAGAACGCCATGGTTTTCGCGACATGGTCGCGGAGGACGTCGACGGAATGGAAATCGGGACGGGGACAGTCGTCATGCGTGCTTCTCCATGAAGGCCTTTACTTCGGCCTGGTCGGGAATGGCGGTGAACGAGCCCTTGCGGGTGGCGGTGATGGCGCCGCAGGCCGCGGCGAAGCGGATCAGGTCGACCAGTCGTGCGTGGTCTTGCACCAGGGCATTGAAGCTGGCCGGGTGACGCCCTCGTGGTCCAGGCGCGAGAGCAGACCGCCGACGAAGGCGTCGCCCGCCGCCGTGGTATCCACGGCCTCCACGGCATAGCCGGACAGCTCGCCGCTCGCGGCGCGGGTAAACCAGCGCATCGGTTCGCCACCGTCGGTGACCAGCAGCAGGCGGGCCTTGCCTGCCACAGCCGGGCGAGCACGGCGTCGTCGGACTCGGTGTCGGCGTGGATGAACGCGAACTCCTCGGCACTGAGCTTGATCACGTCCGCCTCGTGCAGGGTTTCCCACAGGCGGGCAGCGGGGCTTCGTCCTTCGGCCACAGGGCCGGACGCAGGTTCATGTCGAAGCTGACCAGCGCACCGGCCGCGCGGGCGCGGCGCATGCCTTCGACCGTGGTCGCGGCGATCGCGGCCTCGGTGAGCGAGTTGGAACAGACGTGGAAGATCGACAGGTCGTCGAAGGCTGGGCGCGAAAATGCTCGGGACGGAACAGCAGATCGGCGGCAGGCGGACGATAGAAGCTGAAGCTGCGGTCGCCCTTGTCGTCGTGCGCGACGAAAGCCAGCGCCGTGCGCGCCTCGTCGGTACGCGCCACATCGTCGGTACCGACGCCGAGGTCGGTCAGGCTCTTGAGCAGGAAGTCGCCGAACATGTCACGGGCGAGCATGCCGGCAAAGCGGGCCTTGGCGCCCAGCAGGGCGGAGGCGACCGCGACGTTGGCGGGAGCGCCGCCGGCAAACGGAACGAAGGCGGGAGGCTGACCGGCGCCGCCCTGGGGCTGTGCGTGGAAATCGATCAGCGCCTCGCCGAAGCAGAGGATGGAAGACATGCGTACGCGTGTCCTTGAGGACAGGGAAGGGAGGCACGACGGCCGGCGGGACGCCGGCCGTCGTGACGAGCGTCAACCGGCCTTGGCGGCGACCGGGACGTTGCGGATCTTCGAGCCGCTCAGGCCGTAGAACACGATGTACGCATAGCAGATGAGCGGAATGAAGAAGGCATGCTGCACGCCGATGTGATCGGCGACGACGCCCTGGATGTAGGGGATCAGTGCGCCACCCACGATGGCCATGATCAGCAGGCTGGACGCCTTGCCGGTCAGCGGACCCATGCGCTCGATGCCGAGCGAGAAGATCGTCGGGAACATGATCGAGTTGAACAGGCCGATCACGACGATGCTGTAAACCGCCAGCGTACCCGTGGTCATCATGGTGGTGATCACCAGCGCCGCGTTGATCAGGGCGAACACGGTCAGCAGGATACGCGGCGAGAACTTCGCCAGCAGGGCCGAGCCGATGAAGCGGCCGACCATGGCGCCACCCCAGTAGAAGGCCACGTGCGAAGCGGCGACTTCGCCGGTCATGTTGCCGATTTCCGGCAGCTGCAGGTAGTTGATCATGAAGCTGCCGATCGACACTTCGCCGCCGACGTAGAAGAAGATGCCGAGCACGCCGAAGAACACGTGGGGCGTCTTCAGGGCGTCCATCAGCGAGTGGTGGCCGTCGTCGGCCTTCTCGGTGGTTTCCTCCAGCTTCGGCAGGTTGAACAGTAACGCCGATGGCGAGCACCACCAGCACGGCGGCCAGGCCGATGTACGGTACCTGCACCGCGCTGGCTTCGGTCGCGCGGTAGCTGACCTGCTCGGCGGCGCTGAGCTTGGCGATGTCATCGCCGCTCTTGACCTGGTTGGACAGGATCAGGATGCCGCCGAAGAACGGGGCGAGGAAGGTGCCGAACGAGTTCAGTGCCTGCGCCAGCGTGAGGCGGCTGGAGCTGGTCCGCTCCGGCCCGAGCAGGGCGACGTACGGGTGGCGGCGCGACCTGGAGCACCGTGATGCCGGTGGCCAGGATGAACAGAGCGGCGAGGAAGATCGGGTAGACCCGCATGCCCGCGGCGGCCAGAACATGGCCGCACCGATGCCGGCGATGATCAGCCCGGCGACGATGCCCTTCTTGTAGCCCAGCGCCGCGACCAGCTTGCCCGCCGGCAGCGACATGATGAAGTAGGCACCGAAGAAGGTGAACTGGATGAGCATCGCCTGGGCGTAGTTCAGCTCGAAAACCGCCTTGAGGTGCGGGATCAGGATGTCGTTCAGGCAGGTCAGGAAGCCCCACATGAAGAAGATCGTGGTCATCACGCCGAGGGCGAGCGGGAAGTAGGTGTAGCGGGTGTCGCCCGTGCTCGTCGACGACGAGGTGGGCAATGGCGTGGATCCGGTGGCCATGGGGCGCTCCAGGTGGTGGGTCAGGGTGAAGAGGGCGAACAGCTGCTTTCGCGTACGACCAGCCGTACCGGCGCGATCGTATAAGCGGTGTCCGCCTCCGGGTTGCGAAGTCGTTCGAGGATCAGTTCGGCACTGCGTCGGCCCAGGCCGCGCGGATCGACCGCCACGGTGGTGAGGGGCGGCACGCACACCGAGGCCTCCGCCACATCGTCGAAGCCGGTCAGGGCGAAATCCTCGCCGGGACGCCGGCCGCGCTTGGTCAGGCCGAGGATCAGGCCGAGCGCCACGGCGTCGTTGTAGCAGACCGCGGCGGTGGGTGCGGGGTCACGGGAGAACAGCGCGCCGGTCTGCCGGGCGGCTTCCAGGCGCGTGGGGGCACTTTCCACCAGCCAGGCCGGATCGACCGGCAGGCCGGCGTCCTGCATGGCGCCGGCATAGCCCTTGCGCCGCTGGGCCACCGAACTGGAATCGCGGTGGCCGCCGAAGAAGGCGATGCGACGGTGGCCGAGGCCGATGAGATGTTCGGTGGCGAGCCGGGCGCCGTGCTCGTTGTCCATTTCCAGGGTGTCCCAGCGATGTGCGCCTTCGTCGTCCGGCAGCTCGCGGTGAACACCAGCAGGGGCGTGTGCATGCCGACCGCCGCCAGCACCTGCTCGCCCTCGCTGCCCTCGGCCGGAAAGGATGATGCCGGCGGCCCATGCTCGATCAGGGAGTTGAGCACCGCCTGCTGGCGGTCCGGCGATTCGCCGGTATTGCCCAGAAGGGTGACGTAGCCGGCGCTGGCCAGCGCCTCGTCGGCGCCGGCCGCGAACTCGGCGAAGAAGGGGTTGCCCAGGTCGTTGATGACCAGGCCGATGCTGGAAGAGGTGCGCCGGCGCAAGTTGGCCGCCGCACGGTTGTAGACGTAGCCTTGCCGTTTGAGTTCCGCCTCCACCCGCGCGCGTGTCGCGGAATTGACCAGCGGGCTGCCGCGCAGGACCAGTGATACCGTGGCCCGCGATACATCGCACCCCAGCGCGATGTCGGCGAGGGTCACCTTGCGGCGTTGCGGGGCGATCCTCGGCATTCAGGGCTCCTTCAAACGATCTAAACCGGGCGATCATCGCGCGGCGCGGTCTGGGATGCATCACGCACTGCAACATGCATGGGCCGGCTATCTTTGCTACGTTCGATCCGTTTGTCACGATCCAAACGATCGCGACCGCTCGTCAAGCGTTCATTCGAGGGGAACCATCCATGTCGAAATCCGCCCGCCTGCGTCGCGGCCTGCTCTTCGCCGCCTGGGCCTCGCCCTGCCCATACTGGCCTCCGCTGCCGCCGACAGACCCACCACCGCCTTTGCGGCAGTCGATCCGATGATAGGGACGGGCGGGGACGGTCACACCTTTCCGGGCGCCACGGTGCCCTTCGGCATGATCCAGCTCTCCCCGGACACGGCGATGCCGGATTTCAAGCACGCCTACAAATGGGCCGCCGGCTACCAGTACGGCGACACGAGCATCCTCGGTTTCTCCCATACGCATTTCTCCGGCAGCGGCCATTCCGACCTGGGCGATGTCCTCGTCATGCCCGTTGCCGGTGACGTGAAGCTGGACCCGGGCTCCCCCGACAAGCCCGGCAGCGGCTATCGCTCGCGTTTCGACCATAAGACCGAACGTGCCGAGGCAGGGTACTACGCCGTTACGCTGGCCGACTACGGCGTTCGTGCGGAACTGACGGCCGGTGCCCGGGTAGGCTGGCACCGTTACACCTTCCCAGCGGGCAAGCCGGCGCACCTTCTGCTCGACCTGCGGCCCAGCATCTACGACTACGAAGGCAAGGTGCTGTGGTCGTCGCTACGCGTGCGTGCGGACGGCACGGTCACCGGCGGGCGCACCACGCGCGGCTGGGCGCCCGGTCGCCAGTTGTATTTCGCCATGCGTTTCAACCAGCCGATGACCTCGCGCGCGCTGAAGAACCGTGAGGAGGCGATCGCCTATCGCGGCTTCGGCGGGCCGGGCAACCGTGCCGACGACACCGACGGCATCAGCGGTCGCGCGCTGGAGGTGTGTTCGACTTCGGCACCTGGGCAAGCCGTTGGTCGTGAAGGTCGCCGTATCCTCGGTCAGCGAAGACAATGCGATGGCCAACCTGGACGCCGACGGCCAGGGTTTCGACTTCGACGCGCGCCGTGCCGAGGCCGTGGGGCGTGGGAAAAGGTCTTGTCGACGGTGGACGTGCAGGCGCCCGCGGATACCCGCCGGATGTTCTACACGGCGCTTTACCACGCGATGATCTCGCCCAGCCTGTCGATGGACGTCAACGGGCAGTATCGCGGTCCGGACAACCAGGTGCACACCGCGAAGGGTTTCGACTTCTATTCGACATGGTCGCTGTGGGACGTGTACCGCGCGCAGCAGCCCCTGGTGACGTTGCTGCGCCCCGATATGAGCAGCCAGTTCGTCAACTCGTTGATCGCGGCGCGTGAGGCCAGCCCCTTCGGCATCCTGCCCGTCTGGGCGTACCAGGGCATGGAAACCTGGTGCATGGTCGGCTACCACGCCGTGCCGGTCATCGCCGATGCGTATATGAAGGGTATCCGCGGGTTCGATGCCGACAAGGCGCTGGCGGCCATGGTCGCCAGTGCCACCTATGGCCCCTACGGTGGCCTGGACGATTACATGAAGCTCGGCTACGTGCCGATCGACCGGCAGCCCGAGGCCGCGTCCAAGACCGTCGAGTACGCCTTCGACGACTGGTCGCTGGCGCGCATGGCCAAGGCGATGGGCAAGGACGATGTCGCCGCGACCTTCATGAAGCGTGCCGGCAACTGGAAGAACAGCTTCGACACGCGCACCGGCTTCCTTCGCGCACGCAAGAGCGACGGCGCCTTCCGCGAACCGTTCGATCCGTCGTCGGCCGCCTATGGCAGCGATTACACCGAAGGCAACGCGTGGCAGTACTCCTGGTACGTGCCGCAGGACGTCGCCGGACTGATAGCGGCCTGGGTGGGAAGGATGCCTTCGTCACGAAGCTGGATTCGGTATTCGACGCCAAGGTGGATCCCAAGTCGTTCGCCCATGTCGAGGACATCACCGGCCTGATCGGCTGGTATGCGCACGGCAACGAGCCCAGCCACCAGGTGGCGTACCTATACGACTACGCCGGGCAGCCCTGGAAGACCCAGGAGCGGCTGGTCCAGATCATGAAGACGCAGTACTCGCCGACGCCCACCGGCCTGGTCGGCAATGACGACCTGGGTCAGATGTCCGCCTGGTACATCTTCAGCTCGCTGGGCTTCTACCCGGTGGCGCCCGGCAGCAACGAGTACGTCATAGGCAGGCCGTTCGTGGCGAAGGCCACGCTGAACCTGCCCGGCGGCAAGCGGTTCACGGTATCGACGGACCGGCTCGATGCCGCGCATCCTTATGTCGGCCGGGTGACGCTCGACGGGAAGCCGCTGGACCGCACCTTCATCCGCCACGAGGAGATCGTGGCCGGGGGCGAGCTTCACTTCACCATGCAGGCAGAGCCGGCAAAAGAGGGGCCAGCAGCCGGGTTCGGCGCCTTACTCGATGAGCGCGGCGGCGCCCTGAGCACTACCTGGGGCGGACTCACGGGGCCTTCACGTCTTTTTGGGCATTAAGCACGCTTCCATCCGACGGGTGCGCCACTTACCGCCGCTGCCGGCCCGGCACGTGGGGGCGGGGCGTACCCGTTATCGTATCCCCAGGGTGTGTCCTTGCCTCACCAGCGAATCGAAGTGGCCAGCGTCTATAATCCATGTCCTTCAGGGGCAGGATTCGTCGCGGGGACCACGGCAGCATGATCGTAAGGATGGGGGCGCGCTGGCGTATCGCGAGTCTGCTAACGGCGGTGCTCGTCATCGTGGCCTTGCCGTACGCGGTCAATCGGTCCAGCTCGGATGCCGCCCTGACCACCCGCGATTGGGTCACCCATACGGCGGAGATCAAGGCGGGCGTCTACCGTGTCGATGCCATCCTGCGTGGCAGCGAGGCGGCGGCATACAGCCTCCTGGCAGGCGCGCCGGCCGACCCCCAACTGGAAGAGCGGCTGGCGGCGAACCGCAAGCTGGTACCCGGTCTCATGGGCGACCTGCGTCGGATGATGTCCGACAATCCGCAGCAGCTCACACGCCTGGGCGGCCTGGAAGCGATGGCGAACAGCCGGGCGACCCTCAGCGAGCGCGCGATGGACCGGCTCAAGGCCGGTGATCGCGAAGGCGCGCTCAAGGCCATGGAGGACATACGCGTCCTCTTTCCCATTCGCCAGACGGTGATCGACCTGCTGGCGGAGGAATCCACGCTGTTGGAACAGCGTCGCGCGCAGGCGCTGGATTCGGCATCGGACAACCGCACGTGTTGCTGATCGCCGCGTTGGCGCAGATCGCTCTGCTGGCGATCGTGGTGGTGGTCTCCGAACGACAGATCGCGATCCGCCTGAAAGCGGAGACGCAGGCGTCCGACGCCGTGAACCGCTCGCAGCTGATCGTACAGGCCGTGCGCGAGCCCATCGCCATGCTGGACGCGTCGCTGCGTACCCTGCTGGTCAATACGGCGTTCGCCGAGCTGTATGGTTTCGACCGGGAGCGTGACAGCAAGCTGCCGATCAACGAGATCGGCGAAGGCGCATGGAGCGACACGTCGCTTTTGCAGCGCCTCAGCGACGTGGTGGCGCGTGACCGCGAACTGTGGGATTACGAACTCACCCAACGCACCGTGGACGGCATCGACCGTTTCGTGGTGATCAACGCACGCCGCATCGAAGAGTCGGACAACGACGCGCCGGCGGTCTTGCTGACCGTCAGCGACATCACGGCGCGCGCGCTGGTCGAGCAGAAGGTCAGCGAGCTCAATCGCCAGCTCGAGGGCAAGGTGGAGCAGATCTCCGACGTCAACCGCGAGCTGGAGGCCTTCAGCTATTCCGTCTCGCACGACCTGCGCGCACCGTTGCGGCACATCGCCGGGTTTGCGGGCAAGCTGGAAGCGCACCTGGCCGACCGCTCCGACGACCGCGTCAGGCACTACATCGACGTCATCACCCATTCCTCGCGTCGCATGGCGCAGCTCATCGACGACCTGCTGGTGTTCTCCCGCCTGGGCCGCGGCGCGCTGCGCCTGCAGCCGGTGGACATGCAGTCGCTGGTGGACGAGGCACGCGCCCTGGTTGAAACCGAGGCACGCGACCGCCAGATCGAGTGGCAGATCGCGCCCCTGCCCATCGTGGTCGGCGACGAGAACATGCTGCGCACCGTCTGGCAGAACCTGCTGGGTAACGCGGTCAAGTACACCGCCAATCGCGAGAAGGCGATCATCGAGGTCGCCCTCGAGCGCAACGCGGCGGGTGACTACGAGTTTTCCGTGCGTGACAACGGCGCCGGTTTCGACATGCAGTACGCAAGCAAGCTGTTCGGTGTCTTCCAGCGCCTGCATCGTGCCTCGGAATTTCCCGGTAACGGTATCGGCTTGGCCAATGTGCGCCGCATCGTCGCGCGGCACGGCGGCCGGACCTGGGCCGAGGGCGAGACCGACCACGGCGCGACGTTCCATTTCTCATTGCCGGCTTCCGATAGCGCGGACGCCCACACAGGTGACACATGACCGACGCCAAGGCCAAGCTGCACACGATCCTCATCGTCGAAGATTCCATGGCCGATGCCGAAATGGCGATGGATGCTTTGAAGGAGGCGAAGCTCGCCAATCCGGTGGTGCACGTGGAAGACGGCGTGGATTGCCTCGACTGGCTGCATCGCCGGGGCCCTTACGCAACGCGTGAGCCGGGCGATCCGGCGGTGATCCTGCTCGACATCAAGATGCCGCGCAAGGATGGCCTGGAAGTGCTCAAGGAGCTGCGCACGGCAGAGCGGTGGCGCCGCCTGCCGGTGGTTATCTTTCCTCGTCGCGCGAAGAGAGCGACCTGGCCCGCAGCTGGGACCTGGGTGTGAATGCCTACGTGCTCAAGCCGGTCGACGTGCAGCAGTTTTTCACCGCCGTGCAGACGCTCGGCCACTTCTGGGCGGTGCTGAACCAGCGCCCGGACGGCGATTGAGCCAGGAGCCGGGCGACTGACATGGGTGGGCAGGACCAGAACCGGAAAGTGCGCATCCTCCAGGTGGAGGATAACGAGCTCGATGCGGAGCTCATCCAGGCCGAGCTGGAGCAGGACGGCCTCGACTACGACGTGTTGCTCGTGGACGATGAGGCGGCGTTCCTCGCGGGCCTCGACGGCTTCGATCCACACATCGTTCTGTCCGACCTCAGCCTGCCGACGTTCAGCGGTGAACGGGCACTACAACTGCTGCGCGAACGCAACACCGCCATCCCCTTCATCTTCATCTCGGCCACCCTCGGCGAGGAAGCGGCGATCGAGGCGCCGCAACGGTGCCACCGATTACATCCTCAAGCACAACACGGCACGACTGGCGTCCGCCGTGCGGCGTGCCCTGCGCGAAGCGGAAGAACAGCGCGGCCGCGTGCGTGCGGAGCAGGAACTGATCCGCGCGCAGCGCTTCGAAAGCCTGGCCCTGCTGGCGGGCGGTCTCAGCCACGACCTGCGCAACCTGCTGCAGCCGCTGCTGCTGGCCGGCGATACGCTGGAAGACTATGCCGACGATCCGCGCCTCGCACGCCTGGGCACGCTGGTGCGCGACTGCGGGCGCCGCGGCCTGGAGATGGTGTCGTCGATGCTGTCTTTCGCGCGTGGCGCGCGTCGCGCCGAACAGGTGCGCCTGGGCGCCCTGTTGGATGCCTTGAAGCTGCTGTTGCAGGGCAGCGTGCCACGAACCGTCAACATGACGATCGAGGTCTACGACGCGGATGTCACCTTCGAGGGCAACCACACCGAGTTGCAGCAGTGCCTGCTCAACCTCAGCCTCAATGCCTTCCAGGCCATGCCCGCCGGCGGCACGCTGCGTATCGAGACCGCGCAGGCGAGCCTAGCGGACGACTTCTTCCTGGACGGCGAGCAGCCGCACCCGGGTCGTTACCTGCGCCTTTCCGTGATCGATACCGGCATGGGCATGCCGCCGGACGTGCTGTCGCGCCTGTTCGAGCCGTTCTTCACCACCAAGGAGACCGGCACGGGCCTCGGGCTGCTCTCCTGCAAGCGCATCGTCGCCAGCCATGGCGGCCTCATGCGCGTGCGCAGCGTCGTGGGTGAAGGTACGCAGTTCCACCTCTACCTGCCGCTCAACAGCGAGGACGAGGATGCCGCCCCGGCGTCCATCATGGATGCGTCGCTACAGGGCGAAGCCGAGCGCGTGCTCGTGGTGGTCGAGGAGGCGGTGCAGCTGTCGTTGCTGGTCGACACGCTGGATGCGTACGGCTACCAGGCCGGCGCCAGCCAGAGCGGCACCGCCGCGCTGCAATGGATCGAAGCCTACGGCGTGCCGGACCTCGTGGTGATGGACGCCGACATGAACCTGTTCACCGGCGTGCGCACGCTGGCTGCGTTGCTCGAACACGGGTACAGCCGCGCGGTGCTGTTGCTGGCCCGGCCGGATGCCCCGCCCAATCTCGACGAACTGCCGCAGCTGGACCACCTCTACGTGCTGCACAAGCCGATCCAGTCGCGCGCGCTGCTGCGCAAGGTGCGCGAGGCGCTGGAGGCGAGCGAGGGCAAGGGCGGCTGATTTTTCAGAATCCTTCCATATCGATGGAAGGGTTGTCCCACTAACGTCTTCCCCCCCACACGGGCTGCATCGACGCAGCCCGCCACCGCTTCGGGGAGTGCAATGTTCTGGGATATGCAAAAGGAAGCCGACGCCATCGTGCGTCGCATGACGATCGCCACGCGCCTCGTCGGCTTCATCGTGGCCAGCCTGGCGCATCTCATGGCGTCGCTGTCGGTCCTGCTCTGGCAGACCTCCTGTCTCTATCCGCGATGCGTGCAGGGTCTGACGTTCGACATCGTGCGCGGGGTGATGCAGGTGCCGCTGTTCGTCACCCCCTGGCTGGGGCTACCGTCACCGGATGACGATTTCCAGCGTGGCTGGGCGTTGTTCGGCTGCCTGGTCCTGAATGCGATGCTCGCGGTGCTCGTCTACGCCGGGCTGACCATGGCGGCCCGGCGATGTCACGCAGGGTGGCGTGTCAGTCGATCCCGAGCTTCTTCAGCTTGTAGCGCAAGGCACGGAACGTGATGCCCAGCTTCTTGGCAGTCGCCGTCTTGTTGTACCGCGATTCCTCGAGTGCCTTGATGATCGTGTCGCGCTCGATGTTGGAAATGAAATCTTCCAGCGAGCCGTCGGCGCCGCCGGCCGAGAGTCCCCCGGCCGGCGTGGGGGCCACGTTACCCGCGGCGACATCCGCGGCGGAAGGCGCGGGCGCCGCCGTACGCTGCGGTAACATCAGGTCCTCCGCCGCGATGGCGTCGCCTTCGCACATGGCCATGGCGCGCTCGAGGATGTTCTCCAGCTCGCGCACGTTGCCGGGAAACTGGTACGCCTCCAGGGCGGCCAGTGCTTCGGGTTGCAGGCGGCCGGTGTGCGCCGCCGCCGGATTCCACGGCAAGCTGGCGCAGGACGAACTCGGCCAGTTTGGGCACGTCGCCGCGGCGCTCGCGTAGCGGTGGCACGCGCAGCTCGACACGTTGATGCGGTAGAAAAGGTCCTGGCGAAACAATCCCTGCTCGACCAGCAGGGCCAGGTTCTTGTGCGTGGCCGAAAGGATGCGCACGTCCACGGGAATCTCGTCGCGACCCCCGATGGGGCGCACGGCTTTTTCCTGGATCGCCGCAAACAGCTTCACTGCATGTGCAGGGGTAGCTCGGCCACCTCGTCGAGGAACAGCGTGCCGCCCTGGGCCGCCTGGAACAGGCCTCCTTGTCCGCATGGGCCGCCGTGAAGCTGCCCTTGCGGTGGCCGAAGAATTCGCTTTCCATCAGTTCCGACGGAATGGCGCCGCAGTTCACGGGCACGAAGGCGCCGGCCGCGCGGGGGCCCAGTTCGGGATCAGCCGGGCGACCAGTTCCTTGCCCCCCCCCGATTCGCCGCCGATGTACACCGGTGCCTGGTTGCGCGCCAGTTTGACGATCTTGCCGCGTACTTCGGTCATGACCGGCGAGTCACCGATCAGGCGGTCGGCCCCGGGTGCGCCCTTGGCGCCGTTTTCTGTCTTGCGTTCCTCGGACAGCCGCAGGGCCGTGCGGACGAGCCGACGCAGCAGGTGGAATATCCACCGGCTTGGAGACGAAGTCGAACGCGCCTGCCTTCAGGGCGGTCACCGCTGCATCGACATTGCCGTAGGCGGTGATCATCGCCACGGGCATGTCCGGGTGGTTGGCGGCGATCAGCTCGATGATTTCCTGGCCGCTGCCGTCGGGCAGGCGCATATCGGTGAAGCACAGGTCGTAGCGACGGGACGCCAGGGCTTCCGTGCTTCGGTGACGCTCCCCACGGCATCGACATCGAGCTCCATGCGCCCAAGGGTGATGGTCAGCAACTCACGGATATCGCGTTCGTCGTCGATGACCAGTACGGACTGCTTGCTCATGGGTTCCGACAGGTTCGGTGATGACAGCCAATGTAACCGTCCCGGCGTCCGCGCAAAGGGCGTCGTTCACGCCTTGGCGGCCAGGGGCACGGACGCCGCCGTACGAGCGGGCGGCGTGAGGCTGATTCGGAAGCAACTGCCACCGCCGTCGGCCACGCGCAGTATTCCAGGGCGGCCTGGTTGGCCTCCGTCATCTGCCGGGCCAGGTAAAGTCCCAGCCCCGTGCCGTATTCGTGCGTAGTGAAGAAAGGCTCGAAGATCTGCGCGGCCACCTTCGGCGGAATGCCCGGCCCGCGATCGATCACCTCGAGGATGGGAATGCCGGCCTCCGAGTGACGGGCCACCAGCATGACGCGGGCGGGCTCGCCCGGCATGCGCCCGTAGCGCAGGGCGTTCTGGACCAGGTTCCAGATCACCTGCTGCAGGTGCTGGGGGTCCGCCACGGCGGCCACGGCTCGCTGCCCGAAACGGCACGAAGGATGTCCGCGCCCAGATCGTTGCCCAGGCGATACTCGGTGACGAAGTGATGTACCCACTGGCTCAGGTCCAGTGTCTCCGGGCGCGACCGCTCGCGTCGGGACAGCTGCAGGATATTCTCGATGATCTCGTTGAGCCGCGAGCAATGGTTGTTGATGATCTCGACCATGCGCAGGTCGGTATCGTTCATGTCGGTGGATTCGGCCAGCAACTGGGCCGAATAGTGGATCGCCGCCAGCGGGTTGCGGATCTCGTGGGCGATCGACGCGGACAGCCGCCCCAGCGAGCTGAGGGTCAACTCCTCGGCTCGCCGCGACACCAGCGAGGTGTCGTCGAGGAAGATCAGGACATGGGAATCGTCGTTGGGGGCCAACCGGGAGAACCGGGGGATCACCTCGGGGGTGCCGTCGGCCAAGCATGGTCGCGCTTTCGTCCAGCTTGCGGACGTACGCCAGTGGTAGAGCCGCCGCGACAGTCGGGTGCCAGGCTGCCCAGGTCGCGCTGTTCGGCCGACGGGTTGCCCATCAGCATCCACGCCGACTCGTTGAGCTGGTGGATACGGTTGCCTTCGTCGACCAGCAGCACGCCGGTCTTCATGCGCCGGATGATCAGCTCGTTGACCTGGGACAGATTGGCCAGGTCGATGCCGCGCTGCTCGGCCAGGGCCTCCGAGGCGCGGATATTGCGGCCCAGCATGTAGCACAGCGAGAGCGCAGGCGAAGTAGGCCGCGCCGAACAGCCCGTACTCCACCAGTTCGCGGTCGCCGGAGCCGGCCTCGTCCAGGTCCAACAGGCAGTGGCCCAGCATGGCCAGGGTGGCCAGCGCCGCGAAGAACATCGACAGCCGGAAGGGGCAGCAACGCACCGGTGGCCATGTTGACCGCCAGCATCATGGCCACGCCCATGCGCACGTCGTGCATGAGGATCAGGGCGAAGAGGGCGGCGGCGATGTCCAGCGTCAGGCCGATGGAGACGATGAGGACGGGGCGTGCAGGGAAACCCGGGTGCGCGAGACCATGACCAGGGCGGCAGCAGGTAGGCCAGGGCGAGCAGCCGGGCGGCCAGGGGCTCCGGCAGCGCCGGCCAGTTCATGTGCTCGGGGCGGAACGCCAGCGCGGTGTAGACCGCGGCCTGACCCAGCCGGAAGTAGTTGAAAAAGAACAATTCGTGGCGGGCCGTGTTCTGTACGGCGCGTGAGCTGGAGGCGCTGATCGGCGCGGGCGTGGACACGTGGATGGTTCTCCGCCGGTGGCCCCCCGGGGCCTCGATGAGGGCCAGTATAGGCGGGGCAGCGGGCGCGGCAACACACCGTTCCTGCAGCCCCGACCAGCCCTCCGGGGCGAATGTCGCGGCGCCCCTTTCCATCCGGGGCGCCTTCCGGGAAAATACGCGGCCGTATTGCGTCATTCCGGCGTGATCGATCGAAGCATCCCCCACTCCCGTGCAGGCCGCTCCTGGCCCGCATGCATTCACACGCTTCTCCCGTTCGCTCGAGGTATCGAATGAATTTCCACGAGTACCAGGCTAAAGAACTGTTCGCCAAGTACGGCATCGCCGTGCCGCCGGGCAGGTTGCCAACTCTCCCGACGCCGCTGTCGACGCCGCCAAGCACCTTGGTGGTTCGCAGTGGATGGTCAAGGCCCAGATCCATGCCGGCGGCCGCGCAAGGCCGGTGGCGTCAAGTTCTGCCGCAGCCTCGATGCCGTCCGCGATGCCGCCAAGGGCATGCTCGGTACCAACATGGAAACCTACCAGTCGGCCGGCCGCGCGCTGCCCGTCAACCTGGTGCTGGTGACCGACGCGACCGATATCGCGAAGGAACTCTACCTCTCGATCCTCACCGATCGTGACACCAAGTCGATCTCGTTCATCGCGTCCAAGCATGGCGGCGTCGACATCGAGCAGGTGGCCGCCGAGACCCCGGAAGACATCCACACCTTCCAGGTGGATTTCGTCGAAGGCCTGCAGCCGTACCAGTGCCGCGACCTCGGGTTCAAGATGGACCTGAACCCGAAGCAGGTCGGCCAGCTGGTCAAGATCATGCTGGGCCTCTACAAGCTGTTCAATGAGAAAGATCTGGCCCTGGTCGAGCTCAACCCGCTCGCCATCCTCGAGGACGGTAACCTCGCCGCGCTCGACGGCAAGGTCAACTCGGACGACAACGCCGAGTTCCGTCACGCCGACCTGGCCGCCATGCGCGACCTCACGCAGGAGACGCCGCCGAAGCGGCCGCCGTCCAGCACAACCTCAACTACGTCACGATGGACGGCACGATCGGCTGCATGGTCAACGGTGCCGGCCTGGCGATGGCCACGATGGACGTGATCAAGCTGGCGGGCGGCGAGCCGGCCAACTTCCTCGACGTCGGCGGCGGCGCCACCAAGGAGCGCGTCTCCGAGGCGTTCAAGCTCATCCTCTCGTCCGACAAGGTCAAGGCCATCCTGGTCAACATCTTCGGCGGCATCGTGCGTTGCGACCTGATCGCCGAAGGCATCATCGCGGCCGTGAAGGAAGTGGGTCTGCAGATCCCCGTCATCGTTCGCCTGCAGGGCACCAACGTCGAGAAGGGCCGCGAACTGCTGGCCAACTCGGGTCTGGCGATTACGCCGGCCGACGATCTCAACGACGCGGCCCGCAAGGCCGTGGCCGCAGCGGCCTGAGGAGCGAATCTAAATGAGCGTCCTGATCAACAAGAACACCAAGGTCCTCGTCCAGGGCTTCACCGGACAGCAGGGTACCTTCCACGCCGAGCAGGCCATCGACTACGGCACCAAGGTCGTCGGCGGCGTGACCCGGGCAAGGGCGGTTCCGAGCATATCGGTCTGCCCGTCTTCAACACGGTGCGTGACGCGGTCGACCAGACCGGTGCCGACGCGTCGGTCATCTTCGTGCCGCCGCCGTTCGCGGCCGACTCGCCTCGAAGCCATCGCCGGTGGCATCAAGATTATCGTCACGATCACCGAAGGCATTCCGGTGCTCGACATGATGCGCGTGAAGAACGTGCTCAAGTCGCATCCGGACGTCGTGCTGGTCGGTCCGAACTGCCCCGGCGTCATCACCCCGGGTGAGTGCAAGATTGGCATCATGCCGGGTCACATCCACAAGCCGGGCAAGGTTGGTATCGTTTCGCGCTCGGGCACCCTCACGTACGAAGCGGTGTTCCAGACCACGAACGAAGGCCTGGGCCAGTCCACCTGCATCGGCATCGGCGGCGACCCGATCAACGGCCTGAACTTCATCGACTGCCTGAAGCTGTTCCAGGACGATCCGCAGACCGAAGGCATCATCATGGTCGGCGAAATCGGTGGCAGCGCGGAAGAAGATGCGGCCGAGTTCATCAGCCAGTACGTCAAGAAGCCGGTGGTGTCCTTCATCGCCGGTGCCTCGGCACCTCCGGGCAAGCGCATGGGCCATGCCGGTGCGATCATCTCCGGCGGCAAGGGCACGGCGGAAGCCAAGTTCGCCGCGCTCGAGAAGGCCGGCGTGACCACGGTCAAGTCGCCCGCCGACCTCGGCAAGACCCTCGCGGGTCTGATGAAGTAACACGCGTCGCTCGCCTCGGCGAGGTCGGAAAAAAACCGCGGCCTTCGGGTCGCGGTTTTTTTTGTCATCGCGATTTTGCGGCGATGACACCCCGTAGGAGCGCACGATGTGCGCGAACCCTCGACCTTCCGCCACCGAATGACGCTATGCACACATCGGAGGCCGTGTTGGCGACGCATCGCAGTTCATCCACAACCTGTGTGGACTCGACTGCATAACCATGTGCATAACTCTGAATCGGCCTTTGGCGACAGTCACTTGAGTTGCACTGATCACTTAATGACCAGTTCGCTTCGACTTTGGAAAGCTTTATCCACAGCAAATGTGGATACGGCCTGCATAACCGTGTGGATAAGTCGCCTTTTACCTTGGGCAGCGATTACTTGCGTCATGTTGGTCACTTTGTGATCGCAACGTTTGTTGTCCTGTGCAAAGGTTCGCGTCGCAGGAGCGGGAACGGTTTACAGCTCAGGCAGGTTCCACGCATGCCGCAGGTGTCCATAGGCGGCCCGTGGCAAAAACACGAACACCGGCTTCTTCTTCGGATCGAGCCAGCCGAGCAGGCGTTCCATCGCGTCGTCGGTCATCGCGGTGCAGCCGGCGGTGGGGGAGGTCGGCGATTTCCACAGATGCGCGAAGATGCAGCTGCCGCGCGCCTTTGCGACCCGCGGCATTGTGCTCGATGACGAAGCCGAGCCGATACGCGTGGTCGCCATGGAAGTGCAGGTCGCGGCGCATGGGCTCGGTCGAGCGGCCACGGCATCCTCGCCGACCTTCGCTTCGTCAACCACCTGGTTGTAGTAAGGCGAGCTGTCCACGTCCACGCAATAGTCGGCGGCGGTCAGGCCACGGTACGGAAGGGCCGTGGCGTTGCTTTCCGCGTAACGAAGGCCTCGCCGATGCGGAAGATGCCGGCAGGGCTGCGACATCGCCTTCGACCTTGATGGGCCCGTCGGTCTGCGCCGGATGCAGACCGATGCCCCAGGCGCTGCCATGCTTGCCGAGTGTGACGGATACCGGTTCGCCGACAGGATGCCAGGCGCCGGCATCGCGCTCGTAGCTACGCAGCGTGCCATGGTCGGTGTTCCAGTTATCCGTGGTCACGACGATCATCTGTCGCGAAACGGACCAGGCAACCGGCGCCTCGAAGGCGCTGGCGCCTGCGGCCAGCGAGACGAGGAGGCCGCTCAACAGGACGGACAGGAAACGAGGCATACGTTCACCTGGGATGGCGTGGGCTCAAAGGGGTTCGAGTCCCCGGACGGCGCGGATACCCAGGCCAGGCGTATCCGGGAGGGTGATGCGCGATTCATCGAAGTGCACGCCGCCGTCCACGGATCGAACGCGCAAAGCGACGGGCCGTCCAGGTCCACGCGCGTGATGATGTGCGATCGCGCGGTCGCCACGTGCGCCGCAGCCGCCACACTGACGCTGCTTTCCAGCATGCAGCCCATCATGCACGGCAGGCAGTGCATTGCCGGCGAGGTCGGCGATGCGCAGTGCGTTGGCGATACCGCCGGCCTTCATCAGCTTGATGTTGACGATGTCCGCTGCACCGCGGCGAATCAGTTCCAGCACCTCGTGGGGGCCGAAGGCGCTCTCGTCGGCCATGATCGGCGTCTCCACATGACGGGTGACGTAGCCGAGGCCATCGAGGTCGCGCGCCTTCACCGGTTGTTCGACGAGGTCCATCGGGACACCGGCATCCTCGAGTCGCCGTATCGCCCGAACCGCCTGTTTGGCCGTCCAACCCTGGTTGGCATCCAGTCGCAACACGGCGCGTTCACCAACGGCTGCATGGATGGCCCGCACCCTTGCGATGTCGTCTTCAATGTCCTTGCCGATCTTGATCTCAACGCGGTGTAACCGCGCGCCAGGGCATCGAGCGCATCGTCGACCATGGTGTCGATGGCGTTGACGCTGATGGTGAGGTTGGTCGTCAGCTCGCTGCATCCACCGCCTAGCAAGCGGTAGAGCGGCGCGCCGTGGTGCTGTGCCCAGAGATCGTGAAGCGCGATGTCCACCGCGGCTTTCGCACTGGGGTTGCCGACGATCGACGCCTGGATCAGGCCCGCGATGCGGTGGAGGTCGGCGACGTCCCTCGCCGATCAGTCCCGGCGCGATGTGTTGCGTGATCGCCGTCGTGATCGAGCCGAGGGTCTCGCCGGTGATGGCCGCGGTCGGTGGCGCCTCGCCGTAGCCGATCCGGCCATCGTCGGCATGCAGCGCGACCACGACGTCCTCGACGCTGGCTACCTCACGCAACGCTGTGCGGAACGGCGTGCGCAACGGCACGCGGAGGAGGGCGAGGTGGCAGGCGACGATCTTCATGGCGACCTCAACGGATGCGTACGATGCTGGTCATGCGATCGAGGAAGCTGGTGCGCTCGTCGAACATCAACGGTAGCAGCGGCGTCACGGCTACTTCGTTGAGCGTGATCCGGCGAAGGCCGCCGTCCTGGCGCAGGCCGATGCGCCCACGTCGTGGATGACGTACGGCTTGCCGTCGACCTTGCCGATCACCATCATCACATGGCCCGGGATGTAGACCAGGTCGCCGACGTCGAGTGCCATGGCAGCGGCAAGGCGTGTCTCGTGGCTGTCCTTGTCGGTGTACAGGGGTGCGCGAGACCCGGGCTGGAAGCCTGGTCGCCGGTGTTGCGCGGCATCTGCACCCCCATGCTGCGGTAGACATCGGAAACGAAGCCGCTGCAATCGCGCCCGTCGAAGTCGTGCCCCCAGCCGTAACGCTCGCCGAGGAAACGAAAGGCCTGGCGAATGATGTTCGCCCGGGTCAGGGGCAGGTAATCGGCAGCCGAGGCTGGTTGCGCTGGAGCAGCGCGGGGCGGAACGACAGCTGGCCTTGTGCATCGCGCACCGCAGCAGGCTGAGCACCCATGACGTGTACGGGTGCTGTCCATTGACGGGTTGGTCTGGCGGCAGCGTGGTGTCCAGGGGCACACGCGTGCCCATGTCGAGTGGCAGGGCCGACAACGCAGGCGCCTCCGGTGTGAAGACGGTACGCGGCGCGGCGCCGGTGACGATGCGGTAGGGGCGTGGCATCCGCATGCGCGAACACCTGCGCCGCGCTGCCGTAGGCGATGCCGTCGGCGGGCGTCCACGCCGCATAGCGCGTGCTGACTGCGAACACCCAGGCGCCGTCCGCGCTCGTGTGCACCACGGCGACCGGATCGCCGGGAAACAGCGTGCTTTCCTGGAAGCGGTCGATATCGGTGTCGCCCGGCCGGCTGAACACGCGCAGCGCCGTCGCATGGCTGCGCAACGGCGTGCGGCGCACGGCCATGCCATAACGCGGCGTTATCCGGTCGGGAAGGGCATACGGCGCGTCGTTCGCCAGCACGGCATCGAGGGTCGGACCGGCCAGGGGCTGGCCGTCCACGCCGAACAACGGTGTGGTGGGACGCTTCGACACCTTCGCCAGCATCGCCGCCACCTGCGCGCGCGTGAGCGTGGCCGGCCACTGTGTGAGATCGTGCATCGACGGATCCACGCGCAGCAGCGTCCGGTTGCGCGCGTCGATGGCCGTGCGATCGAGCACGACACGGTCGGCATCCGGCAGGCGCGCTACCCAGTAGTCCGCCGAAAGCTGCGTGTCTAGCACGTCGGGGATGGCCGTGGCGCCGGCGGTCGGCGGTTCATTCGCCGCGACGGCACGATCGGCGCCGAGGCATGCGCCAGCGGAGGCCAGGGTCATGGCGACGGCGAGCAAGGCATGGCGGAACAGGGGCATGCGTGGATTCCGGTCAGGCGGCGAGTCGGACAGGACGGCGGCGACGACGAGGCCGAAGCCGGTGCCAAGGATATAGCCCAGCAGGGCCAGCAGGATGCCGACGGGTACGAGCGAGCGGGCATAGGTGGCCGCCAGTACCGGCGTGGCGGCCACCCCGCCGATGTGCGCCAGCGAAGCGATGCCGCACAGGTACAGGTCGAAGCGGAACAACCGCGCGGCGCCCACCAGCAGGACGGCATGCAGGGCGATCACCGTGGACCCGCACAGAGGTAGACCGGCGCAGCGGCGATGCCGGCAAAGCTGCCCTGCGAGGCGAGCACGGCGACGACACCGACCAGCATCGCGCTCGATACCGCCTGGGCACCCGGCAGGCGCGCCAGCGGCGTCTGCGCCAGCACCAGGCCGGCCAGCGTAGCGATCAGGATCGTCCAGGTCGTGGCCGAGACCATGCCGCCCGCCGGAAGCCGTGCCCCGCCGCGGAGGCCAGCGTCGCTGCCAGCAAGGCGATGCCTAGCCACAGCAGCACGCCTTCCGTCGTCGCGGGCGGGCGCGGCGCGCTGTCCGCAATCGCTAGGTCGGCCGTGCCGGCGCTCGAGGTGGCCGGGTCCAGCGATTGAAGACGGGTGCCAGACGCGCGACCGAAAACAGCACCACCACCCACATCGAGTAACACAGCGCGTCGGTCAGCAGCGCCGTGGCCAGCGAGGTGTCGGACATGCCGATGGCCTGCTTGACCGCGATCAGGTTGGCGGTGCCGCCGACCCAGCTGCCGGACAGGGCGGCCAGCGGTTTCCAGCCGTCGCCGGGCAACCAGTGGCGGTAGAGCAGGAAGGCGAGGATGAAGGCGATGAACAGGCTGATCGAGGTGCAGGCGAAAACGCCGAGCACGCGAGGCCCGAGGCGGACGATGGCGCGCACATCGCAACCGATCATCAGCAGGAAGATCAGGGCGGGACCAGTTGCGTCACGATGGCCGACTGGGCGGCGCGTATCTCGGCCGAGGCCGACCACACGCCGGCCACCGACAGTGCCGTGACGTTGAGATAGGTGAGCACGATGGGCGGCAGGATGTCGAAGAGCTTCCCGCCATGGCGCCGCTCGATCGCCGGCCACACGCCTGCGACGAGCAACATGACGGCCAGGTAAGGCCACACCGTTGAAATCATGCATTGCTCCCTCGGCGAACCCGCATCATGTCAGCAATCGCGGGGCACGGCAGCATGGCAGTATGGCCGCATGACGAGACGATCGATCGACTTCCCGTGGCGGGTGTGGGTGCTGGTGACCGCCCTGGTCGCGCTGCTGCCGGCCGTGGCGGAAAAGGCAGCGGTGTCGCGTGCGCGCACACCGTCCGAGGCGGGCCTCGTCGATGTGCGCCGCCACGTGCCCGACATCGACGAGGACATGAAATACGCCGGCCGCGGACAACTTCACCGGCGCGCCCGTGCCGGGCTACCTCGCGCCGGTCTGCCTGTTGCGCGCCGCGGCGGCAGAGGCCCTGTCCGCGTGGAGTCCGCGCTGCGTCCGCAGGGTTACCGCCTGCGCCTGTGGGACTGCTATCGCCCGGCACGCGCCGTGGCGGCCTTCGTGCGCTGGGCGGGCCTGCCCGACGATCCGAGGTCCAAGGCGTTGCATTACCCGAGCCTGGCCAAGACGCAGTTGATGGGCGAATACATCGCACCGGTCTCCGGCCATAGCCGTGGCGCGACGGTCGACCTCACGCTGATGCAGTGCACCGGCACGCGCTGCACGCCGCTCGACATGGGCACCGGGTTCGATGTCTTCGACCCAAATCGCATACCGACGATCCGGGAATCGCCGGGGCGCAACGGACAATCGTCGACGCCTGGTCCAGGCCATGGCGGCGCAGGGCTTCGTCAACTATGCGCAGGAATGGTGGCACTTCACGCTGCCCGGGGCCGCCGAAGGGGCGGTTATCTACGACGTGCCGGTGAGGTGACGCCGCGGGCACGGCGATGTCTTGGCCGGTGGCTTATCATAGGCAGTTCCCGCGGCCGTACGGATCTGCCATGTCCACCTTTCGCTTCGCCTGGCCCAGTTCGATTTTCCGGTCGGCGCCACCGCCGACAATGCGCGGCGGGTCAAGGCGCTGGCCGATGAAGCACGCGACCGCCTCGGTGCCTCGCTGATCGCCTTTCCCGAGCTCACGCTTTCCGGCTACCCGCCGGAGGACCTGCTGGCAGCGGCCCGCTTCCTGGAGGCGTGCCAGCGTGAACTGCATGCGCTGGCGCCGACTATTCGCGGCATCTCCGCCGTGGTTGGCTACCCGGATGCGCAGGGCGAGGTCTACAACGCCGCCTCGCTGATCCGCGAAGGCGAGCGCGAGTGACGTACCACAAGCAGGCCCTGCCCAATTACACGGTGTTCGACGAGAAACGCTATTTCTGCCATGGCAGTGCACGCGCGTGTTCGCGATGGAGGGCGTGCAGGTCGGCATGCTGATCTGCGAGGACATCTGGGAAGCCGAGCCGGCGCGCCGGGTGGCCGAGGCCGGGCGGAACTGCTCCTGGTAATCAATGCCTCACCCTGGGACAAGCGCCAGGCGGCCACACGCGAGGCCCTGCTGCGCGATCGCGCCCGCGAGACCGGCCTGCCGATCGCCTACGTCAACCTGGTCGGCGGGCAGGACGACCTGCTCTTCGACGGCATTCGTGCTGGTCCAGGCCGATGGCGAGATCGCCGCGCGCGCGCCCTCGTTCGAGGAGCTGCTGCTGGCCGTGGACTACGACACCGACACGCGCCGGCTGACTGCGGTCGACTGGCCGGCACCGGACACGCGGTCGCCGGAGGCGCTGATGTACGCGGCATCGTGCGCGGCATCCGCGACTACATCGGCAAGAACCATTTTTCAGGCGTGCTGCTGGGGTTGTCCGGCGGCATCGACTCCGCGCTCACCCTGGCCATGGCGGTGGATGCCCTGGGCAAGGACAAGGTCACGGCCATCATGATGCCCACGGAGTACACCTCCGACCTGTCGCTGCGCGAAGCGAAGGCCCAGGCCGAGCACATGGGTGTCGAGTACCACGTGCTGCCCATCGAGGGCATCTACGGCGCGCTCACCGATACGCTGGCGCCGTGTGTTCGCCGGCCGCACCCCGGACATCACGGAAGAAAACCTGCAGTCGCGAACACGCGGCGTGCTGCTGATGGCGATGTCCAACAAGACCGGCAGGCTGTTGTTGTCCACGGGCAACAAGAGCGAGATGGCCGTGGGCTATGCCACCCTTTACGGCGACATGTGCGGTGCGTACGCGCCGCTGAAAGACGTCTACAAGACCGTGGTCTACGCCCTGTCGCGCTGGCGCGCCGGCATCGACGGCGCCATTCCCGCCGCGGTGATCGAGCGACCGCCCTCGGCCGAACTTCGCCACGAGCAGACCGATCAGGATTCCCTGCCGCCCTATGACGAGCTGGATGCGATCCTCGAACGGTTCATCGAAGGCGAGGCCTCGGCCGAGGACATCATTGCCGCCGGCCACGACGATGCCACGGTGCGCCGGTGATCCGCATGGTCTTCGTCAACGAGTTCAAGCGTCGCCAGGCCGCCCCCGGCCCACGCGTCACCACCAAGGCCTTCGGCCGCGAGCGCCGCCCCCATCACCTCCGGCTGGCGCTGACCGTCGATCTGTTCCCAACGAAAAAACGCCGGCCTCCAGGGCCGGCGTTTTTCGTGGCGTCCCCGGATCGATCCCGGGAACGGCCTTCGAGACGAACCAGGCCTCAGTGGTGACCCGAGAACGGGATCGCCTTGCGCCAGATCGACGGGTGATGCGGCCAGTTCGGGTCCGTGAGGTACGGGTGGTCCGGGTAGTTCAGGGCCAGCACCTTGCGCGTCTGCTCCGCCAGGGGCTGGCGATCCAGGGCGATGTAGCTGCGGGTCAGAATGGCCAGGGCGTCGGCCGTTTCGGGCGACTGCTGGTAGTGCTCCACCACGTACTGCGAGCGGTCGGCCGATGCGATGTAAGCCTTGACCCGCAGGTAGTACTCGGCCACGTTGACCTCGAACCGGGCCAGCTGGTTGCGGAGGAAGATCATCCGTTGGCGGGCGTCGGTCGCGTAGGCGCTGTTGGGATAACGACGCGTCAGCTGGCTGAATCGTCGAAGGCGGTGAGGTTGAAGCCCTGGTCGCGACGGGTCGAACCCGAGTGTCGCGCTGCAGGTAACGCTCGATCACGCCGCCGGTCCGATCGAAATTGATCAGACCGCGCAAGTAATAGGCATAATCTGCATGCTTGTGGGTCGGAAACGTCTTGATGAAGCGATTGATCGTGGAGTAAGCGTCGTCCGGCTTGTTGTCTTTGTACTGCGCATACGCCAGTTCGATCTGCGACTGTTCGTTGATGTCACCCGAGGGGAATCGAGCGATCAGTCGCTGGTATGCCTTCTCGGCCGCGGAATAGTCGGAGTGCTCCAGCGAGTTGTGGGCACTGGCATACAGCCGGTCGACCGGCATCGTGTCGATCGTCTCCTTCTTGCTGCGGAACATCGAGCAGGCGCTCATCGACAGGGCGAGGACGAGCAGAATGGTGATCTGGTTGCACGCATTGAGAGAGTTCGGATGCTAAGCGAATGGGGATGATAGCCGAAACCGGGCTTCGGCGGGCGGGTCGGTATGACGACGGTCCGGCACGAGGCCACCATAGCGGTAACGGCCGCTGGACGGCGTTTCGACCAGACCGTGGCCGAGATGTTCCCCGATACTCCCGATCCCGCCTGACCGGCTGGATAAAGGAGGGCAAAGTGTTGCTGGACGGGGCCCGCGCGGTTCCGCGGAACCTCGTCCGCGGCGGTGAAAGGGTGACCCTGAGGCCGAACTGGAGACGGAGGTCCACGCCCAGCCCGAAGACATCGCCCTGGATATCCGCTACGAGGACGACGACCTGCTGGTGCTGGACAAGCCGATGGGGCTGGTCGTCCACCCCGGCGCGGGCAACCCGGCAGGCACCTTGCTCAATGCGCTGCTGCACCACGCCCCGGCCCTGGCCGAGCTGCCACGCGGCGGCATCGTCCACCGGCTGGACAAGGACACGGCCGGGCTGATGGTGGTCGCCAAGTCGCTGGCCGCGCACACCGGGCTGGTGGCGATGCTGTCCCGGCACGACGTGCGTCGCCAGTACGAGGCCGTGGTGCTGGGCACCATGGTGGCTGGCGGCACGGTGGACCAGCCGATCGGTCGGCACCAGCACGATCGCCTTAAGCAGGGCGTACGCGACGTGGAAGACGGTGGCAAGGAGGCGGTCACCCATTACCGGGTGCGCGAGCGTTTCCGCTCGCACAGCGTCCTGCAATGCAACCTGGAAACGGGGCGTACCCACCAGATCCGCGTGCATATGGCCCACATCGGCCATCCTCTGGTGGGCGATCAGCTCTACGGCAACGGCCTGCGCCTGCCGCGCGGCGCCAGCCAGGAACTGATCGATGCGCTGCGCGGCTTCCGGCGCCAGGCCCTGCATGCGGAGAAGCTGGCGTTCGAGCATCCGGTCACGGGAGCGTCGCTGGAGTTCGATTCCCCGCGTCCCGCGGACCAGGAAGCCCTGATCGCATCGCTGCGGGTCGATACCCAGCTTCACCCCATCGAGGACTGACCATGCCGCGCAGCTGGATTCGCCCCGAGTGGACGGTGCCCGACACGATCGATGCGCAGGGTGGCGACCCGGCAGGGGCCGGGCGTGTCCAGCGGCGCGTATGCCCGGTTCAACCTCGGCCTGCGCTCCGGCGACGCCATGGACGCGGTGCTGGCCAATCGCGCCGCGCTGGCACCCGCCCTGGGCCTGCCTGAGGCGCCGCTGTGGTTGCGCCAGGTACATGGCACGCACGTGGTGGAGGCTGCTTCGGCCGATGGCGACGAGCCGGAGGCGGATGCCGCCGTGGCCCGCGGCCCGGGCCGGGTCCTGGCATTCTGACGGCCGACTGCCTGCCCGTGCTGTTCGCCTCGGCCGACGGCGAACCATCGGTGCCGCCCACGCCGGTGGGCGGGGCCTGGTGGCAGGGGTGCTCGAGAGAACCGTGGAGCGCATGGCGGCCTCAGGCATCCAGGCATGGCTGGGGCCGGCCATCGGCATGGCCTCGTATGAAGTGGGCGAGGAGGTCAGGGCAGCGTTCGTCGATGCCGATGCCGCCGCCGCGACGGCTTTCGAGGCCACCCGCCCGGGTCACTGGCTGTGTGCGACCTCTACGCGCTGGCCCGTTTCAGGCTGGCTGCCGCTGGCGTGGACCGGATATCGGGTGGCGGCTTCGACACGTTTCGCGACGACAGGCTGTATTCCTATCGCCGCGACGGCGCGGCCAGCGGGCGGTTCGCCACGCTGATCTGGACCCGCTGAGCGTGCTCAGCCCGGCGAGGCGGTCATCGGCGCCTGGACGTAGATCTCGGGCTTCACCTTGGGCGGCTCCATCAGGGCATGCAAGAAGGCATTGCGCCAGGTGGTGATGTCGTTGCGCTCCAGCACGTCCATCATCGACTGCCAGCGCATCCGGCGCTCCTTGAGGGGCATTTCCAGTGCCCGCTTCAGCGCCTCGGATACTTCGTCCAGGTCCGACGGGTTTACCAGCAACGCGGCGTCCAGCTCCTGGGCGGCACCCGCGAAGCGCGACAGCACCAGCACGCCGGGATCCTGCGGATCCTGGCAAGCCACGTATTCCTTGGCGACCAGGTTCATGCCGTCGCGAAGGGGTGTCACCAGGCCAACCTTGGCGACCCGGAAGTAGCCGGCCAGCACTTTGTGGCCGAACGACTTGTTGACGTACCGGAGGGGTACCCAGTCGGGCTCGGCGTACTGGCCGTTGATGTGTCCGGCGCTGCGTTCCAGCTCGCGTCGCAGCGACCGGTATTCGGGCACTCCGAGCGCGACGGCGGGCGATCTGCAGCAGGGACACGCGCCCGCGCATGTCCTTCTGGTCGCGCAGCAGGCGCGCGAAACCCTCGAAGCGCTCGGGCAGTCCCTTGGAATAATCCAGGCGATCCACGCCAATGATGAGCTGGCGGTCGTCGATGCTGGCACGTAGCTTGGCCACGGCACCGCTGTCTTCCGCCCGGTGGGCCAGTTCGACGGCCTCGGCCGTGTCGATGCTGATCGGAAACACGCCGGCGCGGAAAATGCGCCCGTTGGCGGCGCGGATGCGTCCGCCCGTGCGCATCGCCGCACCCAGCTCGTGCAGGAAATAATCCTCGAGCGCGCGCAGGTCGCGCTGGGTATGCAGGCCGACCAGATCGTAGGAGGCGAAGGATTCCAGCAGTTCACGGTGGCGCGGCAGTGTGATCAGCAGGCCCGCAGCCGGCAGCGGTGTATGCAGGAAGAAGCCGATCCGGTTCTCCACACCCAGCTCGCGAAGCATCGAAGCCAGCGGGATGAGGTGGTAGTCGTGCACCCAGATCACGTCGTCTTTCTTGATCAGCTTCGACACGCGCCGGGCAAAGGCACGGTTGACCCGCAGGTAGCCCTCGAGGTGATCGCGGCGGTAGTCGACCAGGTCGCCCCGATAGTGGAACAACGGCCACAGGGCACGGTTGGCGAACCCGCTGTAGTAATCGTCGTGGTCCGCCTTGGACATGTCGATGGTCGCGTAGTCGATATGTCCGTCGCTGACCTCGTGCAGTTCCTTCCCGGTCTCGGCGGCGATGTTGCCGCTCCAGCCGAACCAGAGGCCGCCCATCTCCTGAAGCGCCGCGTTCATGGCCGAGGCGAGGCCGCCGGTCTGCGTCTGCTTGGGCAGCGCCACGCGGTTGGATATGACGACTAGTCGGCTCATTGTGACCTTGCGGCTCCCTGCGTCAGTCTGGCTTTCACGGAATCGAGCCAATGGTGGA
Organism: Leptodermis oblonga; assembly: GCA_016801395.1. Classification (NCBI taxonomy): domain Eukaryota; kingdom Viridiplantae; phylum Streptophyta; class Magnoliopsida; order Gentianales; family Rubiaceae; genus Leptodermis; species Leptodermis oblonga. Next base: position 62,931 of record VMRK01000539.1, read on the forward strand.
CATCGGCCGGGCTAGACAATGTGAAAGCGGCCTGCGATGGGGTCCGCGAGCCGATCCGGATGGATACCCCGCCCTGTGCGTTGACCACCGCGAAGGCATGCTCGTCGGTCAGGTCGTCGCCGAGGTACACCGGCCGGCGACCGGCGAACGGCGCGGTGGCCAGGAAGGCGGCCACGGCAACGCCCTTGTCCATGCCGCGCGGCTTGAATTCGAAGACGTAACTGCCGGGCTGCAACTCGAAGCCGGGAAAGCGCGTGGCGATGTCGGGGCGCGCCGGCCAGTTCGGCTTCGTGTTCGGGCCGCTCACGGCAATGCAACGCGACGGACCAGCTCTTGTCCTCCACCCGTACCCCAGGTAGTTCGGCGGCCACGGCATGCACCGTCTCGCGGAGCCGGGCCAGTTCCGCCTCGTCCACCAGTACCGTGGTCAGCCGGCCCGCGCCGTCCCGGCGCTCCAGGCCGTGCTGGCCCGCCGCGGCCCAGCCGGGTCGATCGAAGATGGCATCCAGGCCGGCGATGGCGCGACCGCTGACCAGCGCCAGCGCGCCGTCCAGTCGATCGCGTAGCGTGTCCAGCGTGTCCATGAGCCCATCGGCTACCGCCACGGCGTCCGGATCGTCGGCAAAGGCCAGCAAGGTGCCGTCGGCATCGAGGAAAAGCGCGCTGCCGGTATCGATCAGATCGACGGGCGGAGGGGGCAGGGTGTCACGGGCGGCTGTCACGGCGTTTCCATCGGGCGGCAATAAGACGAGCATGCCGGCCAGGGTGTGAAAAAAGTGCTGCGCAGGGCCCGTTGAAGGGTCGCACGATCACCCGCATGTCTTGCGGCAGAGGCGGTGCGGGCGATGTGCCCCCGACGCGCCATAACCTTTCCAGGGAGACATCGACGATGCGGATGGACAAACTTACCTCGCGCTTCCAGCAGGCGCTGGCCGATGCGCAGTCGCTGGCGGTGGGCCGCGACAACAACATGCTCGAGCCTGCCCACGTCATGGTCGCGCTGCTCGACCAGCAGGCGGCTCCACCGCTCCGTTGCTAACGCAGGCCGGCGTGAACGTGCCGGCGTTCCGCCAGCGGGTCGGCGAGATACTGGACCGGCTGCCGCGCGTCAGCGGGCAGGAAGGCAACATCAACCTGGGCAACGACCTCAACCGCCTGCTCAACCTCACCGATAAGCTGGCGCAGCAGCGGGGCGACCAGTTCATCGCCAGCGAGCTTTTCGTGCTGGCCACGCTGGAGGACCGCGGCGAGGTGGGCGGCGCGCTGAAGGCCGCCGGCGCCACGAAGGATCGTCTCGACGCCGCGATCGAGAAGCTCCGCGGCGGCGAGAAAGTGCAGTCCGAGAACGCCGAGGAACAACGCCAGGCGCTCGAGAAATACACCATCGACCTCACCGAGCGCGCCGAGGCGGGCAAGCTGGACCCGGTGATCGGTCGCGACGAGGAAATCCGTCGCACCATCCAGGTGCTGCAGCGCCGGACGAAGAACAACCCGTGCTGATCGGCGAGCCGGGCGTGGGCAAGACGGCCATCGTCGAAGGGCTGGCCCAGCGCATCGTCAATGGCGAGGTGCCCGAGGGCCTGCGCGACAAGCGCGTGCTGTCGCTGGACATGGGTGCACTGATCGCCGGCGCGAAGTACCGCGGCGAGTTCGAGGAGCGGCTCAAGGCCGTGCTCAACGACCTCTCCCGCCAGGAGGGCCGGGTGATCCTGTTCATCGACGAGCTACACACATGGTCGGTGCCGGCAAGGCCGACGGGGCGATGGATGCGGGCAACATGCTGAAGCCGGCGCTGGCGCGCGGCGAGCTGCATTGCGTCGGCGCCACCACCCTCGACGAGTACCGCAAGTACGTCGAGAAGGATGCCGCCCTGGAGCGTCGCTTCCAGAAGGTTTACGTAGGCGAGCCCAGCGTCGAGGACACCATCGCGATCCTGCGTGGCCTGAAAGAGCGCTATGCGGTGCACCACGGCGTCGAGATCACCGATCCGGCCATCGTCGCCGCCGCTACGTTGTCCGCACGTTACATTCCCGATCGCCAGCTGCCCGACAAGGCCATCGACCTGATGGACGAGGCCGCGTCGCGCATCCGTATGGAGATCGACTCCAAGCCGGAGGAACTGGATCGTCTGGAGCGCCGGCTGATCCAGCTGAAGATCCAGCGCGAGATGCTCAAGAAGGAACACGACGACGAATCCCGGCAACGCCTGGCCCAGCTGGAAACCGACATCGAGGCGCTGGACCGGGAGTTCTCCGACCTGAACGAGGTCTGGAAGTCCGAAAAGGCCATGCTCCAGGGCGCGACGAAGATCAAGGAGCAGATCGAGCAGGCCCGGCTGGAGCTGGAGTCCGCGCGCGGCGCCAGGACTACGGTGCCATGAGCGAGATCCAGTACGGGCGCCTGCCCGCGCTGGAAGCCCAGCTGGCCGCCGCCCAGCAGGTGGAGAAGCACGACTTCACCCTCTTGCAGGACCGGGTGACGGCCGAGGAGATCGCCGAGGTGGTCGCGCGCTGGACGGGTATCCCGGTCAACAAGATGCTCGAGGGCGAACGCGAGAAGCTGCTGCAGATGGAAAGCGCGCTGCATGAACGCGTGGTCGGCCAGGACGAGGCGGTGCGTGCCGTCTCCGATGCCATTCGTCGCGCGCGCGCCGGGCTGTCCGATCCCAACCGGCCGTACGGCTCGTTCCTGTTCCTGGGCCCCACCGGTGTCGGCAAGACGGAACTGTGCAAGGCGCTGGCGGATTTCCTGTTCGATACGCAGGACGCGATGATCCGCATCGACATGAGCGAGTTCATGGAGAAGCACTCGGTGAGCCGCCTGGTCGGCGCGCCGCCGGGGTATGTCGGTTACGAGGAAGGCGGCTACCTGACCGAGGCCGTCCGTCGCCGTCCGTACAGCGTGATCCTGCTGGACGAGGTGGAGAAAGCCCATCCGGACGTGTTCAACATCCTGTTGCAGGTGCTGGACGACGGTCGCCTCACGGACGGGCAGGGGCGCACGGTCGATTTCCGCAACACGGTCATCGTCATGACGTCCAACCTCGGGTCCCACCTGATCCAGGAGCAGGCGGGCGACAGCGAGGCGGACTACATGCAGATGAAGGCCTCGGTGCTGGGCGTGGTGCAGGGCCACTTCCGGCCGGAGTTCATCAACCGGCTGGACGACCTGGTGGTGTCCGCGCGCTGGATAAAGCACAGATCCGCTCGATCGCCCGCATCCAGCTGGGCTACCTGGCGAAACGGCTGGCCGATCGGCAGCTGTCGCTGGATATCACCGACGGGCGCTGGACCTGCTGGGCAGCGCGGGTTTCGATCCCGTGTACGGTGCCCGTCCGCTCAAGCGTGCCGTGCAGCAGCAACTGGAGAACCCGCTGGCGCAGCGCATCCTGCAAGGGGCGTTCGTACCCGGGCAGACCATCCGGGTGGACTCGGACGGCAACCACCTTACTTTTGCGACAATGCCCGTCTGATTCCCGAGGTTCACCCGATGCCCATCTACGAGTTCCAGTGCAAGGCCTGCGGCCACCGCTTCGAGCGCCTGCAGAAGATGTCCGATGCCGATCCCTCGGTGTGCCCCACCTGCGGCGAGCCGCAGGTGGGGCGCATGTTGAGCGCCCCGCAGTTCCGCCTGGCCGGCGGCGGCTGGTACGAGACGGACTTCAAGAAGGACGGCGACAAGAACGCAACCTCGTGGAAGGTTCGTCCGGGGCACCCGCCGCGGCGCCCGCGGCCGCAGCCGCAGCGCCCGCTCCTGCCGCCGCCCCGGCGCCGGCGCCGAGCCCGGCACCCGCCAAATCGTCCGGCGACTGACCCGCCGCTGACCCGCCGCACCACGTCATCGTTTTCCTGCGATCCGTTCAAACATCATTGCGTATGCGTCCGATAGTTTTTGCACACACACATCGGAGGTCAGGGGCATGAAACGCATTCTCGGGTTGGTCGCCACGGTTGCGCTGGGCGCGGGGCTGTTCGTTATGCCGCACGTGGCGCACGCCCAGCGCGGTGGCGACACGGTCAACTGCTACAGCGACGGCGGCCGCCGCGCCTATTGCCAGGTACCCTGGCGCGACGCACGCCTGGTCCGGCAGGATTCCCAGACGCCCTGCATTCGCGGTCGCAACTGGGACATGGATCGCGGTGGCCTGTGGGTCGACGACGGCTGCCGTGGCATCTTCCAGGAGGCCGGTGGCTGGGGCGGTGGCCGGCCCGGCTGGGGGCAAACGGTGGCCGTCCCGGTTGGGGCAACGACCGCGATCGCTATCCTCCCGGTTACGGCAGGCCCGATGGCGGGCGCCCGGTTACGCCGGCAACAGCGGCCAGATCGTGTCCTGCGATAGCGAGGACAACAAGCGCGTGCTCTGTCGCTGGCCGCTGGGTCCCGGCGCGCGCCTGGTCGAGCAGAACTCGGACGCCGCCTGTCGCGAGGGCTACAGCTACGGCTTCTCGCCCCAGGGCATCTGGGCTGATCACGGCTGTCGCGCGAAGTTCGATATCGGCCGCTGAGCGGCCCGCTCCAGCGCTTGGCAGACCCGGTCGTGATACGATCCGGGGTCTTTTCCACGAAGCTTCAAGCGCATGCGCAGTCATTTTTGCGGAGCCATCGACGAGTCCCTGGTCGGCCAGGAAGTCACCCTTTGCGGCTGGGTCAACACCCTCCGCCTGCAGAGCCACGTGGCCTTCGTCGACCTCCGCGACCACGAGGGCATCGCCCAGGTCGTGATCGAGCGCGAGAACGCCGCGGCCTTCGCCGTCGCCGGCGAAATGGGCAACGAGTTCGTCATCCGGGTCACCGGCCAGCTGCGTCGCCGCCTGTCCGCCAACGACAAGCTGAAGACGGGCACGGTCGAACTGCTCGCCGACACCGTGCAGATCCTCAACGAAGCCCGCGACCTGCCGTTCGCGCAGCACGAGACGCCGAACGAGGACATGCGGATGACCTACCGCTACCTCGACCTGCGCCGTCCCGAAATGCAGCAGATGATGCGCACGCGCACCGCGCTGGTGCGCGAGCTGCGTCGTTACCTCGATGCCGCCGGCTTCCAGGACATCGAGACCCCGATCCTGACCAAGGCCACCCCGGAAGGCGCCCGCGACTACCTGGTGCCCAGCCGCGTGCATCCGGGCCAGTTCTACGCGCTGCCGCAGTCGCCGCAGCTGTTCAAGCAGATCTGATGATGGCGGGCTTCGACCGCTACTACCAGATCGCCCGCTGCTTCCGCGACGAAGACCTCCGCGCCGATCGCCAGCCGGAATTCACCCAGCTCGACCTCGAGTTCGCCTTCGTCGAGGAACAGGACGTCCAGGACTTCGTCGAGAACCTGATCCGCCATGTCTTCCGTGAGGTGCGCAAGGTCGAACTGGACGCCGCGTTCCCGCGCATGACCTACGCCGAGGCCATGCGCCGCTTCGGTTCGGACAAGCCCGACTTGCGCATCGCGCTGGAACTGACCGACATCGCCGAAGCGGTGAAGCATGTCGAGTTCAAGGTGTTCTCCGGCCCGGCCAACGATCCGGCCGGCCGCGTGGCGGCCCTGCGCGTGCCGGGTGCGGCGGACCTCTCGCGCAAGGACATCGACGGCCTGACCGACTACGCCGCCCGCTACGGTGCCAAGGGCCTGGCCTGGCTGAAGGTCGACGACCTGGCCAAGGGGCGCGAGGGCATCAACTCCCCGGTGGCCAAGTTCCTTGACGACGCCGCGCTGGCGCAGGTGCTGGCGCTCACCGGCGCCGCCAATGGCGACATCGTGTTCTTCGGCGCCGGCGCCTGGAAGACGGTCACCGACTTCATGGGCGCGCTGCGTATCAAGCTCGGTCGCGATCGTGGCCTGGTCGAGGACAGCTGGAAGCCGCTGTGGGTCACCGACTTCCCGATGTTCGAGTACGACGACGAGGAAAACGCTTCGTCGCCCTGCATCACCCGTTTACCGCGCCCAAGGTCGACGACATCGCCGACCTGCGCGAGCATGCGGCCACGGCGGTCAGCCGTGGCTACGACATGGTGCTCAACGGCAACGAGATCGGCGGCGGCTCCATCCGTATCCACCGCCCCGAGATGCAGAGTGCCGTATTCGGCCTGCTGGGCATCGGCGCCGACGAAGCGGAGGCCAAGTTCGGCTTCCTGCTCAAGGCCCTGCGCATGGGCGCCCCGCCGCACGGTGGCCTGGCCTTCGGCATCGATCGGATCGCGGCGCTCATGGCCGGCACCGAGTCCATCCGTGACGTCATCGCCTTCCCCAAGACCACCAGCGCGCAGGACCTGATGACCGACGCCCCGTCGCCGGTGTCGGAGCCGCAGCTGAAGGAACTCCACGTCCGCGTTGCCGCGGAGGCGCCCAAACCCTGACTTCGGTCGGGCGTCCCGCCATGAGTGACTCGCCCATCGACGTGCTGTTGCTGCATGGCCTGTGGATGCGCGGTTTTGCCATGGCCATGCTGAGTCGCCGGCTGCGCGACGAAGGATTCCGGGTCCACCCGTTCGAATACATGAGCGTGGTGGCGCCGCCGGAGCAGGCCATCGAGCGCCTGCGGAAACGGATTCGTCATCTGGCGCCCGAGCCCGTGCATATCGTCGGGCACAGCCTGGGCGGCATCCTGGCCCTGCTGGCCTGCCGGGACGAAGCGCCATCACCGGCCCGCATCGTCTGCCTCGGTTCGCCGCTCAATGGCAGCGGCGCGGCACGGGGCCTGACCCACCGCTGGGGCGGCGACATGCTCCTGGGCCAGGCCAAGGGCCTGCTCGAGCACGGCCTGGATCGCTGGGACGGCACGCGCGAGGTCGGCATGATCGCCGGCCGCATGCCGGTCGGCCGGGGATCGCTGGTGGGTGAGATCGGCGAAGAGCACGACGGCTCCGTGGGCGTGGAGGAAACCCGCCTGCCAGGCCTGCGCGACCACTGCATCCTGGAAACCAGCCATACCGGCTGCTGGTCTCGGCGGATGTCGCCGGCAGGTCGCCACGTTCCTCCGCGAGGGACGCTTTGCCGCCCCCCTTAGCCCCCGGCCTGATTACCGCTAGAATCGCGCCTCGTCCGTCCGGTAAGTCCAGGAATCGAACATGGGTAGAGGCCCTTCCATCGAAGGTCGCAAGAACGCCGAAGACGCCAAGCGCGCCAAGGTGTTCACCAAGCTGATCCGCGAAATCACCATCGCCACCCGTGGCGGCGTGCCCGACCCCAACGGCAACCCGCGCCTGCGCGCCGCCGTGGGACAAGGCGCTGGCCGCCAACATGACCAAGGACACATCGAGCGCGCGATCAAGCGCGGCTCCGGTGCCGACGGCGGCGCCGACATGCACGAGGTGCGTACGAGGGCTACGGCCCCGCGGGCACCGCGCTCATCATCGACTGCGTGACCGACAACCAGACCCGTACCGTCGCCGACGTGCGCGCAGCGCTGAACAAGCTCGGCGGCAACATGGGCACCACCAATTCGGTGGCGTTCCAGTTCACCCGCGTGGGCCAGGTGCTGGTGCACACCGGGGGCAACGCGGATATCGAGGCGAAGCTGGAAGAAGCGGCCATCGAGAACAACGCCGAAGACATCGTCATCGAGAACGGCGTCGGCACGGTGCTGCTCGCTGCCGATCCCATCGCCGTGGAAGCCATGCGCAAGGCGCTGGCCGCCGCGGGTTTCGAGATCGACGGCTCCGACGTGGTCATGCGTCCGAACGGTCCCCTGGTGACCCCCACGGGCGAGGCGCTGGAGCACTTCGAGAAACTGCTCGACCGGCTCGCCGCGCTCGACGACGTCGACGAGGTCTATCACAACGCCGTTCTCCCGACACAGGATGCGGACGAGGCGTGAGGCCTCCTGCTCCCTATCGTCTTGCCTACTAACCCGCTGTCATGACCCGCATCCTCGGTATCGATCCGGGTAGCCAGCGTACGGGTGTCGGTTACTCGATGTCGCCGACAACGGCACGCTGACGCACGTGTGGCACGGCGCACTCGCCGTCAGCGGGGAGGCCACCTTCCCGCTGCGGTTGAAACGTATCTTCGACGAACTGGGTGTCATCATCGCCACGCACGCGCCGGCCGAGGCCGCGATCGAAAAAGTGTTCATGGCGCGCAATCCCGATTCCGCCCTCAAGCTGGGCCAGGCGCGGGGCGCCGCCATCTGCGCCGTGGTCAATCGGGGCATCGTGGTGCACGAATACGCGGCCACCGAGGTCAAGCAGGCCGTGGTCGGTACGGCCGCGCCGACAAGACCAGGTCCAGCACATGATCGGGATGATCCTCGGTATCAAGGGGCCGCTGCAGGCCGATGCCGCCGATGCACTGGCGATCGCCATCGCCCATGCGCACACCCGGTCCAGTATCGAACGCGTGGGTATCCCGCGCACGGCATGGAGACGTCGCCGATGATCGGCCGCCTGCGGGGCATTCTTATCAGCAAGCAGCCACCCTCCCTCCTGATCGAGGTGGGCGGGGTCGGTACGACGTCGATGCGCCGATGTCCACCATCTACGACCTGCCCGCCACGGGCAAGGAAGTCGTCCTGCTCACCCACTACGCGGTGAAGGAAGACGGCGTGGCGTTGTACGGTTTCCTGCGTGAGACCGAGCGGGCCATGTTCCGCAACTGCTGAAGTGAGCGGCATCGGCGCGAAGATCGCGCTGGCCGTGCTGTCCGGCGTGTCCATCGAGGAACTGTCGCGGCAGGTGCATGCCGGCGACGTGGTCGCGCTGACCAAGATCCCCGGCATCGGCAAAAAGACCGCCGAACGCATGGTGGTCGAGTTGCGCGATCGCGTGGATGCGGTCGGTGTCCGCCTGCCGGCGGCACAGGGCGCGGGCGAGTCCATCCCGGTGGACCCGGTAAGCGAAGCCACCGTGGCGCTGCAACAACTGGGTTACAAGCCGGTGGAAGCAGCGCGTTGGTGCAGAAGGCGGCCGCCGAAGGCGATACCGCCGAGGCCATTATCCGCAAGGCGCTCCGCGCCGCGCTGGGAAGCTGAGTCATGGGTCATCACAATCCCGCCGAAGAACTGCAGAACGCACGGGGCAAGAAACTTGCCGCGCTGGCGCTCGGGGCCATCGGCATCGTTTTCGGCGACATCGGCACCAGTCCGCTGTACACCATGAAGGAAACCCTCGGCACGCACGGCATGACGCCGCAGCCCGCCGCGGTACTCGGCGTGCTGTCGCTGATCTTCTGTCGCTGCTGATGGTGATCTCGCTGAAGTACGTCACCTTCGTGATGCGAGCCGACAACAAGGGCGAGGGCGGCATCATGGCGCTCATGGCGCTGGCGCAGCGCAGTGTCAGCGGGTCGCCGCGCTCGCGCTGGGTGCTGGCCGCCATCGGCATCTTCGGTGCCTCGCTGTTCTACGGCGACGGCGTGATCACGCCGGCCATGTCCGTGCTGTCCGCCGTGGAAGGCCTGGAGGTGGCGGCGCCCTCGCTGGACAGCTACGTGGTGCCCATCTGCCTGGTGATCCTGGTGGCACTGTTCGCCATCCAGCGGCACGGTACCGAAATCGTCGGCAAGGCCTTCGCCCCGGTCATGACGGTGTGGTTCCTCGTACTGGCCTGGCTGGGCCTGCGCCAGCTGGTCATGCATCCGCAGGTGCTGTGGGCGTTGAATCCCTGGTACGCGGTCACCTTCTTCACGGAGCACGGCCGTTCCGCCTTCATCGCGCTGGGCGGCGTGGTGCTGGCGCTGACCGGCGGCGAAGCGCTTTACGCCGACATGGGCCACTTCGGGAAGAAGCCGATCCGCCTGGCCTGGTTCTTCTTCGTCCTGCCCGCGCTGCTCATCAATTACTTCGGCCAGGGCGCGTTGTTGCTGCACGACCAGACCGCGATCGAGAATCCGTTCTACAAGATGGTGCCGAGGAACTGCTGTACCCATGATCGCGCTGGCCACGGCGTCGGCGGTGATCGCCTCGCAGGCCGTGATCTCGGGCGCGTTCTCGATGACCGCGAGGCCATGTCGCTGGGCTACTCGCCGCGCATGGCCGTGGTACACACTCGCACGAGATGTCGGGGCAGATCTTCGTGCCCTGGGTGAACCGCCTGCTGATGGTGCTGGTGTTCCTCGCGGTCATCGGGTTCCGCTCGTCGAACAACCTCGGCGCGGCTTACGGCATCGCCGTGACCGGCACCATGACCATGACCACGCTGCTGGCGCTGGTCGTCGCGCGTCGCCGCTGGAACTGGCATTGGGCGGCGGTCATCACGGTCGGCGTCATCTTCCTGGTCATCGACCTGGCGTTCTTCGGCGCCAACGCGCTGAAGATCGCCCATGGCGGCTGGTTCCCGCTGGTTCTGGGTGTGGTGATCTTCACCGTGATGACCACCTGGCGGCGGGGCAGGGACCTCGTGGTGCGCGAGATCAAGCAATCCGGCCTGGCGCTGGAGCCCTTCGTGGCCAACATCGCCGATCATCCCCCATTGATCGTGCGGGCACGGCGGTGTTCTCACCGCCAACCAGAATTCGGTGCCGCACGCCATGCTGCACAACCTCAAGCACAACAAGGTGCTGCACGAGCGCAACGTGCTGCTGACGGTGGAGATGCTGGAAACCCCGGTCGCGGATTTCGACGAGCGCATGGAAGTGATCGAGTACGGCGGCGGCTTTTCGGCCTGCAGCTGCGCTACGGCTTCGCCGAGGATCCGAACATCCCGTTGTCGCTGTCGCGCGCAAGTTCGCGCGGGCTGGACTTCGACATGATGGATACGACCTTCTTCCTCTCGCGCGAAACCATCGTTGCCGACGCCGCCGACCCGGCATGGCCCTGTGGCGCGACAAGCTGTTCGCCTTCCTCGCCCGCAATGCGATGCCGGCCACGGCCTTCTTCCAGATCCCGGGCAACCGGCTGATCGAGTTGGGTGCTCAGGTCGAGATATGAGGCGGCTTTGCCGCGGTGTTTTCTGTCGCGCACATCGTGCGCTCCTACAGGCGCCGCCCGAGGAGCGCACGATGCGCGATAGGGCGCGCGATAGGGCTACACGCGCCGCCGCCCGGTAGGAGCGAACGATGTGGCGATAGGGCCCGTCGGCGCGCCAACGCGCGCGACAGGCCCGCCGGCGCGCCCGATGTACGCCATGGGGCATGCCATAATGCGCCCATGTCCGAGCACCGCATCATCTCCACCGCCGCCGCCATGGACGACGACGCGCTGGAGCCAGCATCCGTCCGAAACGCCTTGCCGAATACCTCGGCCAGCAGACGGTGCGCGAGCAGATGTCGATCTACATCGAGGCCGCGCGCCGCCGGCAGGGCGCGCTCGACCACGTGTTGATCTTCGGGCCGCCCGGCCTGGGCAAGACCACGCTGTCGCATGGATCGCCAACGAGCTGGGCGTCAATGTCCGCTCCACCTCCGGGCCGGTGCTGGAGCGCGCGGGGCGACCTGGCCGCGCTGCTGACCAACCTGGAAAAGAACGACGTCCTGTTCGTGGATGAAATCCACCGCCTCTCGCCGGTGGTGGAGGAAGTGCTCTATCCGGCCATGGAAGATTTCCAGATCGACATCATGATCGGCGAGGGCCCGGCCGCCCGCTCGATCAAGCTCGACCTGCCCCCCTTTACCCTGATCGGCGCGACCACGCGCGCGGGCCTGCTCACCGGTCCGCTGCGCGACCGTTTGTCGGCTCATCCAGCGACTGGAGTTCTACAGCGTGGACGAGCTGACCGCGATCTGTCCGCCGCGCGGCGAAAATCTTCGGTATCGACTGCGAACTGGAGGGCGCGATCGAGATCGCCCGGCGCTCGCGCGGCCCGACGCCGCGCATCGCCAACCGGCTGCTGCGCCTGGTGCGCGACTTCGCCGAGGTGCGCGGCGACGGCATCATCACCCACGCCCTGGCTCGTGCCGCGACCGACATGCTCAGGGTGGATGCCGAGGGTTCGACGATCTCGCGACCGCCGCCTCCTGAGCACCTCATCGAAAGTTTCGACGGTGGCCCCGTCGGGGTGGAATCCCTGGCCGCCGCCCTCAGCGAGGACCGGGCACCCCCGAGACGTGGTCGGCCCTACCTGATCCAGCAGGGCTACCTGATCCGCACCGCGCGCGGGCGCATGCCTCGGCCAAGGCCTGGCGGCACCTGGGCCTCAACCCACCGCCGCGGCAGAGCGCTTTCCCCGGACCTCTTTTCGGACGACGCATGAGCGTTTTCAGCTTTCCCGTGCGCATCTACTGGGAAGACACCGACGCCGGTGGCGTGGTGTACCACGCCAACTACGTCCGCTTCATGGAGCGGGCCCGCACGGAATGGCTGCGTGCCCAGGGCATCGACCACCTGGCCCTGCGCGAATCCACCTCACTCGGCTTTCGTCGTCCGCGAGATGCACCTCGATTTCCTGCGCCCGGCCCGTCTGGATGATGAACTCCAGGTCACCGTGGACGTCAAAGAGCGACGTTCAGCCAGTATGCTGTTCGGTCAGGAATCGTGTGCGGGGGCACGACGCTGGTGCGTGCCACGGTGCGCGCGTCGTGCGTCAACCTCGTCACCATGCTCTCCCTGATAAACCTACCGGCTGTCTTGTTCCCCCAAGCCTTCCCACTTACCTAAAGCCCCAGATACCCGGCGGAGAGCCTTCAAGCGATGAACGGTGGACTGAACATTTTCAAGCTGGTTGCGGAAGCAAGCCTGCCGGTGCAGCTGTGAGCTGCTGCTTCTCTCTCGTCTTCTCGTCCTGTCGTGGGTCATCATCATCCGCAAGTACAGCAGCTGAAGACGGCCCACGACAACGCCGAGACATTCGAGGATCGCTTCTGGTCCGGCGCCGACCTGGCTGCCCTTTCCGCGAAGTGGGCAACCGCGAAGGCCAGAGCGGCATCGAGAACGTGTTCGAGGCCGGCTTCCGTGAATCGCCCGCCAGCGCCAGCGCCGGGCAGGCGACGCCGACCGCATCATGGAAAGCTCCGAGCGCGCCATGCGCGTGTGGGCCGGCACCCCCCGCGAGATCGGCAAGCTGGAGCAGAACCTGGAATTCCTGGCCAACGTCGGCTCGATCAGCCCGTACATCGGCCTGTTCGGTACCGTCTGGGGCATCATGGGTGCCTTCCAGGCCTGGGCGAGATGAAGGACGTCACCATTTTCCGTGGGCCCCGCACATCTCCGAGGCCCTGATCGCTACGGCCATGGGCCTGTTCGCCGCCATCCCGGCCGTCTGGGCCTACAACCGCTTCGCCACCAAGGTGGAGCGTGTCGCGTCGCGTTACGAGGTGTTCCAGGAAGAGTTCTCGTCGGTGCTGCAGCGCCAGATCCACGCCGACGACGTCGCCTGAGCCCCCGCCATGGCCACGCGTAACGTGTACCGCCGCCACAAGCGGAAGCTGAAATCCGAGATCAACGTCGTACCCTACATCGACGTGATGCTTGTGCTGCTCATCATCTTCATGGTTACCACGCCAATGATGAACTGGGCGTGGATATCCAGCTCCCGCAGACCAATGCCAAGTCCCTGCAGGACAAGAAGGACCCGGTCGTCGTTTCCGTCGACGAGGGTGGCCAGATCTATCTCACCACCGCCAACGGCACCAAGCGCGAGCCGGTCAGCGCGGACGAGTTCAAGAGCAAGATCACCGCCTTCCACGATGCCAACACCGAGCTCCAGGTCCTGGTGGCGGGCGACCAGCGCGTGGGCTATGGCAAGGTCTACCAGATCCTCCCGATCCTCCAGGAAGCGGGCGTCTCCAAGATCGGCCTGATGAGCCAGCCGGAGTCGGGCGCGCAGAATGGAAACCGTAACGGCACGCGCGCGCGGTCGTCCTCGCCGCGCTCCTGCACATCGGCATCGTGGCCTTCCTCGGCCTCGCGATCATCCCGTGTTCGGACTACGAAAAGTGGGCCGACGCCTTGGGCTTGCCCGCGGAATGGACCCGTTGAAGTGTCCCGCGCCGATCCAGCTGCCCGGGCAGATCATCGAGGCCACGCTGATCGGCCCGACCGGTGCGCCGCCGCCGAAGCATACGCCAAGCCGGTGCCCAACACCGTGCCGCCCCCGCCGGCCCAGCCGACACCCACGCCGCCGCAGCCGAGAGCCCAAGTCGAGACCCTGCCACCGCCACCGAAGGTGCCGGCCCTGAAGGACCAGGAAAAGGTCGTCGACGACGCCGTCAGAAAGCCGAAGACGCCAAGCGCCTGCAGGAAGAGCAGCCGCCAGCGCCAGGCCGAGCTGGATGCGCAGCAGGAATAGAAAAAGAAGGAAAAAGCAGAAGCAGGATCGACGAGATCTTCAAGCAGCTGGACGCCGCCAAGTCCCAGACCAAGCAGGCCGAAGCAAGAAAAGCAGGCCGAGCAGCAGCTGCAGGACCTGGCCAATGCGAAGGACGACGGGCGTGCAACCCTGCCGTACGCCGAGAAGTCAGACGGGCCAGGCCGGCAAGGACGACAGCAAGCAGGCCCTCTACATCGCCGCGATCCAGAACGGCCGTGACGCCCAACTGGTTGCGCCCGGACAATATGCCGGATGCCCCCTGCATGGTGCACATCACCCAGATACCGGGTGGCCAGTGCTCAGCGCGAGGCGGATGCCAGCTGCCCGTACGACGCCGCCGGCCGTGCCTCGATCGAGAATGCGGTGCTGCGTGCCAGCCTTTGCCTTACCAGGGCTTCGAGGATGTGTTCCAGCGCAACCTCACCTTCACGTTCCGGCCGCAATGATTTGACGCGCCCCGTCCCGGCAGGCGCCGGACGGGGCGGTTCATAATCGGGTCATGCTGGCTTTCGCCAGCGGTTACATGCCGTCGCGTCCCTCCTTCCCAGGTCGCAATGAATCCGCCCATGCGCAGAATGCTCCCCCGCCTAGCTCTCTCCTGGTTGCCCTGACTGCTTCGTGGCCGGTCCGGCTGCCGCCCAGTCGCTGAATGTCGACATCGTGGGCGGCCTGAAGACGGCCACCCCGATCGCCGTCGTCCCGTTCGCCCAGCCGGTGGCGCGCCGCTGCCTACCGACGTGGCCGACGTAATCCGCGCGGATTTCAACCGCTCGGGCAAGTTCCGCTCGCCTGGACAAGGCCGACATCGTCGAAACCCCGTCGCAGGGTGCGGACATCAAGTTCGCCACGTGGCGTCTGCTCAAGCAGGATTTCATCACCATCGGCCGGATCAGCGACGCCGGCGGCGGCAACGTCAAGGTCGACTACGAGCTGTGGGACGTCACAAGCAGCAGAGCCTGCTGGCGCAGTCGTTCACACCGCACCTGCCGGCGACCTGCGTGGCGTGGCCCACCAGATCGCCGACCAGATCTATGAAGATCACTGGCGTGCGCGGCGCCTTCTGGACCCGCATCGCCTACATCACGGCCGTGGCGTGGGTAACACGCCCACCTACTCGCTTATCGTCGCGGATTCCGACGGCTTCAACCCACAGGTGGTGGCCCGTTCGCGGCAATCCCTGCTCTCCAATCGTCTCGCCGCCTGGTCGCCGGACGGCAGCAAGATTGCCTACGTGTCGTTCGAAAGCGGCAACTCGGCGGTCTACGTGCAGAACATCTCCACCGGTTCGCGCAGCCTGATCGCCTCGCACCCGCGCGGCATCAACAGCGCGCCGGCCTGGTCGCCGGACGGCGCAAGCTGGCGGTAAGCCTGTCGTACGTCGGCAACCCGGAGATCTTCGTGATCGACGTGGCCAGCCACACGAGACGCGCCTGACCAACAACTTCGCCATCGACAACCGAGCCGACCTTCACCCCGGACGGCCAGAGTATCCTCTTCACCTCCGATCGCTCGGGCAAGCCGCAGATCTACCAGATGTCGGCTTCCGGCGGTGCCGCCACGCGGCTGACCTTCCAGGGCGGTTCTTCAACGCCAGCGCCTCGGTCATTACGACGGCAAGCAGATTGCGATGGTGCAGGGCAACGGGACGTGTATCGTATCGCCATCATGGACCGCAGTCTGGGCGGGCAGGTGCGCTTCGTTTCCCGGGTAACGTGGACGATTCGCCCAGCTTCGCGCCCAACGCCAGCATGCTGCTTTACGCGCCGCATCGCAGGGTACGCGTGGTGTCCTGTATGCGGTTTCGGCAGATGGTGCCGTGCGTCAGCGCCTCGTCCTTTCGGACGGCGACGTGCGCGAACCGTCGTGGGGACCCTATCGACAGCGCTGATGCCACGTTCCTCCCGGGAACGAGGCGTCGGTAACGTCCAGGGAAGGGCGCGGGTATCCGCGCCTTTTCTGCGGACGACAATTAACCGGCAAGCGCTGCAAGGCGGTTGCCGGAACGAAACGGGTGCGGGACAGCGCCCCGTCGGCGTAGATGTAAGTAGAAAAACAGCCGGACAACCGGCGGTGCCTGTCCCGAAACGAAAACCGACTGTCGGAACTCAACTGTTTGAAGGAACGTCCCATGAATAAGACTGTTACCGTCACCCTGGCTGCCCTGCTCTGCGTGGGCGCGGCCGCTTGCTCCAAGAAGCAGGTCAAGCCGGTCGCTCCCGACCGAATCGCGCCGGTCGCTCAGACCCAGGCTCCGATGAACGACGGCAAGTACCAGCCGTCCGACCTCGACACCCGACGCGTGCCTGCGTCAGCGCGTCGTCTACTTCCGACTTCGACAAGAACGAAGTGAAGCCGGAGTTCCAGCAGATCATCGCTTGCCACGCCAAGTACCTGCAGGATCGTCCGCAGTCGGCCATGACCCTCGAAGGCAACACCGACGAGCGTGGCACGCGTGAATACAACCTGGGCCTCGGCGAGCGTCGCGGCAATGCCGTGTCCAGCGCCATCCAGGCTGCCGGTGGTTCGGCGGGTCAGGTCAACGTCACGAGCTACGGCAAAGAGAAGCCGACCTGCCGTGAGCACAACGATGACTGCTGGGCCAAGAACCGTCGCGTCGAGATCGTCTACACACCGCGAAGTAAGTGATGAAGAAGACTCTGGCTACCAGTTACATGGCCAGGCTTGGCATGGCGGGCGCACTTGCGTCCGCCATGCTTTTTGCTCTGCCCGTCGCCGCCCAGGACACCCGTCTCATTCTCGGCCGATCGCGTTGCGCGGCTGGAGCAGCAGTCGCAGGCCCAGGCCGGCACGACCACCCTGGTCAACCAGGTGAACGATCTGCAGCAGCAGGTCTCCCAGTTGCAGGGCCAGATCGAAGAGCTCCAGCACCAGAACCAGCAACTCCAGGATTCCCAGAAGGCGCAGTACGCGGATGTCGATTCGCGGCTGGGTCGTATCGAAAAGGGTGGCGTGCCGGCACAGCCCGCCGCCGCGCAGGGCACGCCGCCGGCCGCGCCAGCCGCCGGCCCCGTCTCGCAGGCAGTGCCGTGCCGGGCTCCGCCGCAGGTGCCGCTAGCGGCAGTGCCCCCGCCGCTCCCGCCACCGTTGCGCCGTCCCAGCCAGCGAACGCCGACCAGCAAGCCGCCTACGATGCCGCGTTCAAGTCGTTGCGCGCCGGCGATTACGTCACCGCGTCGCGGGGTTTCCGCGATTTCCTGGTCAAATACCCGGACAGCCCACTCGCCCCCAATGCGTATTACTGGCTGGGTGAGTCCTACTACGTGACGATGAACTACCCGGTGGCCATCGAGGCCTTCCAGCGCCTGGTCTCAAGCAGATCCGCAGAGCGACAAGGTCTCCGACGGCCTGCTCAAGGTCGGGTATTGCCAAATCGAGTTGAAGCAGCAGGATGCCGCCATCGCCACGCTGAAGCAGGTCGGCGCCAAGTATCCGTGGGACCAAGGCCGCCGGCCTCGCACAGGAACGCCTGCGTCGCCTGCAGCGCCAGACGGCCAACTGATCCATGAACGGTAGCACCGCATCACCGGCGGCTGTCCCGCCGGCTTCTCCCGTCGCGGAGCGGCTGCGGATCACCGAGATATTCCACTCCGTACAGGGCGAGGCCGACGCTATCGGCTGGCCCACGGTGTTGTTTCGTGCGTCTTACCGGTTGCCCGCTGCGCTGCGTGTGGTGCGACACCGAATATTCCTTCCACGGCGGCCAGTGGCACGATATCGACGCCATCGTTGCCGAGGTGGCCGCGTACGGCGCGCGCCATGTCTGCGTCACCGGCGGTGAGCCCCTGGCGCAGAAGCGGTGTCAGATCCTCCTTCGCAGCTGTGCGATGCCGGTCACGAGGTCTCCCTGGAAACCTCCGGTGCGTCGCTGTCGCCGATGTCGATCCGCGCGTTCCGTAAGGTCATGGACCTGAAAGCCCCGGATTCGGCGCGAAAGCGCGCGCAACCTCTGGTCCACCTCGACCATCTGCTGCCGCACGACCAGGTGAAGTTCGTCATCGCCAGCCGCGGTGACTTCGAGTGGTCGCGCGACATCGTCCGCGAGCACGGACTGGATCGCCGCGCGATGGTGCTGTTTTCCCGGTGTGGGGCAACGTCCAGCCACGCGAACTCGCCGAGTGATTCTCGCTGAACGCCTGCCCGTGCGCTTCCAGTTGCAGCTGCACAAGCTGTTGTGGAACGACGCCGCCGGCCACTGATACGACTGCAAGGGTATTGCCAATGAATGTCCACCTCTCCCGCAAGGCCGTGATCCTCGTGTCCGGCGGCATGGATTCGGCGGTCACCATCGCCTGGCCCGCGAGCAGGGTTTCGAGGTGTATGCCCTGAGCGTGGCCTACGGACAGCGCCACAGTTCCGAGCTGGGGCGTCCGAGCGCGTGGCGCGCATGCTCGGTGCCGTGACGCACAAGACCGTGCACATCGACCTGCGCAGCATCGGCGGTTCCGCCCTGACGGCGGATATCGATGTGCCCGAGGACGGCGGTGAAGGCATCCCGGTGACCTACGTGCCGGCGCGCAACACCATCATGTTGTCCATCGCGCTGGGCTGGGCCGAAGTGCTGGGGTCGTCGGACATCTTCTGTGGGGTCAACGCCGTGGATTATTCCGGCTACCCGGATTGCCGGCCGGCGTTCGTCGAGTCGTTCCAGGCCCTGGCCAATGTGGCCACCAAGGCCGGCGTGGAGGGTGCGGGCATTCGCATCCATGCCCCGCTGATGCAGATGGGCAAGGGCGACATCGTGCGCGAGGGCATGCGCCTGGGGCGTGGACTTCTCGGCCACGGTGAGCTGCTACCAGGCCGATGCGAAGGGGCGTGCGTGCGGTCACTGCGATGCCTGCCGGCTGCGTGCCGAGGGCTTCGCCAAGGCCGGCGTGCCGGACCCGACGCACTACGCCTGATCGCCCGGCCTTACAGGCCCGACGCGTGCAGTAGCGGTGCCAGGTATTGCCGGGTGATCCACCACAGGGCGCTCAGCGTGCCAGTCATCACGACGATGGCGCCCCCCAGCACCCACGACTTGGTCGCGGTATGGCTGAGGCGCTCCTCGATGACAGACACGCGGACGCAAGCGCCGTTCAGCTCGTCGCGGGTGGCATAGGATTTCATGCATTCGTCGGCAAAGGGGTATCCGCGCGAATGGTGGGTCGTGCCGGATTCGAACCGGCGACCTACGGATTAAAAGTCCGCTGCTCTACCAACTGAGCTAACGACCCATACGCGGCAAGCCGGCTAGTTTAGTGATCCCGCCGTGGCCGCACAACCCGGGCGGTGCGCCGGTCAGGTGGTGGCGACGATGGCCTGCACGTCGCGTCCCGAGGCACGCCACGCGCGATGCCGCCCGTCAACGGACGCACGTTGCGGTAGCCCAGTTTGCCGAGCCGTTCGGCCACTTTCGCGGCCGACACCTCGTTCGGGCACGAGCAGTAGATCACCACGGCGCTGTGCCGCGGCAGGGTGGCGATATCCGCCTCTGCCGTGGCGAAATCGAACAGCCGCGATCCTGGAATCACGAAAGGATCGTCGCGACGGCTGATCGCCGTGCGAACGTCCACCACCAGTGCAACGGGATCGCTGGCCAGCAGCAGCGACAACTCGTCGACGGAGATGCGCGACCGCCGCCTGCCGCAGGAGCAGCACCCGGCGTGCATAGCGGAAGCCGACCCAGAGCACCATGACGGCCGCCGCAACGGCAGCCAGCCCGATGCCGAACTGGCGCAGGGCGACCAGCACCGCGTCGATCTGCCGATAGCAGAGCATGCCGAGCGACAGCCCGACGGCGATCCACAGGACGCGCCGAGCAGGTCGTACAGCGTGAAGCGCGCGAAGCGTGTGTCGCCCGCGCCAGCGATGGGGATGGTGACCAGTGACAGTCCGGGAATGAAGCGTGAGATCAGCAGCAGCCTGACCCCGCGTTTCTCGAAGAAGCCGCTGGCGCGCCGCACGCAGGTATCCGGCGAGAGCGACACGCGGCACAGGCCGTCCAGTACGCGGTACCCGAAGTGCCGTCCGGTCAGGAACCAGGCGACGTCGCCCAGGAAGGCCCCGGCCAGCGCGGCAACGAACGTGGCGACCACCAGCAGGGGGTCGTGCAAGGCGACCAGCGTGCTGCCGACCACGATGAGGGTGGGCATGGCGGGCACCGGCAAGCCGATCGCCCCGGCGAACACGCCGAGGAAGGCTACCGTCGGCGCTGCGCCCGCCCAGTCGATACTCGCCACGCCGCGTACCCCGATCCCTGCCCGTCGATCCCGTCACGATACGCCGGTGGCGTGTCGCCGGACAGACCGGTATCGGCCTTTCGGTCTAGGCCGAAAGGCCGCGAGTGTCACGAGGGAGTCGACACGTCGTCGCTCATGTCGCCGAGGTTCTGCGCGGCGACAAGCGCCTCCAGCCGGTTACGCACATGCAGCGCGCGGAAGATCGCCGCCAGGTGAATCTTGACCGTGCCTTCGCTGATCTTCAGTTCGCGCGCGATCAGCTTGTTCGGCCGGCCCAGGGCAAGCAGCTTGAGCACGTCCCGCTGGCGATCGGTCAGGATGCTGGCCAGACGATCTTTCAGTGCCAAGCCGTCACTCGTCGTGCGCGGCGCGGCGTACGGCGGCACGGCGTCGGGGCCATCGGCCTTCATCGCTTCGGGTGGCACGTAGATGCCCCCACCCACGACCAGCCGAATGGCATTGAGGATGACATCGGGGGGCGACGACTTCGGGATGTAGCCCTGCACGCCCAGTTCCAGCACATGCCTTATGGAGGAGGAATCCTCCGTGCCGGAAAGCACG
Source organism: Leptodermis oblonga (assembly GCA_016801395.1). Classification (NCBI taxonomy): domain Eukaryota; kingdom Viridiplantae; phylum Streptophyta; class Magnoliopsida; order Gentianales; family Rubiaceae; genus Leptodermis; species Leptodermis oblonga. The sequence continues at coordinate 83,900 of VMRK01000539.1, forward strand.
ACGACCGGGCGCGTGCGTGCGACGCCCGTCTCCTCATCGACGCCACGCAGCGCGGCAACGGCCTGCCGGATGTGCTCGTCGCCCTCGGCGCCGGGCATCGCCATGTCGATCAGTGCAATGTCCGGCAGTGGGCCCTCGCTGAGGTGTTTCTGAAGCTGGGCCACCGTCTGGGCCTCGACGAACGTGACATGGTCACCCAGCTCGCGAAGCTTGAGCTTCACGCCCTCGATGATCAGTCGATGATCGTCCGCGATCAGTACGTGCATACAGCTCCTCCGCCTGCACGATCGCAGGCTTCCCCGTTCCCGCGAACATAGTCCTGTCGAAGGACATCGGCAAGCCGGCCATCCGATTCAGGCGGGTGCCTGATGGACAGCGCAGGCGGAAACCATTACTTCATGCAGGCGATCCGGCGAAACCGGCTTGAACAGGACGCGCGTTGTTGCCGTATCCACGCTGTGCAGGAAGTCGACGCGCGTCTCGCCGGTGATCAGCACGCGTGCGAAGGGCGGCGGGTCGCCCGGGCGTCGCCGGTAGTAGCGATAGCCAGTAACGCGATCACGTCCAGGCCGGTGCCTTCGCGCAGCCGCAGGTCGGAAATCACGATGTCGGGCGGTTGCATCCACTGGTGCACGGCTTCCATCGCCTGCTGCGCATCTTCGGCAGTCATCACCTCGCAGCCCCAGCTTCCAAGGAGAAAACTGATGCCGGCGAGGATGGAGGGCTCATCGTCGATCACCAGCACGCGCATGCCTGCGACGTCGCGCGTCATCGCCGGTGCCTGCACGGGCGTCTGACGGAACTCGACGGTGCCCGGGCGTGCTTCCGGCAGGGTCAGCGAGAACACGCTGCCCTTGCCGGGGCGCGACCGCACCGATGCCGTGCTGCCGAGCAATCCGGCCAGGCGCTGCACGGTCGACAGGCCGAGGCCGAGACCGCGCCGGGTACCTTCGGGACGCCCTGCTTCCGGGCCGCTTTCCACGCGATAGAACTCGTCGAAGATATGTCGCAGGTGATCGTCGCCGATACCGATGCCGGTATCCCAGACGTCGATCCGCACCCGTCCGTCCAGGCGTCTGCGGGCACCCACCAGCACGCCGCCGCAGCGCGTGTAGCGAAGCGCGTTGCTGACCAGGTTGTTGAGGATGCGGGCCAGCATGGTGCGATCGCAGCGTACCCACAGTCCCGTGGTGCGGACGACCAGGCGCAGGTCGTGCTGCTCGGCGACCATGCGGAAGTTCACGCTTACTTCCTCGAACACATCGTCGAGCGCTACGTCACGGAGCGCCGCCGGCATCGCGCCGGTCTCCAGACGGGACAGGTCCAGCAATTCGCTGAACAGGTGGTCCAGCGCCTCCACGCATTCCTGGATGTGCGCGATGCGGTTGAGCCGTAGCGGGTCGAACTCGTCCACCGCCAAGCCCGACGAAAACAGCGTCAACGCGTACAGCGGCTGGCGCAGGTCGTGCGAGGCGGCGGCGGAGGAAGCGGGCCTTGGCGACACTGGCCGCTTCCAGCGCGGCGTTCTTGCGGGCCAGTTCCTCGGTAGCGGCGGCGATCTCGCGCTCCATACCGATCTGCGCGTGCAGAAGCTTGGACGCGGCGCCGTTGAAACCGCGCTGCAGGTCGCCGATCTCGGTATCGTCAGTGACCGGCACCACCACGGTGCGGTCGCCCAGGCCGAGCTGCCGTACGGCAATGGCCAGGTTGCGCAGGGGCGCGCTGAGCCAGCGTGCCGCCGACCATCCGATCATGGCCGCGATGAACAGGCTCAGTGCCAGCCAGAGCAGGGCGTTGTGCATGCTGACGCGTTGCGCCTCGATGGCCTCCTCGATGCTGACGTCCACGGTGACCGAGCCCACCATCCGGTGGGTGAGCGGATCCAGCACCTCGCGGGCGACGGTGAGCGTATCGTCGGCCGCTGGCGGTGCCGTTGACCCGGTCGGCAAGGATCTCGCCGTCGCGGTCGCTGATACGTACGCGGGACACCTGCGGCAACTGCACGATGGACTGCGCGATGCGCGCGATCTCACGGCGCTCGCCGGTCCGCAGGGCGTCTCCGGATACGGAAGCCGACTGCTGTGCGATCGCATCCGCCGTCGAGCGGCCCATGTCGTGCAGGTTGTCCATGGTGGCTGGTGAGCAGCGTCACCAGCAACACGGCGGTGATGGCGGTAGGCACCAGCGCCACGCAGGTCAGGCGCTGCACGAGCGACGTGCGACGCCATACCCTTTCCAGCCCTGACGAAGCGGACACGTCGCGCATCATGATGACCTTCCCCCGGCGGCCCCTTGCCCGGCGCCGCGAGGCTACAGCCTAGCGCAGTTGCCGTGCTCAGGCGCGGCGGCGTGCCCGTAACGATCGCACGATGAGGGGAGCAGGCTGACGACCACGAAGGCGCACAGCGGGAGCAGGATACGGACGTCCAGCAGGTTGAAAGGCGCGGCGCCTCCCAGGGTGGAACCGAGCCCCGCGCCGATCGCGCTCTCGATCACCAGCGACACCGTGCCGCCGAGCCAGGTGGCCCCGGTGAACAGCCACACGGGGCAGCGCAGCCACGCCAGGGCGACGGTCATGGCGCCCAGGGGCACCACCGGAACGAAGCGCAGGGCGAAGGTGTAGCGCACGGGATGGCGCGCAAAGCCGTCACGCAGGCGCACCGCGAAGGCCGGCGGCGCGCGCCCGCCGGCACGAAACGCATGGCGGCTGGCCGCGTACAGCAGGAGCGAGCCCACCACGAGCGCCGCCGACGACAGCGCGCTGCCCTGCACGACACCGAACAGCAGGCCTCCGGCGAGCACGATGACGATGGTGCCGGGAACCCCGGTGGCGATCGCCAGGGCCAGGATGCCCGCGTAACCGGCCCGCGACAGCACCGGGTGCGCCGCGATGCCCGCCCGCAGCATGCCCTGCTCGGCAAGCAGGTGCTCGGGATGGAAGCGGTCCAGGGCACCGCTGGACAGCGCGACGACGCCGGTCAGCATCATCAGCACCAACGGCAGGGCGGCACGCCAGCGTGTCATCGGTGGCGTGTGCCGCTCAATAGGTGGCTCCGGAGGCACCGTAACGGCGCAAGACCTCCCGGGCATCGTCGCGGCGGATGTCGCGGCGCACGGCGATGCCGCGACGCGCCAACTCGCCCACCCAGTCGGCCGGAAGCGGACCTTCGTCGAAGTCGGTCAGCGCCTCGACGTCCTCGGCACGGGCGCCGATCAGCAGTTCGTCGATGCCGGCCCACACCGTGGCACCGAAACACTGGCAGCAGGGCTGCGAACTGGTGGCCAGCACGAAGCGCGAGCCGTCCTCGTTGAGGCGGAAACGCTGCAGGCGCTGCTGAGCCGTCATGTACGCCATCATTTCGGCATGCGCCACGGAACAGCTGTGCGGTACCACGCGATTGACGCCGACCGAGACGATGCGGTCGGTGCCGTCGAACACCACGGCGCCGAAGGGGCCGCCCGTGGCCAGGTCGACGTTGCGCGAGGACAGGTCGATCGCCAGACCTACCTTGGCGTCGTCGCCGACGTAGGGTACGGCGGTATCCACGGCTTCGTGGACCCAGGCGGGCAGGGTGAGGTGGACCTGTGCGTACAGCATCAGGCCTGCTTCGCCCAGGAATCGCGCAGGGTGACGATGCGGTTGAACACCGGCGCCGCGGCCGTGTGGTCGTGCATGTCGGCCACGAAGTAACCCAGTCGCTCGAACTGCACGCGATCTTCCGCGGATGCCGCGGCGGCCGCCGGTTCGACATAGCCGCGGACGATGCGCCGCGACTCGGGGTTGAGGTGGTCCTTGTAGGTCTTGCCGTCGCTGTCGTCGTCCGGGTCGGTGAGGTCGAACAGGCGGTCGTACAGGCGGATCTCCGCCGGCACGGCATCACGCGCGCTGACCCAGTGGATGGTGCCCTTCACCTTGCGATCGGCACCGGGCATGCCGGTGCGCGAGGTCAGGTCCAGCGTGCAGCGCAGCTCGGTCACGTGGCCATCCGCGTCCTTGATCACCTCGTCGCAGCGAACGATGCCGACGCCGCGCAGGCGCACCTCGCCCTCCGGCTTGAGGCGGTGGAAGCCCTTCGGCGGCACTTCGGCGAAGTCGTCGCGCTCGATCCACAGCTCGCGCGAGAACGGCACGCTGCGGGTGCCGAAGCTGTCGTCCTTCGGGTGGTTGGGGAAGGTGAGCGACTCGGCGTGCGCGTCGTCCAGGTTGGCGATCACCAGCTTCACCCGGTCGATCACGGCCAGGCGTCGCGGGGCGGCGCCGTCGAGATCGTCGCGCACGGCGCCTTCCAGCACGCTCATGTCGATGGTGCTGTTCTGCTTGCTGACGCCGATGCGCTCCCAGAACAGGCGGATGCCCGCGGGGGTAAAACCGCGTCGGCGGACGCCGGCGATGGTGGGCAGGCGCGGATCGTCCCAGCCGTCCACCAGACGCTCGGTGACCAGCGTGATCAGCTTGCGCTTGCTCATCACCGTGTAGTTGAGGTTGCCGCGGGAGAACTCGATCTGGCGCGGCTTGCTGGGTGCGGTGGGCACACCGGCGGCGACGAGCGACTCCCACAGGGCGGGATCGTTCGCCAGGTCCACGTGGTCCACGCACCAGTCGTAAAGGGGGCGGTGGTCTTCGAATTCCAGCGTGCACAGCGAGTGCGTGATGCCTTCCAGCGCATCGGACAGGGAGTGCGCGAAGTCGTACATGGGGTAGATCGGCCAGGCGTCGCCGGTGTTCTGGTGGTGCACCTTGCGCACGCGGTAGAGCGCCGGGTCGCGCAGATTGATGTTGCCCGAGGCCATGTCGATCTTCGCGCGTAGCGTCTTGCTGCCGTCGGCGAACTCACCGCCGCGCATGCGCTGGAACAGGTCGAGGTTTTCCTCGATGGAGCGGTCGCGGAACGGCGAGTTGCGGCCGGGTTCGGTCAGCGTGCCCCGGTACTCGCGCACTTCCTCCGCGGAAAGATCGTCCACATAGGCCACGCCCTTGCGGATCAGCTTCAGCGCCGAACGGTAGAACACCTCGAAGTAATCCGAGGCATGGCGCAGTTCCGCCCAGTCGAAGCCCAGCCAGGTGACGTCGCGCTGGATGGCCTCGACGTATTCCACGTCCTCCTTCGAGGGGTTGGTGTCGTCGAAGCGCAGGTTGCACACGCCGGCGTAGTCGATGGCCAGCCGAAATTCAGGCAGATCGATTTGGCGTGGCCCAGATGCAGGTAGCCGTTGGGCTCGGGCGGAAAGCGCGTGCGGATGGTCGCGTGCTTGCCGGCGGCGAGGTCGTCGCGGACGATCTGGCGGATGAAGTTCTGCGGCAGGACGGGCGTTTCGGTCGACATCGCTTGGACTCGGCAGGTAGGGCGCGGCAAACGGGGAAGTTTACCTTCCTTGGGCGCGGCACGCTTGCCGCCGGGGCGGACGCGGGTTAGCTTGGCGGCATGTCGCCCCTCTCCGATCTCGTCCGGGATGTTCCCGACTTTCCTCGTCCGGCATCATGTTCAAGGACATCACCCCGCTCCTGGCGGATGCGGCGGCTTTTGCCGCCTGCATCGACGCGCTGTGCGCGCCCTGGTTCGGCCAGGCCATCGACGCCGTGTGCGGCATCGAATCGCGCGGCTTCATCTTCGGCGCGGCCATGGCCCGGGTGCTGGATGCCGGCTTCGTGCCTATCCGCAAGGCCGGCAAGCTGCCACCGGCGTGGTCGGGCTCGACTATGGCCTGGAATACGGGCTGGATCGCCTGGAGATCGGTGCGGAAGCCATCGCACCCGGCGCGAAGGTGATCGTGGTGGACGACGTGCTGGCCACGGGCGGCACGCTGGAAGCCGCGCGCCGGCTGGTGGAGCGGCTGGGGGCCGAGGTCTGCGGTGCCAGCGTGGTGCTGGAACTGGCCGGGCTGAACGGGCGTTCGCGGTGGGCGGGCGATGCCCCGCTGCATGCCCTGATCGGCTCCTGATCGCTCAGCGGCGCGGGCGGGCGGGCCCTTCCTCGCGCAGGTCTTCCACGAGCACGATTTCGCACCCGCCGGCACGGTGTCTTCCCGCGTCAGCGAGGTGTTCCACTGCCAGCCGTCGTCGCGTCGCACATCCACCAGGAAACCGTCGAAGTGGACCACGTCGCCGGGCGCACGTGGCGCAGCTGCCGTGCGGCGTTGTCGTTGGCGGGAATCATGTGCATGTTGGCGCTGGAGTCCTCGATCTCCTTGCGGGGAATCGGGAAGTGATCGGTGTACCAGAAGTAGAAGCGGTTCGACTGCGAGATGCGGATCTGGTCCAGCACCGCGGTGTCCGACATGCGTCCCCAGCCCAGCGCGAGGTCCGTGGGGGCAATGGGCGCCAGGTCGTCCAGCTGGTAATCCTCGCGTGACAGCACTCGCCCGGTCATGGCGAACTTCGCACGGGGTGCCAGCGTGTAGTGCCCGCGGGTGAGCACCGTGCCCGAACCCAGGTCCTCCTGGTCGGGGACATCGCCGGCGAGGATGCCTGGCGCATCGTGCACCGGGCGGTGCTGCCACCAGGCGTAACCGCCCCAGCCACACAGGACGAGCAGGAGGACCAGCCAGAAGCGCATGCCGCGGGAACCGTCAGTAGGATGATGAGGGGCCAACGCCCGAGACACCTTCCGGTTGACGTGGCGGCGTGCCCCGCGGATCGAACAAGGTGGCGGGAAGGTCGCGGACGATAGCGGCAAGGGCCTCGAAAAACGGCGTCATGGCCGAACTCTTGCGCCACAGCATGGCGATACGGCGGCTGGGTGCCGGGTCGGCGAAAGCGATCAGGTCCACATTGGGCGACTGGGCCACGGGGGCCTGAACAGCCAGCGCGGGCAGCAACGTGATACCCACATTGGCGGACACCATCTGGCGAAGGGTTTCCAGACTGGTCGCGCGGAACCCGGTCTTCTCGCCGGCACCGGCCATGTGGCACACCTCCAGGGCCTGGTCGCGCAGGCAATGGCCGTCCTCGAGCAGCAGCAGGTTCTGGTCCGACAGATCGTCCATGCGCAGCGGTGCGTGGCCCGCGAGGGCGTGTCCGCTGGGTACGGCGAGCACGAACGGTTCCTCGAACAGGAACTCCACGTGCAGCGACTCGTCGTGGACAGGCAGGGCAAGGATGCCGGCATCCAGGGTACCCTCGCGCAGCATGTGCAGCACCTGCTCGGTTTTTTTCTCGCGCAGCAGCAGTTCCAGGCGCGGAAAACGCGCCCGCAACGGCGGTACCACGTGCGGCAGCAGGTAAGGGCCCAGGGTGGGAAAGATGCCCAGGCGGATCGTGCCCGACTCCGGATCGCGCGTCCGCTGGGCGATCGACTTGATCTCGTCGATCTGCGACAGCACCCCGCGGGCGCGCCGGGCGATCTCACCGCCCGTTTCTGTCAGCAGCACTTTTCGCGGGGTACGTTCCACCAGCGCCACGCCCAGTTCGTCCTCCAGCTTGCGGATCTGGGTGGACAGCGTGGGTTGGCTGACGAAGCTGGCTTCCGCCGCCCGGCCGAAGTGGCGGTGCTCCGCCAGGGCGACGAGGTACTGCAGGTCACGGAGGTTCATGGCGACGGGCTCGAGGCGAAGCAATAGATGCAGCCTATCATATTGATGCCTAAAATCGATTTGAGATAATCGTCGCCGCGGGCTAACCTCAGTATTCAGTCGCGTCACCAAGCGCGCAATGAATCCAACAACCCGTAACGGAGAGTCGAAAACATGCTGACCATCGGCGATAAATTCCCGGAATTCAATCTGCTTGCCGTGAACGGCGGCCCCCTGGCCAACAAGATCGAAGACGCGTTCACGACCATCACCGACAAGTCGTACGAAGGCAAGTGGAAGCTGGTGTTCTTCTACCCGAAGGACTTCACCTTCGTCTGCCCGACCGAGATCAAGGGTTTCAGCGACCTGAATGAGAAGTTCGCCGACCGCGACTGCCAGATCCTGGCCGCCTCGACCGACTCCGAGTTCGTCCACCGCGCCTGGCGCATGGACCACGCCGATCTCAAGGACCTCTCGTTCCCGATGCTGGCGGACATCAAGAAGGACCTGACCTCGGCCCTCGGTATCCTCACGGCAGACGGCGTCGCCCAGCGCGCGACGTTCCTGGTCGATCCGAACAACGAGATCCAGTTCGCCTACGTAACGGCCGGCTCGGTCGGCCGCAACCGGACGAAGTGCTTCGCGTCCTCGACGCCCTGCAGACCGACGAACTGTGCGCCTGCAACTGGAAGTCGGGCGAAGAGACCCTCAAGGTCGCCTGATGCGCCAACGGTCGTAAGTCCCGCGCCGCTCCGCTCCCTCCCCCGCGTGGCGCGGGCAGCCCCACGGGCGGTGAAGTTCGCTTCGCCGCCCGTTTTTCAAGGTACCCCGGACACAATCCGCATCCTTCGCGAGAGCCGGCACCGTGCGTGCCGCGATCGTCCGCACCCTCCTTTTCCCCCTCTTTCCAAAGACACAAGGTGCATCCCATGAGCGTTGCCGATCTTCGTAGCCAGATTCCCGACTATGCCAAGGACCTCAAGCTCAACCTCGATACGGTCCTGAGCGAAGCCGGTGCCCCGGGCCTGAACCTTGCCCAGATCGCCATGGTGGCCCTCGGTGCCGCCTATGCCACCCGCCACAAGCCGCTTACCCAGGCCATCGCCGCGTTCGCCGCAGAGCATGCTTCGGCCGAGCAGGTGACCGCCGCCAAGGGCTCGGCCGCGATCATGGGCATGAACAACATCTACTACCGCTTCCAGCACCTGGTGAGCCACCCGGAATACGCCAGCATTCCCGCGAAGCTGCGCATGAACGTCATCGGCGCCTACAAGGGCGATGCCAAGAACGATTTCGAACTGGTCTCCCTGGCCGTGTCCGCCGTCAACGGCTGTGGCATGTGCATCGACTCGCATGACAAAGTGCTGCGCGACGGCGGCATCTCCGTCCAGGCCATCCAGAGCGCCGTGCGCATCGCCTCGGTGATCCACGCTGTCGGCGTCGTCCTCGAACAAGCTGAATCGGCCGGTTAATCGAGCCATGTAGGAGCCCATGATGTGGGCGATGCTTTACCCAGGTTGCCTCGCCACGATGTAGGCGATGCTCCTGTCCATGCCGCACCGCACCACTCAAAGGGTGCCTTCTGGCACTGTGTCAAAAGTCACCCGGTTCGCAGGATGGGGGGATTACCCACCGGGGAGTCCCACCCATCATGCGTCGTTTCGTCCGTCCTCTCGTTCTCACCGCGCTCGCCACCTGCTGTGGCGCCGCGTTCGCCGCCGGCACGGACGCCGCGCCGCCGCTCGGCCACCTGCCGACCTGGGCCCAGCCGGAAAGCTACAAGCTCGCGTTCAAGGTCGATCCCAAACAGGAAGACTACGCAGGCTCGTCCACCATCCGTATCAAGCTGGCGCAGCCGTCCAACTTCATCTGGCTGCATGGCAAGGACCTGAAGGTCTCCAAGGTCACCGTGACCGACGCCGCGGGCAAGACGCACGCCGGCAAATACACCGTCGCCGCCGAGAAAGAAGGCGTGGCGAAGGTCGAACTCGGCGCCACGTTGCAGGGTGAGATCACCGTCGCCATCGCGTTCACCGCGCCGCTGAACAAACAGCTGCAGGGCCTGTACAAGGTGTCCCACGAGGGCGTGCCTTACGCCATGACCCAGATGGAGCCGGTGTCGGCGCGCTATGCCTTCCCCGGTTTCGACGAGCCGTCGTTCAAGGTGCCGTTCGACCTCAGCCTGACCATTCCGGCCGACGACCAGGGTGTGGCCAACACCGCCCAGGTCAAGGAAGAAAAAGCCGCCGCCGGCTGGAAAACCCTTACCTTCTCCACCACCAAGCCGCTGCCCACCTACCTGGTGGCGTTCGCCGTGGGTCCGTGGGACGTGGTGAAGGGCCCGGACATCACCCCGACCGCCTACCGCGCCACCGCCACCCCGCTGCGCGGCATTGCCGCCAAGGGCGAGGGTCATCGCATGCAGCACGTGCTGGGTGAGACCAACGCCATCATCCACACGCTCGAGGACTACTACGGCTTCGGCTACCCGTACGACAAGCTCGACCTGCTCGCCGCTCCCGACTTCAGCGCGGGCGCGATGGAGAACGCCGGCCTGGTCACCTTCCGCGACTGGCTGCTGCTGATCGATCCGGATTCCGCCGCCCAGTACGTGCGCGGCTCGTTCAATGTCAACGCGCACGAGCTGGCCCACCAGTGGACCGGCGACACCGTGACGATGGCCTGGTGGGACGACCTCTGGCTCAACGAGGCATTCGCTACCTGGATGCAGCAGAAGGTCACCAGCAAGGTGCATCCGGAATACCGTGCCGACCTGGATCGCGTCCGCGGCGCCCAGGGCGCGATGAACAACGACAGCCTCGTCAGCGCGCGCAAGATCCGCCAGCCGATCACCGGCAACGGCGACATCGAGACCGCGTTCGACGGCATCACCTACCAGAAGGGCGCCGCCGTTCTCGGTATGTTCGAGGGTTACGTCAGCGAGCCCGTGTTCCAGAAGGGTATGCGTGCCTACATCCAGAAGCACAAGTTCGCCAATGCCACGGCCGACGACCTGGTCGACGCCATCGCCGATGCCGCGGGCCAGGGCGACGCGTTCAAGAAAGCCTTCCGCAGCTTCCTGGACCAGTCGGGCGTGCCTTATGTCACCACCGAGGTAAAGACCGAAGGCGGCAAGACCGTCTTGCACCTGGCACAGAGCCGTTACCTGCCGTTGGGCAGCACGGGCGATGCCAGTCGCGTGTGGGGCGTGCCTGTGTGCGTCCGCTACGGGACGGGCGCCGGCGCCAACAAGGTCGCGTGCCAGTTGCTCGACCAGGCCACCGGCACCATGGTGCTCGACGGCGCGGCGAAGAACACGTGGGTCATGCCCAATGCCGATGGTCGCGGCTACTACCGCTTCGCACAGGGCAAGGGTGACCTCGCCGCGCTGGCCAAGGCGGTCGGCACGCTCAGCGATGCGGAGCAGCTGGCCTACGCCGACGCCGTGCGCGCTGCCTTCCAGCATGGTGACATCGATGCGGGCGACGTGCTGGCGGCGATGAAGCCGCTGACGGCCTCGAAGACCCGCGAGGTGTTCACCGCACCGCTGATGACGTTCTCCTGGATTCTCACGCACGAGGCGGTCACCGACGCGCAGAAGAGCCGTCTGCGCCAGTGGGCGATCGACGCCTACCTGCCCAAGCTGAAGTCCCTCGGCTTCCGGAAGAAGGCCGGCGAGCCGGACAACGACACGTTGACTCGCACCGCGCTGGTGGACTTCCTGGGTGACGACGACATCGCCGAGCCGTCGGTGCGCGCGGAAATGCTCAAGCAGGGCGATGCCGCACTGAAGACGAAGGATGGTCATCTGGACCTCGACGCGGCCGATCCGGACCTGCTGGCCGATGCGCTGGGCGTCGCGGTGCAGGAACGCGGTGCGCCGGCGGTCGATGCGCTGATCGCAGAGATCCCGAAGACCTCCGATCCGGCCAAGCGCAACGCGATGCTTTCCGCGCTGGCGTCCAGCAAGGATAAGGCGCTTTCCGACAAGGCTCGTGACTTCGCTCTGGGCAAGGACGTGAAGGTGGGCGAGATGGCCGCGGTGCTGCGAGGCGGTCGCGCCACGGAAGCCACGCGTAACGACCTGTGGACGTGGTTCACCGCGAACTACGACAAGATCGTGGCGCGGACCGGGAGCTTTGCCGGTGGCCAGCTGCCGGCCATGGCGGCCGGTGGCAGCTGCTCCAAGGCGGAAGCCGATCGTATGGACGCGTTCTTCAAGCCGCGCCTCGGTCAGGTCAGCGGTGCCGACCGCGGTCTCGCGCAGACCAGCGAACAGACGCTGTTGTGCGCGGCGCTGAAGGCCAAGCAGGACCCGAAAGCGATCACGCGCTGATCGTAGAACGACGTCGGTAGTATTCGAAGGCCGGGCGAGAAATCGCCCGGCTTTTTTTGTTCGTTGCGTAAAACGGTGGACTGTTCCGCAGTCGGAGCCGGAGCCGGAGCTGAAGCCGCGGTTGCTTGCATGGTGCGGCGACGAGGCGCCGGGTGGTCACACTCTGCGCTCGAGCAGCGGCCGCAAGCGGCCGAACTCGCTCAGAGCGTAACCACCCGGCACCTCTGCGACGACAGAGGTGGCGTGTGCGTAGAGCAAAGCGTTGGTGGACTTGGACGGTTCCGCAGGGGAGACTCCGTTTCTGGCGATGCAGCGAGTGTCGCTTTCGCGGCCCGACATATCTTCTGCGGTAATCGGGGGAGAATCCTTCGGGGATCAGCGGACCTGGAAGTCGACGCGCACCGGACCGCCCGCGCCGTTAGGAATCACCATGTACTGGAAGTTGCCGCCATCAAGACCGCTGGCATCCCAGGTGCGGCGATAGCCGATGACGGTGCCGCGGCCACGGCAGGGCTGCGGTTGTCCGTTGACGTCGCAAAGCGGCTCATTGCGGATCTCGCGCAAAGGACGGCCTAGTAAGCGGGCTTGCGCGCTGTGGCCGTAGCCTATGTCGTCCGTGGTGATCTGCATCCACGCGCCACCGTGGTCCCGAATAGTGGAGGATCGGCCGGCGACGGCTTCGGTTCCACCGGCGGCTGACCGAATCGATGACACGTAGGCGCGAGACAAGTTGTTGCCTTGTGCCCATGTGGTAGTGGGAGCAGCGACAGCAAGGCACGCAACTGTTAGAAGTCATTTCACGAAGGGGTCTCCATGTGTGGCGTGATGCCCGTCATGAATAATGAGGTGACCGTCGAACTGCGTTGAGCGGTATACGCACGCTGCACGTGTCATCGAACGCTCGTTTTTGGTGGTCTAACACTCACATTGTCGTCGATGGGTATCGAACGATGTAGGAATGTCTTGTGATTTGTGTCCAACATCTGTTTTCCATGCCTGATATCGAGTCTATTTAAGACTCGTAGAGAAGCAGGGGGCTTTGATGTACGTATTCTCGTCAGCAAGCGCTAGTCCCGTCGCATCCAGTCCTGCTCCCAGACGGGAGTCATCGCCGAAGCCGGATATGTCCGAGAAAGGTGCCGCCGCTGGAGGTGCTCAACACCTTATCGACTTCTCCCACATGACGCCGCGACAGCTTCAAGCCTACATAGACGAGATGATCTTTGCCGATCAGATCAGTCCTGACGACGCGGGGTCGCTATTTGGGTCGATTCCCTTTGAGTGGTATGAGGAGCGTCCCGATACGCCGATCGACCTCGCGTCCAACATCAAGGGCATTGCCGACTTCGATCGAAACAACGGCTACCCGGAACTCGCGACGTGGTACGACGGACTGCTGGAGCGTATGAAGGCCATGGAAGCCCGCTCGGTACATATCTCGATACGGGTATGAGCGTGACGCTGCTGTCCGGGGCGTTCATCGGCAGCTCCGCGTATAGTGAAAAGATGCTGCTTTGTGCGGCGCTGAAAGCCAAGCAGGACCCGGAAGACGATCATGCGCTCATCGTCGACGCATGCAGGTGGTGGTCAGGTGCCGGGCGAGAGATCGCCCGGTTTTTTGCTCTTTGCGTTTACGTGTGGACTGTCCTGGAGCCGGAGCTGCGGTCGCTCGCAGGGTGCGGCACCTCTGCGACGACAGAGTAAGCATGTGCGCAGAGCCGCGTAGGTTTCCTCAGTGACACGTGTCCCGCATCTGTTGCTCGACGTGCTGATCTGCTTTCGTTGTCTGCATGCCTGGAGAAATGTAGGCACTCCCTTGTGCCGAATGCAACCGTCCGCACCTCGCTGATTCCGTTGGGTATTCAAGTCAGGAAAAACGAATACGAAGACTGTTACTCATCTCGACGATATGACGAAGGCCGACGCTTTGCTCTCTGTCCACGTCCGCCTCTGTCGTCGCAGAGGTGGCGGGTGGTTACGCTCTGAGCGAGTTCGGCCGCTTGCGGCCGCTGCTCGAGCGCAGAGTGTAACCACCCGGCGCCTCGTCGCCGCGTCATCCGAGTGACCGAGGCTTTGGCATTGGCTTCTGGACACCCCCCCCCAGTCACACGCGAAGAACCTTTTTACTCTCGTCAGTCATCCATCCGGATATATCGGATCGTGCAATCCAGACACATGCATCAACTTAGCGCGGCCGTCCGTCCCTTGGGCTAACCTTGCCCCATGCCACCCAGACCATCCATGCCGCCGCGCCTTGCCACTGCCACCGCCCGCGATGTCGCGGAGGCGGCGGGCGTGTCCATGTCCGCGGTGTCGCGTACGTTTACCGTCGGCGCCAGCGTCTCGGCGAAGACACGGCAGCGCGTGACCGAGGCGGCTGATCGCCTGGGGTACCGGCCGAACCATCTGGCGCGCAGCCTGATGACGGGGCGGACGAAGCTGATCGGTCTGGTGTCCAACCACTTCGGCAACCCGACCTTCATGGAGGTCTTCGACCTGTTCACGCGGGCCTTGCAGGCACGGGGTCTTCGGCCCCTGCTGGCGAACCTGGGTGAGGACGACGACGGCCAGGCGGCCATCGACATGGTGCGGCAGTACAACGTCGACGCCGTGCTGATCGCCACGTCGGCACCGCCAGCGGGCTTCGCGGCGTCCTGTCGCCAGGCGGGCCTGCCGGTCATGCACGTGTTCGGCCGCCCGGGGCGTTCGTCGCCCGTGCCCGTGGTGACGGTGGACAATGCCGCCGGTGGGCGGCTGGTTGCCGACGCGATGCGCCAGCGTGGCCTGCGCCGGCTGGCGTTCCTCGGCGGCTCCGCCCATGACGCGTCGACGATCGATCGGGGTGCCGGCTTCGCCGACGCGGCCGGGCGTTCGCTACGCGACACCGCGCATGCGGGCAATTACACCCACGAACACGGGCGGCAGGCGATGCATGCGCTGCTCGACCGCGACGCCACCCTCGACGGCGTGTTCTGCGCCGACGACGTGCTGGCGCTCGGGCGATCGATGCCTGCCGGGAGCGCGGCCTGGAGGTGCCCAACGACATCAGCATCGTCGGCTTCGACGACATGCCGCTGGCGGCGTGGGCATCGTACGCGCTGACCACCGTGCGTCAGCCCATCCGTCCAATGGTGCTGCATGCCATCGAGCGCATCGTGGCGTGGATGGACGATGCCGACGCCGTGCCGCGCAGCAAGCTGTTTCCCTGCGAACTGGTGCTGCGTCGAAGCCTGCGCGGCGGCTAGCCCACATTGACCCAGCGACGCTCGCGGTTCGATACCAGCGCCGCGTCGATCACCCGGTCCACGGCGTAGCCGTCGCGGAAGGTCGGCCAGACCGGCGTGCCCGTGGCGACGGCCTGCAGGAAGTCGCGCGCCTCGATCGCGATCTGTTCGTTGTAGCCCGTGCCGTGACCGGTGCCCTGGTTGAAGCCAGATAATCGGGATGGGCGGGGCCCATCAGCAACTTCTGGAAGCCGCGTCGCGCGGGCTCGCGGGCGGCGTCGTAGAGCCACAGGGCGTTCTGGTCTTCCTGGTCGAACGCGAGGGCGCCCCGGGTGCCGGTTATGCGGTAGGTGTAGCCCATCTTCCGGCCGGCCGCCATGCGGCTGAAGCTGAGGCTGCCCGTCGCGCCGTTCGCGAAGCGCAGCAGCATCTGGCCGAGGTCGTCGTTCTCCACAGCCTCCGGTCCGGTGGCGCTCATGCGCGTCGACTGGACGATGCGGGTATCCGCGACCAGGCTGGCGATGGGCCCGACGAGGCGGAGGCAGGCGTTGACGATGTGCGAGGCGACGTCGCCGAGCGCACCGGCCTCGGTGCCCGTGGCGATGCGCGTGCGCCAGGAGGCGGGCAGGGCGGGGTCGTGCAGGTAATCCTCGACATGCTCCGCGGTCACCTGGATCACCTCGCCGATCTCCCCCGAGGCCACGATCTGCCGGGCGAGCTGGCTGGCCGGCGTGCGGATGTAGTTGAAGCCGACCATGTTGGCGATGCCCGCGGCTTCGGCCGCCTCCGTCATGGCCAGCGATTCGCGCACGTTCGCGCCGAGCGGTTTTTCGCAGAACACCGGCTTTCGGGCAGCCACGCAGGCCAGCACCATGTCGAGATGGGTTCTTGGCGGTGTGGCGACGATCACGGCGTCCACGGCAGGGTCGTTTACGAGCTCACGCCAGTGTCCGGTCGAGCGACGCCATCCCCAGCGTTGCGCATGCGATGCGGCGCCTTCGGCGGTGGAGGTGGCAAGCATCTCGCACACGGGCCGCAACGGCGTGTCGAACGTCGCCGCCACGCTGCGTAACGCGAGCGTGTGGGCCTTGCCCATGTAGCCCGCGCCGATCAAGCCGATCCTCAGGTCGCTCATCGCGTGGTTTTCCGAGTGGGGAGCACCCACTCTACGTATGCTGCGGTGCAGTTGCAAGCGCTTGCAATTCGGCCTAGCGTAGTCCCCGACCCGCCTTGAACGGTCGATACGCCAACGCGCCCCGCGCAGGAGTTTCCATGACTGCCTCTGCCCCGCCTGCCCGCCGTCCCGCGGTCGAACTCCGCGTCTTCACCGAAGACACGCTCGACACCGGATTCATCGTCAACGAGCTGCTCGACGGCGCCGGTGCGATCACCTTGCGCGGCTGTTCACGCCCGCGGAGATCGTCGAGGCGCGGGCCATCGTCATGCGTGAGTCGGATGCCGACGAGCGCGGCCGTAAGGTGACGCATTTCCAGGGCGATGCGGAGCGGGCCGGCCGGCTCAACCTCCAGCGCCGGGTCTGGAACCTGCTGGCCAAGGGCGAGGTGTTTTCGCGGATGGCCGCGCACCCGGCGATCATGCAGGTGATGCGCGCCTTCATCGGCAGCGAGTTCATCATGGGTTCGATCGCCGCCAACCGTATCCTCCCGGGCGGCCCGGGGCAGGAACCGCATATCGATTATCCCTATTGGGACTACCACTCACCGCAGACGCATCCGGCGCGTATCCAGTCGCGCTTTCCGCTCAACGCACAGGCGACGATCATGCTCGATCCCTTCACCGAGGAAACCGGTGCGACGGCCTACGTGCCGGGGTCGCAGCGCGATCTGCATTACCCGCAGGACGACGATCGGTTCTTCGAACGCTGCGAGCGCATGCTCGGCCAGCCGGGCGACACCGTGATTTTCTTCGGCGCCGTGTGGCATTGCGCGATGCCCAACCGGAGCACCGTCGATCGCTCGGCGATCATCACCCAGTACCTGCCGAAGTTCGTCAAGCCGATGGAAGACCTGCCGGCCTCGCTGCCGGCGGATTTCGTCAGGGATGCCAGTCCGGATATCCGCCAGTTGCTCGGGCTCAACTACCCCTATCCGGAGGTGCTGGATGCGGCACGCGGCGGCAACGCCGAGGGCCGTGACGTGATGAAGGTGCGCTGAGGCCGGGCGGTATCAGTGGACGGCGGGAGCGGCAACCGCGGCGGCAGCGGCAGGGCGAGCCGCCGGCGAATGAACCTGCTGCTGGACGAAATGGACCACGTCGTCCAGCACCGGTGCCGCATCCTTGCCGCCGCGAAGCGCGAACAGGATGCCCATGTGGCCCATGCCGGGATACAGCTTCACCTCGACCGGTTCGCCCTGTGCCTGGTAGCGCCGCTGCAACGACAGCGCATTGGACGGCCTGACGGTGGAATCGTCCTGACCTTGTAGTAACAAGGCGGGCGGCTCGTCGCCATCGACGAAATTGACCGGCTGCGAACGTGCCTGCTCCGCCGCGGTATGCCCGAACATGTCGATGAAGTCGTCCTGCTTCAGCGGCAGGAAATCGTACGGTCCGGCCAGGCCGATGAAGCCGGCCAGGTCGCGGGGGCGCATGCCGACCACGGCGAGGCGGTGTTCGTCGGTCGCCAGCATGGCGGCGATGTGCCCACCAGCGGAGTGCCCCATCACGACGATGCGCGAGGGGTCGCCGCCGTACTCGCCCACCCGATCGTGCGTCCAGCGCACCGATCTGGCGGCATCGCCCACGAAGCCGTCCAGCCTCGTCTTCGGCCAGAGACGGTAGTCCGGCACGACGGTGACGATGCCGCGTGCCGCCAGGGCCTCACCCACCCAGCGGTACCACTGGCGCTTGCCGCTCTTCCAGCTGCCGCCGTAGAAGAACACCACCACTGGCGCGTTCTTCGCCTGAACCGGACCGTAGACGTCGAGCGCCAGTCCCTCGGTCGGGTCGTAGACGATGTCGTGGTGGCCACGACGCCAGTGGAGGACTGCCGCGCATTGATCGCGCCGAACAGGACGGACTGGCAGCCCGAGAGCAGGAGGGTGCCGAGCGTGACGAAGAGGAGTCGGATCATGAACAGAGCTTACGGACCCGACGTGAAAACGGATGCACGGCACGGGATCAGCGATCAAGGGCGCCCGGATGGCGACCGATGAAGTCCAGCGTGTCGTCCAGTACGGGAGCCGCGGTCCGTCGCGGGCCGAAGGCGAGCAGCAGGCCTTCGTGGCCGAGGCCGGGGTAAAGCCGCAGTTCCACGGACTCGCCCTGTTGGCGGTAACGGCCCTCGAAGGTGATCGCCTCGGCCGGCGACACGATAGTGTCGTCCTCGCCTTGAAGGATGAGCGCGGGCGGCTCGTCGCCGTCCACGAAGTTGATCGGTTGGGACAGGGCCTGCTCGGCGGCGCTGTGCCCGAAGATATCGGCGAATGCCGGCTCGTCGAACGGAATGAAGTCGTAGGTGCCGGCCACGCCGATGACGCCAGCGAGCTCGCGGGGCCGCATGCCCACGGCGGCCAGCCATTGCTTGTCCACCGCGAGCATGGCGGCGATCTGCCCACCGGAGGAATGCCCCATCACGAATTCGTCGTGCGGGTCGCCACCGAAGGTCGCGGCATGGTCGCGCGTCCAGCGCACGGCTTCGGCGGCATCATGGAGGAACCCGTTCATCCGCACCGCCGGCCACAGTCTGACGTCGGCGACCACCGTCACCACGCCTCGTGCGGCGAGGGCCTCGCCCATCCAGCGGAACCACTGTCGCCGGCCGCCCATCCAACTGCCGCCGTAGAAGTACACGACGACCGGTGCATGCCGGGCATGGGGGGCGCGTAGACATCCAGTGCGGTGCCCGTCGCGGTGTCGTAGACGATGTTTCGATGCGACACCACGCCATCGTTCGGCTGGCGCAGATTGACCGCGTCGAAGAACGCGGCCTTGCACCCGCCGAGGAGCAGGACCAGCAGGAGGAGGGTAGCGCGCAGTGACATGCCGCGATTGTAGTCGCGGCCACCTTACCGGCGTCTTCCCAGGGTGCGCGGGCTAGAATGCGTCGATGACCGATGTCCGCACCGTCTTGCGCCAGTCCGCCATGGACCTCGGCGATCGCCTCGAGGCCGAGCTGCTGCTTGCGCACGTGTTGGGCGTGAACCGCGCCTGGTTCTTCGCCCATGCGGACGACCCGCTCGACCCCGCCAGCGTTGCGGCATTCGCCTCTCTCGTGCAACGAAGGGCAGTGGGCGAGCCGGTGGCCTACATCACCGGTACTCGCGACTTCTGGTCGATGACGCTCGAGGTCACGCCCGCCACGCTGATCCCGCGCCCGGAGACGGAGCGGCTGGTCGAGCTGGCGCTAGAGCGCCTGCTCCAGGGTGCGAGCGCGGTCGACCTGGGCACCGGCAGCGGGGCCATCGCCCTGGCGCTGGCGAAGGAGCGGCCCGACCTGTCGGTGACGGCGGTGGACGCCAGCAGCGCGGCGATCGAGGTTGCCCGGCGCAATGCCGAACATCTCGGCCTGTCACGGGTGAGGTTCCTGGTTGGCGACTGGTTCGCGCCGCTGGCGAGCGAGCGCTTCGACCTGATCGTCAGCAACCCGCCCTATATCGAAGCGGACGACCCGCATCTGGACCGGGGCGACCTTCGTTTCGAGCCTGCCAGTGCGCTGGCCTCCGGCAACGACGGCCTGGACGACATCCGGCGTATTGCAGCCGGTGCAGCGAACCATCTGCATCCCGGCGGATGGTTGCTCGTGGAGCATGGCTGGAACCAGGGAGAGGCGGCACGCGCCGTGCTCACATCGTGCGGCCTGCGCGACGTACTTACGGCACAGGACCTCGAAGAACGCGACCGAGTATCCGGGGCATGCTGGTCACCAGGGGCGCCCTGAAAGCTACTCGCCGCACAAGCTTCGCAATGCAGCGGACGTGACGGTGATCGTGCCTCACCCAAAAAAAGAACTGGGTAGGGGCCTTGTCGCGGCCATCAAGAGCAAGCCGGGATAGTTTGAGCCCGGCATCTGGAGAACACCATGCGCTACCCATCGCCATCGAACCGGGCAGTGGCACCACGGCTTATGGTGTGGTCGTGCCTGATCTTCCCGGCTGCTTCAGCGCGGGCGATACGCTCGACGAGGCGGTAGCGAACGCTGACGAAGCCATTCTCCTGTTCCTGGAAGACGCCATCGAAAGCGGGAAAATGCCTCCTAAAGCGTCCTCACTGGAAGCTCTGCGCTCCCGTGTCGACTTTCAGGGATGGACATGGGCGCTGGCCAGTGTGGACCTGTCCAAGCTGAGTACAAAGGCCGTGCGGGTCAACATCACCGTGCCCGATCGTCTCTTGAGCGCGATAGACGCCTATGCAGAGCGACACGGCGAAACCCGCTCGGGGTTTCTTGCACGTGCGGCGATGGAAGCCATGGAAGCCGCTTGAGCGCTAGCCGGCGCTCGCCACGTCCTTGGCGATGAACTGCGGGAACCGGGCCAGGATTGCGCGGCGGATCTGGGCAGGTCGAGTCCGGCCATGGTCAGCACTTCCTCGCGGCTGCCGTGTTCCAGATAGACGTCCGGAAGGCCCAGGTGCAGGATCGGCTGGGTGATGCCGTTGGCGGCAAGCAATTCGGCCACGCCCGCGCCGGCACCCCCCGCGACGGCGTTGTCTTCGAGGGTGACGAAGGCCTCGTGCGTACGGGCCAGTTCCAGAATCAGCTCGGCGTCCAGCGGCTTGACGAAGCGCATGTTGACCAGCGTGGCATCGATCTCCCCCGCGATCACGGCGGCGGGCGCCAGCATGGTGCCGAAGGAAAGGATCGCCAGGCCGTGGCGTCCGCGTCGGCGCACCTCGGCCTTGCCGATCGGATAGGTTTCCAGCGTCTCGGCCATCTTCGCGCCCGGGCCGGTGCCGCGCGGGTAGCGGATGGCGGCCGGGCCCTTGTAGTGGAAGCCCGTGCTCAGCATGGTGCGGCAATCGTTCTCGTCGGCCGGCGCCATGATCACCATGTTCGGCAGGCAGCGCATGAACGACAGGTCGAAGCTGCCGGCGTGCGTGGCGCCGTCCGGCCCTACCACGCCCGCGCGGTCGATGGCGAAGGTGACGTCGAGGTTCTGCAGGGCCACGTCGTGGATGGCCTGGTCGTAGGCACGCTGCAAGAAAGTGGAATAGATCGCCACCACCGGCTTGGCGCCCTCCACGCCATGCCCGGCCCAGCGTCACCGCGTGCTGCTCGGCGATGGCCACGTCGAAGTAGCGCTGCGGATATTCCCGCGAAAAACGCACCAGCCCCGAGCCCTCGCGCATGGCCGGCGTGATGCCGAGCAGGCGTTCGTCGCTGGCGGCCATGTCGCACAGCAGTCACTGAAGATGTCGGTGTAGGTGGGCTTGGCCGGCGCACCCTTCTTCACCAGTCCGGCGACGGGATCGAACGGGCCGACGGCGTGGTACTCGATGGGGCCCTTTTCCGCCGGCTCGTAGCCCTTGCCCTTGGTGGTCATCACGTGGATGAGCTGCGGGCCGGGCAGATCCTTGACGGTTTCCAGCGCCTGCACCAGTTGGGACATGTTGTGCCCGTCGATCGGGCCGGTGTAGTGGAAGCCCAGTTCCTCGAACAACGTGGAAGGAAGTACATGCCCTTGCCCTTGCGTGTTCTTCCCAGCGCTTGAAGAAGCGGCCGAAGAAGGACTCGCGCGGCATGGCCTTCTTGGCGCGCTCGCGCAGGGCGTTGAGCCGCCGGCTGGACATGGCGCGGGCCATCATCTTGGTCATCGCGCCGACGTTTTCGCTGATCGACATGCCGTTGTCGTTGAGGATCACCAGCATGTTCGGTTCGACGTCGCCACCGTGGTTCAGGGCCTCGAAGGCCATGCCCGCGGTGATCGCGCCGTCGCCGATCACGGCCACGACCTTGCGCGGATCGCCGCGACGCTGCAGCGCGATGGCCATGCCCAGGGCGGCCGAGATCGAGGTGGACGAATGACCGACGCCGAAGGTGTCGTACTCGCTTTCCTCGCGTCGCGGGAACGGCGCCAGGCCGTCCTTCTTCTTGATGGTGGTGATGCGGTCGCGGCGGCCGGTGAGGATCTTGTGCGGGTAGCACTGGTGACCCACGTCCCAGACCAGGCGGTCGCGCGGGGTGTCCAGCACATGGTGCAACGCCACTGTCAACTCGACCACGCCCAGTCCCGCGCCGAAATGCCCGCCCGACGAGGCCACGGCCTCGATCAGGTATCGGCGCAGTTCGTCGGCGATCGCGGGAAGTTCGTCCACCGGAAAACGCCGGAGGTCCTCCGGCGATTCGATCTGCGCCAGATAGGGATAGCGGGGAGGTCGTTCATCCCCGTATTGTTGGCCTCCGGAGGGGCCGGGGCAAGGGATGGGGTGTGAAAGTTTGCGGGCGGAGGCCGGGCAGGGCTCAGGCGGGGCGGCGATTCCGAGGTAAATGGCTGACCAGGAACTGCATCTGGTCGGCCAGGATGTTGCGATTGGACAGGATCAGGTGCTCGACCCAGCTGGGGCGGTAGGGCACGGCCAGCAAGGGCATGTTGGCCTGCTGGGGGTGCGGTTGCTCTTGCGCAGGTTGCAGGCCAGGCACGCGCTGACCACGTTTTCCCATTCGTCGGCGCCACGCTTGGACAGCGGGACCACGTGGTCGCGGGTGAGCTCGTGACGCGTGTAGTGGTGGCCGCAGTAAAGGCAGATGTGCCGGTCACGGGCGAACAGGGCGGTGTTGGTCAGGGCCGGCGCCGGGTCGATCGCGTGCTCGCGGCAGTGGCCCGTGCTGGCCACGATGGGATGGAGGTCCAGCGTACTCTGCAGGCCGTTGGCCCGGCTGGTCCCCCGTGCACGGTGAGGCATGGTCGCCCAGTGTCCAGCCACCACGCCGCGCACATAGAGCAGACGGCGTCCTGCCAGCTGATCCAGTCGAGGATGCGGCCGGCGGCGTCGAGCGAGAGCACGCGCGTGGTGTGCAGCGCGCTCACCCTCGCAGGTCTTCGTGTAGCACTTCCATCGTCATCGGGTCTCGTCCTTCACACGTGCGAAAGAGCGTTCCAGTCAGCCGAACTCCGTGCGGATCGGGTCATCGATCCCACCCCTTCGAAGCGGGTTCGCCCGAGCATAGCCCATAATTGCGACCGTTTTGCACCCGCCCGTATGCTTCTTGCGGGGCTGTGGCGGTCATGCGGCACTGATATAGTGGGGGTTCGTCTATGCCTGCCACGGGTTTGGAAGGGGGGCCGGGGTGGCTTCCCAGGTCCGGCGGGTCCATGAGGGTTTCACAGTGGCTGAAGTGCTTTTCTACGAGCGTCCGGTTCCCCTGAAACGCACCGCGCATCGCGATCTCCGCCTCAAGGCGGTGAACAACATCCGTTTCGCGGCCACCGCGCACTCCGTGCCCCTCACGGGCGTCGAGTTCGCGCCCGCCTCGCGCGACGTTCCCATCCTGTTCGCCGGCAACAGCATGGAGGAAGCCGGTCCGATGGCCCTGCTGGGCCTGCGCGGGTGAAAACCTGCTGGTCGGCGAGAACGGCTTCTGGGAGCAGGGCCTGTACATCCCGCCCTTCGTCCGCCGCTATCCTTTCGTGCTGGCCGAAAAGCCGGCCGGTGCGGAAGGCGACGACTTCACCGTGTTCCTCGACGAAGCCTACGAAGGCTTCAACGAAACCGAGGGCGAGCGCCTGTTCAACGAGGACGGCACCGACGCGCCGGCCCTGTCCAACGCCGTGAATTTCCTGGGTGAATTCCAGGACCACGTCGCCCGCACGCAGTGGTTCATGGGCAAGCTGCGCGAGCACGACCTGCTCGAGCCGCGCACCATCACCCTGCAGAAGGAAGGCAAGGGCATCAACCTCAACGCCTGTTCGTCATCAACGAAGAGAAGCTGCGTGCCCTCGACGAAAAGGTGGCGGGCGAGTTCCTCCGCGAAGGCGCGTTCGGCTGGATCTACGCGCACCTGGTGTCGCTGGCCAACATCGATCGCATGGCCGCACGCCTCGACGCGCGCGAGCAGAAGGAAGGCTCCGTCGCGAAGGTCTGATCGCCTTTGCCGACGACTGAAAAAAGGCTGCCTCCGGGCAGCCTTTTTTCGTTCCTGGCACCACCACCGTCCTACCGAACGGGCTTGGCCAAGCGCACAAGATCGGTATCGAACCCGTGTTTCACGTACATCTCGCGCGCGCGTTCGTTCCCGGGAAAGACCGCCAGCGTGACGAACTGGCAGCGGTGTTCCTTGGCCCAGGCGTAGGCGTGGTCGAGCAGGAACGTGCCGACGCCGTCGCCCTCGTGTGCCTTGGCCACCGCGATGTCGGAGATGTGGCAGTTGTCGCGGTGGGTGAAGAAGTCCTCGTTTTCTGCAGGTGGACGAAGCCGACCGCCTCGCCGTCCTGGTTCTCGGCGACGAAGATGTAGCTGTTGGACGGTTGCTCGTCGAGATGCCTGACCAGGTCGGATTCGATGCCCTTGAGGCAGTCGGTTTTCGTGCGGCCGTTGGGCAGAGGGAAATCGACGAAACGATGGAGCAGGCCAAGGATGAACTCGTCATCGTCGCTTTCGGCGAGACGGATCAGGAACGGGGAATCGCTCATCGTGTCGGGCACCGCTGCGGTGGGGAGACTGGCCGGTAGCCTTTTCTACACCTTCGGGGTGTGGGGAAAAGCCCCTTGGTCGGTCCGGCGGTGGGCCCGCTGCCGCGGGATCGCCGGCATCGCCGCTCCTACAGGAGCGGCGATGCCGTTCAGGCGGAGCGATGCCGTGCGTGCGTGATGCGCACCGCTGCGCGATGCCGCCCAGCGGTTCGGTGGGTCAGAGCACCTCGGGCAGGGTGGCTACGCCGGCGTCGATCGCGGCCTTGTGCATGTGGATGCGCGGTAGGATGCGGCTGAAGTAGAAGCCGGCGGTATCGCGCTTGGCCTGCTTGCCGTCAGCGGACAGGCGCGACCCCTCTCGGCCAGCACGCTGCGGGCCCAGCAGTAGGCCAGGGTGACGTAGCCGGACAGGTACAGGTAATCCACGGCGGCGGCGCCGAGTTCCTTCAGGGTTTGCCTGCGCGCTGCGGGCGATGGCCTGGGTGAGGTCGCCCCAGGTCTTGGCGGCGACCGCCAGTGGGCCGATGAAGGGCTTGAGCGCGTCGTTGTCCTGGTGCGCCTGGCAGAAGGTCGAGATCTCGCCGAGGAAGTGCTTCAGGCCGGCCCCCTGCAACTGCATGATCTTCCGGCCGAGAGGTCCAGCGCCTGGATCTGCGTGGTGCCCTCGTACAGCGTGATGATGCGGCATCGCGGACGAACTGCTCCATGCCGTGCTCGGCGATGTAACCGTGGCCGCCGAAGATCTGCAGGGCCTCCTTGGTGCATTCCTGCGCGGCCTCGGTCAGCAGGCCCTTGGCGATGGGAATGAGGAAGGACAGCAGTTCGCCGGCCTCCTTGCGGGCCTGCGGGTCGGGATCGCGCGCTTCGATGTCGCCCTGCAACGCGGCATAGGCGGCAAGCACGCGCCCGCCTTCGACGAAGGCACGCTGGGTGAGCAGCATGCGGCGTACGTCGGGGTGGACGGTGATCGGATCGGCGGCTTTTTCCGGCAGCTTCGCGCCGGACAGCGCGCGCATCTGCAGGCGCTCGCGGGCGTAGTGCAGGCTGTTCTGCAGGGCGCGCTCGAGACCGCCAGGCCCTGGATGCCCACGGCCAGGCGCGCCGCATTCATCATGGTGAACATCGCCACCAGACCTTTGTGCGCCGGCCCGACCAGCCAGCCCTGGGCCTCGTCGAAGTTCATCACGCAGGTGGCCGACCCCTTGATGCCCATCTTGTGCTCGATGGCGCCGGCCGCCACGGCATTGCGCTCGCCGAGCGCGCCGTCCTTGTCGACCTTGAACTTCGGCACCACCAGCATCGAGATGCCGCGGCTGCCGGCGGGCGCGTCGGGCAGGCGGGCGAGCACCAGTGCACGATGTTCTCGACGAAATCGTGCTCCCCCGCGCTGATGAAGATCTTGGTGCCGGTGACCCGGTAGCTGCCGTCGTCGTTGGGCTCGGCGCGGGTTTTCAGCAGGCCCAGGTCGGAACCGGCCTGCGGTTCGGTGAGGCACATCGTGCCGGTCCAGCGGCCTTCCACCAGCGGCTTCAGGAAGACCGACTGCTGCCACGCGTCGCCATGGTGCTCGAGCGCGTCGGTGGCGCCGTGCGACAGCAGCGGATAGATGCCCCAGGCCAGGTTGGCCGAATCGATCATTTCCTTCGTCAGCGCGCCGAGCACGGTAGGCAGGCCCTGGCCGCCGAAGGTCTCCTTAGCGGTCAGTCCGGCCCAGCCGCCGTCGGCATACTGCCGATAGGCTTCCTTGAAACCCTTCGGCGTGGTGACTGACGCGGTGGCCTTGTCGTAGTGGCAGCCTTCCTCATCGCCGCTGCATTCAACGGCGCCAGCACCTGTTCGTTGAAGCGCGCCGCTTCGTCGAGCACGGCGTCGAGCAGGTCGCGCGTGTGCGCTTCGCCGCCGTCCAGGCGGGCCAGCACGGCCTCCGCCCCCAGCACGTCGTAGAGGGCGAAACGCATGTCGTCGAGGGGGGCTTTGTAGAGCGTCATGTCGGGGTCCTGGCGTCGCGGCGGGCGCGGCTGGGTAGGGTCAGGGAGAACGATAGGTATCGGGGATGCCGGCCCGGCGAGAGCCAGTCGCGCCCGTGCACGTCGAAGGAGCGGGGCGTCTTTTCCTGCTCCGGCAGCGCGCCGATGTGGCCGTCGATGGTGTAAGGCAGCGAGCCGGCGCTGCCCTTGGCGGCCAGCTCGGCCAACGCGCGGCTCATCTCCGGTGTGGGCAGCAGATCCAGGTGGGCCACGTCGGCGGCAAACGAGGGGATGTCCTGGTCGACCTTCACGTCCATCAGCACGCCGCCAGGTCGCCGACGCGCAGGTGCCCTGGAAGCTCTGGAACGCCATGCCGCCGTAGCTGTTGTTGCGGATGCGCAGGGTCAGGTGCCACACGCCTCCCGGCTTGGCGGTGACTTCCTGCAGCGTCACCGCCGGTGGGAACACGCTTTTTTCGCCGGACCGCAGGCAGCCAGTAGCAGCACGCAGGCGATGGGCATGAGGCGGGCGAGGCAGGTGCGAACGGTCGGGATCATTCCCTGGGTTTCCACGGGCAGCGACGAACAGGGGCCGATGGTAGCGCCGGGTCCCCGGCACGCGAGACGTGCGTTTGAAACGCGGTTCCCAAGCGGGGAGGTAGCAGGCATCATCAGCGCTTATCTTCCAAGACATCGATTGCCGCCCATGACCCGACGCATCGCCGCACGACGTTCGCCCATTCACGGAAACGGCGTCTTCGCCACCGCGCCCATCAAGGCCGGTGAAGAGATCGTCGAATACAAGGGTGACCTCATCACCCACGCCCAGGCCGACAAGAAATACGGCGATGGCGGGGAAACCGGTCATACCTTCCTGTTCACGCTCAACGAAAAATACATCGTCGACGGCAACAGCAACGGCAACACGGCTCGCTGGATCAACCACGGCTGCGACCCCAACTGCCAGGCCGTCATCGAGGAAGCGGTGGAAGGCAAGCCGTCGAAGAAGGATCGCGTGCTGATCGAAGCACTGCGTGACATCGCGCCCGGCGAAGAACTCACCTACGACTACGGCATCACCCTGGACATGCCGCACACCGCCCGCCTGAAGAAGATCTGGGCCTGCCTGTGCGGATCGCCGCAGTGCATCGGTACGATGCTGAAGCCCAAGCGCAAGACCGTCGCCTGAGTCGTACGGCACGCCCGCTCACGACGCGGCGACACACGCGCGACGCCGTGCTCATGTCGTCGCCTCCATCCTCGGACAACACTTATCCGAGGAGACATCCATGGCGAACACATCACTCGACGGCCGGCGTATCGCGGTGCTCGCAACCGACGGTTTCGAACAGTCGGAACTGACCGAGCCGAAGCGGTTGCTTGAAGAAGCGGGCGCCAAGGTCGATGTCATCGCACCGGGCGGCGCATCGCAGATCAAGGCCTGGGACAAGAAGGACTGGGGCATCAGCGTGAACGTGGATGTGGCGCTGGACAAGGCCGATGCCGGTTCCTACGACGCGCTGGTACTGCCGGGTGGCGTGATCAATCCGGACAACCTGCGCACCGACGATACCGTGCTCGCCTTCGTCAAGGCCGTGGCCTCGGCGGGCAAGCCGGTGGCAGCCATCTGCCACGGTCCATGGACGTTGATCAACGCCGGTCTGGTCGACGGCAAGAAGATCACGTCGTGGCCGTCGCTGAAGCAGGACCTGAGCAACGCCGGTGCCCGCTGGGAAGACAGCGAGGTCGTCACGGACGGCAACCTCATCACCAGCCGCAAGCCCGACGACATCCCCGCCTTCGCCAAGGCGCTGGTCGCGTCGCTGGCCCACTGACGGTGTAGCCGATACGGGGGCCGTCGGTTGCAGCCGACCGGCGGTTTGGACATAAAGCGTGCGGGCCTCGCCATGGCGGGGCTCGCCGCATTTGGCGCGAGCGGGAATCTTCGTCGTTCCGTGGGGTCTCACATCCCGGGCATACGCCCTGCTTACCCTTGACAGGCTAAGCTCCGCGACTTTCCACGGCCGTAAGGGATCCCACCGCGCGTGCAATACCCCGGCAAGGCGCCACCGTCGTTTGTCGAGACCCACCGGTTGCCCGCCGGCGATGGGGCGTGGCCTGACGGCCTGACGCGCGCTCGATGCCGACACGCTCGCCGCGCTGCGCGCCATGCGACAGCGACGCCCGGTCCCGCGTGACACGCTGAGCGTGTCGCTCGCCATCGCCGCCGCGATCCTTCTCCATCTGGTGTTGATCGTCGTTGTCAGCTACGAGATGCAGCCGCGCGTGCAGGTCGGGTTCTACGTGCCGCACGGGCCTCCCGATGTCCTGGAGGTGCGTTTCATCGACCGCGCCCCACCGCCCGTGCCAGCGGCAGCCCCCACGCCGCCCGTCACCGAACCACTGCCCAAGGTTCGCTCGCCGGAAGCCACGCGCCCCGAGCCCCCACCGCGCAAAAAGAACCGGACGACGCCACGCCGGTGGCGCCGCCGCCGGATGCGTCGCCCGACGCGGCCGCACCGACGGCGCCCGCCGCCAGTGGCGTCTTCAGTGCCGATGGCTCGATCGCCTTGCCCAAGGGTGCGCCGGATCGGCCGGTTCCGATTACACCCCGCCCCGTCCCACGGATGCGGCGGGCGTGATGTCGCACAAGACCACGGTGACCTACACGCAGACCCGGTTCGAGAAGGACTGGGCCCCCCGCGACGAGAACGTGCTCAGCCAGGCATGCGCAGGGCCATCGAGAAGACCACCGTGAAGAAGACGGTGGATCTCGGGCATGGCGTGCGGGTGAACTGTTCCACGGTGTTCTTCGTGCTGCCCGTGGGCTGCGGCGGGGAAGACCCGTCGAAGGCGGCACATAAGGACGGCGACACGCGCCTCAACATGGCGCCGGCCAACCCGCTGGTGAAAGACCTGCCCGGCGCGCTCCCCATGCGTGGCGAGGCGGAGTGCATCGCCGTGTATCGCCGGGACGAGCGCGTACCTGAAGGGTGTCCGACCGATACGCCGTTGAAGGCGATGGACCAGGAGAACGCCGAGCGGGCGCGGCGCACCGGAAACTGAGTCGCCGACGCAGGGTGCGATTGTGCGACGCCGCGGGAGCGGGGACACTAGCGCCCGATGCCCACCCTCCTGCCACCGGACAACGCGCCGGACGCCGATCCTTTATCGCCCCTCGCACCGCGCGATGCGGCGCTGCACGCGATCGTCTATCGCCAGCATCTGCGCCGTAAGCCCGCGCCAGCGGGCGGCGTATCGCCGGCTGGGTCGGCACCCTGCTCATCCACCTGGCGTTCCTGTTCGGGATGATTTTGGGGCCGGCCTACGACGTGTTGCCGCCTCCTCCGGAGCCCGAGCATCCCGATGCGCTGCAGGTGCGGCTGATCGACAAGCCGCCGCCGCCCGTGCCGCCCGTGCGCGGTACGCCGTCCACGGCGCCCGTGGCGAAGGTGAAATACACGACCAAGTGGTCCACCGCGGCCAGTCGCGCGGCGCAGGGCGCGCATGCCTCGGCTGTCGCCGCGGCACGCACGCCGTCCCGTCCCGCCGTGGCCTCGCCCGCCGCGCCCGCGCCAAAGTGAAAGCGGCCCCCAAGCCGGTCGCTCCGCCACCCAGCGTCGTCGCCGTGGCCGATCGTCCCGTAGTGCAGCCGAAGGCGCCGCCGCCGCAGCCCGAGCTGGAAAAGGTGCCCGTGCCGACCCAGGCACCGCCGGATCTGGCCATGGATACACCCCGGCCGGACGTCGTGCCACCGCGGTTCCAGCCCGAGCCCGTGCGGCGCCCCCAGGCCGAGGGACAGGCACCGATGCCGCCGCCGGCCTCGTTGTCGATCCCGCCGACCCCTGCTGCACAGATGGTCGTGACGCCCACGCCCCCGACGATCACGGCCGAACGCACCGCGCCCGTGCCCACCGCGGCGATGACGCTCGCCACGGTGCCGCGTCCGGAGGTGGAGACCAGCGCCGCGCCGCCGACGCCCCAGGAGGCGCCGCTGCCCAAGGTGGCTACGGAGGCCGCCGTGCCCCATCCCGACCTGACCGTGGACACGCGCCCGGCCGCCGCGGGTATCAGTGCAGAGCGTGCAGGCCCCGCCGGTCGAGGCCGAGTCGGAGCTGGCGGCGGTACCGTTGCCGGATGCCGTGGCCAGGCCGTCGGTCTCGGCGCCGCCAGGCGCCGTCGAGCGTCCCGTTGTGCAGGCGCCCACCGTCACCCCGGCCGATATCCAGCGCCCGGTCGCCGGTTCGGACACGGCGCCGGCGGCGCCCGGCCAGGCGCCGGGCGATACGTCGGCCGGCCAGTCCACCGCTCAGGCGGCGGCCACGCAGGGCAAGCAGGGCAGCCACTCACCCGCCGGAGCCGTGCAGGGCCAGTCGGCCGGTAAAGCCTCACCGGGCGATGCCGACGTATCCGGTTCGAACACGCCGGGGGCATCGCAGGTATCCGGCAAGCCGGGTGCGGCCAAGGGCGCGGACGAGGGCACTCGACTGACCGGCGCCGACGGCACCTCCCAGCGCAGCGACGGCGTGGCGGGCGGGCAGGGCGACAAGGCCGGGCCGGTGGGCGCGTATACCGAACTGAAGCCGCGCGGCAACCTCGTTCCGCAGAACGGTGCACGTGTGCACATCGACTACAAGGCCACCCGCTTCGACAACGACTGGACGCCGAAGGGCGAGAGTTCGGTGGACACCGCGCTTCGCCATGGCGTGGAGGCCACGACAGTAAAGGCCGCGGTGTCGCTGCCACGCGGTATCCGGCTCAACTGCACCGCCGGGCCCGGCAATGCCGGCGCCAAGGGTGCGGGCAGCCCGGGCATGAGCGCGATATCGCTGTTCACGCTGGGCTGCAGCAGCGGCGACGGTCCGGCGAAGCCGGCGAGCCAGGATGCCGTGGCCCGCACGCAGACCATGGCGCCGGCAAAACCGCTGGCCGAAAACCTGCCGCCGGCGAACAGCGCCACGGTAGCCGCCGCACCCGCCGCGTTCGACCAACACCGCGCTGTGTACCACCGCCCGCGTCACCGGCGGCCCGCTGCCGCCGGCTGCGAAGCGTCGATCAAGATCAACGTACCCGTGGCCTCACCGGCTTCCGGTTCATGGGCACCGGCGAGCGATCAGTTCAAGTAGGCGACATCGCCCCGATAGACGTCGATCATCGTCATGTCTTTCCGGCAGCCGATGAACCATCGCGTTGCCTGGCCGTGCTATGCGGCGTCCGCAAGGCGTTGCCTTGTCATTGACCCTGCGATGCGCCCTGCGTAGCGTGGTAACGGCATCGCAGGGCATCCGCCCCGCGATGAATACGATGTCACCGAAGCCGCGCGGCGTATGGCCATCGGTGGTCGACCGTTCAGGATGGGCCGGCTCCCACGTGGGCGCCTTGACGCAGGAATGAACCCATGGCACTGACACTGAAGTCCAGCTTCGACGATCTCAACGAGTACCTCGAGACGATGCGGGCAGACAAGAAGACCGACGCGCGCGAGGCGCTGAACATCCGCAGAAGCTCCGACGAAAAGCTTGACGCGGTGGCCGAGACGTTGAAAGCGTTTGACCTGGAAGCGATCAAGAAGGAGGCGGATGAGCTCTTCAGAGCGATCCAGACCGTCGCGCGCCAGGCGCGGCGACAGCACCTTCCGGAAGCTGAGCGCGACGAGTTGCAAAAGGCGGTGGAATACCAGCTTGGCTACGTTGTCGCGGGATATCAGGTCACCATCGAACGGCTTTGAACGATCAAGCCGCTGGAGGCGTCGATCATCACCGGTCCAGCGGGCGGATCTCGGTGCCCGCGGCCATGTCGTGCAACGCGCGGCGGCGGCGATCCACCAGCGTCGGGAGAAGCAGGATCGCCCAGCCGACGAGCGGCGCCCACAGCGCCGCGCGTAGCGACGTCAGCGGGAAGATCACCACGAGCGCGAGCGGCAGCGCTGCGATGGCCAGCCGGACGAGGCCCCGCCCCCAGCCGAGCGGTTCGCCCTGTGCATCGGTGACGCGGATGCGCCACGGCCGCATGCCCAGGGTCTGCCCGCCGCGTACCCATGACAGCAGGAAATACGCACCCACGACCACGCCCTGCAACGGCTGGTACCACCATGTCAGCATGCGGCCGTGCGTGTCGAAGAGTTGCCCGCCGGTGGCCATCTGCGCGAGCAGGCCCACCACCATGACGATGGCCACGACCGCCAGCGCGTCGTAGACGATCGCCGCGAAGCGGCGCCAGGCGGGGGGGATGATGACGGGGGTGGCATGCGCGTATCTCGCGGAAACGAAGGCGCATTGTAGGCGCGGCTGCGACGCCATCCACCACTGCCGTCGCCGCGGCCGGGCGCATGCGATGATTCCGTCATGCTCACGGAAACCCCGCCACCCGCCACCCGCACCGATGCCGCCGTGGATGCCGACAACGCCCGCCGGATCGATCGCTTCATCGAACGGATCTGGTCCGAGGACGGCCTGGCCGAGCGCACGCTGGAGGCGTACCGACGCGACCTGCAGGGCCTGGGGCGGTGGCTCGCCACGCGCGGCAAGTCGCTTGCCACGGCCGTCGCGAGGATATCTCGGCCTACCACGGCAGCCAGCCGGTGGCCGTGCGCAGCATGGCGCGGCGGCAGTCGGCGTTCCGCCGGTTCTACGCGCAGCTGGCGAGGGACGGTGCCACGACCGACGATCCCACCTTGCTGATGCAGCGACCGCGGATGCCGCGCGGGTTGCCCAAGGCGCTTGCCGAACGCGAGATCGAGTCGTTGATCGTCGCGCCGGACCTGTCGACACCGCTGGGACAGCGCGACCGCGCCATGCTCGAATTGATGTACTCCTCCGGCCTTCGCGTGTCCGAACTGGTCGACCTGCCGCTGGCGGGGCTGAACACGCGGCAAGGCGTGTTGCGGGTGACGGCAAGGGCGACAAGGATCGTCTGGTGCCCGTGGGTGAAGAGGCGTTGCGCCACGTGGAGACGTACCTGCGTGACGTCCGCCCGGCGCTGGCGAAAGGTCATGGGCAGCCCGCGGCGCTGTTCCTGTCCCGGCGGGGCGGGGCGCTCACCCGGCAGATGTTCTGGACACTGGTGAAACGCTATGCGGTGCAGGTCGGCATCCCGTCGAAGCGGGTATCCCCCCATGTGCTGCGTCATTCCTTTGCCACGCACCTGCTCAACCATGGCGCCGACCTGCGCGCCCTGCAGATGCTGCTGGGCCACAGCTCGCTCAGCACCACGCAGATCTACACCCTGGTGGCGAAGGAGGGCCTCAAGCGCCTTCACGCCCAGCACCACCCGCGTGGCTGAGAGCCGTGCCACAATCCGGGGAACCGAAGGCGGTGGTCGTGTTCAAACACGGTCCCGCATCCCCACGGTGACAGATGGAGTCGTACCGATGTTGAAGAAGATCCTCCCGGCGCTGCTGGCCGGCGCGTTCGCCATGACGGCGCATGCGGCCGACGACACCCAGGCGGTGCGTGCCGCCGTCGAATCGCTGGCCCCCGGTATCAAGGTGGACAGCATCGCCGCCGCGCCGATGCCCGGTTTCTACCAGGTGGTGGCTTCCGGACGCATGGTCTATGTCAGCGCCGACGGCCGCTACATGCTCAATGGCAACCTGATCGACCTGAAGGCCAAGACCGACCTGAGCGCCGCCAGCTGGGCCGCCACGCGCAAGGTGGAGCTGGCCAAGGTGCCGGCCTCGCAGCGGCTGGTCTACGCCCCGGCCAACCCGAAGCACACGGTCACGGTGTTCACCGACGTGGACTGCGGGTTCTGCCGCCAGCTGCACGCGCACATCGACGAATTCAACAAGCAGGGCATCGCGGTCGAATACGTGTTCTGGCCGCGCGAAGGCCTGAAGACCACGGCGGGCAACGACACCCCTTCGTACACCAAGGCCGTGTCGGTCTGGTGCAGCGCCGACCGCAAGAACGCCTTCAACCAGGCCATGAGCGGTGCCACGCCCAAGGCCGCCACCTGCGCCAACCCGGTGAAGGACGAATTCGAACTGGGCGAGCGACTCGGCGTGAACGGCACCCCTACCATCGTGACCGAAAACGGCGACGTGGTCGGCGGCTACGTCACCCCTGCGCAGCTGCTCCAGGCCTTGAATGCCCCGGCCGGCACCGTCCGCGGCGGCTGATCCCGCGCGGCCGATGCTGCCGCGCAACATCATGTAGAATGGGCGTTTTCCTTCAGCGCCTATTCTCCCCCGCATGATCGCACTCGACGGGCAGAGCGCCCTCTCACCGTTTCGCCTCGAACGACTGAACGCCCACCTGGATGCCCTGCATCACGGGACGCGGGTGCAGGCCGCCTGGTTCACCTATTTCGTCGACGTCGCCACCCCGCCGGAAGGCGAGGCGCGTGCGCGCCTGCTGGCCGTGCTGGAGGCGAAGGCCGCCACGCCCGACGACGCCACGTTCTGGATCGTGCCGCGGCTGGGCACGATCTCGCCGTGGTCCAGCAAGGCCACCGACATCCTGCATGGCGCCGGTTTCGACGTGCGCCGCGTGGAGCGCGGCACCGCCTGGCGTGTCACCGGCATGCCCGAGGCCGACCATCCGTCCCACGCCGCGGTCATGGCCTCGTTCTGCGATCCCATGGTGCAGTCGCCGCTCGCCCACCTTGACGACGCCACCGGCCTGTTCCTGGTCGGCGAGCCGGGCCCGCTGGGCCATGTCGAACTGGGCGACGACGCCAGTGCGGCCCTGTCGGCGGCCAACCGCGAGCTCGGCCTCGCGCTGGCCGACGATGAAATCGCCTACCTGGCCGAGCGCTATGCCGAGATGGGTCGCGCGCCGACTGACGCCGAGCTGATGATGTTCGCGCAGGCCAACTCCGAGCACTGCCGGCACAAGGTGTTCAATGCCACCTGGACGCTCGACGGACAGGCGCAGGACATCTCGCTGTTCGGCATGATCAAGAACACCCACCAGCACTCGCCCGAGCACACGTTGTCGGCCTACCACGACAACGCGGCCGTGATTGCCGGCTACGACGGCCAGCGCCTGTTCGTCGACCCGTCGGACGGCGTGTTCCGCAAGGTGGCGGAATCGCGCCTTACGCGATCAAGGTCGAGACGCACAACCACCCCACGGCCATCGCGCCTTGGCCCGGCGCGGCCACCGGTGCCGGTGGCGAGATCCGCGACGAGGGCGCCACCGGTCGCGGCGGCAAGCCCAAGGCCGGCCTCACCGGCTTCTCGGTGTCGCACCTGCGCATCCCCGGGCTACCCCGGCCTTGGGAAAAGGAACGTCCGCTGCCGCCGCGCATGGCGTCGGCCTTCGAGATCATGCGTGACGGCCCGCTGGGCGCCGCCGCGTTCAACAACGAATTCGGTCGTCCCGCGCTGGGCGGCTATTTCCGTACCTTCGAGCAGGAAACCGGCGAGAAGGGCGTGCGCCGCGGCTACGACAAGCCGATCATGATCGCCGGCGGCCTGGCCGCCATTCGTCCGGACCACGTGCAGAAGCGTAAGGTGCGGCCGGGCGACAAGGTCATCGTGCTGGGTGGTCCGGCGATGCTGATCGGCCTGGGCGGCGGTGCCGCGTCGTCGGTGTCCTCGGGTACGTCCAGCGCGGAGCTGGACTTCGCCTCCGTGCAGCGCGACAACCCCGAAATGGAACGCCGTTGCCAACAGGTGATCGATGCCTGCTGGGCGCGTGGCGATCACAATCCCATCGTCAGCATCCACGACGTGGGCGCGGGCGGTGTCTCCAACGCCATTCCCGAGATCCTCAACGATGCCGGCGTCGGTGGCATCATCGACCTGTCGAAGCTGCCCTGCGACGACCCGACCCTCTCGCCCATGCAGGTGTGGAGCAACGAGTCGCAGGAGCGTTACGTGCTGGCCATCGGCGCGGAAGACCTCCCGCTGTTCGAATCCTTCTGCGCGCGCGAGCGCTGCCCGTATGCCGTGGTCGGCGATGCGACGGAAGATGCCCGCCTGATCGTTCGCGATACGCGGCGCGACATCACCGTGATCGACCTCGGCATGGATGTCCTGTTCGGCAAGCCGCCGCGCATGCATCGCGATGCCGTGCGCGTGAAGCCGCGCGTCGACCTGGTCGCCGACCTCACCGGCATCGGCATGAACGAGGCGCTGCTGCGCGTGCTGCGCCTGCCTGCCGTCGGCAGCAAGAGCTTCCTCATCACCATCGGCGATCGCACCGTGGGTGGCCTCAACGCCCGCGATCCCATGGTCGGCCCCTGGCAGGTGCCGGTGCCGACGTTGCCGTCACCATGACCGACTTCGACGGCTATGCCGGCGAAGCCATGGCGATGGCCGAGCGCGCCCCGTGGCGCTGCTGTCCAGTGCCGACGCCGCGCGCATGGCTGTTGGCGAGGCGATCACCAACCTCGCGGCGGCCTCGCTGAAGCTGGACGAAGTGCGCCTGTCCGCCAACTGGATGGCCGCGGTGAACCACCCGGCGAGGACGCCGCCCTGTTCGACGCGGTGAAGGCCGTCGGCATGGAGCTGTGCCCGTCGCTGGATATCTCGGTGCCCGTCGGCAAGGACTCCCTGTCCATGCAGACGGTGTGGACCGACGAGACCGGCAAGGCACAGAAAACCGTGTCGCCGGTGTCGCTGGTCATCACCGGCTTCGCCCGCGTGGACGACGTACGTCGCACGCTCACCCCGCAACTGAAAACCGACCGTGGCGATACCGAGCTCTGGCTGATCGACCTGGGCGCGGGCCGCGATCGCCTCGGCGGATCCGCGCTTACCCAGGTGTTCAACCGTGGCGGCGGCGTGCCGCCCGATCTCGACGACCCCAAGCGCCTGCGCGCGATGTTCGAGCTGATCCAGGAGGCCAACCGCTCCGGTCTGCTGCTGGCCTACCACGACCGCTCGGACGGCGGCGCCATCGTCACCTTGCTGGAGATGGCCTTCGCCGGTCGCTGCGGCCTGGAACTGCGCCTGGACGGCTGGGCCGATGCCATGCTGCGTGCGCTGTTCAACGAGGAGCTGGGCGCGGTGGTGCAGGTGGCCTCGGCCAATCGCGAGGCCTTCGAGGCCCTGGTGGTGAAGCACGGTCTCACCGGCATGACCCACATGGTCGGCCGCCCGAAGGAAAAACTGGGCATCAAGCTGCACCTGAACGGCGAAACCCCGTTCAAGTGGAACTGGACCGAGCTGTTCCGTGCCTGGAACGAAACCAGCTATGCCATGCAGCGTCTGCGCGACAACCCGCACAGTGCGGACCAGGAAAGCGAATGGCGCCTCGACGATGCCGATCCGGGTATCTCGCCGAAGCTGTCCTTCGACCTCGGTAGACATCGCCGCGCCGTTCATCCTGTCCGGCAAGCGGCCACGCGTGGCCATACTGCGCGAGCAGGGCGTCAACGGCCAGGTTGAAATGGCCGCGGCGTTCGATCGCGCCGGCTTCGACGCCGTCGACGTGCACATGACCGACCTCGCCAGCGGCCGTCATCACCTGAAGGACTTCGTGGGCCTTGCGGCCTGCGGCGGGTCTCCTACGGCGACGTGCTGGGCGCAGGACGCGGCTGGGCCACCTCGATCCTCTACAACGACGCGCTGCGTGAGCAGTTCGCCCGTTTCTTCGAGGACGGCACCCGCTTCGCGCTGGGTGTGTGCAACGGCTGCCAGATGATGTCGCAGCTGAAGGACATCATCCCCGACGCCCGCCACTGGCCGCAGTTCCTGCGCAACCAGTCCGAGCAGTACGAAGCCCGCGTGGCCACGCTGGAAATCCTCGATTCGCCCAGCGTCTTCTTCCGCGGCATGGCCGGCTCGCGCATTCCCGTCGCCGTGGCGCATGGCGAAGGCCGGGTTTATTTCCCGAACGTGTGCAGCCCGTCGAAGAGCCACGGTGTGGCGCGTTTCGTCGACAACCGCGGTCGGCCGACGGAAAGCTACCCGCTCAATCCGAACGGTTCGCCGGGTGGCCTGGCCGCGTTCACGGCAGCGGATGGTCGCGTCACCATCATGATGCCGCACCCGGAACGCGTGTTCCGCAGCGCGCAACTGAGCTGGCATCCGGAAAACTGGGGCGAGGATTCTCCCTGGATGCGCATGTTCCGCAACGCCCGCGTCTGGGTCGGCTGATCCGCCGTACGCCACGGTGACTACGCGCGACCTCACCAGTGTCATCGTCGTCCTCGCGGACAGTGGCCCGTTCACCCGCGAGTGCGTCGAGCACGCACTCGCCAGTGAGGTGCCGGTCGAGGTCATCGTCGTCGACAACGGCTCGGCCGATGGCGTGCCGGAGTCGCTGGATCGCGCATACGCACGCGACGATCGTGTTCGGGTGGTCTACAACCGGGCCAACCTGGGCTTCGGCGCGGCAGTGAACCGTGGCGCGCTGCATGCGCGCGGCGAGCGCCTGCTGGTGTGAACCCGACTGCTGGTGCAGACCGACCCGATACCCTGGCGCGCATGATCGCCCATATGGACGTCCATACGGGCATCGTTGGCGCGGTGGTGTGCGACAGCGAAGGGCACCCCGATCCCGCATCGCGGCGTCGCGATCCCCTGCTGGCACGCGCACTGCGCACCAAGCTGGGGCGCGGCGGTGACGCCGGCATCGATATCCGCGGGCCGATGCCACAGGGTGCCGAAGAGGTCGAGATCGTTTCCGGTGCCATCCTGCTGATGCCTCGCAATGTATTCGAGCGGGTGGGCGGCTTCGACGAAACCTTCTTCCTGCATTGCGAGGACATGGACCTGTGCCGCCGCGTGCGCGACGGCGGTTATCGCGTGCTGCTGGCCGGCGACGTAAGGGTGTTGCACGGCAAGGGCGGGTCCAGCCGCCACCGCCCGATATTCGTCAGTCGGCACAAGCACCGCAGCATGTACCTGTGGTTCCGGCGCCACGATCCGGCGGCGCGCAACCCGCTCGTGCGGCTGATCGTCTGGCTGGGCATCTGGGCGCACTTCGTCGTCAAGATCCCCGGCCAGCTGCTACGCCGGCGCCGGTGAGCGCCGCAAAGGGCAGCGGTGTCGCCACCCTGGGCCTGCTCGCCGTCACGGCGATCTGGGGCTCTACCTTCGTCCTCATCAAGGACGTCGTCGGCCGCATGGCCGTGGTCGATTCCTCGCTGTCCGCTTCGCCATCGCCGCCGTCGTTCATGCTGGCGGTGTTCGCGTTGCCGGTGTGGCGGCTGGGTCGCGCCGAGCGCTGGCGTGGCCTCGGGCTGGGCATGCTCTACGGCGTCGCGCAATGGCGTCAGACCGAAGGCCTGGCGCTCACGTCGCCCAGCGTCAGCGGTTTCGTCACCGGCATGTATGTCGTCATCACCCCCATGCTCGCCTTGCTGCTCTTCCGGCAGCGCATGCCGGCCAGTACATGGTTCGCCGCCGTGCTGGCGACGGTCGGCCTCGGCGTGTTGGCGTGAACGGTTCACCGTCGATCTGGGCGTGCTGCTCACCCTGGCGTCGGCGGCGCTGTATGCGCTGCATATCGTGGGGTGGGCCACTGGTCGAAGCCCGGCAGCGCGTTTCGGTATGTCCGCGTGCAGATGGTCGGCATCGCGGCGGTCTGCCTGGCCGCCACCGCGCCCCACCACGGTCCGGCGTTGCCGCCGGACGGCAAGGCGTGGGTGGCGGTGCTTTACATGGCGCTGATCGCCGGCGCGTTCGCCTTGCTGGTGCAGACCTGGGCGCAGGCGCACATGCCCGCCACAACGCGCGGCCATCGTGATGACCACCGAACCGGTGTTCGCGGCGGGGTTGCGGGTGTGCTGGGTGTGGATGCACTTACCGTGCGTATGGTGGTCGGTGGCGGACTGGTGCTGGCCGCGATGTACCTGGTGGAACTGGCGCCCGCGTTTTCGCAGGCGCCGGCCGGCGGAGGCGTTGCATCATGAGGTGGGTAGGGCTCGCTTAGGGCTCGCCTTCGGCATCGCGCGGGCCTCGCTTTGCGTTGGAGCAAGAGCCGGCGGGTAGCCCCCTCGGTGCCACGCTGCGGCGACCCGCTAGGGAAGGGCCGCTGGCGCGGCCGTCTATCTATTGCCTTCGGGCACGGGTCGGGCTTCGAACGGAGGTTTCCGATTCGCCATCCATGGCTCAGCGGAAACGGCCGGCCGTCCTGGCGGCCCCCTGCGGGCTTTTTCCGTTCGAAGCCCTCACCTGCGGCTACCGGCCCGAGGGGGCTACCCGCCGGCTCTCCTCAAACTGAGGATGATTGTGTGGGCGAGCAGCGCTGGGGGTGGACGAGCATCGGTCGGGGTACGGCCTCATGGCTTTGTTGGCTGTTCGCGCACATCGTGCGCTCCTACACCAGGGGTAGGAAGGTTATTGAACGCTGATCCGCCGGCCGGATAGGAGCGCACGCACGTGCGCGAACCCTCAACCCATCTAATGCGACCGATGCCATGCGCAACAGGCAAACGAGCGTTCCCAGCTACGCAGCGAAACCCAGCTCTTCGCTCTTCACCACAGCAACCTCAGTCGTCGAAAGAGCCGGCGGGTGCCACCCTCGTGGCCGGTAGCCGTAGGCGAGGGCTTCGAACGGACAAGGCCCGAAGGGGGCCGGCCAGGACGGCCGGCCATTTTTGCTGAGCCATGGATGGCGAATCAAAAATCCCCGTTCGAAGCCCGACCCGGATAAGGCGCGCGGGTTAGGAGCGCACGATGTGCGCGAATCAAAGACATGGCCGCGCCAGCGGCTTTCCACGACGGGTCGCCGCAGGCGTGGGCCACGAGGGTGGCACCCGCCGGCTCTTGCTCGCAGGCCCCAAGGCCCCAACGATCCGCTTATTTCACCGTAGAGAATTTATAAACCATGGTGTTCTTATAGGTCTTACCCGGATCAAGCCGAGCCGATCCAAAGTCCGGCTGGTTAGGGGTATCAGGATAGATCTGCGGCTCCAACGCAAACGCATCACCCTGGCGATAGATGCCACCCGACTTACCCGACGTGGTGGGCGTCGAGGAAATTGCCCGAATAGAACTGCAACCCCGGCTGGGCCGACCAAAGCGACAGCACGCGGCCGCTCTTCGGGTCGGTGACGCGTGCCACCTCACGCGGCTGCGCCGCCTCCTACGCGAGATCACCCAGTTGTGGTCGTAGCCCTTGCCCAGCATAGCTGCTGTTCCTTGGCATCGCGGATTGTCGCGGCCGATCGGCTTGGCCTTGCGGAAGTCGAAGTCCGTGCCGGCCACGTTGCGCACCTCGCCCGTGGGAATGGCCGTGGCATCGGTCGGCAGGTAGGCGTCGCCGGCGATCATCAGCTCCTGGTCCATCACGCTGCCGCGGCCTTCGCCTGCCAGGTTCCAGTAGGTGTGGTTGGTGATGTTGACGATGGTCGGCTTGTCGGTGGTGGGTGTGTACTCGATGGTCAGCTGGTTCTTGTCGTCCAGCGTGTACTTGGCCGTGGTGGTGAGCTTGCGGGGTAACCCTGGTCGCCGTCCGGGCTGACGTAGCTGAGCGTGACGCTGGGCGTGGCCCCGGATTCCACCTTGTCCACCGTCCAGATCACCTTGTCGAAGCCCACCTTGCCGCCGTGCAGCGAGTTGGGCCGTCGTTGACCGGCACCGTGTACTGCTTGCCGTCGAGGGTGAACGTGCCCTGGCGATACGGTTGGCGTAGCGGCCGACGGTATCGCCGAAATAATGCGGCTTGGCGAAGGTGCCTTTCAGGCGGGATACCCGAGCACCACGTCGCCGGGCTTGCCGTTGCGGTCGGGCAGGTCCAGGGCGTATAGCGCGGCACCCAGCGAAAGCACCTTCGCGGTGATGCCGTGGCCGTTGGTGAGGGTGACCACGGTGACGTCCTGCCATCCGGCGTGCTGCCGAAGGATGCCTTGGACGCCTCGCCGGCCAGTGCGGCCGCCGATGTCGTCGCAAGCAGGATCGCCGAGACCAGCGCGGATAGCGGTTTCATCACAGCTTGACTCCCTTGGGTTGGTGGTGTCCGACATGACCATATTTGTCGGACAAAATGACAAGCTGCGCTGCGTCATCCCCGGTAACGCCGTTACGTCGCTAGGATGTGCCTTCGTCCTGAGGGGGTGGGGTCATGGCAGCAAGAGCGGCGGGTCCAAAAAGCCTGCATGCACGGGTGATCGAGGAAATCGGCGAATCCATCGTCGGCGGCGTGTTGCGGCCGGGCGATCCGTTGCGGGGCGAGGCGGTGCTGGCCGAGCAGATGCGGTCAGTCGGACCGTCCTGCGTGAGGCCTTGAAGGTGCTGGGTTCCAAGGGGCTGATCGAGACCCGGCAGAAGACCGGCGCGGGGGCGCGACCCCGTTACTGGAACCACCTGGACGCCGACGTGCGGGTTGGCGCTGTGCGTCGCTGCCCACCGACGACTTTGTCGAGAAGCTGGTGGAGATGCGCGAGATCATCGAGCCGGCGGCCGTCATGTCGGAGCGGCGCGTCGCCGTCGGCCTGAACAGCTGGAAGCGATCGCCGCCGCACTGCAGGGCATGCAGGAAACCGACGACCTGGACGCCTGGGCCGC
The DNA here is from genome assembly GCA_016801395.1 of Leptodermis oblonga. Classification (NCBI taxonomy): domain Eukaryota; kingdom Viridiplantae; phylum Streptophyta; class Magnoliopsida; order Gentianales; family Rubiaceae; genus Leptodermis; species Leptodermis oblonga. The sequence continues at coordinate 126,924 of VMRK01000539.1, forward strand.
GGCCGACCTGCGTTTCCACGAGGCCGTGCTGGACGCGACCAACAACGAGCTGCTGAGTGCCCTTTTCGCGGTGATCGAAACCGCCCTGGCGACCTTCTTCGTGATGTCGGCCCGCACCGCGCCCGACATTGCCTATGCGGTCGCCCAGCATCGGGCCGTGTACGAGGCGATCCGCCGCCGCCGCCCCAACGAGGCGGCCAAAGCGATGCGCACGCTGATCGCGGAATCGCGCCCAACATGCGCAAGAGCCGCCGGCACTGATCCGGCCGGGGGCCGGTGGCCATCCGGGCCCGGTTCGATGTCGTCCTTCAGCAGCAGCGACCGCCGGTGCCACGATACCGGCTTCCTGCCGCTCGCGGAAAAACTGCTTGTAGGTGGGCACATCGGCTCGGGATGGTGCTCGCGAAGGTGCTCACACGTAGACATCGTAATCGGGCACGCCACAGCAGAGGCGGGCGGTCTGCACCACCCGCTTCCACCATGAGCGAGGTGTGCCGGCCAAGGTCGTGTTCATGGCCATGTCCTCACGGGGCGACGCTGGAGAGGGCGACCCGCGGTTCTTCCTGGGCGGTCGGCCTGTCGACCTGCCAGGCGCGCACCACGGCGCGCAGCGAGAAGAACAGCATGGTCAGCACAGCAGCATGAACATCGCGGTGAGGGCCATGTCCACGCGGTTGTTGGTGACGATGCGCTGCATGGCGTCCGCGGTTTTCGCCGGCGGCAGCAGGGTGCCCGCGGCAGCGGCTTCGGCATACTTCTGGGCGGCGGCGGTGATGAAACTGATCTTCGCGTCGAACAGCTTCTGCCATCCGGCGGTAAGCGTGCAGATCACCAGCCAGGCGGCCGGCACCGCCGGCACCAGCACGTAGCGCTGGCGCTTCAGCTTCACCGTCACCACCGTGGCCAGCATCAGGGGCGATCGCCGCGAGCATCTGGTTGGCGATGCCGAACAGGGGCCACAGGGTGTTGATGCCGCCCAGCGGATCGACCGCACCCTGGTAGAGGAAATAACCCCACAGCCCCACGCAGATCACCGTAGCCACGACATTGCCCAGCCAGGAGTCGGTCTGCTTCAGCGGCGCCCAGGCCATCCCGGCCAGTTCCTGGATCATGAAGCGGCCCACGCGGGTGCCGGCATCGACGGTGGTGAGGATGAACAGTGCCTCGAACAGGATCGCATAGTGGTACCAGAGGGCCATCATGCCTTCCACCGGCATGATCCCGTGCAGCAACTGCGCCATGCCCACGGCCAGCGTGGGGGCGCCGCCTGCGCGGCCCAGGATGGTGCTCTCGCCGATGTTGCGGGCGGTGTCCGTCAACTCCGCTGGCGTGACCACGAAGCCCCAGGCGCTGATCGCCTGCGCGGCGGACTCGGCGGTGGCGCCGACCAGGGCGGCCGGCGAGTTCATGGCGAAGTACCACGCCCGGGTGCAGCGACGAGGCGGCGATCAGCGCCATGATCGCGACGAACGCCTCCATCAGCATGCCGCCGTAGCCCACCATGCGGGCCTCGCCCTCGCTGGCGAGCAGCTTGGGCGTGGTGCCGGAAGCGATGATCGAATGCCATCCGGAGACGGCGCCGCACGCGATGGTGATGAACAGGAACGGGAACAGGTTGCCCTGGAAGACCGGCCCGCTGCCGTCGATGAAGCGGGTGACCGCGGGCATCTGCAGCGTGGGTGCGGCCAGGAAGATGGCCAGGGCGAGCAGGGCGATCGTGCCGATCTTGAGGAAGGTCGACAGGTAGTCGCGCGGCGCGAGCAGCAGCCACACCGGCAGCACGGACGCGAGAAGCCGTAGCCGATCAGCCACCAGGCCAGCGACCGGGCATCGTAGTCGAACAGGGGGGCCAGCGTTGCGGAATCGGCCACCGCCTTGCCGTACCAGATGGACCCCAGCAACAGCACCAGGCCGATGATCGACACTTCCAGGATGCGGCCCGGCCGCACGTAGCGCAGGTACAGCCCCATCAGCAGCGCGATGGGGATGGTCGCGGCCACGGTGAACGTACCCATGGACTGTGCGTCAGCGCCTTGACCACCACCAGCGCCAGCACGGCCAGCACGATCATCATCAGGACGAGGATGCCCACCATGGCGATGACGCCAGGCACCGCGCCCAGTTCGGCGCGCAGCATGTGGCCCAACGAGCGACCGTCGCGGCGCAGGGAAAGCCCCAGGATCATGAAATCCTGCACCGCGCCGGCGAACACCACGCCGATCAGTATCCACAGCATGCCGGGCAGGTAGCCCATCTGCGCCGCCAGCACCGGGCCGACCAGCGGACCGGCGCCCGCGATGGCCGCGAAGTGGTGGCCGAACACCACCCACTTGTCGGTGGGTACGTAATCCAGCCCGTCGTTGCGCAGCACGGCCGGCGTGGCACGGCCCGGGTCCATGCGCAGCACCTTGTCGGCGATCAGGCGGCTGTAGAAACGGTAGCCGATCAGGAACACCGCCAGGAGGCGGCGACCAGCCAGATGGCATTGATCGGCTCACCCCGGCGCAGGGCGACGACGCCGAGGCACCAGGCCCCACGATCGCGATGGCGGCCCACAGGATCTTCCCCGCGGGACCGGGGTTTCGGCATGGCGTTGTGCATGGTTCAGTGCTCCCCTTGCGGATGGCACAAGGGTCGTCCGGCCGGCGGTGGGGGTCAATCGCCGAGGCGCATTTCGGGCATTAGCCATTGGTCGAATGGCTTCGTGGGCACACGCATGCCGCGGCGGGCGGGTGAAAGACGCTGAGCTGAGCGGCGGCCTTCCGGCGCCATGCTGGAGTCACTCCCACTCCCCGGGCACGACGATGATCCGCGACATTCTGAAGATGGGCGACGAGCGCCTGCTACGCATTGCGGCCCCCGTGCCCGATGCCATGATGGGCACGGCCGAGCTGGACGCCCTGATCCAGGACATGTTCGACACCATGTACCACGCTGGTGGCGTGGGCCTGGCGGCGCCACAGATCGGGGTCGACCTGCAACTGGTCATTTTCGGTTTCGAGGCCAGCGAGCGCTATCCGGATGCTCCGCCGGTGCCGCAGACGATCCTGCTCAATCCGCTGATCACGCCGCTGTCGCAGGATATGGAGGAAGGCTGGGAGGGCTGCCTGTCGGTGCCCGGCCTGCGGGGGGCGGTCAATCGCTACTCGCTGATTCGCTACCAGGGTGTGGACCGCGAGGGTTCGCCCGTGGATCGCACGGCCGAGGGATTCCATGCGCGTGTGGTGCAGCACGAGTGCGATCACCTGATCGGACGGTTTGTATCCCTCGCGCATTACGGATTTTGCGAATTTCGGCTACACACGTCCTGTTTCCGGCGTGGACATCGGCGACGATTGAGAAAGTTCGCGGCCGCGGAGACTTACTCCGCTTCCGCCAGCGCCTCGACGATCACCAGCAGGGCCTTGCGTCGCTCCTTCGGCAGACGGGCTGACCAGCCCGACGAGCGCAGTTTTCGCGCGAATCGCCGGTAAGGGCAGGGCTTTCACACGACGCCGGTAGCGCCGTTCGGCGCGCCGCGGCCAGTGGCCAGCCATTCGAAGTTGACGCCGAACCGGGTCGCCATGTCGATCTGGCGTTCGAGTTCCGGCAGGCCCAGATCGCTCAGCCACTTGCGTGTGCCGTTTCCCGACTGACGTCGAAAAGATCGGCCAGCTTTGGGATGCGTCCTCGGCCTTTCTTCCACACCCGCCATGTCCAGCGCAACCTGCAGGCGTTGGGAAAAACCTCGGTTCATAGGTTGGAATGACTACTCCGGTGGAAACGCGGTGGCGCCCGTGAGCCGGGTATTGTTGGTTAGCGTACAGCGCCAGCGTAAGGCTTTTGCAGTTGCCAAGTCTGTGCAATTTGCGACTGCTTTTGATTCCGCTTAGCTATGACGGAACGATTTGATCAATTTTCTCAATTCATCAGCCGCTAGATGTGCTACGTCGGCAAGTCCCCATGGGGCGCCAGCGTAGATGATGGCGCGCGAAGATGAAATCATCAGGCCGTCGCCGGCCGCCGTGCCGCCGTATCGCATCACGGCTTCCACATCGCCGCCCTGGGCACCGATGCCCGGCACCAGCAGCGGCATGTCGCCGACCACGGCGCGTACCCGCCGAGTTCTTCCCGGCCACGTGGCCCCGTTACCAGGGCGCAATTGCCGTTTGTGTTCCATTCGCGGGCGACTGTTTCGGCCACTCGATGTAAAAGCGGCTGCCCGTTGCAGTCCAGTGCCTGGAAATCCTTGCCGCCGGATTGGACGTGCGGCAACAGCAGGATCACGCCTTGTCGGCCCGTTTCCAGAACGGGACGATCGAGTCCTGGCCCAGGTAGGGGTTTAGGGTGACGGCGTCGGCGTCGTAACGATCGAACGCCTCGCTGGCGTAGTGCCTGGCGGTCGATCCGATGTCGCCGCGCTTGGCTCGAGGATCACCGGAATGCCGGGCTGCGTCGCGTGGATATGCGCGATGATCCGCTCCAGCGCATTTCGGCACGCTGCGCGGCAAAAATGGGCGATCTGCGGCTTGTAGGCGCAGACCAGGCCGGCCGTCGCGTCGACGATGCCCGGCAGAATTCGAAAATGCCCTCGTTGCCGGACAAGCCGGCAGGCAGGCGACCGGGCTCGGGATCGAGGCCGACGCACAGCAGGGAGTCGTTGCGACGCCAGGCGTCCTTCAGGCAGGTCATGAAGTTCATGGGCGGCTTCGCTCGATAGGGATGTTTGGACGTCTTTACATGAAGGCACCGTAGGAGCGCATGCTGTGCGCGATTCGCCGCATGGCGATTCACCGTGTGGCGATTCGCCACGTAGCGATTCACCGTGCGGCCATCGGCACATCGAAGCACATGACCCGCACGATGGCGGGTGCCGCATCATCGCGTTGTCGGCTTTTCGCGCACAGCGTGCGCTCCTACGGTGGTGTTGGTGTCGTCGGTAGGGGTATCGGTGTCAGACCAGCTTCTTGTACTTCACGCGTTTCGGGCCGGCATCGTCGCCGAAGCGACGCTTCTTGTCGGCTTCGTATTCGTTGTAGTTGCCCGGGAGAACTCCACATGCGAGTCGCCTTCGAACGCGATGATGTGCGTGGCGATGCGATCGAGGAACCAGCGATCATGCGAGATGACCACGGCGCAGCCGGGAACTCGAGCAGGGCGTCTTCCAGCGCGCGCAGCGTTTCGACGTCCAGGTCGTTGGAGGGTTCGTCCAGCAGCAGCACGTTGCCGCCCTGCAGCAGGGTCTTGGCCATGTGCAGGCGACCGCGCTCACCGCCGGACAACTGGCCGACGATCTTCTGTTGGTCGGTACCCTTGAAGTTGAAGCGGCCGATGTACGAGCGGGAACTGGATCTCGAAGTTGCCGATGGTAAGGATGTCCGAACCGCCGGAGACTTCCTCCAGCCACACGTTGTTCTTCGGATCGAGCGCGTCACGCGACTGGTCGACATAGGCCAGCTTCACACCGTGGCCGTGCTTGACCTCACCGGAATCCGGCTTTTCGAGTTCATGATCATCTTCATCAGCGTGGACTTACCGGCACCGTTGGGGCCGATGATGCCGACGATCGCACCGGGCGGGATCTTGAACGACAGGTCTTCGATGAGCATGCGGTCGCCGAAGGACTTGGTGACGTTCTTGAACTCGATGACTTCCTGGCCCAGGCGCTCGCCCGGCGGAATGAAGATCTCGTTGGTTTCGTTGCGGCGCTGGTACTCGACCGAGTTCAGCTCCTCGAAGCGGTTAAATGCGCGCCTTGCCCTTGGACTGGCGGCCCTTGGCGGCGGTGCGGATCCAGTCGAGCTCCTTCTGCAGGGCCTTCTGGCGGGACTTTTCCTGGTTGGCTTCCTGCTTCAGACGCTCGCCCTTCTGCTCCAGCCATTCGGTGTAATTGCCCTTCCAGGGAATGCCGCGACCGCGATCGAGCTCGAGGATCCACTCCGCGGCGTTGTCGAGGAAGTAGCGATCATGGGTGACCGCGACGACCGTGCCCGGTAGTCGTGTGCAGGAGGTTTCCAGCCAGTCGACCGACTCGGCGTCCAGATGGTTGGTGGGCTCGTCGAGCAGCAGCATGTCGGGCTTGGACAGCAGCAGGCGGCACAGCGCGACGCGGCGCTTCTCACCGCCGAGAGGGGGCCGACCAAGGCGTCCCACGGCGGCAGGCGCAGCGCATCGGCGGCCACTTCCAGCTGGCGCTCCAGGGCGTGCGCGTCGTTGGCGGCCAGGATGCCCTCCAAAGCTTCCTGCTCCTTGGCGAGCTTGTCGAAGTCCGCGCCTTCCTCGGCGTAAGCGGCGTATACCTCTTCCAGCCGCTTCTGGGCATCCAGAACCTCGGACACGCCCTCCTCGACGACCTCGCGCACCGTCTTGTTCGGATCCAGGTCGGGCTCCTGCGCGAGGTACCCGATCTTGGTGCCGGGATTGGCCCGGCCTCGCCCTGGAAGTCCTTGTCCACGCCCGCCATGATCCGCAGCACCGTGGACTTGCCCGAGCCGTTGATGCCGAGCAGGCCGATCTTCGCGCCGGGGAAGAAGGACAGGGAAATGTCCTTGATGATATGGCGCTTCGGCGGGACGATCTTGCTGACCCCGTTCATGGTGTAGATGTATTGCATTCGGCCTCCGGAAGGCGCGGCCGCCAGCCTTCCGAAGGGAAAGGGGCGTCGACGCGTGGGTACAAACCCCCATTATAGCCGTTGTCCCGCACCAGCACGTCTCCGGGACAACGGCCTGGTGGCGGGCTACAGGCGGCTCGCAGGTAATCGCGGATGTTCTTCTCGTTGGCCTTCGTGTAACCCGGCAGGCCGCCTTGCCGATGATGTTGTTGCCCATGTTGGTCACGCAGAAGAACCGGTTTTCCGCCGCTTCGTGGGTGGCGCCGATCAGGTGGCCCACCTCGTGCGCGAAGATGTGCCGGTGCCCGCGGTTGCTGGCGATGGCGGCCCCGTACGGCTCGACGGCGGCGCCGAACGCACGGAAGCCAGGTTCCGCGGTGGCTCGTTCACGAAAAGGACGAAGCGCGAGAGGTTGTCCACGTGGCCACCGTGTTCCCTGACGTAACGAGCGCCCGCCACGGCGACATTCGAGATGCTTTTTTTCGGCCTTGCCGGCGTGGTAATCCATGTCGGTCAGGCCGGGAATACGGGCGCGCAGCGACACCCTGATCGGCATGCCGGGCCGCACGGTGGTTTCCATGTCCTTGATCCACCACGCGGCGTACCAGTTGAGGAACTTGGCATAGTCGTGCTCGCCCGACCGGTCGTGCAGGAAAACCCAGATGTGCAGTGTCTTTTCCGCCGGCGCGTCGCTGCCACCGTACAGTTCGGTCAGCGCCTCGGCTCCTCGTTGCCGGGGGGAGCAGCAGGTCGCTCCCTTCCACCATGGCCACGCGTCCGAGCCGGAAGAAAACCGTGCCATGCGCGGCGCCGCCGTCGGGGTGTCGTCGTCCACGACCACGTACGTCGACGCGGTCGCCCACCCGGATGACACTGGCCGGGCGGCCGTCGACCTCGGCCAGGTACAGGGTGCCCTGCGTTCCGTCGGGAAAGTCGAGGGTGGTGTCGAGTCGCTCCAGCACGTTGACCCGCTGCGGGGTGGCACCGGGGCGGGACAGCAGGACGTCATGGGGGAGGCCCCCTGATATCTGTTGGTCGAATGCCTCGGCGATCGGAGGGACTGGGCGGGTGCGGGGATCGTCCAGGCGGCCAGCCCGGAGGCGATGGCGATCGTGAGCATGATTTTTTTCATGAGGCGGGTATTCCTTTACCTACGCGGCGGGATGCGACCGCAGAATTAGCCTACGCGTACGCCAGGGTGGTCACTCTAGGAGCCCGCCTAGCGGGATGTAGGCATTCGACTTGATCGTATGTAGGTCATCGCTGGATGGCTCGACCTGCGGGCCAGGGCACCGGGCCCGGTTGTTCGGCAAGGGCCCGAAACGTCGTAAGTAGCCGCCGCGCTGCAAGTCATCCGGCCGGATAAGGGGCGCCCATGCGGGTATCGTCCCCGCCGGTTCCCGCTCACAAGGATGTTTCGATGGTTTCCCTGTTCCGCCTGTTCAGGGCATTCGTGCCTGCCCTGGTTTTCTCTTCCTGACCTTCACCGTCCGGGCGGCCTCCGAGCCGCCGAACGGCGCCGCCGATGCCGTCGCGCTGTTCGATGAGGCGGTCGATAAAGGGCTGCCCTTTCGCATCTGGGTCCCCAACGTGAAGATGGCGACGTCGCAGCCGGTTGAGCCGCAGGATGGCCGCTCGCGCGTGCTGCGTGCCGTGGGTGCGGCTGCGGGCGCCGGCGCGGGCATCTCCGTCGAGCGACGCCTGCCCGTGAACCTGCGTCTGTCCCCGCAGGTGGCCGGCGCCATGTACGCCGGGCAACTGAATGGAGTACGCCGTCTTCACCCGGGGCGGTGACGGCCTGCACGTGTCCCTTCCCACGGCGGAGGGGGTGACCGTCGTGACCTTTCTTGCCGGGCGCGATGAGGCGTGGCGCCGCACCTATCCGGCGGGAGAGGGCTTGGCGACGAGCCCGTGGCCTCCTACACCGGGGAGCTGTCGATCAAGCCGGGGCATCTCGAGGATCCGCTGGCCCATACGCCGACGTTCCATATATTCGTCCACGACGACCTCCGCGACCACACGGTGGCGGACCTGCATGCCCGCTTCACCGCGTGGTGGGCTGCGGACCTGCTGAAGGTTCTGCCGGGCGAGCCGACGATCTTCGTGAATTATCACAGCCGGGTTCCCTGGATCACGGACATGGACTACGAACACGCCGATGTCCTCGATCGCTTCGCCGTCGCGTTGCGGCAGTTGAGCCTTCACACGGAGTTGCCCTATGGGAAATCGTACAAGCACAAATTTCTGCTGCTGACCGCCCACCCCGCGGTGGCGAAGGCATCCGGGCTGGCGCTGGTGGGGCAGAGCGAAGCCACCGCCAGCATCCAGGGTCGTGTCTCGGTGGTGGCCCACGAGTTCGGCCATACGCTGGGTGCGACGCACGAGGCGGCCACGTCGGGGCGCATCCCCAGCGGTCCATGGAGCATGATGTATTGGTACGGGTGCGACACCAACATGCACCCGGTGGCACCGTCCACCTTCAGTTGCCTGCGTTACTCGCCGCCAACGAGCGGGCGATTCGCTCCTACATGCGCCACGGCCCGGTGAGCGAGCGGGAGGACGTCTGGCTGGAGCGGCGCTGAGGCTGGGGCGGGACAGTGGCCGCAAACCCCGGCGGGCGCTACACTTTCGGTCTTCATTCCCCACCCGCGACCCGAGGTAGAGATGTTCCCCAAGGATGCAACGATCGCCGGCTATGACGACGAACTCGCCAGGGCCATCGCCGACGAGACCCGTCGCCAGGAAGATCACGTCGAGCTGATCGCCTCGGAGAACTACGCCAGCCCCCGCGTCATGGAGGCCCAGGGCTCGTCGCTGACCAACAAGTACGCCGAGGGCTATCCGGGCCGGCGCTACTACGGCGGCTGCGAGTACGTGGACATCGCCGAAAAGCTGGCCATCGAGCGCCTGAAGAAGCTGTTCGGGGCGGATTATGCCAACGTGCAGCCGCATTCCGGCTCGCAGGCCAACCAGGCGGTGTACTTCGCGCTGCTGCAGCCGGGCGACACCATCCTGGGCATGAGCCTCGCCCACGGCGGTCACCTGACCCACGGTGCCAAGGTCAACTTCTCCGGCAAGATCTTCAACGCCGTGCAGTACGGCATCGACGCCGAGACCGGCCTGGTCGACTACGACGAGATCGAGCGCCTGGCGCTCGAGCACAAGCCGAAGATGGTCGTGGCCGGCTTCTCCGCCTATTCGCAGGTCATGGACTGGGCGCGCTTCCGTGCCATTGCCGACAAGGTGGGCGCCTACCTGTTCGTGGACATGGCGCACATCGCCGGCCTCGTCGCCACGGGCCACTACCCCAGCCCGATCGACCACGCGCACGTGGTTACGTCCACCACGCACAAGACCCTGCGCGGTCCCCGCGGCGGCATCATCGTGGCCAAGGGCCTGGGCGAGGACATCGAGAAGAAACTGCAGTCCATCGTGTTCCCCGGCATCCAGGGCGGCCCGCTGATGCACGTCATCGCGGCCAGGCCGTGGCTTTCAAGGAAGCGCTGGAGCCCGAATTCAAGGAGTACCAGGGCCAGGTGGTGAAGAACGCCAAGGCCATGGCGAAGACGCTGATCGAACGTGGTTACAAGGTCGTTTCCGGCGGTACCGAGAACCACCTGATGCTGGTCGACCTGATCGGTCGCGAGGTCACCGGCAAGGATGCGGAAGCGGCCCTCGGCAAGGCGCACATCACGGTCAACAAGAACGCCGTGCCGAACGACCCACGCTCGCCGTTCGTTACCTCCGGCCTGCGTGTGGGCACGCCGGCGATCACCACCGCGGCTACAAGGAAGCGGACACGATCGAGCTGACCCAGTGGATCTGCGACGTGCTGGATGCCCCGGCGACGCGACCGTCATCGCGGCGGTGCGCGAGAAGGTCACGGCGCAGTGCGCCCGTTTCCCGGTCTACGGCTGATCGATGCACTGTCCGTTCTGCCAGCATGAAGACACCCGCGTCATCGACTCACGGCTCACCGAAGACGGGAGCACGGTGCGTCGTCGACGCGAGTGCCCCCAGTGCGGCGAGCGTTTCAATACCTTTGAGACGGCCGAGCTGAAGCTGCCGGCGATCGTCAAGTCCGGCGATCGTCGCGAGCCGTTCGACGAGCACAAGTTGCGTGTGAGTTTCGAGCGCGCCCTGCAGAAGCGCCCCGTGGCCAGCGACGCGGTGGACACCGCGATGCGCGCCGTCATCAACGACCTTCGCCGCCTCGGCGAGCGCGAGGTACCGTCGCGCCAGGTCGGCGAACTGGTGATGCGGGAGCTGAAGGAACTCGACCAGGTGGCCTACGTGCGTTTCGCCTCGGTGTACCGCCGCTTCGAGGACGTGCACGCCTTCCGCGAGGAGATCGAGAAACTCGAGCGCGACCTCCCGTCGATCGAAGGCTGCAACTGCCGCTGCTGGACGCGGCCAGGCGCGGGCGCAAGGGCTGAGCATGTCGCGCCCGTTCTTTCCCGCCATGGATCACCTGCACATGGCGCACGCGTTGCGCCTGGCGGAGCGCGGCCTCGCTACCACCCAGCCAACCCGCGCGTGGTTTGCGTCATCGCCCGGGGCGAGACCGTGCTCGGCACAGGCTGGCATGCGCGCGCCGGTGAGCCGCACGCGGAAGTGTTCGCCTTGCGCGAGGCCGGTGCCTCGGCGCGTGGCGCCACGGCCTACGTCACCCTGGAGCCCTGCGCGCACCACGGTCGCACGCCGCCGTGTGCCGATGCCCTGATCGCGGCGGGCGTCGCCCGGGTGGTCGTCGCGCACGAAGATCCGTTCGAACAGGTCGACGGCGCCGGTATCGAAAAACTGCGCGCGGCCGGCATCGGCGTGCAGGTGGGCCTGATGCGCGACGCCGCGCACGAACTCAACATCGGCTTCTTCAGCCGTATCCAGCGCGGTCGTCCCTGGGTACGCGTGAAGCTGGCGATGAGCCTCGACGGCCGCACCGCCCTGGCCGACGGTACCTCCAAGTGGATTACCGGCGAGGCCGCCCGCGCCGATGTGCAGCGCTGGCGTGCCCGGTCCTCGGCCATTCTCTCCGCGAGCGGTACCGTGCTGGCCGACGACCCGCAACTGACCGTTCGCCTGCCTGACAGCCCCGAGGGGGTCCCCCCCCTGCGCGCCATCGTCGATACCGCGCTGCGTACGCCTGCCGGTGCCCACGTGCTGGACGGCACGGCGCCCACGCTGGTGTTCCATGCCACGGATGCGAACGTACCGGTCCATCTGGCCGATGTGGCGCGCGCGGCGGTACGTCGTGACGACCACGGCGGCCTCGACCTGCGTGCCGTGCTGCACGAGCTGGCCGGGCGCGACGTGAACGAGGTGCACGTCGAGGCTGGCCCGGTGCTGTGCGGTGCGTTGCTTGCAGCGGGGCTGGCCGACGAGCTTCTGGTCTACGTCGCGCCGGTGCTGCTCGGCAACAGCGGGCGCCCGATGCTCCACCTGCCGCCGCTCGACGACATGGCCTCGCGCTGGCGCCTGCATACGGTGGACCGGCGGCAGGTGGGCGACGACATGCGGTTGCAGCTGCGGCCGGCGTGAAGACCTACCCCCATGTCCACTGGGGCATCGTCGGCTGCGGTGCGGTCACCGAGACCAAGAGCGGCCCGGCGTTTGCAGCGGTGGACGATTCGTCGCTGGTCGCCGTGATGCGGCGTGACGGCGACAAGGCGCGCGATTATGCGTCGCGTCACGGGGTGCCTCGCTGGTACGACGACGCGGCGGCGCTGATCGCCGATCCTGGCGTGGACGCCGTCTACGTCGCCACGCCGCCGTCCAGCCATCGTGAGTACGCTCTCATGGCCATCGCCGCGGGCAAGCCGGTGTACATCGAGAAACCGATGGCGATGGACCACGCGAATGCACGGCGATCCTGCAGGCCGCGCGGGCGGCCGACGTGCCCGTCTTCGTGGCCTATTACCGGCGCGCGCTGCCGCGCTTCCTGCGCATCGCCGCGCTGTTGGCCGAGGGCGCGATCGGCACGCCGCGCCTGGTCGACGTGCTGTTGCACCATCCGCTCGAAGCACGTTACCGCGACCCGGCCAACCTGCCCTGGACGGTGCGCCCCGAGCTTTCCGGCGGCGGCATCTTCGTGGATATCGGTTGCCACACGCTGGACATCCTCGACTTCCTGCTCGGCCCCATCGTCGAAGCGCGTGGCATGGCCGGACACCAGATGGGCGTTTATCCGGCCGAGGACGCCGTCGCCATGGCCTTCCGTTTCGGCAGCGGGGTACTGGGTACGGGCCTGTGGAACTTCGGTGCCCACCGGCGCGAGGATCGCGTGGAGATCGTCGGCGATCGCGGCCGGCTGGTCTTCGCCACCTTCGGTGACGGGCCGATCGAACTCGAGGCCAGCGATCGATACGAAACTATCCACGTGGCCAATCCGCCGCACATCCAGCAACCGTTGATCGCCACCATCGTCGCGACGCTGACCGGCAAGGGGGCCTGCCCCTCCATGGGCGACTCGGCGGCGCGTACCAGTCGGGTGATGGACCAGGTGCTCAGGGGCGACCCGCTGCCGCCCTGACCGTTGCAATCGGCCATTCAGGCCACATGCTATTCTCAGCCGGCTGCTTTCCTCGGGAAGCGGCCTCCACAGCGTCTTCAGGGCGGGGTGCAATTCCCCACCGGCGGTAGGCTTCCGTGAGGAAGCAAGCCCGCGAGCGCTCCCGGTCCTGCCGGGAGGTCAGCAGATCCGGTCCGATGCCGGAGCCGACGGTCACAGTCCGGATGAAAGAAGACGGCGTTCGCACGTCCCTGGCGGGGCGGGCGGCGCCATGCGCCTTGGGGCGTTTTTCGCTCACCCCCGCGGGAAACGTTTCATGAAAATCCAGTACCTTCTTGCCGTCTTCCTGCCGGGAGGCCGCTGACATGTTCACCGGCATCATCCAGGCCGTCGGCCGCATCGCGCGGCTGGAACCGCGCGGCGGCGACGTGCGCCTCGTCGTCGACACCGCTCCCCTCGACATGACCGATGTCGCCCTGGGTGACAGCATCGCCGTGTCCGGCGTATGCCTCACCGTGGTGGCTTTCGACGCCGCCAGCTTCGCGGCGGATGTCTCCAACGAAACCCTGGCGCACACTACGCTCGGCAAGCACAGGCCGGCGATCCGGTGAACCTTGAGAAAGCCCTGCGCCTGGCCGACCGCCTGGGCGGGCACATGGTCTCGGGGCACGTGGACGGCGTAGGCAAGGTGGTCTCCGTGGTACCCGACGGCCGCTCCTCGCGCTGGACCTTCGAGGTGCCCGGCGACATAGCCCGCTACATCGCCCATAAGGGCTCCGTCTGCATCGACGGCACCAGCCTCACGGTGAACGAGGTCGGGGGTAACCGTTTCGGAGTGAACCTTATTCCCCATACGGTGGCACATACGGCTTTCGTCGCCCGGCGACCCGGCGACGCCGTGAACATCGAGGTCGACGTCGTCGCGCGCTATGTCGAGCGGCTGCTCACCGGCGGCGATGCCCCGCGCCTCGACGAGGCTTTCCTGAAACAGCACGGCTTCGCCTGAGGAACCGCCCCGCATGTCCTTCAACACCATCCCCGAGATCCTCGAGGACCTCCGGCAAGGCCGTATGGTCGTCATCCTCGACGACGAAGACCGTGAGAACGAAGGGGACATCGTCATGGCCGCCGAGAAGGTGCGGCCGGAAGACGTCAACTTCATGGTCCGCGAGGCGCGCGGACTGCTGTGCCTCACGCTGACCGAGCGACACACCCGGCAGCTGGGGCTGAAGCCGATGGTCAGCGACAACACGTCGCCCTACCACACCAACTTCACCGTTTCGATCGAGGCGGCCGAGGGCGTCACCACCGGCATCTCCGCACAGGACCGCGCGCACACGATCCGCGTGGCCGCCGCGAAGGACGCCAAGCCCGCGGACATCATCATGCCCGGGCACATCTTTCCGCTGACCGCGCAGGCGGGCGGCGTGCTGATGCGTGCCGGGCATACCGAAGCCGGCTGCGACCTGGCCGCACTGGCCGGGCTGGAGCCTTCGTCGGTGTTGATCGAGATCCTTCACGACGACGGCTCCATGGCCCGCCGACCGGAACTGGAAGTGTTCGCGGCAAAGCATGGCCTGAAGATCGGCAGTATCGCCGACCTGATCCGTTACCGCCTGGAAACCGAGAAGACGGTGGAGCGCGTGTACGAGGAAGACGTGGACACCGAGTTCGGTCCCTTCCGGCTGGTCGCCTTCCGCGACGCCATCCGCAGCGGCCTGCACTTCGCGCTGACACGGGGTGACGTGGGCGACGGCGAACCGGTGCTGACGCGGGTGCATGTGCGCACACGCTTTCGGACGTGCTCCACCTCCGTCGTGACGACCTCGGCCAGACCGTGACCGATGCGCTGCGACGCATCGACGAAGCGGATCGTGGCGTGCTGGTCGTGCTTTCGGGCGAGGACAGCGCCAACGCGCTGCTGGTCGCCTCAAGCGCGATGTGGTTCCGACGCCGGCCCCGCGGGACGACCAGGAGTGGCGACAGCTCGGGCTGGGTGCCCAGATCCTGGCCGACGTGGGTGCCCGGCGCCTGCGCGTCATGGGTACCCCGCGCCGCTTCGTCGGCATTGCCGGCTTCGGCCTGGAAGTGGTGGAGCAGGCAGGCTGATCCATCCGCGGTTTGCCATCGACACCGCGACCCTCTATTGCTACCGCCCTGTGCCACGACCCCGCGAGACCATGCTTCCGACCTACGACATCCGCCTCATCGCCCCTTCCGGTTACCCGCAGTCCGCCGAAGCCATGCGCCGGGCATCGCCCGTCTGGAGGCCGCCGGTCATCGCGTGACCGGCCAGGACGTGCTCGCGCGACGCGTGCTGCGCTTTGCCGGCAGCGACGCCGAACGCGCCGCCGATCTCAACGCGCTGGCCGATCCCTCGCGCGAGCTTCCCGACATCGCCCTGGCGATCCGCGGCGGCTATGGCGCGCACCCGCTGTTGCCCCTGCTCGACTACGACGGGCTGGGCCGCCGCCTGCGTGGGGCACCCGTGGCGCTGGTGGGCCTGAGCGACTTCACCGCGGTGCAGTGCGCGCTGTATGCGAAGAGCGGCGTGGTTACGCTGGGCGGGCCCATGCTGGCGGCGATTTTGGCGCGGCCAGCCTCGATGCCCCCACCTGGGACCACTTCTGGGCGACGCTGGCGGCGGAGGAAGGCGAGGCGACGTGGGATGCGCCGGAAACCTCGGACATCCACGTGGAAGGCATCCTCTGGGGCGGCAACCTGGCCATGCTGGCCGGGTTGGCCGGCACGCCATATTTCCCGTCGATCGACGGCGGCATCCTCTACGTGGAGGATCTGGCCGAGCCCCCGTATCGCGTGGAGCGCATGCTCTACCAGCTGCTGCACGCCGGCGTGCTGCGTCGCCAGGCGGCATTGGTGGTGGGCGACTTCATCAACTACCGGGTGACGGAATACGACAACGGCTACGACGTGGACGTGGCGCTCGACCGCATCGCCGCCGCCAGCGGCGTGCCGGTCGTCCGCGGGCTGCCCTTCGGCCATGGCCCGCGCAAGTTCACCCTGCCGTTCGGCGCACCGGGTCGGCTGCATGTGGCCGCCGGACAGGCCCGCCTCACGTTTACCGGCCACCCACGGCCTAAAACCTCGTAAAATACCCGGCCGCCCGGCGGCCGTTTCGCCACAGGACATGCGTACATGAAGATCATCGAAGGCGATTTCGCCACCCCGAAGGGCCGTTTCGCCATCGTCGCGGGTCGTTTCAACAGCTTCGTCGTCGAGCCGCTGATCGAAGGCGCGCGCGATACCCTGGTCCGCCACGGCGTGAGCGACGACGCGATCGACCTGATCCGCGTGCCCGGCGCCTGGGAGATCGCACAGGCCGCCTACAAGGTCGCCGGTGCCGGCGGTTACGCGGCCGTGATCGGCCTGGGCGCGGTCATCCGTGGCTCCACGCCGCATTTCGACTACGTGGCCGGTGAGGCCGCCAAGGGCCTTGGCCAGGCCGCTTATGCCTCGGGTGTGCCGGTGGCGTTCGGCGTGTTGACCACCGACAGCATCGAGCAGGCGATCGAACGTGCCGGTACCAAGGCCGGTAACAAGGGCAGCGACGCGGCCATGGTCGCCATCGAGATGGCCAATCTCTATACGAAGCTGGCCCGATGAACACGCCTCCGCACGGGATCGACCTGGCGGCGCGTTCCCCGCGCGCCGTCGTGCGCTGCAGGCGCTTTACGCGTGGCAGGTGGGCGGTGCCAAGATGGGCAACGTCATCGAGCAGTTCCGCCACGAGCAGGACATGGTGGTGGCCGACCTCGAATACTTCGAGGACATCCTGCGCGGTGTCGAGCAGCACGTGAAGGAACTCGACGACGGCATCAAGCCGTTCGTCGATCGCGAGGTCGCACAGATCGATCCGATCGAACTGTCCGCCCTGCGCATGGGCGCCTACGAGCTGAAATACCGTCCGGACGTTCCCTACCGCGTCGTCATCAACGAGGCGGTGGAAGCCACCAAGCGTTTCGGCGCCGATCATGGCCACAGCTATGTGAACGGTGTCCTCGACAAACTCGCGACGCATTGGCGTACGGCCGAGAAGCGATCCTGAGCCCACCGCGAATCCCCGCGGGACAAGGAACCTGCATGGAATTCGACCTGATCGACCGCATCCGCCGTCACACCAGTGTCCATCGCGACGACGTGCTGACGGGGATCGGCGACGACACGGCCGTGGTGGCCGTGCCCGCCGGGCGCGAACTGGCGATCGCGGTGGACACGTTGGTGGAGGGCGTCCATTTTCCGCCGGGCACCGATCCGGCGGACATCGGCTGGAAAGCGTTGGCGGTAAACCTTTCCGACCTGGCCGCCATGGGGGCCACGCCTGCCTGGGCCCTGCTCGCGCTGACCACGCCCGACGGCGACGAAGCCTTCTTCGACGGTCTGGCCCGCGGTTTTGCCGAACTGGCCACGCCGTATCGCCTCGCGTTGATCGGTGGCGACACCACGCGTGGACCGTTGACGGTCACCGTGGCGGTTCATGGTTTTATCGCGCCGGGCGAAGCGTTGCTGCGGTCCGGCGCGCGCGTGGGCGACGTGGTGATGGTCACCGGTACGCTCGGCGACGCGGCAGCCGGCCTGCGCTGCCTTGAGGAAAACGACATCACGCCCTATGCCGGCATGATCGAGCGCCTGAACCGCCCGGTGCCGCGCGTATCGGCCGGGCAGGCATTACGCGGGGTGGCCACCGCCTGCATCGATATCTCCGACGGACTGGTGGCCGACCTCGGTCACATCTGCACGGCCAGCGGCGTGGGTGCGTCCATCGACGCCGCGTTGCTACCGCGATCGTCCGCGCTGCTGACCCATTTCGACGAGGCCGACGCGCAGGACTTCGCACTGGGCGGCGGCGACGACTACGAACTGTGCTTCACCGTGCCCGCCGACCAGGCGGCCGAGGTGGGTGCCGTGCTTTCGCGGCTCGGCTGCGGCGCCACGCGCATCGGGCGCATCGTCGAAGGCGCGGGCGTCCGGGTGGTGGATGCCGTGGGCGAAACACTCGCGCCCGCGCGCAGCGGCTGGAACCACTTCGCGGCATGAGCACCAAGTACGTCCTCGATCCGGCCGATCGCCGCCGCCTGCTGGCCTCGCCGGCGGGATGGCTGGCCTGCGGATTCGGATCGGGGCTGACGGCGAAAGCGCAGGGTACGTTCGGTTCGGCGGCGGCGATCCTGCCGTGGTCGCTCCTGCGCGACCTGTCGCCGTTCGCGTGGCTGGTCATCCTGCGGCGAGCTTTGCGGTGGGCGTGTGGGCGTGCGAGATCGCCGGGCGCATCCTCTCGGCGTGGCCGACCATCGCAGCCTGGTCTGGGACGAGTTCGTCGGTCAGTGGATCGCCTTGCTGCCCGCACTCCTTGCCCCCTGGTGGGCGGTGGTGGCCGGATTCGCCCTGTTCCGCCTTTTCGACGTCGTGAACCCTGGCCGATCGCATGGTTCGATCGCCGGGTGAAGGGTGGCCTGGGTGTCATGCTGGACGATGTGATCGCCGGTATCGTCGCCGCCGCCGTGCTCTGGCTGGTCCTCTTCTTCGTTCGCTAGGAATCTTTCGATGGAATACCGCCGCCTGGGTTCGACCGGCCTCAAGCTTTCCGCGCTGTCCTTCGGCGCATGGGTGACGTTCGGCCGGCAGGTGGGGCGCACGCAGGCCCGCGAGCTGATCGCGCTGGCCTACGACCGTGGCGTCAACTTCTTCGACAACGCCGAGACCTACAACGCGGGCGACGCCGAGCGCCTCATGGGCGACGTGATCGCCGACCTGCACCTGCCGCGCGATGCGTATACGGTGTCGAGCAAGGTCTACTTCGGCGCGGTGCGCGACCCGAAACCCACCCAGCGCGGCCTGTCGCGCAAGCACGTGTTCGATGCGTGCCACCAGGCGTTGCAACGCCTGCGCGTGGATTACCTCGACCTGTACTTCTGCCACCGTGCCGACCCGGATACGCCGATTCTGGAAACGGTGCTCGCCATGGATGCCCTGGTCCGGCAGGGCAAGGTCATGTACTGGGGCACCAGCGAATGGACGGCCGCGCAGATCGAGGAAGCACATCGCGTGGCCCACGAGCACCACCTCATCGCGCCGTCGATGGAGCAGCCGCAGTACACCTGCTGCATCGCGAGCGCTTCGAACGGGAATACGCACCGCTGTACGAACACTACGGCATGGGCACCACCATCTGGTCGCCGCTGGCGTCGGGACTGCTGACGGGCAAGTACAACGACGGGGTGCCGGACGATTCGCGTCTGGGCCAGCCAGGCAACGCCTGGCTGCGTGACGAGAAGCTCGCGAACGACGGAACGTGGCTGCCCATCGTTCGTGCCCTGGCGCCGATAGCCGCCGACCTCGGCCTGCCGCTGGCCACGATGGCGCTGGCCTGGTGCCTGAAGAACCCGCATGTATCCACGGTGATCCTCGGCGCCAGCCGCACGTCGCAGCTGGAAGCCAACCTCGGGGCACTGGATGCGGTGTCCCTGCTGGACGACGAGGTGATGCGCCGGATCGACGGCGTACCGGGTCAGAGGTCGCCGTAGAGCGCCTGTAGCGCGGCGATGGCGGCCAGGCCCGCGGTCTCCGTGCGCAGGATGCGTGGGCCCAGCCGCAGGCCGGTGAAACCGTGGGCGGCCAGTGCCGTGCGATCACGCTCGCCGAACCGCCCTCCGGTCCGATGGCGATTAGGGCAGGGCCGGCGAGGGCAAGCTCCCCGGGACGCCGCGTGCCCTCGGGCAGCAGGGCGAGCCGCATGGCGCTGTCGTCGCCGAGCGCGCGCAACCAACTCGCCATCGGTGTGGCCGCGTCCACCTGCGGCACCCGCGCGCGTCCGGATTGTTCGCAGGCACTGGCCGCCACGGCGCGCCAGTGCAACAGGCGCTTTTCGCCGCGTGCGGCGTCCAGTTTCACCTCGGACCGCTCGGTGAGGATCGGCACGATGCGGGTGACGCCGAGTTCGGTCGCCTTCTGCACGATCAGGTCCATCTTCTCGCCGCGCGCCACGCCCTGCACCAGCGTCAGCGCGAGCGGCGATTCGTTGTGCACGGGACGACCTTCGCCCACGCGTGCCACCACCTCACGCTTGCCGACGCTGGCCAGCGTGGCATCGAATTCCATGCCGTCGTCGCCGGAGAACAGCACCACCGGCGCACCGGGTTCCAGGCGCACACACGGGCCACATGCTCGCCCGCCTGGGCGGGCAGGGTCACGTCCTGCCCGCTGGCCAGCGGCATGTCGACATGGATGCGAATGCTGCGCATGGTGGCGTCCCTCGGTGGCAAACCGCCATTGTAGCGACGGTGCGCCGCCGCTAGCGGGTGGCGGCGTCGATGCCCGCGATGGCGGTGTCGACCATGAAGTCGATCTCGTCTTCCGTGATGGCGTAGGGCGGCATGAAGTACACGATGTCGCCCAGCGGACGCAGCAGCGCGCCGTGGGCCAGGCCGTGGCGGTACACGCGCAGGCCGCGGCGGTCGCCGGCCGGGAACGGCGTACGCGTCGCCTTGTGCGCCACCATTTCCACGGCGGCGATCATCCCGGTCTGGCGCACCTGCGCCACGTGCGGATGGTCCGCGAGCGGGGCGATCCGTTGTGCCATGCGGGCGGCCAGCACGCGATTGCGCTCCAGCACGGGATCGTCGCGGAAGATGCCCAGCGTGGCCGTGGCGGCCCGGCAGGCCAGTGGGTTGCCGGTGTAGCTGTGCGAGTGCAGGAAGGCCTTGCCCGCCGCATATTCCGCGTAGAACGCCTGGTACACGTCCTGCGTGGTGAGCACCGCCGACAGCGGCAGGAAGCCGCCGGTGAGACCCTTGGACAGGCACATGAAATCGGGCGAGACGCCGGCCTGCTCGCAGGCGAACAAGGTGCCCGTGCGGCCGAAACCCACGGCGATCTCGTCGGCGATGAAGTGCACGTCGAACGCGTCGCACAGGGCACGCAACCCGGTGAGGTAGGACGCGTCGTACATGCGCATGCCGCCGGCGCATTGCACCAGCGGCTCGACGATCACCGCGCAGGTTTCGTGCGCGTGGCGTTCGAGGATGGCGCGCATCTGCGCGAGGCGGCGGGTAGCGATCTCGCGCGGCGTTTTCGCCCGGCTCGCCTTCGTAGGTGTCGGCCGAGGGAGCGAGCTCCGGCGTCAGCAGCAGCAGGGGCATAGGTTTTCCGGTACAGCGCCACATCGCTGACCGAGAGCGCGCCCAAGGTCTCGCCGTGGTAGCTACCGGTGAGCGCGATGAAACGGGTCTTTTCGCCGTGGCCCCGGTTGAGCCAGTAGTGGAAGCTCATCTTCAGCGCCACCTCGATCGCCGCGGAGCCGTTGTCGGCCAGGAACACGCGATCCAGGCCGGGTGGCGTGATGCGCACCAGCTCCTCCGCCAGTTCCACGGCGGGGGCATGGGTGAACCCCGCGAAGATCACGTGTTCCAGCGTGTCCAGCTGGTGCTTCACCGCGCTGGCGATGCGGGGTTCCGCATGGCCGAACAGGTTGGTCCACCAGGAACTGACGGCATCGAGGTAACGCCGGCCATCGGTGCCGACCAGCCATGCCCCTTCGCCGCGTGCGACGGGTACCATGGGCAGGGTTTCGTGGTCGTGCATCTGGGTGCACGGGTGCCAGAGGACGGAAAGGTCGCGCGCGACGAGCGTGTCGGCCGCCTGGGAAGCGAAAAGGGCATCGGTCATCCGCCCATCATCGCCCCGGGCACGCCGTGCCTCAAGTGAGGAGTTTCGAGGTGATGGTTTGAAATGGCTGCGTCGGGTCGCCCTGGGCATCGTCGTGCTGCTGCTTGCCGGCGCCTGTTCTATTGGTTCCTGCCTGCCAGCGTGGCCGTGCCGCTGTTCGCCTCGCGCGCGAAGGGCGTGGTAATGGACGACCTGTCGGGCACCCTCTGGGAGGGACGCGCCGGCCGCATCACGGCGCGTGACGGCCGCGAACTCGGCCAGGGCACCTGGCGCCTTGGCCGTGATGCCATCTTCGGCCGTATCCACCTGCAACTGCACATGGACGGGCGGGCGGGCGCTTCGACGGGCACCTGGAGCGTACCGAGCCCGATACCGTGCACTGGACCGGCGTCGATTTCCGGTTGGACGCGGCGGCGCTGGCCGGTCCGGCCTCCCCGCAGGACCTGGCCCCCCTGGGCGTCGTCGAAGGACACATCCGAAGGCCGACCTCCAGGGCAACTGGCCGCTGGTGCTGGATGCGGTCATTCGATGGCGGGCCGCGGCCGTGCGCACGCCGGAAGGCGTCGTGACCCTCGGCGACCTGGCGCTGCAAGCGACCAGCGTCGGCGGCGTGCTGCGTGCCACGCTGGCCGACGACGGCAAGGGACCGCTGGCCGCGAACGCGGCGCTTGCGGCCTCACCGCTGGGCTGGCGCCTCGAAGGCCGCCTGGCGCCGCGCGCCCCCGACACAGCGCTTTCGCATCTCATCGCACGTTTCGGCCCGCCGGGCCGCGACGGTGCCGTCACCCTCCAACGCAAGGCCGGGCTCGCGCCCGCGAACACGCCATGACCGATACCCTCGACGCCGCACTGGCGGCTGCCCAGGAGGCCGCCCAGGCTGCGGCCGAGATCATCCTGCATTACTGGCGCTCGGGCGTGGAAGTGATCGTCAAGGGCGACGACACCCGGTGACCGCCGCCGATCGCGAAGCCGAGATGGCGATCCGCGGCATCCTGGCCGCGGCCCTGCCGGAAGCGGGCATCTACGGCGAGGAATACGGCGCGGACGACACCTCGCGCGAGTACCTCTGGCTGGTGGACCCGCTGGACGGCACCAAGAGTTTCGTCCGCCGCACGCCGTTCTTCTCCACGCAGATCGCGCTGATGCATCGCGGCGACCTGGTGCTGGGCGTGTCCTCGGCTCCCGTTTACGGCGAGCGCATGTGGGCCGTGCGGGGTCGCGGCGCCTTCCTCGGTGGCGAGCCGGTCCGCGTGGCCCCCACCCCCCGGATGGCGGAGGCATCCATCTCGACGGGCAACGTCAGGACGCTTACGGCCGACCGCCGCTGGGATGCGCTGGGTGGCCTGATCCGCGACAGCAACCGCATTCGTGGCTACGGGGATTTCTGCCACTACCACCTGCTGGCGCGCGGCTCGCTCGACCTGGTCATCGAGTCGGACGTGAATATCCTGGACATCGCCGCGCTGTCGGTGATCGTGACCGAAGCCGGCGGTGTCTTCACCGACCTGTCCGGTGCCGCGCCCGGACTGGACACGCGCAGCGTGCTGGCCGGCACCCCCGCGATTCATGCCGAGGCGCTGGTCCGGCTCACCGACGGTACAATCGACCGATGAACAAACGCCCGACGATCCTTGCAACGCGCGATACGTCCACCACGCACTTCCGTCACGCGGAGGAGGTGGACCTGGAGTTCTCCAACGGCGAGCGCCGCACCTTCCAGCGCCTGAAAAGCAGCGGCCACGGCGCCGTGCTCATCGTGCCCATGCAGGATGCGGAAACGGTGCTGCTGGTGCGCGAATATAGCGTGGGTGTCGACCACTACGAGCTGGGCGCGCCCAAGGGTCGCATGGACCCCGGCGAAACCGTGGAGGAGGGCGCCAACCGCGAATTGAAGGAAGAAGTGGGCTTCGGTGCGCGCAAGCTCACCTTCCTGGGCACGCTGTCGCTTTCTCCCGCCTACATGACCCATCGCATCCACGTGGTGCTGGCCGAAGACCTCTATCCGGAACGCCTGCCGGGCGACGAGCCGGAAGAACTGGAAGTCATGCCCTGGCGCATGGACAACCTGCACGAACTGATCGCCCGCGAGGATGTCACCGACGGTCGCTCCATCGCCGCGCTGTTCATGGCCCGGGAATATCTCGCGCCGGCCGTTACACGCCGGCATGACCGCCACGCACGCGGATTGGCTCGACCCGGTCTGCGCGATCGCGCGTGACGCCGCCGACGCCATCCTGGCTATCTACGCGCACGATTTCGAAGTGGTGCGCAAGGATGACGATTCGCCGGTGACCGCCGCGGATCTCGCCGCGCAACGCGTCATCGCCGAGGGGCTGAACGCGCTCGCCCCGGGTGTTCCCGTCATCTCGGAAGAAGCGCTGGCCGCGCCGTGGTCCGTGCGCCGCACATGGCGCCGCTATTGGCTGGTCGATCCCCTGGACGGCACCCGTGAATTCGTCAAGCGCAACGGCGAGTTCACGGTCAACATCGCGCTGGTCGAGGACCACCGCCCGGTGCTTGGCGTGGTACTGGTCCCGGTCTCCGGCGATCTGTATGCCGCGGTGTCCGGCGGCGGTGCGTGGCGCCAGCGCACGGCGGGTGCGCCGCGCGAGGCGTTGGTCACGCGGCCGGCCAACGGGCTGCTGATGGTCACCGGCAGCCGCTCCTACGGCACCGGTCGCACCATGACCCTGCTGGATCGCCTGGGCCCGCACGAGACCTTCGCCCTGGGTTCGTCGCTGAAGTTCTGCGTCATCGCCCGCGGCGAGGCGGATATCTACCTGCGCCTGGGCGCCACCTCGGAGTGGGACACGGCCGCGGCGCAATGCGTGCTCGAGGAAGCCGGGGGCGCGGTACTCGACCTGGCGGGCGCCCGTTCCGTTACAACACGCGCGATTCGCTGATCAACCCCGAGTTCATCGCCTGCGGCGACACCACGGTGGACTGGGCGGCGCGCCTGATCGATCCGGAGGACATGGCATGACAGCTCCGTGGACGACCTCATCGCCATCATGGCGCGCCTGCGCGATCCCGTGGCCGGTTGCCCGTGGGACGTGAAGCAGGACTTCGCGTCCATCGCGCCGTACACCATCGAGGAAGCCTACGAGGTAGCCGACGCGATCGACCGCCATGACATGCACGACCTTCGCGACGAACTGGGTGACCTGCTGTTGCAAGTGGTATTCCACGCGCGCATGGCCGAGGAAGCCGGGCACTTCGCCTTCGGCGATGTGGTGCAGTCCATCTGCGAGAAGATGGTGCGTCGTCATCCGCACGTGTTCGCCGAGGTGACGCACGAAAGCGACGACGCCGCGCGCTCGCGCGACTGGGATCACCTGAAAGCGGAAGAGCGCCGCGTGAAAGGCGGCGACGACGCCAGTGCGCTCGCCGGTATATCGCACGGCCTGCCCGAATGGCAGCGCGCGGTGAAACTGCAGAAGCGTGCCGCCAACGTCGGCTTCGATTGGCCCGACCATCGGCCGGTGCTCGACAAGATCGTCGAGGAAATCGACGAGGTACGCTACGAATTCGACCACGGTGCCGACGAAGAACGCCTCGCCGACGAAATCGGCGACGTGCTGTTCGTCGCCGCGAACCTGGCCCGGCATGCGAAGGTGGACGTGTCGCGTGCGTTGCGCGGTGCGAACGCGAAGTTCGAACGCCGCTTCGCGGCATGGAAGCCATCGCCGCCGGTGAAGGCCGCACGCTGGCGTCGTACACGCTGGAAGAGCAAGAAGCCCTCTGGACCCGCGTAAAAACCATGTAGGAGCGCACGATGTGCGCGATCCCTCAGCCCTCATCATGCGAATGAGGCAAGATGTGGGTACAGGCGGGGGCTTGATGGACGGCGCGAACGGATGGACGATGCGGCATCATCGCTTTGTTGGCTTTTCGCGCACATCGTGCGCTCCTACAGCACAGCGTGCGCTCCTACGGCGCGGCGGTCGTAGGAGCGCACGATGTGCGCGATGCCTCTGGCTTATTTCGCGTCAGGCGTTTTCGCCGCCATCCGCTGCTGCATGTGCTGCCTGAAGGCCTCCATCTCCTGGTGGCGCTTCTGATCCTGGGCGAGGTTCTCGTCCAGGCTCTTGCGCAACGTGGCAATGGCCGCGTCCACGTTCTGCGGCTGCATCTGCGCGCGGGCCAGGTGACGGTAGGCGTAGTCGCGGACCATCGGGTTCTGCGACTTGGCCAACACCTCGTTGTAAAGCGCCGGCAATTCCTTCTGGCGGCCGGTGCTTACGTAAAGGCGCTCGAGCGAGCGGAGGTCGCCGATGACGCCGGCGTTTTCCATGCCGCCGTGCCGTGACGGCCCCAGCCGCCGCGATCGCCGCGGCCATGGTCGTCACCCTTGTTCCATTTCGGACCACCTTGCGGCCCCTGCGCGGTATTCGCGGGTGGCGCCATGCGCGCGGTGGGGGCGGGCGGCGCCTGGGGAGCGGCATCCTGCGCATACGCGAAGGCGGCCGAGCCGGCAAGGAGAGGGAAGCGGCACTGGCGAGAAGGGTCTTGCGTTGCATAGGGTATCTCCCGGTTGGACTTGCACGATGAAAAACGTGCCGCCCGGCGAGCCGTTGACCGGGCTGTTGTCGGCCGCTCAGCTTCGCGTGAAGGGCATTGCAACCTTTTTCGCGCGGGCGGCATCCATTCCTGGTTGCAACCCATCACTGAAGGGGATTCCCCATGCGTCACCTGGTTCTCGCCTCGCTCCTGCTGCTGCCCGCCGTCGCCCTGGCCGATAACGTGCCTTCCTGCGCGTTCCATGCGGACCGCAACCTCGATCTCGACCTCTCGGGCGTGCGCACCGTACGCTTCGTGGTCAACTCCTATGATCTGTCTGTCCAGGGTGGATCGGCCGCAGGCAAGGGCGCCCTCCGCGCAAGGCCTGCGGCTCCGATCAGAAGATTGTCGACAACCTGATCGTCACCCAGGAAAAGCGCGGCGACACGCTGGTGGTGGAACTGACCGAAAAGGACAAGTCCTGGTCGGGCGGCTGGGGCAATCACTACAGCTACCTAAAGGTCGACGCCTCGATTCCCGCCAGCCTGCCGGTGACGGTCGAAGCTGGCTCCGGCGACGTCAAGCTGCGCAACATTGCCTCGTTGGACACCGGCGCCGGGTCGGGCGATATCGAGGCATCCGACGTCAAAGGCCGTGCATGCGCGGATCGGATCGGGTGACCTCAAGCTCGACGGTACCGGCCCCGTCACCGTGGATTCGGTCGGTTCGGGCGATTTCACGGCCCGCCATGTGCAGGGTGACGTAAGGATCGGCACGATCGGCTCCGGCGATGCCAAGCTCATCGATGTGGATGGCAGCGTCGACGTGGGCACGATCGGCTCGGGCGATCTGGACGTCGATGGCGTGAAGGGCAACCTGACGTTGCGCGCGAAGGGCAGCGGCGACATCCAGCAGCATGGCGTCGCCGGCAAGGTGAGCGTGCCCGCCAGCAAGGACGATTGACCGCACGGCGGGACGCGGAGCATGCGGTGTCGTCCTGTACATCCAGGCGACACCGCGTAACGCTATGATCCCGCCCTCTTTGGCGGAATCCCTTCCATGACGTGGCTACCCGACTCGCTGCGCAACCTGCGTCGCGACGTGCTTTTCCTTGTGCTCCTGGCCGCCGCCGTGGCGTTCGCGGTAGCCCAGCCGTCACGGATCGCGGGCTGGCCCGGCCTGGTGGACTGGCCGACCATCGCCACCCTGACCGGCCTGCTGATCCTGACCAAGGCGGTGGAGCACAGCGGCGCGCTGAATGTCGCCGGCCGCTGGCTGATCGATCGAACCGCCACCCGACGGATCGCCGCCCTGGGCCTGGTCGCGCTGACCGCCCTGCTGTCCATGCTGCTGACCAATGATGTGTCGTTGTTTGTGATGGTGCCGCTCACACGCTCAGCATGTGCCGCATCGCCCGCATGCCGGCAACGCGCCTGGTGATTTTCGAGGCACTGGCCGTCAACGCCGGCTCGATGCTCACCCCGATCGGCAATCCGCAAAACCTGTTCCTGTGGCAGCAATGGGGCAATGGCTTCGGCGGGTTCGTCCTGGCCATGCTGCCGCTGGTGGCCATCGTGCTCGTGCTGCTGCTGGGGGTTACGGCGGTGGCGTTTCCTGCCGAGTCGCTGGAAGTGCACGACGGCACCGAGCATGCGGTGGAGCGGGGCCTGCTGGTCACCGCAGCGATCCTCTACGTGCCGTTCCTGGTGCTGGCGGACCTGCACCACGAGCTGTGGGCGCTGCTGGGCGTGCTGGCCGTGTTCCTGGTGTTCCGCCGCCGCGTGGTGGCCGCGATCGACTGGGGCCTGCTGCTGACGTTCGTACTCATGTTCATCGACCTGCGCATGCTGGCCGGCCTGGAGACGATCCGGTCGTTCATCGGCAGCTTGGCCTGATACGCCTTCGCACCTGTACGCCACGGGTGCGCTGGCCTCGCAGCTGGTCAGCAACGTGCCCGCGGCCATCCTGCTGGCGGAGTATTCGCACGACTGGCGCACCATCGCCTTCGGCGTGAACGTGGGCGGCTTCGGTTTCGTGCTGGGCTCGCTGGCCAACCTGATCGCCCTGCGCCTGCTGGGCGAGCGCAAGGCCTGGGCCACGTTCCACCTGTGGTCCGTGCCCTTCTTCATCGTCGTCGGCCTGATCGGCTGGGCGCTGTTGTAGGAGCGCGCGATGCGCGCGAACCCTCACGGGTGGCTAAGGCGAATGATGCTGAACACCAAATCGGGCGAGCGTTTTCAAACGCCCGACGAAGCCGGCTCTACCGGACGCAACGCTGGCCGGCGCGTTGGGTTGCGCATCACCTGCCATGGGAAGACGTGAGGGGTCGCGGACATCGTCCGCTCCTACACTCACTGATGCCGAACCTCGTCAGACGGGGCGGTTTCCCTGCGCACCCGTGTTGCTGTTGCCTTTGTCGTGTGCCTTGATGAAATCGCGTACGTCGGGGTACACCACCTCGCGCCAGCGGCGGCCGCTGAAGATGCCGTAGTGGCCGGCACCTTCGATGACGAGGTGCTTCTTGCGCTTCTTCGCAATGCCCTTGCACAGTCCGTGCGCGGCTTCCGTCTGGCCGGCACCCGAGATGTCGTCCAGCTCGCCCTCGATGGTGAGCAGGGCGGTGTCCTTGATCTTCGCCGGCTGCACCAGCTCGCCGTGGATCTCCCACGTGCCCTTGGGCAGGCGGTGCTCCTGGAACACGGTCTCGATGGTGTCGAGGTAATACTCTCCGCCGGCATGTCGAGTACCGCGTTGTATTCGTCGTAGAACTTGCGGTGCTGCTCGGCGTCGTCGAGATCGCCCTTGCGCAGGTTCTCGTAGAAATCCCAGTGCGACATGACGTGCCGGCTCGGGTTCATGGCGAGGAAGCCGGCGTGCTGCAGGAAGCCCGGGTAGACTTCACGGCCCGCGCCCGGGTACTGGTAGGGCACCTTGTGGATCAGCTGGTTGCGGAACCACGACAGCGGCCGCGTGGTGGCCAGGTTGTCGACGCTGGTCGGGCTCTTGCGGGTATCGATCGGTCCGCCCATCAGCGTGAGCGTGGCCGGGGTGGCCTCGCCACGTGCGGCCATCAGCGAGACGGCTGCCAGCACCGGCACGGTGGGCTGGCAGACCGACACCACGTGCGCACGGTGCACACCGACATGGCGGATGAATTCCTCGATGTACGCCACGTAGTCGGCAAGCGAGAACGAGCCGGCATCGAGTGGAATCATCCGTGCGTCCACCCAGTCGGTGATGTACACCTTATGGTCGCGCAGCAGCGTACGCACGGTATCGCGCAGCAGCGTGGAGTGATGGCCCGACAGCGGGGCGACCACCAGCACGGCGGGGTCGTTCTTCATCGTGTCGACCGTGGCCTGGTCGTCGGAGAAGCGCCTTGAACCGCTTCAGCGTGCAGAACGGCTTGGCCAGCGCCACCTGTTCCATGGCCACGTCATGCCCGTGGGCATGCACGCTGTGGATGTCGAACTGGGGTTTTTCGTAGGCCTTGCCCAGCCGGAACATCAACTCGTAACCCGCGGCGGCGCGGTCGGCGCCAGGCATGCGGGCAAACGGGCTGGCGGCATCGCCGAACATCTTCGCGCTGGCCTCGGCCAGTAGGTCAGCGGGCTGAGCATCGAGCGTTGCCATTCGTGCATGAGATAGAGCATGCCGATTCCGGAAGGGGGGGGAGGGTGGCGCATCATAACCAGTTGCGCCGCGCCATGTGTAAAGCCCCTGTTTTTGCTCGATTTAAGGGGTGGCCTTGCGGCAGACCAGCAGCACTTCGTCGACCCCGGGGCCGGTTCGAAGCCGGGCGTGAAGGCCAGCGCCTTCTGGAACCGGATGCCCAGCGGCATGAAAAACGCGGTTGTACCACCACATGGCGCGTGCCCGCTGATGGGTCAGGTACCACTGGCCCAGATCGAGCAGTTTCGACGACTTCGGCTGCATGCCGTAGACGGCGCTGCGCTCGATGGTGAAGCCATGACGGGCCAGCAGGTCGCGGATGGCGTCGGGCTCGTAACGGCGATAATGCCCCACGAAGTCGTCGAACGCCGTCCATGCCTCGGGGTGCAGCGGCACCGAGATCAGCAGCCGGGCGCCGGGTTCGGCCACGCGTGCCAGTTCGCCCAGGGCGCCCTCGTCATCCACCACGTGCTCCAGGATGTCGAAGGCGCAGACGAAGTCGAAACTGGCATCCCGAAAGGGCAGGGCGCCGATCATGGCGTTGGCCACCCGGGCGCCATGACGGCCCAGCTCGGCCAGGGCCGGGCGGCTGAGGTCGACGAACTGGGTGCCGTCCAGGGGCAAACGCGGACGCAGGCCCGGCGCGACCTCGAGCCGGCGGGTGGTCTGCGCCGTCAGCTCGGCGACCAGCGGCCAGGTGTTGAAGCGGTCCGGCGAGAACAGCTTTGCCTCGGACCACAGGGCGTCGTAGAAGCGCTTGTTGCTGCCGATCAGGTCGGCGTCGGTCCGCGTGGCCGTCGAGCCCGAGGTGAATGATGCGATGGTCATGCGTTACCTCGGGCGGGACGGGGAGTATCAGCGCAGGCGGGATAGTTCGCGTAGCAGGGGCAGGCGCCGGATGCGCACCGCGGTGGCGCGGAACACGGCGTTGGCCAGCGCGGGTGCCGCCGAGGGTACACCGATCACGCTGGCCCCGGTGGGCTCGGCCGTGGACGGCACGATCACCGTTTCCACCTCGTAGGGCAGCGGCTGCGTGGCCGCCATGGGGTAATCGCGGAAGCCGGTCTGCTGCACCTTGCCATCCTTCACCGTGATGGCCAGGTTGAGCGCGGTGGACAGCGCGTCCATGGTGGCACCCTGCAACTGGGCCTCGAGGCCCAGCGGATTGATCGCGCGGCCGACGTCGCCACGCAGACGGCGCGGTGGATGTCGATGCCGTCACCCGACGGCGCCACCTCGATGGCATGGGCCACATAGGCACCGAACACATACGAGCAGGCAATACCCAGGCCGTTCTCGCTGCGCAGCCAGCGGCTCCAGTCGATCTTCTCGGCGGCCAGCTTCAGCACGTTGGCCAGGCGGGCCGTGTCGATCGGGCCGCCACGACCGCTGTAGGGCAACTGCCGCCCCTCACCCAGCATGCCGAGGCGGAAATCCAGCGGATTCACTTTCAGCAGGTTGGCGATTTCGTCGATGAAGCTTTCCGACGCGAAGGTGGGTTGTGACGTCGGGGAGCCGCGCCATTCGCCGCGTGGCAGCTGCGACGGCAGCGGGTACCAGTCGCTGCGGAAGTTCGGCACGAGACCGGCCGGCAGCGCATCGGCCACCAGCTCGGACTGCCACAGGCGGTTGTCGGGCGTGTTGCTGCCCGCCAGCACCGACGGGCTCGCCATGCGCTGGTGCCAGCCGACGATGGCTTTCTTGCGGTCGATGAAGGCGTTGAGGCGATGCACGGCCAGGGGGCGGTAGTAGTCGTGCGCCAGGTCGTCGTCGCGCGTCCACAGCAGCCGGACCGGGCGGTTGCGGATCGCGTCGTCCTTTTTGGCCAGCGCCACCGCGACGGCCTCGGCGATGTAGTCCTGCTCGAGGCGCCGGCCGAACGCGCCGCCGCCACGCGGTACCTGGATGTCGATCTGGTCCGGCCGGAAGCCGGTCATTCGCTGGACCACCGCGTAGGCAGCGCGTGGCGACTGCGTGGCGGCGATGACGGTGATGCTGGTGTCCGGATCGAGGCGGACGACGCAGTTGGGCGTTTCTGCCGTAGCGTGGGCCACCCACGGCTGGAAATACGTGGCTTCGAGCGTGCGCGCGGCCTTCTTGCGGATGGCTGCGACGTCGCCGTCGCTGCGCACGGTGCTGGGCGTGGCGGCGTCGTCGCGAACAGTTCGAGGGCTTTCTGCTCGAGCGTGTAGCTGTTGGGCTCCGGCGTGGCACCCGGCTTCCACTTCACCTTCAGTGCGGCGCGTCCGGACAGGGCCGCCCAGGTGTCGCTCGCCAGACGGCGATGGCCGGCGCCTGTGGCGTGCCACCGGGCGCCTGGCCCTGCTCCGGCGTGATGTCGATGACGTCGTAGACGCCCTCGACCTTCTTCGCGGCATCGCGGTCTGCGCTGTCCAGCGTGCCGCCCGGGTAGGGGCAGCGCGCCAGTACGGCGACCACGGCATCGCCGACGGTATCGTCGATGGCGTAGCGCAGTTGCCCGGTCACGACGGCGCGCGCATCCACATCGCCTGCCGGCTGACCGATGAGACGGTACTGGTCGGTAGCCTTCAGCGGCGGCGGGGGGAGGCGCGTCCACCGACGCGGCGGCGGACGCAGGTCGGCATACGAGAGGCGGCGACCGTCACTGGCGATCACCGCGCCGTTCTCGCTGCGCAGTTGATCGGCAGGCAGGCCAAGCCGCCGTGCGGCGGCCTGCAGCAGCAACCAGCGGCCCAGCGCGCCGGCCTGGCGCAAATCCGCCCAGGCCGCAGGAATACTGGTGGCATCGCCGCTGCGCTGGCGTCCGTAGATGAAATCCGGCTCGCCGTTGCCCGAACGAACACCCAGGCCAAGCGGTTCGACGATGACCTGCGACCAGTCGGCATCCAGTTCCTCGGCGATGATCCGTGCCAGCGACGTGGCGGTGCCTT
This sequence comes from Leptodermis oblonga, assembly GCA_016801395.1. Classification (NCBI taxonomy): domain Eukaryota; kingdom Viridiplantae; phylum Streptophyta; class Magnoliopsida; order Gentianales; family Rubiaceae; genus Leptodermis; species Leptodermis oblonga. Next base: position 159,790 of record VMRK01000539.1, read on the forward strand.
CCCCGTTGTCCGGATCGCGTACGCCGATGTACACGCGGCCGTCCGCGGCCACGCGCAGGTAAGGGCCGACCTGCGCCCATGCATCGCCGAGCAGGCCAAGGGGGGGCGGACGATCGAGCGCTTCCGCCGTGCCGATGCCGATGACCAGCGCACCGGCGGTGCCGGCGGCGTATTTGAGGAAACGGCGACGGGACAGCCGGACTTCGCCGCTCATGCCTTGCCGTCCTTCATCGTGCCGGCCGCGCGCTTGATCGCCTTGCGTATGCGGCCGTAGCTGCCGCAGCGGCAGAGGTTGCCGATCTTGTCGATGTCGTCGTCGGAGGGGTTCTTCTGCCGGGAGAGCAGATCGACCGCCGCCATGATCTGGCCCGGCTGGCAGAAGCCGCACATGATCGCGTCTTCGTCGATCCAGGCCTGCTGCACGGGGTGCAGCTTGCCGTCCTTGCCGGACAGGCCTTCGACCGTGGTGACACGCTTGCCGGACAGCTTGGCCATCGGCACGTGGCAGGCCGCAACGGCGCGACCGTCGACGATCACCGTGCAGAAGCCGCAGTCACCCTGGTCGCAACCGTACTTGGCGCCGGTGAGGCGCAGCACGTCGCGCAGGTACCACAGCAGCGGCATGGCCTTGTCGCCGGTGTGCCGGTACGCTTGTCGTTGACGATGAGGTCGATGCCTTCACGTACGGGCGTGGGCGCCGGTTGCGAGGCGTCCTGCGGGTTGGGAACGGGTACGGGCGACGTCGGACCTTGCTGTGCCATCTGCTTTCCTCAGCTTAACCGGGTCATTGTGGCATCCGTGCCCGTGATCAGCGAGCGAGTTTACTGAACAGGCGTCGCCAGACCGCATAAACGGGCAGGCCCGCGAGAACCACCAGGCAGACGACGCCTGCGCTCAGCGGCTTGTCCAGGGCATAGGCCACCACCACCGCGACCACCGTGGCCATGAAGACCAGGGGCAGCAGCGGATAGGCGGGCGTGGCGAAGGCCGGGCGTTCGCCGCCGTGGCGGCGATCCAAACAGCGTGGCGATGGTGACGGCGTAGGCCGCCCAGTCGCCGAACGCGGCAAAGTCCAGCAACTGGCCGTAGTTGGCGCCCACGACCAGCACGATGGCCCACGCCGCCAACGCCATCAGCGCGATATTGGGCGTGCGGTAGCGCGGGTGCAGCCGGCCACGCTGGCGAAGAACAGTCCGTCCTCGCCCATGACCTGCAGCACGCGCGCACCGGCGACCAGGGTGATGTTGCAGAACCCCAGCGTGGACACGGCGATGCCGATGGCGATGACCCGTGCACCGGCCGTGCCGAATACGCGGCTCATGACATCGGCCGCCGGCGCCTGGCTGGCGGCGAGCCCGTCGTGGCCGAGCACGGCCATGTAGGCGTAGTTGGTCAGGACATACGCGGCGATGACCAGCAGCATGCCGAGCACCAGCGCGCGCGGCAGCGTGCGCTGCGGGTCGCGCACCTCGCCGGCGAGGTTGTTGAGGTAACTGAAACCCGAGAAGGCGAACAGCACGGGAGCAGCGCGCTGGCCAGGCTGCCGCTGGTGGGCACGACATCCGGCGCCAGCGCTTCGGTGTTGCCGACCCCGGCGAAGGCCAGCCCGGTGACGACCAGGGCGGCGATAGCCAGCAGCTTGAGGATGGAGAAGACGTTCTGCACCTGGGCGCCGAAGCGGATGCCGAACAGGTTCAGCCCGGTGACGAAGATCAGTGCGCCCACGGCCAGCGGCTTGACCAGGTCCGGAGACAGGCCGAACACGGATGTGGCATAGGTACCGAAGATGGTGGCCACCGCGGCGCTGCTGCCGCTGTAGATCACCAGCAGCATGGTCCAGCCGAACAGGAAGCCGGCCAGCCGGCCGAATGCCTCGCGCAGGTAGACGTAGCTGCCACCGGCCTGGGGACGCCGCGCGCCCAGTTCCGCGTAGCAGAGGCAGCCGATCAGTGTGAAGCGGCCACCGCCCACCCACAGCCCCAGCAGCACCCAGCCGGATGACGTGCGCTGCGCGACGATGCCGGGGTTGAGGAAGATGCCGCCGCCGATGATGCCGCCGACGACGATGAGGGCGGCATCCATGAGCGTGAGGCGGCGGGCGTAGCCGGGATTTTCCATGAGTCGTGGTCGGGTTCGGGCAAAGACGGGAGGATGGCTTGGGATGGCGGGTTTGTAAAAGGTTGTTGATGGCTGGAGCTAGAGCCTTTGTGTGCTGGCGCAAGAGCCGGCGGGTAGCCCCCTCGGCGCCACGCCTGCGGCGACCCGTAGGGAAAGGCCGCTTCGCGGCCGCATTCTTATTGCCCTTCGGGCCGGGTCGGGCTTCGCACAGGGGTTTTCGACTCGACATCCCTGCTCGCGAAACGGCCGGCCGTCCAGGCCGGCCCCCTTCGGGCCTGATCTGTGCGAATCCCTCGCTGCGGCTACCGGCACCGAGGGGGCTACCCGCCGGCTCTTTCACCACTGAGGTTGCGTGCCGGGCGAGCAACGCGTGGCGTGAACGAGCAGGGGCGGGGTACGGCGTCAGCGCTTTGTTGGCTGTTCGCGCACATCGTGCGCTCCTACCCACCGGCGGATCACGCGTTCCAAAACCTGCCCGACACTGGGGTAGGAGCGCACGGTGTGCGCGAACCCTCAACACCACCCAAGGCGACGGATGCCGCACGCAACAGGCAAGCGAGCGTTCCCAGCAACGAAGCGAAAACCTCGCTCTGCGCTCGACCCAAGCAACCTCAGTCTGCGAAAGAGCCGGCGGGTGCCACCCTCGTGGCCGGTAGCCGCAGGCGAGGGGTTCGAACGGACAAGGCCCGAAGGGGGCCGGCCAGGACGGCCGGCCGTTTCCGCTGAGACAGGAGTCGAATCGGAAACCCCCGTTCGAAGCCCGACCCGCCGCCCGTAGGGCAATCAATAAACGGCCGCGGAGCGGCCCTTCCTTGACGGGTCGCCGCAGGTGTGGCCACGAGGGTGGCACCCGCCGGCTCTTGCTCCAAGGCCCAGGCTCTCGCCCCAACGCCCCACCCAGCAGATTGCGTTTTTCCCGTTGCAGCGCAACACTTCAAAAGATATGCCGCCCCTCGGCAGCCCGTTTTTCCCACCAGCCCAAAGAGTCCCGTGAGCGAAAACGCAACGCGCCGTTGCCCGTCAACGCGCCCTGATCGTCATGAAGTTCGGCGGCACCTCGGTAGCCACCGCCGCACGCTGGCGCAATATCCTCGAGCTGGCCGCCAGCCGTCGCGCCGAAGGCGCGCGCGTGCTGATCGTGGTCTCGGCCTGTCCGGTATCACCGACGGGCTGAAACAGCTTTGCACGCATCCGGACCCGAAACGCCGCTCGGACGCGGCCTCCGCATTGGCCGATCGCCACCACGCCCTGCTCGCCGAGATGTCGCTTGCGATGCCGGAAACGCTGGCGCTCGCCTGGCCGATTTGGCTGCACTGGCCGACGGCGGTGCCGGCGAACTGGGCGAGCTGGCCTGGCAGGCGCGCGTGCAGGCGCATGGCGAGCTGATGTCCAGTGCTCTGGGTGCAGCCTTCCTCAGCGCCAACGGCCTGCCGACCACCTGGGTGGATGCGCGCGAATGCCTGCATGCGGTGGCCCTGCCCAACCAGAACGAGCGCACCCGCGTGCTCTCGGCCATGGTCGAGCCGCACCACGATGCGGCGTTGTCCGCGGCGGCTGGCGACGCGTGGCGAGGTGTTTCATCACCCAGGGCTTCATCGCCTGCGATGAGCATGGCCGTACCGTGCTGCTCGGCCGCGGAGGCTCGGATACCTCGGCGGCGTACTTCGGCGCGCTGTTGGCGGCGGCCCGCGTGGAAATCTGGACGGACGTGGCCGGCATGTTCACGGCCAATCCCCGGCAGGTCGCCGGTGCGCGCCTGTTGCAGCGCCTGGACTACGAAGAGGCCCAGGAAATCGCTTCCACCGGGGCCAAGGTGCTTCATCCGCGTTGCCTCTCGCCGCTGCGTGAGCCGCGCGTGCCGTTGCTCATCAAGGACACCAACCGGCCGGAGCTGGAAGGCACCTTCATCGGTCCCGAGATCCGCGAGCACGCGCCCAGCATCAAGGCGATCAGTGCCCGCAAAGGCATCACGCTGGTGTCGATGGAGTCGGTGGGCATGTGGCAGCAGGTCGGCTTCCTGGCCGATGTGTTCGACGCGTTCCGCCGGCATGGCCTGTCGGTGGACCTGATCGGCTCGGCGGAAACCAACGTCACGGTGTCGCTGGACCCGACCGAGAACCTGCTCGATTCCGACGCCATCGCCGCCCTGGCCGCGGACCTGGCGCGCGTGTGCCGGGTCAAGGTGATCGCGCCGTGCGCGGCGATCACCCTGGTTGGCCGCGGCATGCGTTCCATGCTGCACAAGCTGTCCGGTGTGCTGGCGGAGTTCGGCCAGCTGCGCGTGCACCTCATCTCGCAGTCGTCGAACAACCTCAACCTGACCTTCGTGGTGGACGAGGACGTGGTCGACGCCATGCTGCCGCGGCTGCACGAACTGCTGATCGGTGCCGGCGCCCTTCGCACGGACGACAGCATGGTGTTCGGTCCGTCGTGGCAGGTGCTCTACGGTGCCGGCGACCAGGCCCTGCCGGCCGCCGCGTGGTGGCAGGCCGAGCGTCTGCAACTGGTGGAACTGGCCACGCAGCGCACGCCGCGCTACGTCTCCACCTGCCCACGGTGCGCGCCCAGGCGCGTCGGGTGAAGTCGCTGCAGGCCGTGGATCGCGTGCATTACGCGGTCAAGGCCAACACCCATCCCGGCATCCTCAAGGTACTGGCCGAGGAAGGCTTCGCCTTCGAATGCGTATCGCCGGGGGAACTGGCGGCGGTGTCGGCGGCGGTGCCGGAAAGTACGCCACTGTTGTTCACCCCCAACTTCGCTTCACGCCGCGATTTTGAAAGTGCCGTGCGCACACGCGCCACTGTCACGATCGACGCGCTGTATCCGATCGAGCACTGGAGCGACCTGTTCGCCGGGCGCGAGATCATGCTGCGCGTGGACCTGGGTCGCGGCCTGGGCCACCACGACAAGGTGAAGACGGGCGGCACCGGCAGCAAGTTCGGCGTGCCTATCGGCAGCTGGTGCTTCGTTTCTCGCGCCTGGCCGACGCGGCCGGCGCGCGCGTGATCGGCCTGCATGCGCACCTGGGCTCGGGCATTCTCGATGCCGCGCACTGGGGCGAGGTGTACTCGCAACTGGCGGCCTTGGCGGAACGTATCGGCACCATCACCGTGCTGAACATCGGCGGCGGCCTGGGCGTGCCTTCGCACCCCGGCGAAACGGCGCTGGACATGGCCGCACTGGATCGCGTGCTGACGTCCGTGCACCAGGCCTACCCGCAGTTCCAGCTGTGGATGGAGCCCGGCCGCTACCTTCGTCGCCGATGCCGGCGTGCTGCTGGCGCGGGTGACGCAGGAGAAAGGAGAAGGGCGCGACGTGCGCTACCTGGGCCTGGATACCGGCATGAACAGCCTGATCCGCCCCGCGCTGTACGACGCCTGGCACGAGATAGTCAACCTTACGCGCCATGGTGAGCCGGCTACGACGATGTACCAGGTGGTCGGCCCCATCTGCGAGTCTGGTGACATCCTCGGTTCGGACCGGCGGCTGCCGGAGTCTAGGGAAGACGATGTGATCCTGGTGGCGCAGGGCGGTGCCTACGGGCCGTCATGTCGTCGCGTTACAACCTGCGCGACGAAGCCGACGAGGTACTGCTGCCGTGACCGCCACGCCCAACGATCCCCGCGGCAGCGCCAGCTTCCGGTTTGTCCGCCACACCTTCGCCGATGGGGTGGCGGAGCTGGTCTATGCCTTCGATGATGGCGTGGAGCTCATCGAGCGGGTGACCTTCCCCGGCGCGCCCACCGTGCCGACGGAACGCGAGGCCGCATTCGCCGCGGCCCTTCGCCTGCTGCACATCGTGGCCGGCGTCAGCTATTACAAAGCGGGTATCCCGCCGTCCATCGTCGTCGAGGGCCCGCCGCTGGACGAAGCCACGGCCAGCCTGGCCGATGCGTTGTACCTGCACGGCCTGGCCGAGTTCGCCTACCGCAACCGGCTCGACCTGCGCGGCCGCATCGCCTTTCCGTTCGAGCGTTCGGTGCACCGTGCCGCGCCAGCGGTCGGCTTGCCGGCGCGATCGCTGCTGCCCATCGGCGGCGGCAAGGATTCGGTGGTGGCCGTCGAGGCGGTGAAGTCGATCGGCGGCGACGCCACAGCGGCATGGGTGGGCAACTCCCCGCTCATCGCCGAATGCGCGGCACGCACGGGTCTGTCCACCCTCAACGTCTCACGCGAACTGGCGCACGGCTTGTTTGAACTCAATCGCCTGGGTGCCTGGAACGGGCACATCCCGGTGACGGCGATCAATTCGGCCATCCTCACGCTGGCCGCGCTGCTGTACGGCTACGACTCCATCGTGTTCGCCAACGAGCGGTCCGCCTCGGTGGCCACGCTGGAATACGACGGGCAGGAAGTGAACCACCAGTGGAGCAAGGGCTACGGCTTCGAGAAGACCTTCCACGATTACCTGCATTCGCACGTGGCCGCGGATCTGGACTACTGCTCGCTGCTGCGGCCGTGGTCGGAACTGGCCGTGACCAGCGCGTTCGCGCGACTGGGTACGGGTTACTTCGACGTGTTCTCCAGCTGCAATCGCAACTCCCGCATCCTCGGCCGAAACCGGCGGATCGCTGGTGCGGGCAATGCCCCAAATGCCATTTCGTGTTCCTGGCGCTGGCGCCGTTCCTGGCCAAGCCGAGGCTGGTGTCGATCTTCGGCCGCAACCTGCTCGACGACGACGCGCTGGCCGGGGCGTTCGATGCCCTGCTCGAATACAAGGACCACAAGCCGTTCGAGTGCGTCGGTGAGGGTGCCGAGGCGTGCCGCGCTGGCCTCGCTGGCCGAGCGTCCCGAGTGGCGAGAGGACGCACTGGTCTCGCGTTTCCGCCGCGAGATCCTGCCGCAGCTGGATCCGGGCGAACTGGCCTTGGAACCTTGGCTGCAACCCGGCGCCTCGCATCTGGTGCCGGAGCGCTTGCTGGGAGCGCTGGATGCGTTGGGCTGAGCTGGCGGGGCGACGGGTCGCTGTCTGGGGCTTCGGGCGCGAGGGCCGCGCGGCGCTGAACGCGCTGGCGCGGCACCTGCCCGGCCAGGCCATCGACTTGCACTGCATGGTCGACGAAGCCGATGCGGCGCGCGCGGCGTTCCCGTCCGTGGTTGTGTACACCGGTGCCCCTGACGCCGACACACTTGCCGGCTATGACGTCGTGATCAAGTCGCCGGGCATCTCGGCCTATCTGCCCGAGTTGATTGCCGCGCGTGAACGCGGCACGCGCTTCACCTCCGGTACGGCGCTCTGGTTTGGCGCTCATGCCGATGCGCGCACGATCGCAGTGACCGGCACCAAGGGCAAGAGCACCACCAGCGCGCTGCTGGCCCACCTGGCCCGGTCTCTCGGTGTGCGTACGGCGCTGGCGGGGAACATCGGCCTGCCGTTGCTCGAACTCGACGAGGTTAGCGCCGACCTGTGGGTGATCGAACTGTCCAGTTTCCAGACGGCTGAAGCGAGCGGTGTCGACCTCGGCGTCGTAACCAGCCTGTACGAGGAACACCTCGACTGGCATGGTTCGCGCGAGCGCTATGTCGACGACAAGCTTCGCTTGCTCGCCGCGTCCAAGGCGGTGCTGGTCAACGCCGCGCAACCATCGCTGCTCGCCCGTGCCGCGGATCACGCCCATCCGCACACCTTCGGCGATGTCGACGGCTGGCACGTCGCCGAGGGAATGATCCGTCGGGGCGCCGAGGATATCGTTCCCGCTTCGACGGTCACGGCGCCGGGCCTGCACAACGCCATGAACGCGTGTGCCGCGCTGGCTGCGCTTGAACTGATGGGCCACGATGCCCGCGCGGCGGCGCCGCGCTCGCCCGTTTCGTGCCGCTACCTCATCGCTTGCAACCGCTCGGTGAGCGCGATGGCCTTCGCTGGATCAACGACTCGATCAGTACGACGCCGCTGGCCAGCCTGGCCGCGCTGGACAGCGTCGGGGCACAACGTGTCGCCTTGATCGTCGGCGGTCATGACCGCGGTCTGGACTGGACGCCGTTTATCGAAGCGTTCCGGCGGCATGCCGAGGCGCCGACGGCGATCGTCTGTCACGGGGCGAACGGTCCGCGCATCGCGGATGCGCTGGACGCTGCGGGTATCGCGCACGTCTATCGCGCCACCGACCTCGCGGCAGCCGTGGGGTGCGGCACGTAGCGCCCTCGACGGTGAGGGTTGCGTGCTGCTTTCGCCGGGTGCGCCGAGCTTCGATCAGTTTCGGGATTACGTGGAGCGGGTAGGCGCTTTGCGGCGCTGGCGGGTTTGAGCCTGACACGACATCCATCCAGGGACTGGGCGTCATATGACGCGCGTACACCGGCAGCCGCGCCTGCTGGGAGGTGCGGCTGCCGGCGGTCCCGGGTTTAGCGGAAACCGTAGCGCCCGAGATTGAAGCTGCCCCATGGCAGCCATGTCGAGTTGTTGATGTTGCCGTTGATGAAAGCGTCCTGCTCCGACTCGAAATAGCCGGCATTGCCCAGTACGCCGGTGACGGTGCACACCACCGTGTTGATATCGCCGATATTCAACGTGTCATGGACCTTGTCCATAAGACCCAGGAAGGCGCTGCGTTGCTCCGGGGGCGGCAATTCGAAGTCGAACGGAACGGGGTAGCCCTCTTCGATGCTGGAAAATACGCGTGCCCCGGCCGGGCTTGCCGGCAGCCGCACCTCTTCGATCTGCTCGAGAGAACCGAATCCTTCGGCGGAACTCGGCCGATAGGCGCTCGCGCGTGAACGAAACACCGAGCGGGCGCCGCTTGCCCTGAAACGCGACGCCGCCACGGCGACACGGTGATAGGCATTCCGGGCCACCGCCATGCCGGACCGCCCGATTTTTATCGCGAACTCGCCTACCTTCTTCGCGAGCGAAGCCACGCCGCCGGCGATGGTGAATCCCAGCGACACCCAGCCAAGAATCGCGGCCAGTTCCGGGTTGGTGTCGGAGACCAGGACTGCCGCGATGGCCGTGGCTGAAGCGACGATCGCCATGCCGACGAGGGCGGCCGTGAGCAGAAGGGAGGCACCTCCGGTGGCAACGGCAGTCAGTACGCCCAGCCCGCTCCAGATGATTGTGCCAATGAGCGCTCCTTCGCTGCCCAGGCCTAGAGGACCAGGCAGGGAGCTACCCCATTGGGCGCGCAATCCACGGTTCACGGAACCAGAACCTACCGCCATATGCCCGCTGGGGTCTTGCCAGTTCACGGGATCGCCTTTGCCATAACCGTATGCATTGGGACCGCCCCGGCCAAACGGACTCCAGTCGTCCGGCGCGTGAAAACGCATGCTCGTCGGATCGTACGATCGATAGCCCTGTCCGAGCGGGTACTGATCGTTCTCGACGTCCCGGTATTCGCCATTGAAGCCCAATAATGAATCCGGCTCGTCCGATGTGTGCGCACCATACGCGGAGTAGGCATGATGCTTCATGGCTTTCGCTGTTGCGTCGTAAGTAACCAGGACCGTGCCATCCACGTCCCGCAGTTCGAAAAGCGTTCGCTCTACGCCAGAGCGCTTCACTCGCTGCACGGTGCAGGCGGCACTACCGGGCTCCAGCTGGCGCCCGCTTCCATCAGCGCCGTATTCCCCGCGCACCTGCATGCCGTCGTAGACAATTTGCCGAGTCTCATTGCCTGTCCCGGTGGTCGCGATACGGTCCATTGCGTCGTAGCCGTAATAACGCGAACCAGCCTGCGTCAGACGGCCCAGCCAGTCGTAGCTGTACGTCTTCCCCAATGCATCTCGGGTCACTCGCCCATTCGCGTCGTATTCCAGCTTGGCCGACGGTTTGTAATCTGCATGATCGTGCTCGACCCTATCAAGGCGGCTCGCGGTTGCTTCGTCATAACTGTATATGCTGCGGCAGATTGCGCCCTCGAACCTGCTTTCGCACCGAATTATGTTGCCCAGGCCGTCGTAGGAAAAGATCTGCTTGTCGATCAACTTGCCTTTGGGGTTGTGGGGTCTCCAGGCGCCTGTCGTCTCGCAAGTCTCGAGTCGGCCGTGCGGCGTATAGCCGTAGCTGCGTTTGCCTTTGCTGACGTTGCCATCACTCAGCTCGGTGAATTTCACGCGGCCATCGGGGTAGTAACGACGATCAAGCGTGAGATCGAATCCGTTGGCGAGTTGAAATCGACGCTGAGCTTCGCGACCAGATGCATCGTAGGTGAAGCTTACAGCTATCTCGTTTGCCTCAACCTTATGGTTTCTTTTAGGGGTCTGCCCTGGTTGTCGTAATCGTGGGTAGTTACCAGATCGCCGGCGACGGTGCGCGTCCGTCGACCCATGGCATCGTACTCGTATGTAACCACCTTGCCCCTCGCATCGGTCTCGTTAAGCAGGCGGCCAGCGGGCGTCCAGATACGTTTTAAGGTTGTCTCTGAACCTTTTTGCACTTGAGACCGGGCTGCGATCACCCTCTTGTGCAGGTCATGGTCGCAGACAAGCAATGCCTCACCCTCGCTGGCTTTCGACATGCGATCAGCTCCATGCATGTAAATGAACGACTTTACTTGGCTTTGATCCGCGCCGCAGATCTTGGTCACGCGGTTTCCAAGCTCCTTGCTGTACCGATAGGTGAGTACCTTTCCGTCGGCGGTCGATTTCGAATCCGGCACGGTATTGGCGCCGGTGTAGCTGTATGCCTCTGTGATTCCCGCGCGGGTCGTTGAGGTGATCCGGCCCCACGCGTCGAATGTCCGCGCTCCAAGTGTCCTTGTCTTGCCATCGAATTCAACTTCGATTTTTCTAGGCTGATCGCTTAGCCAGTTTTCGGGGTATTCGTAGGAAAACGTGTGCGACTTGCCGCTGCTGGAGTGCTCTTCGATGATGGTTCTTCCAGCCGGATCGTAAGCGTAGAACACGCTAGCCGCACCGTTGGATATGTGATGGATCTTGCCGGCACTATCGAAATCGTAGCTTTCTTCCCGATGGGTGTGCCATCGGTATCCAGCCATTCGATTTTTTTAACCGTATCGTCGTAAAGGTACGTCGTGCGCTTGCGTTCGTTCTCTGTCGCACTATCTTTCCATTCCTCTCGTACACGTCGGACTGGATCGTACTGATTGAATGTCGTACGTCCATCGTTGAATGACTGACTGCATTCATTGCCCCAATCGTCGTAGCCGAAATCGCAGCTCACAACGAGCTGTGTACCGTCAGCTAGGTAATCGTATTGACTCGATGATTTCTTGCGGCCGAGCGCATCGTAGGTGACCGACCTCATGTCGCGCCATGCTGCCGCGGTCGGGCACCAGATTTGTTCGCTTACCGTGTTGTCCCGGCCGTCCGATTCGATGGCTCGCTTCTGCCCATCCGGCTCGGTTATCTCAACACGGCCGGCTCCGGGGTAGGCATATGCCGTCGTCTGCCTGTAGATGTCGCTTTGCGCGCATTCAGTTTGCGATGATAGCCGGCCGTAGGTGTCATAGGTGTAGATCGTCTCGTTGCCATCCGTGTCGACCTGACGTATCAGTCGACCGCTGAGGATGCTGCGGACTTCCAAAGACGTTCGCGATACATCCTCTACGGCTTCTGTCGTGGTCGTCGTCAAGACCACTCCGTTTTTATCGATGGTGTAGTCGAATATCACCTGCTGGACGGTCGACTCGATGAATGCCCCTTCGTCGCTGGCGTTTCCATGCCGCACGCCGCGTTGTCGACCTTTCCGAAAGTCATCGCCGCTGAAGTAGTCGATTTCCTGGCGGAGCAATGCCGGCGTAGAGTATTCGACTTTTTTGGTAATGGAGAAGGAGTGGAGTTTTCTACGATTGAGACCAGTTATCGTCTCATAGGTATACGATTTTTTCAGGAGAGGAAACATTCTTGCCGCAAGTTGTTTTGCTTGGCCTACGCGAGATCGCGTGCGGAGCAAACTGATAGCACCACCGTCGGCAAGGGATTCAGCAATGTCTCCGGGCTCTTGGGCGCGCATTGCGCCGGACTGTTCAGAGGCCAGATAGATGTGCCGGAAGCGTTCTTCGCGTGACGCACTGTTGGCTGCCGACTGGTACGTGAAACAGGAGATGGCACCTCCATCCATTTTTAGTACAAGCCCGTTTTTCGTGATGGAATCGATACTGAACTCGCGAGCCTTTCCGTCGTACAGGGTTTGGATGAGCCTACTGGTGTCGGCGCTATGCGAATTGTAATACGAGCCAAAAAACTTGACCCGTTTATGTATTCCCTGAACCATTGCATCTACAATCATTTGGTGCTCGCTAGTGTAGATGTGGGCGATGAGTCGCCCGGTGTTGCGTATCTCGGTCTGGTATCCACGGGAGGCAGTGAATCCGACATTTTCTCGCGAGGCATTTTCATCCCGGAAGTACTTGTAGCTGTCGACCACCTTCTCGCCCCCCGCCCGCGGCGTCACCGTATGCGTATTCACCGCCGGCAAGGCCGACAGCTTCGGGTTGTCCTTGAATGTCAGCCCGTTGTCCGCGTATTCCACGTCTTCCTTCAAGCCTTCGAACGTCTCCACCGCAGTGAGCAGCCAGCCGCAGGTTGGGTGCTCGAGATAGCCGAATGTCGTCTTTGTCCCTTCCGGCGCGGTCACCGATTGCAGCGCGACATCCTTGATGTCCAGCACGAACTGCAGCGTTTCATTCGTTCCCGGCCAGAAGGTCAGCGTGACCTTGGCGGGTGACGTCTCGTCAGGACCATAGCCGACCTCGAGCAGCGTGCGATCGGGATCGCGGATGCCGGTCAGGCGGACCTGGTGATGGGTGTCCTTGCCGACGGTCTGCGCCACCGTCGCCCAGGTGAAGTCGAGATAGCGATAGCCGTCGGTGGTCAGCCGCGCGGGCACCCAGACCCGGCCGGCTTCGGGCTTCCTCAGCGTTTCCACACGGCCGTCCTTGCGCTCGACCGTGAGCGTGTTGCCGCCGTCGGACCAGGTGATCATCACCGCGGGGGTGATGAGGTCCTTGCCTTTCTCCACCCGCATCGCCTCACCGGTATGCAGGGTGAGGTCGCTGTTCTTTTCGTACCAGGTGGTGAAGGCGAACGACCAGCCGTCACCCAGCGCGGCGTGGTTGTTGACCACCGGTGAGTAGTACAGGCTCAGGTCCACCACCGGGCCGTAGCCCACATTGCCGGTTACCGATGGCAAGGGCACGTGCGCCTCGAACAGGCCCGTGCGCGCATCCACGTGCGTGCGCTTGTCCGTGGTGATGTTGAAGATCGCGTCGTTCTGATTGTCGCAGGGGTCCATCCCCATGGCGTTGTGGTCCATGCCGTTCTCCCGGTTCGTCCTGAGTGGGTAGTCCGTGGCGCCTGGCCTTAACGAGCATCCTTGCGCGTCTTTGCAGTCTGCTCCCGGCGGTTGCCGTGCAGGAATAGAACTTGTGTTGTAGGGGAAATTGTCCGTGAACGCGTGCGCCGGAAGCGCCCGCGCGTGCCGATCAGTCGGTTGACGCGGCCAGCAGGGTGCCGACGACGGCAGCAAGCGCGGCATAGAGCTCCGGCGGCACGTCGTCGCGCAGGCGCACGGCCGCCAGCAACGTGGCCACCTGCGGGTCCAGGTGCGGGGCGAGGCCCATGGCCTGCGCACGCTCCAGCATCGCCTTCACGCCTTCGGCATCCACGCGTTCGTTCTTGCCACTGCTGGTGGGCGTTGCAAGCCGCAGCGTGACGCTGCGTCGCGGTGAAGGCAGGGCCGGGCTCATGCGCGCGCTTCGAGAAGGACAGCGCTGTAGGCGCTGGTGGGCACGGGCAGGCCGTGCATGCAGGAGAAATGGTCGAGCTGGAGGCCGCTCTTTTCCATCATGCGACGCAGGGAACGAATTCGTTTTCCAGGCGCACGGCCGTAGGGCCGTGATCCGCCCATAGGCGCACCGATACCCGCGGCGCGCGTAACTGGATTTCACCCTGCACCGCGCCGAGCGTCGGCGGGTCGATGGCGAAGCCGATGGTCCACAGGCCTTCCGGCTCGCCCGGACCGGCCTTGCCTTCCTCGATGCGCAACTGCAGCACGTCGTACCCACGCACGCCGGCGAGAGGTACCTCGACCATCCATACGCCGGCCTGGGGATGCGATTCGAGCTGCGCGATCTCCACTCGCGACAGCGCGGCGCGGGTGTCCGTGCGCAGCTGCCCGACCAGGGTGTCGACGTCGTCCTCGGTGATGGCGATTTCCGCGGCACGCGACTGCGCCACCAGCGCACGCTGGGCGAGCGGCGGAGGCGTGTCGCTGAGCGGACGGGACAGGGCGCCGAGGGTGCCGTAACCCGTGCCCTTGGCCAGCGTGCTACCCATGCCGGTGGCCAGGGCGGCGGCACGGGTAGGCGGCAGGTCGGCCAGCACCCGGCGCAGTACCATCAGCGCCGCCTTGAAGTCGTCGGCGGCCGGCAGTTCGGCGTTCGGCTCGGCCAGTTGCGATTCCAGGAACACGCCGCTGCGAGCGATGGCTTCCTTCATGCCCGCCGGCGTACCGACATCGTCGGGGCGGCTGATCGAGGCTTCCAGTGTGGCGAGTGCCGCGCGCAGCGGTGCGGGCAGCGACCGGGCGACCGGGCTGCGGGCCAACGCGGCCAGCGCGCCGAGCAGCGGTGCATACCCGTTCTGTTGGGGAAGGCGTTCACGCAGGCCCTGCAAGGCCACGCGTTCGTCGGTCGGCGCAAGCACCACTTCCAGTTGCGGTTGCGTTCCCTGGGTGAGCACCCGCACCTGGAATTGCGATGGCAGCGGCGTACCTGTCGTATCTGCCTCGACCGTCATGCCACCGATGTCCAGCAGCAGCTTGCCGATGTCGTTCTGACCGATCACCCGCGCCGTCAGCAACGTGCCCACCCGCCATGCATCGACGGCGGCGGTGGTGCCCGCAGCCGCGCCAGCCCAGAGCTGGGCGGCGACACTGGTCGGCTGGATGATCAAGGGCAGTTACTCCCGGAGGCCTGTGCGAACCCCGGTCTGGGCTCGCTCCTGTGGTGAGGGGATCGGCGGAAACTCGCGGAACTTTAGGAGCATGCCGACACGACATGATGCTTAAACGGCAACGGCCAGTCCCGTTACACTAGGCGGATGACCCAGCTCCCCTTCGACCTTCTCGCCACCGACGGCGCGGCGCGGCGTGGCCGTCTCCGCTTCGGCCGCGGCACCGTGGAAACCCCGGCCTTCATGCCGGTGGGCACCTATGGCTCCGTCAAGGCCATGACCCCGCGCGATGTGCGCGACACCGGCGCCGAGATCATCCTCGGCAACACCTTCCACCTCTTCCTGCGTCCCGGCCTAGACATCGTCGGGGCGTTTGGCGGGCTGCACCGGTTCATCGGCTGGGACAAGCCGATCCTGACCGACTCCGGCGGCTTCCAGGTGTTCTCCCTGGCGCACAAGCGGAAGATCACGGAGGAGGGGGTGACCTTCGCCTCGCCCGTGGACGGCTCGAAGGTGTTCCTCTCGCCCGAGGAATCGATGCGGATCCAGACCGTGCTGGATTCGGACGTCGCGATGATCTTCGACGAGTGCACGCCGTACCCGGCCACGGAAAAGGTCGCCTCGGATTCCATGGAACTCAGCCTGCGCTGGGCCGAGCGCTCGCGGCAGGCCTTCGACGACCTGCGCAACCCCAACGCGCTGTTCGGCATCGTCCAGGGCAGCACGTACGAAAACCTGCGGCACCGCTCGGCGTCCCGCCTGGTCGAGATCGGCTTCGACGGCTATGCCATCGGCGGCCTGGCCGTCGGCGAGCCCGAGGCGGAACGCAACCACACCCTCGACCTGACCCTGCCGATGCTGCCCAGGGACCGTCCGCGTTACCTGATGGGCGTGGGGCGGCCGGAGGATATCGTCGAGGCCGTCCGCCGGGGCATCGACATGTTCGACTGCGTCATGCCCACCCGCAACGCCCGCAACGGGTTCCTCTTCACCCACGAGGGCACCCTGCGCATCCGCAATGCGAAGTTCGCCGCCGACACCCGCGTGATCGAGGAAGGTTGCGACTGCTACGCCTGTGCCAACGGCTTCTCCCGTGCCTACCTGCGCCACCTGGACCGCTGCAACGAGATCCTGGGCAGCCAGCTGGCCACGATGCACAACCTGCGCCACTACCAGCGCCTGATGGCCGGGCTGCGCGGCGCGATCGAGGCAGGCACGCTGGACGACTTCGTGGCGGCGTTCTACGCGGCCCGCCAGAAGGCGGCCGTCGACGGCTGATCCGGGCCGGGCCGCGCCCGCCGGCCGCCCCGTGACCCCGCGGCCGGCGCGGTACACAAGCGCCGGGGGCGTGGCATAATCCACGATCTTTTTACGTGAGCAGCCGCTTTTCCTTGGCTGTTCCATGACTTGCGAGAATCTGCATGAGCCTTCCGATGTTCGCCGCCGTTGCCCAGGCCACCGCTCCCGCCGCCGGCGCCTCCCCGGGTGCGCTGGGCTTTTCGCCGCTGATCATGATGGCGGTGCTGTTCGGCATCTTCTATTTCATGATGATCCGCCCGCAGATGAAGCGGCAGAAAGAGCACCGCGCGCTGCTCGAGGCGCTGTCCAAGGGCGACGAGGTGGTGATGAGCGGTGGCATGGCCGGCCGGATCGAGGACGTGGGCGAAGCGTTTGTCCGGGTGGAGATCGCCCCGGGCACCGTGGTGCAGGTCCAGAAGAGTGCCATCACCCAGGTGCTGCCGAAGGGCAGCCTCAAGAAGTCCTGAGCTTCTTCGCATCGCGTCAGCTGCGGCCGGCACCCGGCCGCCTCCATGGAATGTAAGGCATGAGTGATTTTCCACGCTGGAAGTACGCACTGGTCGTGATCGTGTTGCTGTTCGGCATCGTCTACGCGTTGCCCAACGTCTTCCCGCCGCAGCCTGCCGTGCAGATCTCGGGCAACCGTGGCAACGCGGTCGATGCCGGGCTGAAGACCCGCGTCGAGGGCATCCTGGCTGCTGCCAAGGTGCCGGCCGCGAGTGTCGATGTCGCGGGATCGGACAAAGGCGAACGCCTCCTGGCGCGCTTCAACGATGCCGACTCGCAGGCGAAGGCCTCCGATGCGCTGCGCGGCGCCCTGGGTGACGACTACACGGTGGCGTTGAACCTCGCCTCGACAGTGCCGGCCTGGCTGCGCTCGATCAACGCGTTCTCGATGCCGCTGGGCCTCGATCTGCAGGGCGGCGTCCACTTCCTCATGGAAGTCGACGAAAACGCCGTGATCGACAACCAGGAAACCCGGTACGCGGACGATATCCGCTCGATGCTGCGGGACAAGAAGATCTCCTACGACGCGGTGTCGCGTAATCCGCGCGGCCAGGGTGTGGGCGTGGTACTGCGTAGCGATGCCGACCGCCAGGCGGCCGCCAGCGCCATCAGCGCCGAGTTCACCGACCTGACGGTGACCGACGGTCCGTCCACGGGTAATCGCTTCACCCTCAACGCAGTGGTCAAGCCCGCCCGCCTGCGCGAACTGGCGCAGAGCGCCATCACCCAGAACGTGACGACGCTGCGCCAGCGCGTCAACGAGCTGGGCGTGTCCGAGCCGTTGATCCAGCAGCAGGGCCAGAACAAGATCATCGTGGAGCTGGCCGGCGTGCAGGACACCGCGGAAGCCAAGCGCCTGATCGGTGCCACGGCCACTCTGGAATACCGTGCCGGCCTGTATACGCCGCAGCAGGCCATGGATGCCGCGCGCAGCGGCAGCGTGCCGCCGGATGCCAAGCTTTACTACGGGCGCGACCGTCGCCCCTACCTGCTCAGCAAGACGGTGATCGCCACGGGCGACCAGCTGACCTCGGCCGTGTCCGGCCGCGACCAGCAGAACGGTACGCCCAATGTCAGCGTCACGCTGAACAGCGCCGCCGCCCGCAAGATGCAGGACTTCACCAACGGCAATGTCGGCAAGCCGATGGCCGTGCTCTACATCACGCGCACCAACGACATCAAGATGGTCGACGGCAAGGAGGTCAAGACGCCCAAGACCACCGAGGAAGTCATCAACTACGCCAACATCAGCTCGCCGTTCGGCAAGCAGTTCTCGACCAACGGCCTGCCCAGCGACGCCGAGGCCTCCGACCTCGCCCTGCTGCTGCGCGGTGGCTCGCTGGCGGCGCCGGTGGATATCGTCGGTGAGAGCGTGATCGGTCCCAGCCTGGGCAAGGACAACATCGACAAGGGCTTCAAGGCGGTGATGCTCGGCCTCGGCCTGGTGCTGGTCGCCGCGGCCATCTACTACAAGCTGTTCGGCCTGGTCGCCGACATCGCGTTGTTCTTCAACCTCGTGCTGCTCATCGCGGTCATGTCGCTGATCCACGTAACGCTGACCATGCCCGGCATCGCCGGTATCGTGCTCACCCTGGGCATGGCGATCGACGCCAACGTGCTGATCTGCGAGCGCATCCGCGAGGAACTGCGCAACGGCTCGTCGCCGCTGGCGGCCATCCGCACCGGTTACGACAAGGCCTGGGCGACCATCCTTGACGCCAACGTGACCCACCTGCTTGCCGCGCTCGGCCTGATGACCATGGGCTCGGGCCCGATCAAGGGCTTTGGCGTCACCCTCTTCATCGGTATCCTGACCTCGATGTTCACGTCGGTGACGGTAACCCATGCCATCACGGCGCTGATCCACGGCGGCCGCAAGCTCAAGACCCTGTCGGTCTGACGGAAAGACGCCATGGAAATCTTCAACCACAACTCGAACTTCAACTTCCTCGGCCTGCGCAAATACAGCATCGGCCTGGCCATCCTGCTGATGCTGGGCTCGATCGGCCTGATCCTGACCAAGGGCTTCAACTACGGCCAGGACTTCCTGGGCGGTGTCTCCGTCGTGGTCGACTACGCGCAGCCGATCGAAGTCAACGAGGTGCGCAACACCCTCGAGAAGGCCGGCATCGAGAACCCGCTGGTGCAATCGGTGGGTGGTACCCGTGAGTTCAACGTGCGCCTGCTGCCCAAGGACGACAAGGGCTCGGCCACGCTCGCGGGTGAAGAAGCCGCAACCCGGGTGTCCAGCGACATCATCGCCGTGCTGAAAACCACCCGTCCCGACGTCACGATGAAGAGCAAGTCCTTCGTCGGCCCCCAGGTCGGTGAGGAACTGCGCAGCGACGGCATCGTCGCCGTGGCCTTCGTCATCATCGGCATCATGGGTTACCTGTGGATCCGCTTCGAGAAGCGCTTCGCCATCGCGGCGCTGGCCACGGAAGTGCACGACGTGCTGGTCACCCTCGGCATCTTCGCGCTCACCCAGCGTGAGTTCGACCTGACGGTGCTGGCCTCCGTGCTGGCCGTGGTCGGTTACTCGATCAACGACAAGGTGGTGGTGTTCGATCGCGTTCGCGAGCTGTTCCGCTCCAGCCGAAATGCCACGCCGGAAGAGGTGCTCAACCGTTCGATCAACAGCACGCTGTCGCGAACCATCATCACCTCGCTGTTCACCGGCATCACCATGGCCGCGCTGTTCTTCATCGGCGGTCCGGTGGTGCACGGCTTCGCGATCACCATGCTGATCGGTATCGTGGTGGGTACGCTTTCGTCCATCTTCGTCGCCAGCCCGATCCTCCTCTGGCTGGGCGTGTCCAAGCAGGACCTGATGCCGGTGACCAAGGAAGACCCGGAGCTGGCGCGCCGTCCGTAAGGCACGCCGGTTACCGTAAAAGAATAAACCCGGCCGAGGCCGGGTTTATTTTTGACGCATCACCCATCCCTGAGATCAGAAGTCTTCCCTGTCCTCGGTGGCGCCTTCGGCATCGTTCGCGAGCGTGACGACGACATAGGCGGAGCCCACAAGCGATGCGCAGAGCCAGGCGTAGACCATCTGGATCGCCGTGCGCGGGATCGCCAGGGCAACCCGGGGCGCAAGGGCCAGGCCGGCGATGCCGGCAATGGCCAGGACGGCGGCAACGGCCCACGCCAGCCGCCGCGACGGCAACGTGGTGGTGATAACGTTCATATCTGTCTTGCCCCTGTTTCGCTGAATCACGCCCGTCGTGAAGTCTTTGTGAGGGCGCTTGATGTACGAAATACTCTACAAAATCCTGCGAAGCAAGTGACTTTTTCTGAACAGGTTCCTTGATTTCCGTCGACATATGTGAAGGAAATCGGGCAACCCGTCGACCTGGCTGGATTTTCCGCTTTCTACCGAGGTTCTCGATCCATGGCACAACGTGAATTTCCCGGCTTTACCTTGAAGAGCAGCGCCACGCGGGAGGGCTCCCGGTACACGGCGCTCATCGCGTCCTACCCGGCCAATGGCAGTTTTCCCTCGTTCTTTGCCGTCTACGAAAACCGCAGCTTCCGCGACGAAGCGCGTGCCGCCGAGGCTGCCGATAAAGCGCTGGGTCTGGTGCTGGGTGTGGACGACGACGGCGCCCCGGCCTTTGCCGAAGGCGAGACGGGTTTCGACGACGAACCGGCGGTCGAGTCGGAAGACTGAGGCCGTGCGCGGGGTCAGGCCCATCGTCGTTGGAAAGTCGTTACGCGGCACACCGCGGGACGGTCGCGCAGGTCATACTGATCGCCTGTGTCGCGAAGGGTTGCTTACGGGTCATGACTAGCTTGGATGGGCGGTACAGGCAATTCGTCGATGCATCCGCCGATTGCATGAAGGAACTCGACAGCGAGGGCATCATCCGCTTCGTCGCAGGGCAGGGCGCCCATAGCCTGGTGGCCGACGACCCGGAGCGTCTCCTGGGCACGCACTGGGTCGATCTGTGGCCCGAGGAAGCGCGCGGCATGGTGGCGGGGGTGCTCGACCGCGCCGCCAGCGGCCAGCGGGTGGACTTCGTGGCGGCTCGCCCCTCCAATGCCGGCACCGCCCGCTGGTGGGAGGTGATGATTTCCCCGGTGATCGCCCGCGACCGGCTCGACCATTTCATCGTCATCAGCCGGGACGTCACCGAGCGCGTCGAGGTGCAGGCGGCCATCGAGGCGATCAACGAGTTGTTGCAGGAGCGGCTCAACGAGACGGTGGCACGCTCGGCCAGCGCGTCCACTCGCTACGGCACGCTGATGGAGCGCTTCGAGTCCGAACACGGTGCGCGCCAGGACGCGGAGAACCGCCTCGCCGGGGTCAGCCAGCAGCTGGCGATGGCCAATCACGGCCGCGACCTGGCCGAGGCCAGTGCCCTGCAGGCGCAAAAGCAGCAAGCCATCGGTCAACTGGTCAGCGGGATCGCCCACGACTTCAACAACATGCTGCAGACCGTGATCGTCAGCCTGTCCGGCTGGAGGAAGATGCGGCCGAGTTGAACCCCCGTCATCGCCGCATGTTGGCTTACGCGGTGGAGGGCGCGCGGCACGCCACGGCGCTGACCCGGCGGTTGCTGGCGTTTGCGCGCAACCAGCCCCTGCGTCCGGAGCCGGTGGACGTGGGTAACCTGGTCAAGGGATTTGCCGACTTCGCCCGGCACGGCATGGGCGGTGGCGTCGGCGTCGACGTGGTATGCGCGCCGGGCCCGTTGCCGGTGTGGCTGGATCGCCAGGGCTTCGAACAGGCACTGATGAATGTGTGCCTGAACGCCCGCGACGCCATGAACGGCCGTGGCACCATCGTGATCGAGGTAGGCGAACGCATGGGCGATACGCGCTTCGCCGCCGCGGTGGGCGAGCGCGCTACGCTGCGGCAGGTTTACGTGAGCGTGGCCGATACCGGCGGCGGCATGTCGGAGGAAGTGCGCCAGCGTCTGTTCGAGCCGTATTTCACCACCAAGGCAGGTGGCTCGGGACTGGGCCTGGCACAGGTCTACGGCACCGTGGCGCAGGCGGGGCGGCGTGGAGATCGAAAGCGATGCCGGCGTCGGGACGCGCATCCGCCTGGTCTTCCCTCATTACGGCGGGCCGCTGGATACGGGCGACTGACTCCCTCGCCGCCGCCCTGACCAAACGGCGTAGCGCGCGCGAAACGGCTCAACTCTCGGCCCGATCTGCCGATAAGCGAAGGGTTAGGAGGAAGCAAGTCATGCTGGTCATCATCGGGTCCATTGTCGTCCTCGTCTCCGTACTGGGCGGCTACGTTCTTTCACACGGGTCCATCGGTGCCCTCTGGCAACCTTACGAGTTGCTCATCATCTTCGGTGGCGCCATCGGGGCGTTCATCAGTGCCAATTCGCTGGACATCGTCAAGGCGTCGGCGCGGGACGCCATGGCGTTGCTCAAGGGCCGAAATACCGCAAGCAGGATTACGTCGACCTGCTGTCGCTGCTGTACGACATCTTCATCAAGATGCGCAAGGAAGGTCAGCTCGGCATGGAGTCGCACATCGAGGACCCGGCCAACAGCTCGCTGTTCTCGGCCTATCCGCGCCTCGTCGCCGAGCACCACCTGATCGACTTCATCACCGACTGCCTGCGTCTCATCGTGGGCGGCAGCATGGACCCGCACGAACTCGAGCAACTGCTCGACGTCGAACTGGAAACCCATCACCACGAGGCGGCCGCGCCCGCGCACGCCGTGCAGAAGATGGCCGATGCCCTGCCGGGTTTCGGCATCGTGGCGGCCGTGCTGGGCATCGTCATCACGATGAAAGCCATCGACGGCGAAGCCTCGGTCATCGGCGAGCACATCGCCGGCGCGCTGGTGGGCACCTTCCTCGGCATCCTGCTCTGCTACGGCTTCATCGGCCCGCTGGCTGCCGCGATGGAAGCGCGGGTCAACACCGACGGCAAGGCCTTCGAGTGCGTCAAGGTGGCGCTGTTGGCCAACCTGCGCGGCTACAACCCCATGGTCTCGGTGGAATTCGCGCGCAAGTCCCTGCAGTCCGGCACGCGCCCCAGCTTCCAGGACCTCGAAGCCCACCTGAAGGCCGCGCGGTAACCGTCGATGAGCGAGCTGAAGCAGGTCATCATCGTCCGCAAGAAGAAGGCGGCCGGCCATGGTCACCACGGCGGTGCGTGGAAAGTCGCCTACGCGGACTTCGTCACCGCGATGATGGCCTTCTTCCTTGTGATGTGGCTCGTCGGCGCGGGCACCAAGCAACAGCGCGCCGCCATCTCCGAGTATTTCAAGAACCCCAGCCTGACGCCGGGCCAGTCGACCATGGCGCCTTCGGGCAAGATGGGTCCGGGTGGTGCCAGCACCAGCATGATCAAGCTCGGTGGCGCGATGGACCTGCCCAAGGGACCGGGCGACCAGCAGGCCTTCGCCAAGCCGTCGTCGGCGGCGGAGCAGGACAAACAGGCCAAGGCGCAGGAAAAGCGTCGGCTCGAGCAGCTGATGAAGGACCTTCAGGAGGCCATCGCCAAGAGCCAGGCCATGGCGCCCTACAAGGACCAGCTGCTGCTGGACATCACCTCCGAAGGCCTGCGCATCCAGATCGTCGACAAGCAGAACCGCCCGATGTTCGACACCGGCAGCGGCGCGCTCAAGCCTTACACCGTGCAGATCCTGCATGAACTGGCTGGCTTCGTTAATCAGGTGCCGAACCAGATCAGCATCTCCGGCCACACCGACAACGCCCCCTATATCCGTGCCGACAGCGCGTACGGCAACTGGGAGCTGTCCGCGGATCGCGCGAACGCCGCGCGTCGCACGCTCACCGACGGCGGCATGCAGCCGGACAAGGTGGCGCGCGTCGTGGGCCTGGCGGCGTCGGTGCCGTTCGACAAGAACGACCCGTCCGCGCCGATCAACCGTCGTATCAGCATCGTGGTGATGACGCACGAAGCGGCCCAGGCCGCGCTGTCCGGGGATGTCGCCAGTGCCGAGCCGGCGTCACTGCCGCCGGTGCCGACGCTGCATCCGGCCGAGGCGGAACATGCGGCGCATGGCGCAGACGCCGCGACGTCCGCCGCGGAGCCACCTGCCGCCGTCGCCGGTGGCACCACGAACGTCGCCGTGGAAGCGACCCCGCGAAGCTGACGCGGCGCCATCGCGGCGACGCCGAAGTCACTTGCAACGGTCATCTTCCCCGGTCAATATCGGTCATGCACCAGGGGGAGGAGTGGCAATGGAAAACCAGAGCAAGTTCAGAGTGGTCGCCAAGGCGGTAAAGCACAGCGGTGTCGATGGCGAGCAGGTGTATCGCGCAAGTTACCGGATACTGGATCACGTCGGCGAAGAGATCGAAGCCAATACCGGCACGCACGATTTCAACGACATCACCAGCGCGTTCAACCAGGCTTTTGCCATGGGACACGAGCGTCTGCGCGAACTGAGCACGGTGACCGTGCAGTAAGCGACGCCCGCGTCTATCGCGCCGCGCGAAGTTCATCCAGTTGCGCGGGCGTGCCCACGTTGCGCCAGAAGCCGTCGAACTTCTCGCCGTACAGGCGTCCCTGCGCCATGGCCCGCCGGTACATCGGCAGCAGCTTGAACGCACCCGGTGCTTCGTCGGCTACCAGTTCACGCCGGTACACGCCCACGTTGCCGAAGGTGAGTCGTTCGGCGCCAGCCGGCGCATCCGCGTTGTCGTGGAGCGTGCCGTTCGCCAGGGCGAAGTCGCCCGCCGGATGGAAATCGGGGTTGGGCACCATCACCAGATGCGCCAGTCCCTGCGGTTCGTGGGGCAGGGTGGCGTAGTCGATGTCGCTCCATATATCCGCACTGACCACGAGGAAGGGCTCCGGCCCCAGCAAGGGCAGCGCCTTGAGCATGCCGCCGCCGGTCTCCAGCGGTGTCGGTCCCTCGTAGGAGTAGCGGATGCGCACGCCCCAGCGCGAACCGTCGCCCAGCACTTCGGGGAATCGATCCGCCAGGTGCGACGTGTTGATGACGACGTAGCGTACGTCGGCGGCGGCCAGCTTCTCGAGGTGATGCACGATCAGGGCTTGCCGTGGACATCCAGGAGCGGCTTGGGCGTGCTGTCGGTCAGCGGGCGCATGCGTTCGCCGCGGCCCGCGGCTAGGATCAGCGCATGCCTCACGGCTGGCGTGCCTGGGTCAGGTCGCGCTCGCCGATGCGTGCCTCGATCAGGTCGGCCAGGGGCGCCATGTCCGCGTGGCGTCTCGCCGTGTCGAGCACATAGCGCCATACGCGGGGCAGGTCGTTCAGGTAGCCCGGCTTGCCGTCGCGATAGCAGAGCCGGCAGAACAGGCCCAGGATCTTGATGTGCCGCTGCAGGCCGGCCAGGTCGAACCAGCGACGGAAGCGATCGGTATCGACGGTGTCGTCGAGCAGCCGCGCATCCAGCAGCCGAAGGCGATACGCCTCCACCCAGCCTTCCACGCGCTCGTTGTCCCAGACGATGTATGCATCGCGCAGCAGCGAGGCCAGGTCGTAGGTGATCGGCCCGGACATGGCGCCCTGGAAATCGATGATGCCCGGCGAGCGTTCCGCCGTGACCAGCAGGTTGCGGCTATGGTAATCGCGGTGCATGAAGGCGCGCGGTTGTTCGGCCAGCGTACGCAGGATCACGGTGAACGCCTGTTCCACGATCTCCCAGTCGGCGCAGTCCAGGGTTACGCCCACGTGCCGTTCCAGGAGCCAGGTTGGCATGATCTCCATTTCCATGGTCTGCCACGCATGATCGAACGCGGGCAGGCCGGACGTATCCACGCGCGATTGCATGCGCAGCAGGGCATCCAGCGCATCGCCGTAGAGCGCATCCACCGTGGCGTCGGACAGCTCCGGCAGGTAAGTGCGTGTGCCAAGGTCCTCGATGAGCAGGAAGCCCTGCGCCAGGTCGGCCACCATCACCGTCGGCACGTGCAGGCCCGCGGACGCGAGGCGCTGGCCGATGGCCACCCACGGCGCCGGTCTTCCTGGGCCGGCGGCGAATCCATGACGATCACGGGTTGCCCGTCGACATGACCGCGCCAATAGCTGCGGAAGCTGGCATCGGCGGATGCGGGCTCCAGGGTGAGCGTGGCTGTCCGGTGGCGTGGCGTGCCCACGCGAGGCGGGCGACGGAACGGTCGTCGGTAGCGGTCATGGAAGATCTGTGCAGGCGGTCGTGCAACGAGCTTAGAGGCTTTGCGCGGGCATGTCATGGCGCCATGGTTGGCCGGCAAGTGGTATTAAGCCATCGCCGCGCCGTGTACGCTTCGTTTCTTTGGAAACCCGGGCGCACCATGGCTCTCATCCCTGATCCGCGAATCGGCATCATCGGTCTCGGCTACGTCGGCCTGCCGCTGGCGGTCGAGTTCGGCCGTCATTTCGATACCCTCGGCTTCGACATCGCGCCCGCCCGCCTCGCCGAATTGCGCTCGGGTCACGACCACACCCGGGAAGTGACCGGCGAGGCGCTGAATGCGGCTGCGCAACTGCGTTACACCGGCGAGGTGGCGGACCTTGCCGACCGCAACGTCTACATCGTGACCGTACCCACGCCGATCGACGAAGCCCAGCGCCCGGACCTGGAGCCGCTGGAAAAAAGCCTGTCGCATGCTGGGCGGCCTGTTGTGTCGCGGGGCGACCTGGTGATCTTCGAATCCACGGTGTATCCGGGCACCACGGAAGAGATCTGCGTACCTATCCTCGAAGCCGGCTCCGGCCTCGCCTTCAACGTGGATTTTCATTGCGGCTACAGTCCCGAGCGCATCAATCCCGGCGATCACGCGCGTCGCGTCGTGGACATCCGCAAGCTCACCTCCGGCTCCACGCCGGAAGCGGCCGATCGCGTCGACGCGCTCTACCGCACCATCATCCGCGCCGGCACGCACAAGACCTCGTCGGTGCGCATCGCCGAAGCGGCCAAGGTGATCGAGAACGTGCAGCGCGACGTGAACATCGCGCTGGTGAACGAACTGGCGCTGATCTTCAACCGCCTGGGCATCGACACGGGCGAGGTGCTGGACGCCGCGGGCACGAAGTGGAATTTCCTGCCGTTCCGTCCCGGCCTGGTCGGCGGTCATTGCATCGGCGTGGATCCGTACTACCTCACGCACAAGGCCGAAGTGACCGGCTACCACCCGGAGCTGATCCTCGCCGCCCGCCGCATCAACAGTCGCATGGGCACTTACGTGCCGATCGGGTGATCCGGCTGATGAGCGAACGCCGCCTGCACATCGTCGACGCACGCGTCCTGGTGCTGGGCTTCGCCTTCAAGGAGAACTGCCCCGACCTGCGCAATACCCGTGTGATCGATATCGTGCGCGAGTTGAAACAGTCGATGGCCCACGTCGATGTCTATGACCCGTGGGTAGATAACGAGGAATGCTCCCGCGAATACGGCGTGCGCACCGTCGATGCGATCGAGGACGGCGTCTACGACGCAATCATCGTCGCCGTCGCCCACGATGAGTTCCGCGCCTTCGGCGCGCCGAAGATCCGCGCCTTCGGCAAGCCCGGTGCAGTGGTCTACGACGTCAAGTCCGTCCTCCCCCAGGACAGCGTCGACGGCGACTCTGACCCCCCGGGGCACCCCCGCATTGCCTCGCACCTCCGCCGTAGGAGCCCACGATGTGGCGAAATAACCTACGAATCACCGACGACACATGAACGCAACCCACTGTAGCCCGCGCGATTCCCCGCCCATGTATTGACTCCCTTTGGCCAAACCGCGACGTTGTAATGAACCCTCTACCGGATATCCGCATGAAGACGCGTATCGCAGGCAACGGCATTACCCATCGTTCGCGCTTCCTCGCCTTGATCGTGATGGGTGCGGCATGCATCGCGCCACTCGCGGCGCATGCCGACGGTCATCGTCCGCCCCCGCATCATCCAGTGCACCATCGTCACCAGGTCTGCAAGCCAGTACGCGTTTCCGATCATCACGGGCATTACCACAGCGTGCGCCGGTGCCATTGGGTGAATCGGTAAGCGTTGGAGCAAAAGCTTCGGGCGCTGGAGCAAGAGCCGGCGGGTAGCCCCCTCGGTGCCACGCCTGCGGCGACCCGTCAATGAAGGGCCGCTCCGCGGCCGTTTGTCTATTGCCCTTCGGGCTCGGGCCGGGCTTCGAACGGAGGTTTCCGATTCGCCATCCATGGCTCAGCGGAAACGGCCGGCCGTCCTGGCCGGCCCCCTTCGGGCTTTTTCCGTTCGAAGCCCTCGCCTGCGGCTACCGGCACCGAGGGGCTACCCGCCGGCTCTCCCTCAAACTGAGGTGGCGTGTTGGGCGAGCAGCGCGTGGGGTGAGCGAGCAGGGGTCGGGGATGGCGTCGCCGCGTTGTTGGCTTTTCGCCCACATCGTGGGCTCCTACCCCACGGGTAGGCCAGGGTGTGGAGCGCATGATCCGCGGGCTGGGTAGGAGCGCACGATGTGCGCGAACCCAACACCCCTAAGGCGACCGATGCCGTGCGCAACAGGCAAGCGAGCGTTCCCGGCAACGAAGCGAAACCCCGCTCTGTGCTCGATCCCAAGCAACCTCAGTCTGCGAAAGAGCCGGCGGGTGCCACCCTCGTGGCCGGTAGCCGCAGGCGAGGGGTTCGAACGGAAGAGGCCCGAAGGGGGCCGGCCAGGACGGCCGGCCGTTTCCGCTGAGACAGGATGGCGAATCGGAAACCCCCGTTCGAAGCCCGACCCGCCCGAAGGGCAATCAATAAACGGCCGCGGAGCGGCCCTTCCTTGACGGGTCGCCGCAGGCGTGGCCGCGAGGGTGGCACCCGCCGGCTCTTGCTCCAAGACCCAAGCCCAAGGCACCTCAAGACAAGTTATACCCCCGCTCCTCATGCAACGCGATATCCAGGCCCACCTGCTCCTGCTCCTCGTCCACCCGCAGCCCCATCGTCACCGCGATGCCCTTGAAAATGGCATAGCTGAGCACGGCGCTGTACGCGACGGTGAAGCCGACACCTTTGCACTGAATCCAGAACTGGCCGCCCAGGTCGGTGACCGTGCCGAAGCCGCCGAGTAGCGGAGCCGCCAGGGGTCCGGTGAGCAAGGCACCGATGATGCCCGCTACCGCGTGTACGCCGAAGACATCCAGCGAGTCGTCGTAGCCGAAGCGGCGCTTCAGCTTGGTCGCGCAGAAGAAGCAGACCACGCCCGCAACAAGGCCCAGTACCAGTGCGCCACCCGGCCACAGGTGCCTGCGGCCGGGGTGATCGCGACCAGGCCGGCCACGGCGCCGGAGGCGATGCCGAGGACGCTGGGTCGGCGGTGGGTCAGCCATTCGATGGCGGTCCAGCCGATAGCGGCCGCGGCCGTGGCGATCTGCGTGACCAGCATGGCCATGCCGGCGCTTCCGTTGGCCGCGACGGCGGAGCCGGCGTTGAAGCCGAACCAGCCCAGCCACAGCATGCTTGCGCCCACCAGTGTGTAGCCGAGGTTGTGCGGCGGCATCGGCGTGTGCGGGAAGCCGCGACGCTTGCCGATGACCAGGCAGCCGACCAGGCCGGCGATGCCGGCGTTGATGTGGACCACGGTGCCGCCGGCGAAGTCGAGTACGCCCAGGTCGCCGAGGAACGAGCCCGGACCACCCCAGACCATGTGCGCGATGGGCAGGTAGACCAGGGTGACCAAAGTGCGGTGAAGACGAGCAGGGCCGAGAACTTCATGCGTTCCGCAATGGCGCCGACGATGAGCGCGGGCGTGATGATCGCGAAGGTCATCTGGAACATCACGAACACGCCTTCCGGAAAGGAGAGGTAGAGGCTGTCCGGCTTGAGTCCGGCCAGCATCGCGTGGCCCAGTCCGCCCATGAACGAGTGCAGGTTGGTGGTGCCTGCGACCATGCCCGTGTTGTCGAAGGCGACGGAGTAGCCGTAGACCACCCACAACACCGTGACCAGCGCCGTGATGGCGAAGCACTGCATGAGGACGGACAGGAGATTCTTGGCGCGCACCATGCCGCCATAGAACAGCGCCAGACCCGGGATGGTCATCAGCAGCACCAGCATCGTGGCAGTGAGCATCCATGCCGTATCGCCGGAATCCAGGTGGGCCGGTGCGGCGGCAGCCTGGGCGAAGGCGAGGCCTGGCGCGGTAGCGGCGGACAAAGCGGCGAGCAAGGCGCGCGTGATCTTCTTAGAGGGCATCGCCGTCGACCTCTTGCGTGCGGATACGGATAGCCTGTTCCAGGTCGATGACGAAGATCTTGCCGTCGCCGATCTTGCCCGTGCGGGCCGCGGTGGTGATCGCCTCGACGGCCCGTTCGAGCTGGTCGTCGGTCACGGCTATCTCGATCTTCAGCTTGGGCAGGAAATCCACGACGTACTCGGCGCCGCGATAGAGCTCCGTGTGCCCGTGCTGGCGACCGAAGCCTTTTACCTCCGTGACGGTCATGCCCTGCACGCCGACCTCGGCGAGCGCCTCGCGTACGTCGTCCAGCGTGAACGGTTTGATGATCGCGTTGATCCACTTCATGTGCCGCGGCTTCCCGTTCTGGTTGAATGGAAAGGATCGAGCACGATGCGTGCCATGCACCGAGTCGGCGCCCGGGCGTTGGCGCGCAAGGGGTTATGGGTGCCAGATGCCAGGACGCCTGATCTTTTGCACCACGATGTAACTGTTTTTGCACCAATATGATGTGCTTTTGATTTCGCGTGGCGCAGCGCCTGCGCGCCCTAAATGACGCCTCCGCGTTGCGCTGAGGGGCTCAATACAGTACCATTTTGGTCCGGTATTGACTGTGTCCCTTCCCCCATGCTTCGTGTCAGCCGATTGACCGACTATGCGACGGTGGTGATGACATGCATCGCCGTCCACCCGCCGACGTTCTGAGCACCGCCCAGATCGCTGAAGAAGCGCGGCTGGAATTACCTACGGTGTCCAAGGTGTTGAAGCTGCTGGGCCACCCGGCCTGGTGGAATCGTTCCGCGGCGTCAACGGCGGCTACCGTCTGGCGCGTCCGCCGAGGCCATCAGCCTGGCCGATATCGTCGAGGCCATCGAGGGCGCCATCGGCATGACCGAATGCAGCGTGGCCCAGGGCCAGTGCGAGCGCCAGTCGCAATGCGGGGTCAGCGAAAGCTGGCGTTCGGTCTCCGGGGCCATCGGCAGCGTGCTTCGCGCCATGACCCTCGCACAGATGCTGGCCGACCGCCCCGCGGCGTCGGCGAAGGACGCGGCCCCGGTCGCGCAGGCAAACGCATGAATGAGAGTGAGAACATGACACGCGACGTGGCAGCCCCGGTGCACGACAACGCTGAAGTGGTGGAGGCGCTCAACCGCCGCTACGAGGCGGGTTTCGTCACGGATATCGAATCGGACAGCCTTCCGCCCGGCCTCAGCGAGGACATCGTCCGCCAGTTGTCCGCCATCAAGGGCGAGCCGGAATGGATGACCCAGTGGCGCCTCGAAGCCTATCGCCACTGGCTGACCATGCCCTCGCCGGACTGGGCCAAGCTGGACATCGCCCCGATCGACTACCAGTCGGTCAGCTATTACTCCGCGCCCAAGGCTGGTCCGAAGTCGCTCGACGAGGTGGATCCGAAGCTGCTGGAAACCTACGAGAAACTGGGCGTGCCGTTGCATGAGCGCGCGCGGCTGGCCGGTGTGGCCGTGGACGCGGTGTTCGATTCGGTGTCCGTGGGTACCACGTTCCGCAAGGAACTGGCCGAGGCGGGCGTCATCTTCTGCTCCATGTCCGAAGCCATCCGTGAGCACGGTGACCTGGTCCGCCAGTACCTGGGCAGCGTGGTGCCCACGGGCGACAACTATTTCGCGGCGCTCAACTCGGCCGTTTTCTCGGATGGCAGCTTCGTGTTCATCCCGCGCGGCGTGCGCTGCCCGATGGAGCTGTCGACCTACTTCCGCATCAATGCGAACAACACCGGGCAGTTCGAGCGCACGCTGATCGTCGCCGAGGAGGGCGCCTATGTGTCGTACCTCGAAGGCTGCACCGCGCCGATGCGCGACGAGAACCAGCTGCACGCGGCCGTGGTGGAACTGGTCGCGCTGGAGGACGCGGAGATCAAGTATTCGACGGTGCAGAACTGGTACCCCGGCGACGAAAACGGCGTCGGCGGTATCTACAACTTCGTGACCAAGCGCGGCGACTGTCGCGGTGCGGATTCCAAGATCTCCTGGACCCAGGTCGAGACCGGTTCGGCGATCACCTGGAAATACCCCAGCTGCGTGCTGCGTGGCGATCGCTCCGTGGGCGAATTCTACTCGGTGGCGCTGACGCACCATCGCCAGCAGGCCGATACCGGCACGAAGATGATCCACATCGGCAAGGGCACCAAGTCGAAGATCGTCGCCAAGGGCATCAGTGCCGGCCGTAGTTCCAACAGTTACCGCGGCCTGGTGAAGATCGAGAAGGGTGCCGACGGCGCGCGCAACTACACGCAGTGCGACTCGTTGCTGATCGGCAAGAAGTGCGGCGCGCACACCTTCCCGTACATGGAAGTGAAGAATCCCTCGGCCATCGTCGAGCACGAGGCCACCACCTCCAAGATTTCCGACGACCAGCTGTTCTACTGCCTCTCGCGCGGCATCGGCGAGGAAGATGCCGTGTCGATGATCGTCGACGGTTTCTGCAAGCAGGTGTTCCGCGAGCTGCCGATGGAGTTCGCGGTCGAGGCCAAGAAGCTGCTCGAGGTTTCCCTCGAAGGCGCGGTGGGCTGACGATGGGTATCGCCGGTTCCGCCCCGGCCTGACCGATCTCCGTGCGCTGTGCGGCGCTGGAGCCGACCATGGACCCCGTGCCGAAGCGTTTCCTGCATGTCTCCCACGAGAAGGCGCGCGAGCGCATGGCCGATGTGCTCATGATGTTCCGCGAGGCGGAAGGCACCACGCTGATCGTCGATGTGGACCCCGACGCGGATGCCGTCGCCAGCGAGCGCTTGCTCTGGGCGCGCATCACCCTGCGTGTCCAATCCAGCCTCACCGCGGTAGGCATGATGGCCGCCGTTTCCGCCGCGCTCGCGAAGCGTGGCATTCCCTGCAACCCCGTATCCGCGTTCCTGCACGATCACCTGTTCGTGCCCTGGGAACGCCGCGACGACGCCCTCGATGCGCTCTCGCACCTCACGCCCTGATGGACAGCCACGTCATGCACATGCTCACGATCGACAACCTCCATGCCCGCGTCGAGGGCAAGGAGATCCTCAAAGGCCTTTCGCTCGAGGTGAAGCCCGGCGAAGTGCACGCCATCATGGGACCCAACGGTGCCGGCAAGTCCACGCTCGGCAATGTGCTGGCGGGACGCGAGGGCTATGAGGTCACCGCGGGTTCCGTGCTGTTCAACGGGGTCGACCTGCTGGCGCTGGAGCCCGAAGAGCGTGCCGCTGCCGGCGTGTTCCTGGCGTTCCAGTACCCGGTCGAGATTCCCGGCGTGAACAACACCTTTCCTGCGCGCGGCGCTCAACGCGCAGCGCCGGTTTCGCGGCGAGGACGAGCTGGATTCCATGCGCTTCCTCAAGCTGGTCCGTGAGAAGCTGAAGGTAATGCAGATCTCCGACGAACTGCTGCATCGCGCCGTCAACGAAGGCTTTTCCGGCGGCGAGAAGAAGAAGAGTACGAGATCTTCCAGATGGCCGTGCTCGAACCGAAGCTGGCCATCCTGGACGAGACCGACTCCGGTCTGGACATCGACGCGTTGAAGCAGGTGGCCGGCGGCGTCAACGCGCTGCGCTCGCCCGATCGCTCCTTCCTGGTCGTGACGCATTACCAGCGCCTGCTCGACTATATCGAGCCGGATTTCGTCCACGTGCTGGCCGGTGGCCGCATCGTGGAGAGTGGCGACAAGAACCTGGCGCTGAAACTGGAAGAGCAGGGCTATGCATGGCTTGCCGAGACGCATCCGGAGTTGCGCAAGGTGGATCTGGCCGGGGCGCCGGCATGACCAGTGCGCCGTCCCCGTTCGTGCGGGCGGCACTGGATGCCGCCGCTGGCGTGCCGCCAGCGGCATCGCCTGGCTGGATGCTGCGCGCCGTGACAACCTGCAGCGGTTTGCCGCGCACGGTCTTCCCGGTGCCCGCAGCGAGTCGTGGAAATACACGCCGCTGCGCGCGCTCTCACAGCGTGCCTTTGGCGTGGCCGCCACCGCTACCGCGGCAAGTCTTGCGCTCGATCCGGCCCTGTTCGCTTTGCCGGGTGTTGACGGGCCCCGGCTTGTCTTCGTCGACGGTGTCTTCCGCGACGACCTGTCCGCCACGCGCTCGCTCGAGGGTGTCTCGCTGATGCCCCTGGGCACGGCGCTGGCGACCGAGGCCGAGCCGCTGCGCTTCGCACTGGCGGGTCGCCTGCACCACGATGCCGACGACGCGCTTGCGCAGCTGAATGCGGCGCTGGCGGCCGACGGTGCAGTGCTCCGCGTCGCGGCGGGTGCCCGTTTGGCCTCGCCCGTGCACGTCGTGCATGTCTCCAGCGGCACGCAGCCCGACACGGCCTGGCATCTGCGCATGCTGGTCGAGATAGGCGAGGGTGCCCATGCCGAGCTGGTCGAGCATTACGTATCGGCGGGTGACGGCGCGCAACTGGGCACCGTGGTCGCCGACCACATCGTGCACGCCGGTGCTCGCCTCGGTCTGGTACTTCTTCAGCACGCGTCGGCCTCCACTACCTTGTTCCGCCGCGGCCATGTCAGGCTTGAGGCGAACGCCTCGGCCACCGTGCACGCGCTGGAAGTCGGCGGCGCACTGGTGCGCCACGAACTGACGGCCGAACTGGTCGGCGACCACGCGCGGTTCGAATCGCGTGGCGTGTTCGCGCTGGATGGCCGGCAGCACACGGATACCCAGCTGGAAGTGCGTCACGAGGCGCGGGATACCACATCCGACGCGCTCTGGCGCGGCATCGCCAACGGTCGGTCGCGCGGTGTGTTCCGTGGCGCGATCGTGGTCGCCGAGGGTGCCGACGGCAGCGACGCGTCGCTCAGCAACAAGAACCTGCTGCTCTCGGCGTCCGCGGAGATCGACACCAAGCCGGAGCTGGAAATCTACGCCGACGAGGTCAAGGCCGCGCACGGCGCCACCATCGGCCAACTGGACGAACGCTCGTTGTTCTACCTGCGGTCACGCGGCATTCCGCTGGCCCAGGCGCGCAGCCTGCTGACGCTGGCGTTCTGCCGCGCGGCGCTGGAATCGCTGCCGAACGAGGCCTTGCGCGAGCACCTGGGTGACCTGCTGGTCGCGCACCTGCCGACCGGGCCGTCCGCCGACTAACGAAGTACGGAGCCAGCCATGAACGCCAAGCCCGAATCCGTCGTCCTCCCGCTGGACGTCGAGCGCATCCGTGCCGACTTCCCGCTGCTGTCGCGCACCGTGCACGGCAAGCCGCTGATCTACTTCGACAACGCCAACACCGGGCAGAAGCCGGTATCGGTGATCGAGGCGGTGGATCGCCACTATCGCGAGCGCAACGCCAACGTGTCGCGCGCCGTGCATGCGCTGGGCGAGGAAGCCACCGCCGCATACGAAGGCGCGCGCGACGCACTGGCGCGTTTCATCAACGCGCCCTCGCGCGACGAAGTGATCCTCACCTCCGGCACCACGCAGGCGATCAACCTGGTCGCCTACAGCTACGCCATGCCGCGCCTGCGGCCCGGGGATGCGATCCTCACCACCGTGATGGAACACCACGCCAACATCGTGCCCTGGCAGCTGGTGGCCGAGCGCACCGGTGCCACCGTCAAGGCGGCGCCGATCGATGCGGACGGCGAGCTGATCCTCGAGGCGTTCGTGCGCATGCTCACCCCCGAGGTGAAGCTGGCCTGCGTCACCCATGTCTCCAATGTGCTGGGCACGGTCAATCCGATCCGGGAGATCGCCGCGAGTGTCGCAAGCGCGGTATCCCGCTGCTGGTCGACGGTTCCCAGGCGGCGCCGCATCGGCCGATCGACGTCCAGGCGCTGGGCTGCGATTTCTACGCGGTAACCGGTCACAAGATGCTCGCGCCGACCGGTACCGGCGCGCTTGGGCGAAGCGGGAGCACCTCATGGCCATGCCGCCGTTGTTCGGCGGTGGCGAGATGATCCGGGAAGTGCGTTTCGACGGCACCGTGTTCGCCGATCCCCCGCACCGTTTCGAAGCCGGCACCCCGAACATCGCCGGTTTTGCCGGCGTCCCCGCCGCCATCGATTACATCCAGGGCCTCGGCTTCGACCGCGTCAGGGCGTACGAGCAGGACCTGCTGGCCTATGCCACGCAGGCGCTGGAGAGCGTGCCGGGCATGCGTATCTTCGGCCGCGCGAAGGACAAGGAGCCGGTCGTCTCGTTCCTGATCGAGGGCGCCCACGCCAACGACATGGCGACGTTGCTCGACCTGCAGGGCGTGGCGGTACGCTCGGGCCACCATTGCGCCCACCCGTTGATGCAGTTTTTCGGCGTTCCCGCCACGCTGCGGGCGTCGTTCGCGTTCTACAACACGAAAGCCGAGGTGGACGCGTTCATCAAGGCGATCGCCAAAGTCCGCAAGCTGCTGGTGTGATCGGTATGCATCGTTTTCGCATGGCTACCGCGGTGGACGCCCCCTTGATCGCCTCGCTGGTCGAGTCCGCCTACCGTGGCGATGCCAGCCGGCCGGCTGGACCACGGAAGCCGATTTCCTCCATGGCCGGCGCACGGACGTCGCCGAGATCGAGGCGCTGCTGGCAGGCACCGATGGCCGCTTCGTCCTGTTCGAGCGGGATGGCCAGGTCCTGGCTTCCTGCTACATCGAGCGGCAGGGGCCCGTCTGCTACTTCGGCATGTTCTCCGTGCGTCCACCGGCGCAGGGCACGGGGATCGGTCGCCTGGTGATCGAGGAAGTGGAGCGCATCGCCCGCGACGAATGGGCGAGCGAGTGCGTCGAGATGACCGTGATCGACATCCGTGCGAGCTGATCGCCTGGTATGAGCGTCGGGGCTACCGGCGCACGGGCAGGACCAAGCCGTTTCCCTATGGCGACGAACGCTTCGGCTTGCCGCAGCGTGACGACCTGCGTTTTGAATACCTCGTCAAGGCGCTTGCGCCGTGAACGGCTGGATTCGTGTGGGCACGCGGGCGGAGTTGCTTCCCGGGGAGTTCAAGGTGGTCTGGGATGGCGATACCGCCATCGCCGTGTACAACATCGACGGCCAGATATATGCCATCGAGGATGTCTGCACCCATGACGGCGGCGAGTTGGCGGGCGGCCCCGTCATCGGGACGGAGGTGGAGTGCGTACGCCACGGCGCCCGGTTCGACCTGCGTACGGGGAGGTCACGTGCCCGCCGGCCTACGAGCCGACCACCGTGTTCCCCGTGCGGGAGGCCGATGGCGTCCTGTGGACGCGCGACGACCGCTGAACCCTGCCGGCCGTTCCGCCAACGGGTAGCCGGCGGGAACTCCTACGCTGTCCGCCGGTCTTCCTTTCGTCCATCGCTGGGGGCCCGATAGGCGACGGCATGGGGCGACTCTGAAAGTTGGCGCTAAGGAACACCGTGCATCATTGCCGTGATGTCTGGGACGGGATGTGAACATGCGGGGCTGGAGTCATACCCACCGATGCCGGGGCGTCTGCGTCCGCTGGGCACTGGGCGTTGCGTGCGCATTGGGCATCACGGCATGCGGGCCTGTCGGCGTGAAGCTTCCGGTCGCCCCGCCTGCCACGCCGGTAGCGTGGGATGGCGTGCCAGCGCCCACCCCGCGGCACCCGACCTGACCGGCTGGTGGAAGGCGCTCGGCGATCCCGCGCTGGACGCCGTGGTCGAGCGGGCACTGTCCCAGAACCTCGATATCCAGGCGATGACCGAACGTCTCGCGGCCGCCGTTCGCTCGATCACCACGCCGCGATCCGTACCTGCCGTCCCTGCGTGCCAAGACCGAGGACCTGACCGAGCCGGATGCCAGCGCATCGTTCTTCGCGGCCGGGTTCGACGCTGTCTGGGAGTTCGGCCTGTTCGGTCGGGCCACGGCAACCGGGCGCGTCGCCCGCGGTAACCTGATGACGCGTCATGCCGATGTACGCGCCGCGCGCGTGACCGTGATCGCCGAGGTGGTGCGCGACTGGGTGGAGCTGCGTGCGGCGCAGAACCGCGCCGCGCTGCTGGGCGACATCCGCGACGCGGCGTCGCGACGCCTGGCCCTGGTAAGCAAGCGCGCGGACCTGCGCCTGGCTTCCCCCGCCGAGGTGGCGCAGGCCCAGGCAGAGGTGGATCGGGCATCCCAGGCGATGCTCGATCCGGCCAATGCGGCCGATGTCGCCGCACGGCGGCTGGCCGCGCTGCTGGGCCTGTTGGCGCCCGACCCGGCGTGGAGCGCGCGCGGCGAGGTACCGCGCCTGGGGCCCTGGAAACTGGACAAGGCGCCGGCCGAACTGCTGCGCACGCGGCCCGAAATCGCCGCCCTCGAAGGCGACGTCACCCGCATGGCGGGCGAGCTGGGCCTGGCACGTGCCGACATGTATCCGAATGTCGGGCTCGGCGCATCCATGATCTGGTCCACCGAGGTCATCAGCTATCACCGGACACGGAACACGACGGGCATCGCCTCGCTGGGTCCTATCCTCGACATTCCCCTCTTCGACTGGGGCATGCGCCAGTCCGTCGCGCATGCGAAGACGCACGAGTTCAGGGCCACGCTGCTGAACTACCGCCAGTCGGTCCTGCAGGGCGTCGCGGAGGTGCAGTCGGCACTCGACACCCTTGGTAGCGAAGCCGAGCGCGAGCGCCTTGGCGATGCCCTGTTGCAATCGGCGCTCGGCGACGATGCCGCCGTATCGCGTCGCGCGGCACTGCAACTGGCCAGCCAGATCGATGTCGCCCGCAGTCGCGCTGCCGTGGATACCGCGAGGGTGGCGGTGATCGATGCGCGCACGTCGCGCGCGCTGGCCTATGTCGCCTTGTTCAAGGCCGTCGGCGGCGCGCCGCTGGCGGCCGACACCGTGCCTGACGACACGGCAGCCCGCTGATGGTGCCCCTGGCCCGCAAGACCCTGATCCATGAATGGCGTCGCTTCCTGCCCGCCGTGCTCGCGGTCGGTTTCGCCGGCCTGTTGCAAGTGCTGCAGGCGGCGCTGGTGCTCGGCATCTTCAGCAGTGCCAGTGTCTATGTCACCGGGTCGTCCGCCGATCTCTGGATCGGTTACCCCGGCACGCAGAGCGTCGACCAGGGGCGGGCCCTCGATCCGGACGTCGAAATGCGCGCACGCATGGACCCCGCGGTGAGGCAGGTTGAGCCGTACGTCTGGCTGGACGCCGACTGGCACGGCGGTAACCATACGGGCGGCGTATCGATCTACGTGTCCGGGATCGACGTACGTGCCGACGGCATGATATTCGCGCACGTGCTCGACGCGCCGCTGCGGGTCCTGCTCGCTGAACCGGATGCGGTAGTGATAGACCGCGCGGACCTCGACAAGCTGGGTACGGCCGTGGGCCGCGACGCCGCCATCAACGGGCACCCCGTGCATGTCGTGGGCGTGACCTCGGGCCTGCGGGCGCTGGGCGGCGTCAACGTGGTGGCCTCGCTGGAAACGGTGCGTCGCCTCGACGGCGACACCGGCGCCGCCGGCCGGCCCACTTACCTGCTGGCCCGCGTGGCGCCGGGCAACGACGTGGCGGCGGTCGCAGCGCGCTTGCGCGGTGCGCACGGTTTCGGTCCCTACGATGCATGGACCGCGAAGGATTTCGCCCGCCGTTCCGTGAGCTACTGGATGTTCGACACGGGGGCTGGTACCGGCGTGCTGTTCCTCGCCGGCATCGTCTTCCTCGTCGGAGCCGTGATCACGAGCCAGACACTGGTCGCCGCAGTGACCGGGTCGGTGCGCGAATACGCCACGCTCAACGCCCTGGGTGTCGGGCTTCCCGCCTTGCGCCGCATCGTCCTCGAGCAGGCCTTTTGGGTCGGTGCGCTAGGCCTGCTCGGCGCGGGCGTGGTCGGCGTGGTCGTCATGGCGGTTGCGCAGTCCCAGGACGTGCCGGTGCGCCTCACGGTACCCGTCACGCTCGGCTGTGCCGTCCTGGTGATGGC
Organism: Leptodermis oblonga; assembly: GCA_016801395.1. Classification (NCBI taxonomy): domain Eukaryota; kingdom Viridiplantae; phylum Streptophyta; class Magnoliopsida; order Gentianales; family Rubiaceae; genus Leptodermis; species Leptodermis oblonga. The sequence goes on from VMRK01000539.1 coordinate 199,502, forward strand.
ACTGGCCGGTGTGTCCGGCCTCGCGGCGATGCGCAGCATGCGCCGCGCCGACCCTGCCACGCTGCTGCGGTGACGCCGTGAACGACACGATCCCATCCATCCCCTCGTCGCCTCCGGTGCTGCATGCTCGCGGCGTGCGCAAGTCGTTCGGTAACGGACGGGTCCAGACGACCGTGTTGCACGACCTTTCCGTCGATATCCACGCCGGCGAGCTGACGTTGATTTCCGGTCCTTCCGGCTGCGGAAAAAGTACCCTGTTGGCCATTCTGAGCGGTCTGCAAAAGCCCGACCACGGCATGGTGACGGCCTTGGGTGACAGCCTGGGCCAGCTGGACCGCCGTCAGCTGGAACATTTCCGCCTGCGTCATACGGGCTTCGTGTTCCAGGGCTTCAACCTGTTCCCGGCGCTCACCGCGCTGGAGCAGGTCGAACTGCCCTTGTACTACCTCGGCCTTACCGCGACGCAGGTGCGGGAGCGCGCGCTGCGGGCCCTGGATGAGGTCGGCCTGACCCATCGCATCGCCCTGCTGCCTGCCGAGCTTTCCGGCGGCGAGAAACAACGCGTGGCCGTGGCGCGTGCGCTGGCCAAGGCGCCCGAACTGCTGTTTGCCGACGAGCCCACCAGTGCGCTGGACGCCGCCAACGGGCAGATAGTGATCGACATGCTTCACCGTATCGCGCGGTCGCACGGCACCGCCGTGCTCTGCGTCAGTCACGATCCGCGCCTTCTCGGCCACGCAGACCGCGTGCTGTCGATGGAGGACGGCCGTATTCTCGCCGACCGCCGGATCGTATCCGGCGCACCGACGACCCCGACCCATCCGGAGTGACCCCCGTCATGAACGTGACGACCGTGTACCGCGCGCTGTGTGCCCTGGCGTTCTTGATCGGCATCGCCGGGTGCTCGGAGCGCGAAGAAGCGCCGCAGGACGCCGCCGCGCCGGTCAAAACCGCCTACGCGGCCGTGGCCCGTGGCCGGATCGATATCGAAGGTGGCGTCGTGACCCTGCCGATGCCGCACGAGGGTGTGCTTGCCCGTGTCAACGTGCACGAGGGCGACCATGTGTCGGCGGGGCAGGCGCTGGCAGCGCTGGACGACACGGCCGAGCGCCTGGCCGTCGACGCGGCCGTGGCGGAGGAAGCGCAGGCGAAGACGCAAGTGGCCGGGTACACGTCGCGCATCGCGGCCGCGAAGCGGCGTGAGCAACGCCTCGCGGCCGCGGCGGCGGCCGCGCGGGCGACGGCCAGAGTGCGGAGGATGCCGCCGATGCGCTGGCACAGCTCACCGCTGCCCAGGACAATGCACGCGCGGCGTGGGAGCAAGCAAGACAACATGTCATCGCCGCCCGCTACGAAAAGACACGGTTCGTGTTGCACGCACCGGTCGCGGGAACGGTGACGCGCATACGCGCCAGCCCGGGAGCCAGCGTCACCGCTTCCGAGCCATTGCTGGTGCTACTGCCCGATGCACCGCGCATCGTGCGCGCCGAAGTGAATGAGACCTATGCCGACGCGATCCACGTGGGGATGACCGCCGAGGTCACGCCGGAGGCCGGCACCCTGTCGCCTATGAAGGCGACCGTAACCCGCATCGGGTCGGTGGTCGGTCCCAGCACGCTCGAAGACGACGCGCAGTTGCGGGCCACGTCGCGCGCGGTGGAATGCGTGTTGGTCTTCGATAAACCGTCCACGGCCAGGATAGGACAGCGCGTACTGGTCCGCTTCAACCGCGATGCGGTTCAGAAGTGATAGACGAAGGCCATCGTCCGCGATAGCTGCGTGCGCGAACCGTATCGCTCGACGAGCGGGCTCGATGCCGCACGTCCCTGCAGTCGTCCGTAGACGAGTGCGATCGCGATACCGGTGTTGCGGCTGGTGGGGATGAAGGCGTCGTATTCCAGCGAACCCTGTTCACTGCCGGCGCCCGGCCGATAGGCCGATGCGCCGATAGCTGCGCCCTCCACAGCAGACAGACCGAAAAACCGCTGCATCGCGCCACGGTTGGTACCCGTCCATTGGACCTCGAGCGAGTGTTCGATCAGCCACACGTTGGGTAGCTGCCAGTCGACGTAGAGATCGAGATAAGCGCCGGCACCATCGGTGTCGTGGCTGAGGTGCGTGCCCAGGGTCCAGGTGGCGTTGGGCGCGTATTCGACATAGCCGCCGGCCTGGAGCCTGGGCGAGAGGGGGCGAACCCGCCCGCCGAGCCGCCCGAGGTCGTGCGTGGTGCGACCCCAGCGATAATCGCCATAGAACCCGCCATGCCAGTGCTCGCCGCGAATCGCATCGAGGGTGACTCCGTCGTTGGTCGAGAATTCGCCGAAGTCGGGTATGTCGACGTCGATATAGGGAAGGGGCTCGCTACGATCGCTGCGCGAGCCCATCCACGCCGGCATGCGTTGCACCGCGGCACCGAAGGCGTAGGTGGGTACGTCGCTTGCGAAAGCGGACGGGGCGATGCCGGCGAACACGGCAACCAGAAGGGCGAGACGAGGGAGGAGAGCCATGGTAGCTATCGTAAAGAGCGGAGCGACTCCCGCATAGACATCGCCGCACGGGTGCGGTCTTCACATCGGTGAATGCGTGAAACGCGCGGGAAATCCATGGGAAAGGGGTGCGAAAGGAATTGCGCCTAGCCTTCACACACCCCATGAACCGGTCCGTGCAAGTGGATAATTCGATCGCTTGGAACATCTTGTGTGACTTCGACGGCACGATCGCCGTCGAGGACGTCATCGACTCCCTTCTGGATCGTTTCGGGCGTCCCGGTTGGGAAGTGCTCGAGCGCGACTGGCGTGCCGGCACCATCGGTTCGGCCGTCTGTATGGCCGGCCAGGTGCGCTGCTGGACATGAGCCACGAGGAACTGTCGCAGCACCTGGACAGCCTCCACATCGACCATGGCTTCGCGTCCTTCGTACACGACACCGTGGCGCTGGGCGTGCCGATGGAGATCGTCAGCGACGGCCTCGATCACGCGATCAAGGCGATCCTCGCCAATCACGGCATCGCTCCGCTGCCCACCGTGGCCAACCACCTGCTGCAATCCGCCCCGAGGGGATGGAACCTCACCTCGCCGTTCAGTGTCGGCGGTTGCCGTGCCGGCACCTGCAAGTGCGCCCGCGTGGAAGCGGCGCGCTCGCGCGGTGGCAAGACCCTGCTGATCGGCGACGGCGCATCCGACTTCTGCGCAGCCGATCGGGTGGACTTCGTGTTCGCCAAGAATCGCCTGATCGAGCATTGCCGCGCGGCGGGCATCCCTTACGCACCCATCTCGTGTTTCAGCGAAGCCCGCGAACTGCTCCCCGAGCTGCTCGCCGGCCGTCTTCCGCCGCACACCGTCATTCCCCTTCACGCGACGATCTCCCAGGAACTCCCCGCATGAACATTCTTTCCCGCAACCCGCAGGTCGTGATCGACGACGAGACCCTGCTCGCCGACGAAGCCAAGTATTGCTCCTTCGGCGACACCGTGCACTACGTCGACCCGCCGAAGATCTTCCGCCACGCGGAAGGCAGCTACATCTACGACAGCGAGAACATCCCGTTCCTCGACCTGCAGATGTGGTACTCTGCCGTCAATTTCGGCTACGGCAACAAGCGCCTGAACGACACCCTGAAGGCGCAGATCGACCTGCTGCCGCAGGTGGCCAGCCAGTACCTGCACCAGGGCAAGATCGAGCTCGCCAAGACCATCGCGGTGGATGCGAAGCAGAAGTTCGGCCTCGACGGCCGTTGCCACTTCAACGTGGGCGGCGCGCAGGCGGTGGAAGACTCGCTGAAGCTGGTGCGTAACGCACGCGGCGGCAAGAGCCTGATGTTCGCCTTCGAAGGCGGCTACCACGGCCGCACGCTGGGCGCCTCGTCGATCACCTCCAGCTACCGTTACCGTCGCCGCTTCGGCCACTTCGGCGAGCGCGCGCAGTTCATCCCGTTCCCGTATCCGTTCCGCCGCCCGAAAGGCATGACGCCGGAAGAATACTCCGACGCCTGCGTGCGCCAGTTCGAGCGCCTGTTCGAGACCGAATACAACGGCGTGTGGGACCCGAAGGTCGGCGAGGCCGAGTACGCCGCGTTCTACGTCGAGCCGATCCAGGGCACCGCGGCTACGTCATCCCGCCGAAGAACTTCTTCATCGACCTGAAGAAGGTGCTGGACAAGTACGGCATCCTGATGGTCGTCGATGAAATCCAGATGGGCTTCTGGCGCACCGGCAAGCTCTGGTCCATCGAGCATTTCGGCGTCAACCCCGACGTGCTGGTGTTCGGCAAGGCGCTGACCAACGGCCTCAACCCGCTGTCCGGCATCTGGGCGCGCGAGGAACTGATCAACCCCACGATCTTCCCGCCGGGCTCCACCCATTCCACGTTCAACTCCAACCCGCTCGGTACCGCGCTGGGCCTGGAGTGATCAAGATGGGCTACGAGCTGGACTACGGCACCCGGGTGGCCGAGAAGGGCAAGCATTTCCTCGACGGGCCTGCGCGACCTGCAGAAGCGCCACAAGGAAATCGGTGACGTCGACGGCCTGGGCCTGGCGCTGCGTGCCGAGATCTGCACGGACGATGGTTTCACGCCGAACAAGGCGCTGCTCGACCGCATGGTCGACATCGGCCTTGCCGGTGGCCTGACCCACCAGGGCAAGAAAATCGGCCTCGTGCTCGACGTCGGCGGCTGGTACAAGAACGTGATCACGTTCGCGCCGTCGCTCGACATCAGCCACGACGAAATCGACCTTGCCATCGCACTGCTCGACCAGCTGCTGACGCTGGCCAAGCGCGGCGGATAACCGGTCGCCCGCGATGGCTTTCGTGAACCAGCTCGAGCCGGATGCCCTGCTCGGGCACTTCGAACGCCATCCGCCGCAGGGGTTCACCCCGCTGCGCGCGGCGGACGGTTCGCCCCTGTTCGTGGCGCCGTTCGACCTCCTGACCACGGCCGACGACGCACTGCGTCGGCGCGTGGCAGGCTTGCCTTTCCAGTCCCTGCTCAAGCGACTGCTCACGCCGCGTACCTGTTTCGCGGGAAGCACGGTGTCCGAGTATCGCTGTTCGATGCGGCCAGCGATCCTGCCACGGTGGCGGCCGGCTGGGCCGGGTCGTTCGGGCGGACCACCCTTTGCTGATCGTGAAGGACCTGGCGGTGGATTCGCCCTTGACCTCGATACGCGATCGCGCCTGGACACGGCGTTTCATCGATGCCGCGCGGCAGCACGGCTACATCATCGTCGAAGGCCAGGCGCTGGCCTATGTGCCGATCGACTTCTCCTCCATCGACGACTACCTCGGTCGGCTTTCGGCGTCGCGGCGGAAGAACCTCCGGCGCAAGCTTCGCTCGCTCGACAGGCTGGAGGTTGCCACGCTCGCCACCGGCGACGCCTTCGCGGCAGACACCACCGTCGATACCTTCTACGCGTTGTTCGAGAACGTGTATGCGCAGAGCGAAGTGCACTTCGACAAGCTCTCCCGCGAGTTCTTCGCCGCCGTGCTGCGCGACCCAGGCGGTCACGTGTTCACTTACCGGGTAGATGGCGAGCTGATCGGCTGGAACCTCTGCTACGAACACGATGGCAAGTTGCTCGACAAGTACGTGGGCTTTGCCTATCCCGCCGCACGCGAGCTGGATCTGTATTTCGTCAGCTGGTTCGTCAATCTGGAGTTCGCGCTCCAGCGGGGCTTGCGATTCTACGTCGCCGGTTGGACGGACCCGGCCGTCAAGGCATCGCTGGGTGCGCGGTTCCACCTTACCCGTCACGCCGTGTTCGTACGCCAGCCTCTGCTGCGCGCCGTGCTCCGTCGCTTCGCCCACCGTTTCGAGACCGACAGCCAGTGGGAGGCCGCGGATGCGCAAGCCCGTCGTACTTGACCTGGACGGATCGGTGGGCGCGCTGCCGGGACGGCTGGTGCTGCCGTTGCGCGAATGCGAGGAAGCCATTCGCTTCGGCTGCTCGCTGTCCACCCTGCGCCGTTTCGCGGCCGACCTGCGCGATACGCTGCCCCGCGAGCACGGCACCGTGTTCCTCGGCAGCGGCGATTTCCACCACCTGACCTGGCCGCTCGTGGAACGGGTGCCCGGCACCGCGGGTTTCCAGGTGGTCGTGCTGGACAACCATCCGGACAACATGCGGTTTCCCTTCGGCGTGCATTGCGGCTCGTGGGTGCGCCGGGTGGCCCTGTTGCCGCGGGTCAGCCATGTGCATGTCGTGGGCATCACCTCGAGCGACATCGGCCGCAAGCATGCCTGGGAGAACTACCTAGGCCCCTTGCGCGCCGGCAAGCTCACCTACTGGTCCACCGGCGTGGATACACGCTGGGCGGACACGATCGGTCTGGGTGCACGCTTCCGTGCGTTCCCTACCAGCCAGGCCATGGTGGAGGCCTTCGTTTCCCTACAGGCGCACAGCACCGAACCGGTGTACCTGTCGATCGACAAGGATGCCTATGCGCCCGAGGTGGCCATGACCAACTGGGACCAGGGCACGCTCAGCGAGGCCGGGGCGAAGCGATGCTCACCGCGCTGCGCGGCCGGCTCATCGGCAGCGATGTCACGGGCGAGATATCCCGTTACACCTACGCCAGCTGGTGGAAGCGCAAGCTCAGCGCGATGGACGGCCAGGAGGCCATCGACGAGGCACGCCTGGTCGCCTGGCAGGCCCAGCAGCACGCGTTGAACCTGCGCCTGCTTGCGGCCATCGGCGCGGACGCGCCGGTCACCACCGACCGATCAGGTGTTGCAACAGCAAACTGCTGATCGCCACCGCGGCCCATACGCCCAGGCCCAGCAGGATCGGGCGGGGGCCTGTCGCCGCCATGCGGCGCAGGTCGGCCGACAGGCCGATCGCGGTCAGCGCGAGCACGATCAGGCATTCGGCCACGAAGTGAATCACCGGTAGCAGCGCCTCGGGAACCAGGCCGGCCGTGCGGATGCCCGACGCCACCAGGAACCACAGGATGAACCAGGGGAAGATCCGGGCCAGGCTGAAGTCGCCGGCGCCGCTGCGCTTCTGTCGCCACGCCACGATCAGGGCGATGCCGAGGCTGATCGGAATGATCAGGGTGGCGCGGGTCAGCTTGACGATGGTGGCGTAGTCACCTGCCGCATGGCTGAAGCTGTAACCGGCGGCGACGACCGACGACGTGTCGTTGATCGCCGTGCCTGCCCACAGGCCGAAGCCGAGGTCGGACAGCCCCAGCAGGTGGCCCAGCAGGGGAAACAGCAGGACGGCCACCAGGTTGAACAGGAAGATCGTGGAGATCGCGAAGGCGGTGTCGTGTTCGTCGGGTTTGATGATCGGCACCACCGCCGCGATGGCGGATCCGCCGCAGATCGCAGTACCGACGCCGATCAGCACCTGCAACGTGGCGTGCACGCGCAGCGCCCGGCCCAGCAACCACGCGGCCAGGCCGGCCACGGTGACGGTCACCAGGGTGACCGACAGCGATTCGAGCCCGGTATGTGCCACTTGGGTCAGGCTGAGGCCGAAGCCGAGCGCGATGATCGACCACTGCAGCACCTGCTTGGAGGCGAAGCGGATGCCGTGCTGGAACGACGCGGGCGGCGGCGCAAAATGGCGTACGAGGATGCCCAGCACGATGCCGAAGACGGCACCGCCGATGAGCGGCAGCCAGTGGCCGAGGCCGAAGGCTACCGCGGCCACCGCCACGGCGAGGAGGATGCCGGGCAGGCGCGACGGGGGGGGGGCGGAACGGACCGGCATGGGGATGACTCCTGGACTGGCCCGCATTGTCCCGTCGGTCGTTCGATAAGGATAGTGAAAATGATTTATCTAGCGTATAAATAATGCTTATGCAAGCGATCAGCCCACGCCAGTTGCAGGTCTTCGTCGCCATCGCTCTTTCCGGCAGCGTCCGCGCGGCGGCGCAGCGCCTGTTCCTCAGCCAGCCGGCGGCCAGCATGGCGCTGGCCGAGCTGGAGCGGCAGCTCGGTGCCGTGCTGTTCGTACGCGAACGGGGCCGCTGCGGATCAACGATCGCGGCCGCGAACTGCTGCCCCTCGCCCAGGAACTGGTGGAGCGCCACGCGGAGTTCGGCCGGCGCGCCGCCGGCGACGTGGCCGAGCTCACCGGCGAGCTGGGCATCGGGGCGAGCAACACCGTGGGTAATTACCTGGTTGGCGAGCTGCTGGGCCCGTTCACGGCGATCCACCCCGGCATCGCCCTGCGTCTGGGCGTCGCCAATACGGCGCGCATCGCGCAGGGCGTGCTCGACCACGATTTCGACATCGGCTGCGTGGAAGGCCCGGTGACGCATGCCGCCATCGAGGCACGGCCCTGGCGCGACGATCGGCTGGTGGTCTGCGCACGTCCCGGGCACCCGCTGGCGGGGAAGAAACGGCTACGCCGGGACGACTTCGCCGGGGAGCGCTGGGTGCTGCGCGAGCGCGGCTCGGCCACGCGCGCCTGAGCGAGCGGGCACTGGCCGAACTACCCGAGGGGCGCACCGTGCTCGAACTGGATCAGGCCGAGGCGATCAAGCAGGCCGTCATTGCCGGACTCGGCATCGCCTGCCTGCCCGAGGTGGCGATCGCCGACGCACGGGCCACCGGGCGCCTGGTGGTGTTGCCCACGCCGTTCCTCGACTTGCGGCGTACGCTGACGTTGTTACTGCATCGGCAACGCTATCGCGGCGCCGTACTGGAAGCCTTCATGGCTACGCTGGCGCCGCGCGGCTGGCGCGATGCGGTGACGACGTGAGGCGCCGCGCTCAGGCCAGCACGCAGCGGTTCTTGCCGCTGCGCTTGGCCTCGTACATCGCCCCGTCGGCGATGGCGACGATCTCGTCGTAGGCCTCACCGCGTGGAACATGGTGACGCCGATGCTGGCGCCGATGCGCGCCGGGATGCGTACGTCGCCCACCGTGAGCGTATAGGGCTCGGCAATGGCATCGCACAGCGTCTGGCAGCGCGCCAGTGCGCATTGGCGTCACCGGTGTCGTGCAGCAGCACGGCGAACTCGTCGCCGCCCAGCCTGCGACCGGTGTCCGTACTGCGCGTACGTGCATCGATGCGCAGGGCAATGGCCTTCAGCAGTTCGTCGCCAGCGGCGTGGCCATGCCCGTCGTTGACGCCCTTGAAGCCGTCGATGTCGATATAGGCCAGGGCGAATGTGGTGCCGCCGCTGTTGCCTTCGGCAATGGTGCCCTCGAGGCGCTCGCGGAACAGCAATCGGTTGGGCAGACCGGTGAGCGCGTCGTGCGTGGCCTGGTGGCGTACCAGTTGCTCCATGCGGGCACGTTCGGCCACTTCGTCGGTCAGCTGCCGGTTGCGCGTGGACAGTTCGTCCAGCGCATCCTGGAGCAGGGCGCGGGCGCGATACAGCTCGAGGAAGATCTTCACCTTCGACTGCAGGATCACGTCGTTGATCGGCTTGGCGATGTAGTCCACCGCACCCGCCGAATACCCCTTGATGCGGTTGATGTCGTCCGCGTAGGCGGCGGTAACGAAGATGATCGGCGTTTCGCTGAGGTGATCGTTCTCCGAGATCAGCTCCGCCACCTCGAAACCGTCCATCTCCGGCATGTTCACGTCCAGCAGCACCAGCGCGAAGCGGTGATCCAGGCACAGCGCCAGCGCCTCGTTGCCGCTGGTCGCCTCGAAAACGTCGGCCTCGGCGCGGGCCAGCAGGCGACGCATCGCGACCAGGTTGGCAGGGGTATCGTCGACGACGAGGATCTTGGGGCGGGTCGTAGTCATGGCAGGCAAAGTTGGTTGAGTCGCTCGGCGATGGCGTCGAGGGCGAGGCAGGCATCGGCACCGGCACGTTCCAGGCCGGCGAGGGGCATGGCCCGCGCCTCCGCCGTGGCGGGGTCCTGCACGATGGCGTAGCCGCCGGCGCGGCGCACGGTGGCGAGTCCATTCGCGCCGTCGGAGTTGGCACCGGTCATCAGGACAGCCACCAGGGTGTCGTACCAGGCATCCGCCGCGGTTTCGAACAGTACATCGATCGAAGGGCGCGCATAGGCCACCTTGGCGTCGATGCTCAGGGAAAAGTGCAGGCTGGGCTCGACCAGGAGGTGGTAGCCCGCCGGGGCGACATGCACCACCCCCGCTTCCACTGGTGCGCGCTCCTGCGCCTCGACCACCGGCAGCGCGCTGATCCGTGCCAGCAGCTCGACCAGTAGCGAGACATCGGCCGAGCCGGTATGGCAGCACAGCACCACCGGTACGGCCAGCCGTTTGTCCAGCCCGGGCAGGACGCGCTGCAGGGCTGACAGGCCGCCGCGCTACAGCCCATGACAATGGCCTGGTAGGTGCTCATCGGGCCAGCGGCCTCGCGCCGTTGCCGCCCACCTGGTACACGCGAAGGCCGTGGTCGACATCGGAGAAGCCAGCGGCCGAGGGCGAGAAATCGATGTTCTCCCGCGTGCCCAGGCAGAGAAAACCACCCCGCACCAGGCTGTCCCGGAACAGGCCCAGCGTGCGGTCCTGAGGTGGTTGGTGAAGTAGATCAGCACGTTCCGGCAGAGGATGAGATGGGCCTCGCAGAACACCTCGTCGGTGACCAGGTTGTGGTTGAAGAAGGTGACGTTGCGACGCAGGCGGCCGTCGAGCTTGATGAAGTCGTAGCGGGCGCTGTAGTAGTCGCTCAATGAGCGCTGGCCACCGGCCTCGAGGTAGTTGCGCGACCAGTCGCGCGCCTCACGCGTGGCGTATATGCCTTCGCCGGCGGTAGCCAGTGCCGCGTCGTTGAAGTCGGTGGCGTAGATGCGCGAGCGCTCGTACAGGCCGGCTTCCTCGAGCAGGATGGCCAGCGAATAGACCTCCTGTCCGTACGCGCAGCCGGCCTGCCAGATGTTGATCTCCGGGTAGGAAGCCAGCACCGGGAACACCTTGTCGCGCAGCACGCGAAACACGGCCGGGTCGCGGAACATCTCGGACACGGGTACCGACAGCCCCTCGATGGCCTTGGCCAGGAAACCCGGCTCGTGCAGGAGACGACGGCTGAGCTCGCTGATGCTGCCCGTGTCGTGCGTGCGCACCAGCTGCTGAACGCGTCGCTTCAGCGAGGCCGGGGCGTACTCGCTGAAGTCGTGCCCGTGGCGCAGCTGCATGGCGCGCACGAACAGCTGGATCTCGATGTCCTCGATATCCATGTCAGACACGGGGGGGCAGCCACACGCGGATCATCGACAGCAGCCGGTCCACGTCGATCGGCTTGGACAGGTAGTCGTTGGCGCCGGCTTCGAGGCACTTCTCCCGGTCGCCGCGCATGGCCTTGGCGGTCAGCGCGATGATCGGCACCTTGGCCACCGCGGGACGGGCACGGATGGAGCGCATGGTCTCGTAGCCGTCCATCACCGGCATCATGATGTCCATCAGCACGAGTTCAAGGCCGGTGTCCTTGTCCAGCGTATCGAGGGCCTTCTGGCCGTCCTGGGCCATCACCACCTCGATGCCCTTGGCTCGCAGCACCTTGGACAGCGCGAAAAGGTTGCGCATGTCGTCGTCCACCAGCAGCAGCCGCCGACCGCGCAGGTCGGCCTCGTCGACGCCGCCGGCGGCCGTGGTGGCCTCGCTGCGCGCGCTGCCGCCATGCCGGATGGAATGCAGGAACAGGCTGACCTCGTCGAGCAGACGGTCCGGCGAGCGCGCGCCCTTCACCACGATGCTGTCGGTGTACTGACGGATCTTCATGCTCTCCTCGCGGCTGAGGTCGCGGCCCGAATACACCACCACCGGTGGGGTGTTTCCGCTGCGGGACAGTCGCTCGAGGAATTCGATGCCGGACATGCCAGGGAGGCCCAGGTCCAGCACGATGCAGTCGTAGGGCGTGTCGCCGGTCTTCGAGAGCGCTTCCTCGCCGGAGGCGGCCTCGTCGATGATCACCATGTCGTCCTTGAGCAGCGTGCGCACGGCGGCGCGCGCGCTGGCGTCGTCGTCCACCACAAGCAGGTGACGCGTGCGGCCTTCGGCGAAGTGGAGCAGGCGGTCGAAGGCGTCGGCGATCGACTCACGGCTGACCGGCTTGGTCAGGAAACCGACGGCGCCCAGTTCGAGGCCGCGCGAGGCATCGTCCGTGGCGGAGATGAAATGCACGGGGATGTGTCGCGTGGCCACATCGCCCTTGAGTCGCTCGATGACCGTCCAGCCGTCCATGCCCGGCAGCATCACGTCGAGCAGGATGCCGGTGGGACGGTACTGCTTCGCCAGCGCGAGGCCGGTTTCGCCATCGGCGGCGGCAAGCACGCGGTGCCCCTTGCGGTGGATCATGTCGGCGAGGATCCGCGCGAACGCCGGGTCGTCTTCCACGACCAGGATGGTAGTGTCGCCGGGGGCGATCGCACGGCGGTCGTCGTCGATGTGCTCGGCCAGCAAGGCCGGCGACAGCGGCAGCGTGGCTGCCGCGGCGGCCTGCTGGCGCGGCACCGGCTCCGGCTCGACGCCGGTGTAGGGCGCGTTCTCGGGCAGCAGGATGGTGAACGTGCTGCCTTCGCCGGGCTCGCTTACCAGGGTGATGTCGCCACCGAGCAGCACGGCGATGCGGCGCGAGATGGCCAGGCCCAGTCCCGTGCCGCCGTACTGGCGGCTGGTGCTGGCATCCACTTGCTCGAAGGCATGGAACACGCGCTGGAACTTGTCAGCCGGAATGCCGATGCCGGAGTCCGTCACGGCGATGGCGATGGCCTGGGCGGGGTCGAGTCCGGCCGGCAAAGACGCGTCGGGAGCGGGACGCGAGATGCGCAGCGCCACCGTGCCGCTGGAGGTGAACTTGAACGCATTGCTGAGCAGGTTGTTGGCCACCTGCTCGAGCTTGGCGCCATCGGTACGGATGGCGTCCGGAAGGTCGGGTGCCACCTCCACGACAAACGCCAGCTTCTTCTCCTGGGCGACGTGGTTGAAGGTGCGACCGAGTGTCCGTGCAAGGTCCGCGATCGGGAACGTGTCGACCATCAGTTCCATCTTGCCCGCCTCCACCTTGGACAGGTCGAGGATGTCGTTGATCAGCCGCAGCAGGTTGGAGCCGGCATCGTGGATGATCCGTGCCGATTCCACCTGCTCGCCGGTGAGGTTGTCCTCGTCGTTGTCGGCCAGGCTGCGCGAGAGGATCAGCAGGCTGTTCAGCGGCGTGCGCAACTCGTGTGACATGTTGGCCAGGAATTCCGACTTGTACTGGCTGGCGCGGGCCAGCTCCTCGGCTTTTTCCTGGGTCTCGTGCTGCAGGGCCTGCAAGGCGTCCTTCTGCTGGTTGAGGGTCACGCCCTTTTCGCGCAGTTCCTCGTTGGACGCGTGCAGTTCCTCCGTCTGCACGCGCAGCTCCTCCTCGGAGGCGACCAACCGCTGCGACTGCTCCTGCAATTCGTTGGTCTTGGCCTTCAGCTCGTCGTTGGTGGTGCGCAGGTCTTCCTGCTGCGAGCGCAGGGCTTCCTCCGACGCGCGCAGTTCGTCGGCCTGGGTCTGGGTGTGTTCCAGCAGGGTGCTGGTGCGCAGGGCGCGGGACAGGTTTTCCAGCGACAGCGCGACGATCGGCATCAACTCGTCAAGCAGGCGCTGCTGGATCGGCGACAGATGATCGAAGCTGGCGATCTCCAGCACGCCCAGCAGGCTGTCGCGGGACAGTACGGGCATCATCACCACGCTGCGCGGCGAGGCTTCCCCCGTGCCGGAATGGATGCGGGTGTAGTCGTCCGGCACGTCCTGCAGCACGATGGGTTGCCGCCCGAGCGCCGCCTGGCCGACCAGGCCCTCGCCCAGCGCGTATTCGGTGGTGACATGGCGACGCTGGCGGAAACCGTAGCTGCCCAGCATCTCCAGCGTGGAGGTGTCTTCGCGGAACACGTAGAACACGCCGACGCCGGCCTTCAGCGTGGGGACCAGTTCGATAAGCAGGGTGTCGGCGAACTGTCGGTAGCTGCCGGCCCCCTGGAGGCGGTTGGAAATGGTGGCCACCGCCGACTTCAGCCAGCTCTGGCCGGCCGTCTCGATGGACATCTCCTTGAAGACCTGCAGCGCCCTCGCGATCTCGCCGATCTCGTCGCGGCGGGTGAGCTGGCGCACCTCGATGCCGTGGTCGTGCGCGGCCAGACGCGTCATCAGCTCGGTCATGCGGACGATGGGGCGGGTGATCAGGCGGAAGGTCATGGCGATGACCACCATGCCGAAGAGCAGGCAGGCCACCAGGGAAACGATGTCGATGTAGAGCGTGGCCTGGAGTACGTCGTCCAGCGCGCCGTTGCGTTGCTCCAGCAGCGTGCGCTCGGTGGAGGACATCTCGTCGACCAGCTTGCGTATGTCGCTCATCAGTACGGTGCGCCGCGCCAGGTACTCGCGGCGGATGCCGTCCCGCGCCACGGCGGCTTCGGGCGTGGCTGCCGCACCGATGGCCCGCATGGGCTCAAGGCCGTTCCGTGTGGCCTCGGTCTTCCAGCGGTCGAGCATCTCCTGCACGCGATCCAGTCGCGCCTGTTGCAGCGGATTGTCCGCCGTGAGCTGGCGCACCTGGGCCAGGTCCCTGGCCAGCTCTCGGTCCGCCTGCTCGAAATCGGCCCAATCCGTGTCGGCCTGGCTGATCAGGTAGCCGCGTGCGGCCACCTGGCGGCCTGGGCGTCGCTGTCCACCTCGGCCAGCGTGAGCAGTACCACATAGGTATGGGTCGACCAGGCGCGGGTGTCGTTCTCGCGGTGCAGCGATATCAGGTTGGCGACGCTGGCCGCCACGAACAGGGCCAGCAGCGCGCCGATGGCGAAGACGATCTTGCGCTGGAGGGGCTGGTCGGCCAGCCAGTTGCGCTGCTTTTCGTGGGATGACATGCAGGGACCGGTAAGAGTGCGGAGGGATGACGTGCTGGCCCGTTAAGGTAGTACACCCAACCTTGCCGGGCTTCCATGGCGTCGTGCAAATTATCGGCGATACGTCACATGACTGAAGGCGGGGATGGGCGGCGCCACGGTGGGGGTGCCAGCGTGCCGCGGCGGATCGCCACGGCAAGACATACGGCGGTGGCGATTGAACAGATGCACAGCCCACCACGGAGGCTTCCGCGCCGAAGCTGCCGCCCGTGAGCCAGTCGGGCCCCTGCATGTGCGAGGCGAGCAGCCCGTGCTGCCGGAAGCCGGATACCGGGATGCCGTAGAACGGCCCCTGGGCGATGTTCCAGGCTGCGTGCACGCCCATGCAGAGCCACAGCGAGCGGGTCAGGTTGTAGAGCAGCCCGAATAGCAGCCCGGCCTCCAGCGCGATGGCGATGGCGCTCCACGCGGTGGCGCCGGGGTTCCAGGCGTGCGCACCGCCGAAGAACGCCGCCGATACCAGCAGGGACGCCCAGGTGCCCAGGCCTTCCTCGACGATACGGAACAGGACACCGCGGCTGATGATCTCCTCGCCCACGCCGGCCCCCACGCCGGTCACCAGGATCGGGCCGAGCCAGGCCACGTCGTGGTTCACCCCGTCCACGACGAATGCGCCAAGGGCGTAGAGCGCACCGACCACCAGCGAAAAGAGCAGGGCACCGCCGAGCAGGCCCAGCGCCAGGTGCGGGATCGCCTTGCCCGGCGCCAGCTCGTCGATCCGCCGTCGTTCGATCGTTCGCACCAGCAGCCAGTAGGCCAGCACGATGGGCAACAGCCGGAAGGCCTCGATCAGCGGCGTGACCTGGTCGAAGGGCAGGCTGCCGCGCGGCAGGCCGAGGCCGGCGTAGATGCGGCCGGCGATGAAGCCGAGCACGGTCAACGTGGCGACGAACGCCACGATGCGACCCAGCGGGGAGCGCAGCAGGCGCAGCGGCAGCGAGGGCCGGGTGGCGAGGTCGGGCGGTGCGGACATGGCGGGGCTCGTGACAGGTATTCGGCGGCAGTCTACGCAGGCATGATGGCGCTCCGATACCCGATCGTTGCTCCTGGAACCCGCCGCATGGCCATCCCGCCCGAACACGATCCGTCCAGCCCCTCGCAGCGGCTCGAGCAAACCTTCCCCCATCTCGACGACGAGATGACCGCGCGGTTGGTCGCCTACGGTGAGGAAGAAACCCTGCCCGCGGGCACCGTGCTGTTCGAGCGGGGGCAGCGGCGCGTGGATTACTTCTTCGTACTGGAGGGCTGTATCGAGGTCTATGCCGTGCACGAGGACGGCTCGCCCGACATCATCGTGGTGCACGGTCCGAAGCAATTCACCGGTGAGGTGGACCTCTTCGGCGAACGCCAGACGATGGTCGGCGGTCGCACTGGCGCGAACACCCGCCTGGTCAGGCTCGACCCTCCCCAGTTCCGCAAGCTGGTGTCCGGTGAGCCGGACATCGGCGAGATCATCATGCGTGCCTTCATCCTGCGCCGCGTGGGCCTCATCCAGTCGGGGCAGGGTGGGGTCACGCTGGCCGGATCGGCGCATGCCGCGGATACGGTCCGACTGCGCAGCTTCCTCATCCGTAACGGCTATCCCTACCGGTTGCTGGACACCGACGTAGACGACGACGTGCGCCACCTGATCGACGGCTTCGGCCTGGATCCAGCCGAATGCCCCGTGGTCATCATGCCCGACCGTCAGGTGCTGAAGTGTCCGACCACGGCGCAACTGGCCGACCACCTGGGTATCACGATCCCGCTGGACAGCAGCCACGTGCACGACGTGGCAGTGATCGGCGCGGGCCCTGCCGGCCTCGCGGCGGCCGTCTACGCGGCGTCCGAGGGCCTGGATACGCTGGTGCTCGAGGCGCTGGCCCCCGGCGGTCAGGCGGGCACCAGTTCGAAGATCGAGAACTACCTGGCTTTCCTACCGGCATCTCCGGCCAGGCTTTGGCAGGCCGCGCCCAGGTGCAGGCGATGAAGTTCGGCGCGCACATGGCCGTCGCGCGGTCGGTCCAGGCCATGGACTGCTCGACGCACCCGTTCCGGCTCACCCTGGACGACGGCATGGTGGTTTCGGCGCGGTCCGTGGTGATCGCCACGGGGGCCCGTTACCGCAAGCTGGATACCGTCGACTACGAGCGCTTCGAAGGGCAGGGCATCCACTATGCCGCCACGGCGATGGAAGCCACGCTGTGCGCCGGTGCCGAGGTCGTGGTGGTCGGTGGCGGCAACAGTGCGGGGCAGGCGGCGGTGTTCCTCGCGCGCACCGTGGCACACGTGCATGTACTGGTGCGCGGCAGCGGGCTGGCGGCCACCATGTCGGACTACCTGGTCCAGCGTATCGCGCAATCGCCACGGATCACCCTGCACACGCATTGCAGGGTGGATCACCTCGACGGGGATACGTCCCTGCGGGAGGTGGGCTGGATCTGCAACGACGGCACGCAGACCCGGCGGAAGGTCGGCGCGCTGTTCGTGATGATCGGTGCGGAGCCCAACACGGCATGGCTGGACGGCTGCCTGGACCTCGACCGCAAGGGCTTCGTGCTCACCGGCCGTGACGCCGACGGTTACGCCACGCCGTCACCCTTTGCGACCACCCTGCGCGGCGTGTTCGCCGTGGGCGACGTTCGCTCCGGGTCGGTCAAGCGGGTCGCGTCCGGCGTGGGCGAGGGCTCGGTGGTGGTGCAGGCGGTGCACCGCTTCCTCCATCCCTCGCCGGTGTGAGCGTCACATCTCGATCGAGGCCGCGTGCTCGCGGGTGGCCGAGAAGCGAACCCCCGGCCAGCGTTCCTGGGCCAGTTGCAGGTTGACCCGCGTGGGCGCGAGGTAGACCAGTTCACCCGCGGCGTCGATGGCCAGGTTGCCGGCGTTCTTCTCGCGGAATTCCTCGAGCTTCTTCGGGTCGTCGCAGTGGATCCAGCGCGCCGTGGCCACGCCGACCTGCTCGAAGGAAGAATCGACGTTGTATTCGTCCTTGAGCCGGTAGGCGACCACGTCGAACTGCAGCACGCCCACTGCGCCCAGGATCAGGTCGTTGGACATCAGCGGGCGGAAGAACTGCGTGGCGCCTTCCTCGGACAGCTGGGCCAGGCCCTTCTGCAGGGCCTTCATCTTCATCGGGTCGCGCAGGCGCGCGCGGCGGAACAGCTCCGGCGCGAAGTTGGGGATGCCGGTGAACGACAGCGGCTCGCCTTCGGTGAAGGTGTCGCCGATGGTGATGGTGCCGTGGTTGTGCAGGCCGATCACGTCGCCGGGGTAGGCACGCTCGACGATCTCGCGATCCGACGCCATGAAGGTGAGCGCATTGGCGATCCGCACCTCCTTGCCGGTGCGCGTCTGCTGCATCTTCATGCCGGCGGTATAGGTGCCCGAGCACACGCGCATGAAGGCCACGCGGTCGCGATGCGCCGGGTCCATGTTCGCCTGGATCTTGAAGACGAAGCCGGTGAGCTTCTCTTCCTCGGGCCTGACCTCGCGGGTGAGCGTGTCGCGGCTACGCGGCGACGGTGCGTGCTCGACGAAGAAGTCGAGCAGCAGCTGCACGCCGAAGTTGTTGACAGCGGAGCCGAAGAACACGGGCGTCTGCTTGCCGGCGAGGTAGGCGTCGATATCGAACGGGTTGGACGCCCCCATGACCAGTTCCAGTTCCTCGCGCAGTTCGTCGAGCGCGGCCTGGCCGATGGTCGAGGCAAGGTCGGGATCGTCCAGCCCCTTGAAGATGGTGGAGTCCTGGCGGGTGAAGTTCTTGCCCGGCTCGAACACGTGCACTTCGTCCAGCACCACGTGGTACACGCCCTTCAGGCGTGAGCCCATGCCGATTGGCCAGGTCACGGGCGCGCAGGCGATGCCGAGCACGGATTCCACTTCGTCGAGCAGTTCGATCGGCGAGCGGCCCTCGCGGTCCAGCTTGTTGATGAAGGTCATGATGGGCGTGTCGCGCAGGCGGCACACTTCCATGAGCTTGATCGTGCGTTCCTCGACACCCTTCGCGCAGTCGATGACCATCAGCGCCGAGTCGACCGCGGTGAGCACGCGGTAGGTGTCTTCGGAGAAATCCGCGTGTCCCGGCGTGTCTAGCAGGTTGACGATGGCATCGTCGTACGGGAACTGCATGACCGAGGACGTCACTGAGATGCCGCGTTCCTTTTCCAGGGCCATCCAGTCCGACGTGGCGTGACGGGCCGCCTTGCGGCTCTTCACCGAGCCGGCCATCTGAATCGCGCCGCCGAACAGCAGGATCTTCTCGGTCAGTGTCGTCTTGCCGGCGTCGGGGTGGCTGACGATGGCGAAGCTGCGTCGGCGGCGGGTTTCGGTGAGGTGTGCGGACATGGCTGGGGTCGCTGTGGAGGCTAACCCCTCATTCTAGCAGGGGTGCAGGGGGCGGCGGCGCCGACCCGAGGTGGGCGGCGGCGCCCTCCGCGGCAGGGTCCGTGCCTGTTGCCGCCTGACCGCCGGCGGCCGTGGACCCGGCATCCCGCCCCCGGGCCCCGTGGCCACCTGTTCGGCATGTACGCGCCGTCCGTGGCGCGGCCGGGGGGCGCCTTGCTTGCAGCATGATCGGCCGGAGGCCCTGGGCGGCAATGGATGTGCGGCGCGCGCCGCAAGTTTTCACCGGGATGGATGTCTGGACATCTGGACGTCTAAACGGCTGTTGACAGTCTTCGTGGTCAGGCGTATCGTCGGTTTCACTCATCGAGACCGGCTGAGGGACAGGCCCTTTGAAGCCGGGGCAACCTGCGGATTTCCGCGACGGTGCCAACTCCTGCGGGACGTGCCAGTCACGTCAGCCGATAGATGGGATGTCCGTTGTGGGCACGCTTTCGCGTACCCGTGGCTGCCAGTCCGCATATCGTCTTTCCCGCAGGGCTCGATCCCGAACGCAGGAATCCGACATGCCCGCTGAGCCCCTCACCGTGATCTCCCTCCCCGAAACGGCCGCCACCGTCGCCGCGCCGCGCGGCGCCGCGGACCTCACCGAGCAACGCGGCGTGCGCCGGGTTTCCTTCCAGCCCAAGTACGGCAGCGCGGCGGTGTCGGTGGATGTCCGCTACCTCTGGTGCGGCGCACCCCACGCACCCACGGTGATCGTCCAGGGCGGCATCTCGGCCGATCGCGACGTTTGCACCGGGCGTGAGCGCGTCACGGGCTGGTGGCAGGAGCTGGTCGGCCACGGCGCCGCCATCGACCTCGCCACGTGCCGCGTGCTGTCCATCGACTGGCTGGCCCCGGACGACCTGGGCGCGGATGTGGCCTCGGTGTCCAGCGAGGACCAGGCGGCCGCCCTGGCCGCCCTGATCGACGAGTTGGGCATCGGTCGCGTGCACGCCTTCGTCGGTTCCTCGTATGGCGCGATGACCGGCCTGGCCTTCGCGGCGGCCTTCCCCGAGAAGCTGCGTTCGCTGGTGCTGATCGCCGGCGCCCACCGTCCCCACCCCCTGGCCACGGCCCAGCGCTCCGTCCAGCGCGGCATCGTCCGCCTGGGCCTCGCCTCGGGCCAGGTCGACGAAGCGCTGGGCCTGGCCCGCCAGCTGGCCATGACCACCTACCGCGGCAGCGAGGAGTTCGCCCGCCGCTTTGCCGCTGGCCCGGAGCTGCGTGACGGCCGCTTCCACTTCCCGGTGGAGGATTACCTGGAGCACGCCGGGCGTCGCTTCGTCGAGCGCTTCGACCCTAAGCGGTTCCTCGCGCTGTCCGAATCCATCGACCTGCACGACATCGCCCCCGAGCGGGTGTCCACCCCGACCACCCTGGTGGGCTTCCCGTCCGATCGCCTGGTGCCGCTGGCCGATCTGTGCGAACTGCAGCGCCGGCTGGCCGGCACCGCCTCGCTCGAGGTCGTGGATTCCCCCTATGGCCACGACGCCTTCCTCAAAGAAACCGTGCAGCTCGCTCCCGTGCTGCGTCACGCACTCAACGACTGTCGCGGAGACCGCTAAGCCATGACCCACGAATCCCGCCTGTGTACCCGCGCCGTTCGCGCCGGCATCGAATCCGACACGCAGCACGGCGCCGTCGTGCCGCCGCTGCACCTGTCGACGAACTATGCGTTCGAGGGCTTCGGCCGCAAGCGCGCCTACGACTACTCCCGTAGCGGCAACCCCACGCGCGACCTGCTGGGCGAAGCGCTGACCGAACTGGAAGAGGGTGCGGGCGCCGTGGTCACCGGCAGCGGCATGTCGGCGGTCGCACTGGCCCTGGAGCTGGTGCCCTCCGGCGCACTGGTGCTGGCCGCGCACGACTGCTACGGCGGCACCTGGCGGCTGCTTGACGCCTGGGCGAAGAAGGGGCGTTTCCGCGTCCGCTTCGTCGATTTCACCGACCCGACCGCGTTGGCCGACGGCCTCGCGGAGAAGCCCGCGCTGGTGTGGGTCGAGACACCTTCCAATCCCCTGCTGCGCATCACCGACGTGCGCCACGTCGCGCAGGCTGCGCATGCCGTCGGCGCGCTGGTGGTGGTCGACAACACCTTTCTTTCGCCGGCGCTGCAGCAGCCGCTGAAGCTGGGTGCGGACATCGTCGTCCACTCCACCACGAAGTACATCAATGGTCACAGCGATGTCGTGGGCGGTGCGGTCATCGCGGCCGACCAGACCGTGGCCGACCAGCTGAAGTGGTGGGGCAACTGCAACGGGCTGACCGGCTCGCCGTTCGACAGCTTCCTCACCCTGCGTGGCGTGCGCACGCTCGCCGTCCGACTGCGTGCCCATGAGGGAAACGCGCATCGTATCGCCGCGCGCCTGGACGCACACGACGCCGTGTCACGCGTGTTCTACCCGGGGCTCGCGTCGCATCCGGGACATGCGCTGGCGCAGCGCCAGCAGAAGGGCTTCGGGGCGATGCTCAGCTTCGAGATCGCCGGCGGCACCGATGCCATCGAGGCATTTGTCGACGGGCTGCGCTACTTCTCCCTCGCCGAATCGCTGGGCGGCGTCGAAAGCCTGGTGGCGCATCCGGCGTCGATGACCCACGCATCGATGGCACCGGAGGCACGCAGGGTCGCCGGCATTTCCGACAGCCTGCTGCGCCTGTCGGTCGGTATCGAGGACGGCGACGACCTGTTGGCCGACCTCGAAGATGCACTGGCGCGTGCCGCCGCCGTCGCCTCGACCACCTCGAAACGCAAGGTCGGCGCATGAGCGCCGTGGTCGCCGCGCCGCTCGCGGCCGATGCGCCGCGCACGGCGGTCGTGCTGCTCGGTACCGGTGTGGTTGGCCGCGCGTTGTTGACCCTGCTGGCCACGCCGGCGGCCCGGTCGCTTCGCCTGGTCGGCGTGGCCAATTCGAAGCGCCAGCATGCGACGCCGGACGGCCTCTTGCCGGGCGATGCCGCGGGTTGCCTGGCCAGGGGCCGGGACGGGCGTGAAAATGCGCCTTTGCTGGCCGCCCTGGACGCCACGGGCGCCCCACGCAAGGTGGTGATCGACGCCACCGCGTGCGCCATCGAGGCGGGCCGCCATGCGGGCTGGCTGGCCGCCGGCTACCACGTTGTCACCGCGAACAAGGCGCTCGCCGGCGGTCAGCTCGCCGGCTGGCGCGCCTTGCAGGGCGCCACGGCGAACGGCAGCGTCTATGGGGATGCCGCCACCGTGGGGGCTGGCTTGCCGGTGCTGTCCACGCTGCGCCGCCTGCGCAACTGTGGCGACAGCCTGCTGACCCTGGAGGGCGTGTTTTCCGGGTCGCTGTCGTGGCTGTTCAACCAGTACGACGGCAGCCGCCCGTTCTCGTCGTTGCTGGCTGACGCTCGGCGCCTCGGATTCACCGAGCCGGACCCGCGTTCGGATCTTTCGGGCGAGGACGTGGCGCGCAAGTTGCTGATCATCGCGCGCAATGCGGGCTTCGCGTTGGGCAGCGATGAGGTGGAAGTGGAAAGCCTGGTACCCGAAGCTTTGCGCGGGGTCGATACGAAAACCTTCCTCGAACGCCTGGAGGAACTGGATGAGCCGCTTCGCCTTCGCCATGAGCAGGCACGGGCCAACGGCAAGGTGCTGCGCTATCTCGCCCGCCTCAACCAACGTGGCCGGGCACGCGTCGGGCTGGTCGAGGTCGGGCCGGAGCATCCGGCCTCGCGTCTCTCCGGCACCGATAACCAGTTCGCCCTCACCACGACCCGGTACCACGCCACGCCGCTGGTGATCCAGGGGCCGGGCGCGGGGCCGGAGATTACGGCGCAGGCGCTGCTGGGGGATGTGCTGGGGCTTTGACGCCGGGCGACGGTTTGTTCGGTCCTGCCGGGGCGTGTTGGGGGCTTTCGCGCACATCGTGCGCTCCTACCGGGTTTCGATGCGTTGGTGGGTGAGGTGGGATCGCCCACATCGTGGGCTCCTACATGGTCGCCGTGGGCGGATTCGTAGGAGCGCACGATGTGCGCGAATCGGCTTCGTGTATGCGAATCGGCTTCACCAGGAACAAAAAAACTGCCCCGAAGGGCGGTTTTTCGTTATCGGCGGCCAGTGACCTGCCCGGCCTCGTCGGCGCTGGGCGGTAGCACGGGCTCACCGCCGCTGTCTTCGTCGTGGTGGAAGCGCGCGGCCTCGACCATCGGTGTACGCCAGCCGGAGGCGACGCCCCAGAAATAGAAGATCACGCCGATGACCGCGACCACCGCCAGGTCGTAGCCGTAGGGAAGGTAGTCGCGCCCGCCGAACGTCTTGCTGCCCGCCCAGGAGACGAGCGCGAGCACCGGCAGGTAGACGATCAGCCACCAGGCGCCCTTGAGGTGGCGGTGGAAATCTTCCCAGCCACTCTTGGCGGTGTAATAGAAATAGATCGGCAGCGCGACGACCATCAGCAGGATGATCTCGCCGGTCAGCGGCCACTTGGCCCAGTAAAGCAGTTCGGTGGCGAAGATGAAGGCCAGCGCGGCCAGGATCGGCAGGCCGGCGATGCGCAGCGGTCGCTTCAGTTCCGGTGCGGTGCGGCGCAGGGTCATGACGCTGACCGGGCCTGTCAGGTAGGAGATGATCGTGGACACCGAGATCACCGCCGCCAGCGTGCCCCAGCCGCGGAAGAAGAACAGGAAGATGAAGCTCACCACCAGGTTCAGCCACATCGCCGGGCGGGGGATGCCGAAGCGCGGGTTGATGTGGCCGAAGATCTTCGGCAGCTGGCCGTTGCGCTCCATGGCGTAGATCATGCGCGCCGTGGTGGCGGTGTAGGTGGCGCCGGTGCCGCTGGGGCTGACGAAGGCATCCGCGTACAGCAGGATGGCCATCCAGTTGATCATCAGGGCGGTGGCCAGCTGCGCGAACGGCGAGGCGTACTCGAGGCCGGCCCAGCCATTGCCCAGCTGGTCGGGCGGCACGGCGCCGATGAAGGCGATCTGCAGCAGCACGTAGACCACGGTGGCCAGCAGGATCGAGCCGATGACGGCAAAGGGCACGCTGCGGCCGGGGTTGCGCGCTTCGCCGGCGAGGTTCACCGGGCTCTGGAAACCGTTGAAGCTGAAGACGATGCCCGAGATGGCCACGGCGGTGAGGATCGAGGAGATGTCGATCGCGTGCGTGCCGCCGTGGGCACCGATATGGAAGTTGCCCGGGTTGTAGCTGGTGTAGATCAGCGCGATGCCGGTGGCGGCCGGCACGACCAGCTTGAACACCGTGATCGCCGTGTTGCTCTTGGCGAACAGCTTCACGCTCCAGAAGTTCAGCAGGAAATACACCACGACCAGTACGGCCGCGATGGCCAGGCCCGGCGGGGTGAGTTCACCGTGGCCGGCGGTGACCACGTACAGGCCCTTGGTCCACTGCGCCCATTCCCACGGCCAGGAGGCCATGTACTGGACGGAGGCCTCGGCCTCCACGGGAATCACCGAGACGATGGCGATCCAGTTGGCCCAGCCGGCGATGAAGCCGACCAGCGAGCCGTGCGAGTAATGGCCGTAGCGCACCATGCCGCCGGATTCGGGGAACATCGCGCCCAGTTCCGCGTAGGTCAACGCGATGAACAGGATGATGACGGCGCCGATGATCCAGGCGTACACGGCGCCCGGGCCGGCGAGTTGGGCGGCGTGCCAGGCGCCGAACAGCCAGCCTGAGCCGATGATCGAGCCCAGGCCGGTCAGCATCAGGGCGAAGGCGCCGACATCGCGGCGGATATGGTGATTGGACATACAGACTCCGGTCGGACGGGATGGCGAGAAACCACCCCGGGGCAACACAAGGGCCGGATCATGACAGCCCACGCCGCGCCTGTCAGCCATCGTTCATCCCGGTACACAAGGCGCTGCGTCGATATACACTCGCCGACGCGGTAGGGCTAAAGGGGTTCGGATGCGTTCGACAGTGGTCGCCAGCGGCATGTTGTTGCTCGCCTTGACGGTGTGCGGCGTTGCCGCAGCCGACGAGGCCTGGAGCGACAAGGGCCGGCTGATCGATTCGGAGTCCTACGACCGCACCGCCAAGGGTTTCTACTTCACGCTATACCCTGGTGAGGACCCGGTGGAATCCGTGCGGCGCTGCGCCATGACGATGCGCGAACTGGGCCACCTGGCCTCGGTGTCGTGCTTCGCGTACACCAGCAAGCAGCGTTTCGACACCCGCCGCGGCAAGCTCAGGATCTGCTACACCGCCGTCGCCAACTGGTGGGGTGAGGACGAGCCGGTGCGCGTGGAGACCGTGGAGCGGCTGCCGAGGGTGTGCCCCACGCGCTGATGCGACCCCACCGCGACACCGCCCAACCGCGACATCGTCCATCCGGCCGGGCGTAGGAGCGCACGATGTGCGCGAAAAGCCAACAAAGCGGCAACGCGGCAAGCCCCCTAGGGCCTATCCCAACCCAACCCATCGCGATCACGCACATCGAAATCGCGCCTATCGCGACCACGCACATCGAAATCCCTCATATCGCGACCACGCACATCGGAATCACGCTCATCGACATCGCGCACATCGTGCGCTCCTACGACGGCGTCGCGTGTCCCGGGTGCGTCGTCAGCATTCGATGACGTTCACCGCCAGGCCGCCGCGGGAGGTTTCCTTGTATTTGTCCTTCATGTCGCGGCCGGTGTCGCGCATGGTGGCGATGACCTTGTCGAGTGAGACGTGGTGCTTGCCGTCGCTTTTGAGGGCCATGCGGCTGGCGTTGATCGCCTTGACCGCGCCCATGGCGTTGCGCTCGATGCAGGGGATCTGGACCAGCCCGCCGATGGGGTCGCAGGTGAGGCCCAGGTTGTGCTCCATGCCGATTTCGGCCGCGTTCTCCACCTGCGTGACGCTGCCACCCAGGGCGGCGGTCAGGCCGCCTGCCGCCATGGAGCAGGCGACGCCCACCTCGCCCTGGCAGCCCACCTCGGCGCCGGAGATCGAGGCATTTTCCTTGTAGAGGATGCCGATGGCCCCGGCGGTGAGCAGGAACTCGACGATGCCGTCTTCCGAGGCGCCGGGGCAGAAGTGGCGGTAGTAGTGCAGCACGGCCGGGACGATACCGGCGGCCCCGTTGGTGGGCGCGGTAACCACGCTGCCGCCGGCGGCGTTCTCTTCGTTCACGGCCAGCGCGTAGAGGTTGACCCAGTCCAGGATGGTCAGCGGGTCGCGCAGCGCGGCCTCGGGCTGGGCGCGGAGTTCGGCGGCCATGGCCGGGGCGCGGCGGTTCACCTTCAGTCCGCCCGGCAGCACGCCGGGGGAGCGCAGGCCACGCGCCACGCAATCCTGCATCGCCTTCCAGATGCGCAACAGGCCCGCGCGGGTCTCCGCCTCGGGGCGCCAGATGCCTTCGTTACGCACTACCAGCTGGGCGATGGTGAGGTTGTGCTCCTTGCACAACGACAGCAGCTGGTCGCCCGTGGAATACGCATAGGGCTGCTCGCTGGTATCGGCCACGATGCGGTCTTCCGCGGCTTCATCGGGATTGACCACGAAACCGCCGCCGACCGAGTAGTAATCGCGCGTGGCCAGTTCGTTGCCCTCGGCGTCGTAGGCCGAGAAACGCATGCCGTTGGTGTGGAACGGGAGCTTCTGTCGCTTGTTGAAGACCAGGTCGACCTTCTCGTCGAAGGCGATCTCGTGGCGGCCGAGCAGGCGGATGCGCCGCGAGGTGCGGATACGTTCCAGCGTGGCGGGAATGGTGTCCGGGTCGACGCGGTCGGGCCACTCGCCCTCGAAACCGAGCAATACGGC
This sequence comes from Leptodermis oblonga, assembly GCA_016801395.1. NCBI lineage: Eukaryota > Viridiplantae > Streptophyta > Magnoliopsida > Gentianales > Rubiaceae > Leptodermis > Leptodermis oblonga. The sequence continues at coordinate 226,409 of VMRK01000539.1, forward strand.
CTTGTCCGTGCCGTGGCCGCGGCCGGTCATCGCCAGCGAGCCGAACAGTTCGCAGCGCACGCGCGTCACGCGGTCGAGCACGCCTTTTTCGTCCAGCCAGTGTTCGGCGAAGCGCGCCCCCGCACGCATGGGGCCCACGTGTGCGAGGACGAGGGACCGATACCGATCTTGAAAAGGTCGAAAACACTGACTGCCATGGCTGGATAGGTTGGCTATGGGGATAGCCGGCTATTCTACGCCCCGACGCCACTGGCCCCATACACCTGCGCATGTCTCCCTTCACACTGTTCCAGCGCGACGATTGCCACCTCTGCGACCAGGCCCTCGAGGTGCTGGCGCAGGCCCGGTTGCCGGACTTCGCTTCCGTATGGATCGACGACGATGTGACGCTGGAAGCGCGCTACGGCGCGCGCGTGCCTGTGTTGCGGCGCGGCGACGGCGCCGAGCTGGGCTGGCCGTTCGATGTGGCGGCGGTAAAGGCGTTCGCGGGGTGACGACTACCCGCGAAGCCGCTTCATGATTTCCTCGCGGGCCTCGCGCAGGATGGAATCGCGATCCAGCGCCGCGACGATGTCGGCGACCGCGCGCTTGGCACCATGCTCGCCCCAGGATTTGCCGGCCACCAGGTAGTGCTCCGCAGCCCGGCCGATCAGCACGGTGGCGTACCAGCCCAGTGCGCCCTGCGCGGCCGCCGTGACAACCACCGACACGCCGCCGCTGACGCCCTTCAGGGCGGAGGCCACCAGTTGCATGCCCCACACCGCACTCATCAGCGCCGCCAGTTGCAGCGAGATGGTCGCCACCAGACGGCCGGACTCGCTGCGGGTGAGCGGCAACCCGTAGACGCGGCCCAGCTGCACCACCATCGCCGCATCCAGGCCGCCGGCCAGCAGGAGGTCGGCGACAGGTACCGGATTGAGCGCCACGGCCACGGCCTTGGCGATGCAGTACTGGCGAATGACGCCGGAGGCGACATCGCGACGGGTGACGGCCATGCGCTCGCTGATCTGGTCGGTGAGTCGCCCGGCGAACAGGCCCGCATTGATCGCCGAGAGGGTCTTGCCTTCGCGCTCGGCGATGGCGAGCAGCGCGTCTTCAAGGCGGCGACGTCGGCCGGTGCGGCCTCGTGGGTGGTGTGTTCCCTGCCGGCTGCATCCACGTTCACGATACGGCGGGCGGCCGGTTGCGCGGCCACGCCGATCACGTCCTCGCGCCTGACCAGGCCGTCGGTGTGCTCGCGCAGGCGTTGCAGCAAGCCGTCGCGTTCGTCGTCGCTGTAGCGGTCGATCTTGTTCAGGGCCACCAGCAGCGGTCGGCGCGTGGCGGCAAGCGTCCGTAGCGCGTCGCGTTCCTCGCGGGTGAGGTCGCCGTCGGCCACGAAGACGATGAGGTCGCTGACCTCGGCCACCTCGTAGGCCAGGGTCTCTCGGGCCTCGCCGCCCAGTTCGTTGATGCCCGGCGTATCGATCAGCACCAGGCCCGCGTTCGCGGCTTCGTCCAGGCGCGCGACGTCCGCCTCGGTGGTAGTGCCGTGCAGCACGCCGACAGTGAACGCGTCTCGGCCCAGCAGCGCATTGCCCAGGGCGACTTGCCGGCCGACACGCGACCGAACACGGCCACGTGCAGTTCCTCACGCTCCAGGCGATCGAGCATGGTTTCGATGCGGCGGAAGTCCGCCGCCATGGCGTCGCGCACGGAAGGCGGAACGGTCGGATCGTCCAGCAGGCCGCGCAGGCTGGACGCCACGTCGCCGCCGCGTCCGTCCGTCGCCGGCGGCTGGGCGGCTCGACGACGGAAGCGGTCGGTCAGGCCGCGGAAACGATCGCGCAGGCCTGCCACGCCGGCTTACTTCGGCTGGAGGTTCAGCGAGCCGTTGACCAGCACCTCGTCGGCGATGGTCGAGGTTTCCTTGTAATCGCCGCTACCCACGCCGAAGTCGAGGCGCTTGAGGGTGCCGGTGACCGACAGGCGTGCGCCGCCGGCGTTGGGCGAGAAGGCAACCTTGAGGGCGAGCGGACGGGTCACGCCGTGCAGGGTCAGGTTGCCGTTGGCGATGACATCGCCCTTGGCATCCTTGCTGAAGCCGGTGGTGACATAGTGCGCCGTGGCGAACTTCTTCACGTCGAAGAAATCGGGGCCCGGCAATGCGCCGTCACGGTCGCCGTCGCCGGTTTTCGCCGTGGCCATGTCCACCGTCACGTCGAACCGCGATGCGGCCAGGTTGGCGGCGTCGTAGCTGATCGCCGCGTCGAACTTGCCGAACGTGCCGTCGAACTGCTGGCCCTGGAACTTGCCGCTGAAGCCCAGCGTGCTGCCAGGGCCAACCTTGTAATCCGCGGCGGAGGCGGCGAACGGCAGCGCAAGCGCCAGGCTGAGGACGGCGAGGCGGCGGATCATCGGGGTCATGGCGTATCTCCGGGAGGGGTGGGGGTGCCGCGCCTTGCGCGGCCGAAAGGCAACATGCGGCGGAGCGTATCGTCGCGGTCGAGGAGGTGATGCTTCAACGCGCCGCCGACATGGGCAACCAGCACGGCCAGCAGCAACGAGAACAGCCACACGTGCACGGTGCCCAACGTGTCGGACAGGCCGGGTTTTTCTCGACCAGCGCGGGCAGGTTGAACTGCTTGAAATACTGCAGCGGGAAACCGTGCGCGGAGTTGAAGGCCCACCCAGTGAGCGGAATGGCCGCGATGAGCACGTAGAGGACACCATGCACCGCATGCGCGGCCACCTGCTGCCAGCGTGGTGCCGGCATGTCGGCCGGACGGCGGTCGATCGTGCGCCAGAGCAGGCGCAGCAGGAACAACGCGAGCACCGTGAGGCCGATGGATTTGTGCAGCGCGAACATGTCGATCTTGCGCATCGACGGCTTCAGGCCGTCCATCCAGAAGGCGAACGCGCCGTTGCCCAGGATCAGCAGGGCCGTGACCCAGTGGAAGGTCTTGGCGACGGTGCTCCAGCGGGTGGCGTCACTGCGCAGGGGCATGGGCGTTGTCCTTTTCGGCGGTAGTGGCGGCCGCATCGCCGCGGATGGCTTCGATCTCGAGCCACACGGTGACGTCGTTGCCGATCGAGTTGGCGTTGGAGGTCATGCCGTATCGCGTGCGGTCGAGGATCACCGACGACGAGAAGCCGGCTACCGTGTGCAGGCCGTAGATGGTGGTGCCGACCCGGTTGACGCGGAAGGGCAGGTCGAGCGGAAGCGTGATGCCGCGCAAGGTGAGTTTGCCGTGGACGACGCCTTCCGCGTCGTTCTTCTTTTCCACCGAATCGCTGACGTATCGGGCCGTCTTCGCACGGTCGCTGTCGAGCAGCGCGCTGCCGCGCACGGCCTTGTCCCAGGCTGCGTCGCCCATGTCCACCGAGGACAGGTCGATCGTCGCGTCCACGGACGACTTCGACCAGTCGTCGCGATCGAAGCGGATCGTGCCGTCGGTGACTTTCAGGCGGCCGAACGAGCGCGAGAAGCCGTTGTGCTCGACGTTGAAGACCACCTGGCTGTGCACCGGATCGATGCGGTAGGTGGTGGCTTCCGCATGGGCGCCCAGGGGACGAAACCGAGAAGCAGCAGGGGAAGGGCACGGATAGGGCGCATGGGTGAGCCGGGAACGAGTGGGGGCCGCGTGGCGGCGGATGGGGGCAGTGTGGCCGAGCGCGGGCCGGTTGTCAGTACGGCTGCGGGGAACAGATCGTTCACTCGGCGCCCCGCAAGGCCTCGCCGGTCAGCGCCGCCAGTCGGCGCAGCCGGGACCCGCTGGCATCGCCGAGCAGTTCGCGCATGCGTTCGCCGGCGTCCGCCTGGTCGAGCGCCTGACGCTCGGCCAGCGTCGCGGCCAGCGCCCGGCCCAGGCTGTCGAAGATCAGCGCATAGGCGAAGGCATGCAACACGCCGCCGCCCAGCGTCCCCAGGCCCGGAAACGCCTTGAGCGCGTTGCCGGCCACGGCAAGCACTACCGACGTCCCCGTGCGCAGGGTGAGCCGGGCCTGCTTCAGCAGGTTCTCGATGTCGACATCGGTCACGTGCACGCCGTGCAGATCGGCCAGCGCGCGCACCATGCCGGCGGCCAGTGCACCCTGGATCACCAGGTCGGTCCGGGGGCAACGGCGGCCATCGCGCCGACGATCGCCCGCCGGGCGTAGCGGGTGACGATGCGTTCCGCCTCGACGGCACGATGGATCGCCTCCTGTTCGCCCGTGCGTTCGTGGATGCGCGCCAGCACGGCGTTTTCCCGTAGCGGCTCCAGTCCCTGCGCGCCGGGGGCGACCAGGCGCGCGATGGCGTCCCGCAGTGGCGCGATGTCGGGCAGGCGCTGGCGCGTCACCGCTTCGCTGCGGCCATCGGCCAACCGGCGGGTGAAACGTTCCTCACCGCCCGCGCTGATCGCGACCACCGCATCCGGCACGCCGTCAGCCTGGTCGCGCACATGCCGAAGCACCCGTTCGCGATCGTCGACCGACCACTGGTCGGCCTTGTTCACTGCGAGCACCAGCGGCTTGCCGAAGTCGCCCAGCCAGCGCAGTTCGTCACCTGCGTCCGGGTCAAGTCACCCGCACACACATAGATCACGGCATGCGCGCGAAGCACCTCGTCGCGTGCCATGCGCTCGCGCGAGTCGCCTCCCGCTTCCGCGGAGCCGGGTACGTCGGCCAGCAGCCAGGTGTCGCCATGCGGTGCCGTGCCTTCGTAATGGGCGACCTCACGCGTGGTACCGCCGCGCGCATCGCGCTGGGGTAGTGCGCCGGGCACCAGCGCCGCGATCAACGATGACTTGCCGGTGGATATCTCGCCGAACACGGCGATGTAGAGTTTTTCGCTGGTGCGGCGACGGTCGAGCTCGCTGAGTTCGTTGCGGATTTCCTCAACCTCGGCGCCGGCATCGCGCAGGGCGGCAAGGCGCGTTTCGAGGGACATGCGGTCCGGCGCGACGACCGGTCCACGACGCTTTCGCGGTCGCAGCCACCAGACGCCGGCCGCGATACCGGTCAGTACGAGGGCGATCATGCCCATGCCGACCAGCCAGCGCATACCCGTCGGCAGGCCCATGAAACGCTGTGCCAGCGCGAGTGCGCGGTCGAAGGCGGCCAGCAGCAGCCAGGCGAGTGCGGCGATCCCGACAGCCGCGATGAGTAGACGCAATCGGCGTGACATACGGCCATTCTAGAGGCAAGCGGCCACGCGGGTGCCTACATCGCCGTGCGGCGTCAAGCCGTACAGCTTTTCAAAAGCGCATGGCATGATCGGGATCGCACCAGGAACCCGGCGTATGCACTGCACGCTCATCACGAGATGGATTCTCGTCGCCCTCATCGTCATCGGTGGGGCCATCCCCCTTGCGGCAGCCACCACGATGGCGCCGATTCCCACGCCCCAGTTCCGCAGTTACGGCCTGCGCGAGGGCTTGCCCAGCAGCAAGGTCCAGGCGGTAGTGCAGGACGCGCGCGGCTTTATCTGGGTAGGTACGGCGGCCGGCCTGTCGCGCTTCGACGGCGTGGTATTCAACGTCCCGCGTATCGGCGCGGGACAGGGCGAGCCGCTGACCACCGGCGGCCTGTCCGCCCTGTTCGTCGATCGCGACGATCGGCTCTGGATGGGCGGGCCGGAACTGGGCCTGGGCCGTTACGACCCGGCCACCGGCCATTTCGTGCAGTGGCGCGACGGGCTGGCCGGCGAAGAGGTTCATACCCTGGCGCAGACACCGGACGGCCTGGTCTGGATAGGATCGTCTCGCGGGCTGGATCGCATGCGTGCGGACGGCGGCAGGCTGCGGCGGGTCGCGGTCACGTCGGCAGGCGCAGCGGCAGCGGTGCATGCGCTGCATGTGTCGGCCGATGGGCGGCTCTGGGTGGGCGGCGATGCGGGACTGTTCGTACGCGAGGCGAACGGCACGTTCCATAAGGTGTCGTTCGCCGAGGATGCCGCGCCACGGTGCGGGGCATCCACGGCAGCGGCGCGCAGATGCGCGTCGCTACCGATCGCGGGCTGTTTCTTCCCGGCGCCGACGGACGCCTGTACCGCGATCGCCGCGTGCCCGGCTCGGCCGTTCACACGACGCTGGCCGACAGCCACGGCATCCTGTGGATCGCGGCGGCGCAGGGCCTGTCCATGCTCGACCGCTTCGATCGCCTGCACGAGGTGGCGGGCGCATGGACGGCCTTGGGTGGCCTGCCGGGACGCACGGTGCGCGGCATGCTGGAAGACCGCGAGCACGGCCTGTGGTTTGCCCTGAGCGATGGTGGCCTGGCCTACCTGGGTCCGTCGTGGGACGACTTCACCCGTTTCGCCCACGTCGCCACCGACGCGCACACCTTTCCCGGCCGCACGGTCACCGCCGTGGCCGCCCGCGAAGGCGGTGGGCTGTGGGTCGGCGGCCTGCGCGGCTGGATCCGTGGCTTCGATCCCGCGACCGGACATACCGGCGAGGCCTTCGAACTGGCGCGCCGCGTATCCAGTCGCTGTGGGCGCTGCCGGGAAGACGCCTGCTAGTCGGTACCGTCGATGGGTTGTCCGTGGCCGCCCACGGGAAAGTCAGGCCGGTGCTGCGTTCGGTCATCCATCGTCCAGTGACGTCGATCGTCGCGTCGCCGGGGGCGGCGTCATCGTCGCCGCGCTGGGGCAGGGCCTGTTCGACGTCGACGCCGACCTGCGTCACGCGACGCCGCTGGTCTTCGAGGGCTCGCCGCAGGGCTGGATGGACACGCGGCAGATCGACATCATCGATGGCGCGCTCTGGCAAGCGAGCGTGGCGGGGCTCGCCCGGCGTGACCCGTCAGCAGACGGATGCGGTTCGTCGACGGCGTGCCCACGGGCCGGATCAGCGCCTTCGAGCCCGGCGACGACGGCTTCTGGATCGTGCGCCCCGATGCACTGGAGCATTACCGCTGGCAGGGCATGCGGGCGGAGCGCGATCGCCACATCGGCGGTGCGGAAGGGTTTCCCTCGGCGGACATCCTCAACCTGCGTCGGGATCGCGTCGGGCGGCTGTGGCTGTACGGTCAGACCGGCGTCTGGCGATTCGACCCCCGACGCGGCCGGTTCCGTTCGTTCGGCCTGGCCGACGGGCTGGCCAGCGGCGAGTTCACCCATGCCACCACCGTGCTGCTCGACGACGGCAGCATGTATGGCGCCACGCTGGGTGGCCTGGTGGGCTTTCGTCCGGATGGGCAACGCGACCACATCCGGCGGCCGCCCATCGCGGTGCTCGGCGCTACCGCTTCGCGGGGAGGCGTACGCGACACCTTGCCCCTGGACAACGGCGAATTGCGGCTGCGCTGGAATGACCGCGACGTACGCCTTGTCGCACGGGTGCTGTCCTTCGTCGACCCCGATCGCAATCGCCTGCGTTTCGAATGGCCCCAGGGTGCGACATCGACGGTCACGCACGCGGACAAGGCAGGCGAGCAAGCGCTGGATGGTTTGCCGCCGGGGCGCTACACGTTGGCCATCACGGGCGCCGGGCGTGACGACCTCAGCCCGGCGCTGCCTGCCTCGGTGATCGTTTCCGTCGAGGCACCGCCCTGGCTGCGCTGGTGGGCGTGGACAGCCTATGTCTTGCTTGCCGTCGTGATAGCGCTGGTACTCGTCCGTGGCACACGCAAGCGCCTGCGCCAGGGCATGCGCATGCGGCTGGCCGAACACCAGCGGCGCATGGCCGAGGAAGCGAATGCGGCCAAGACCGAGTTCATGGCCACCCTTGGCCACGAGATCCGCACGCCCATGACCGGCGTGTTGGGCATGGCCGAACTGCTGTCGCGCACCCCGCTCGACGACGCACAGCGCAGTTACGTCGACGCGGTACGCCGCTCGGGCGACACCCTGTTGCGGCTGGTCAACGACGCGCTGGATATCACCCGCATCGAGGCGCGTCGCCTAGTGCTCGAGTCCGAGTGCGTGTCGTTGCGCGCGGTGGCGGACGAAGTGGTCGCGCTCGCCGCCGCGGCGGCGCACGACAAAGGCCTTGCCCTGTCGGCCAGCGTTGCACCGTCGGTGCCCCCCGCCGTGCGCGGCGACACCATCCGTCTGCGCCAGATCCTGCAGAACCTGGTGAACAACGCGGTGAAGTTCACCACGGAAGGTGGTGTGTCGCTGCAGGTGGCGGTGGATCGTCAGGGGTTGTGCCTGAGCGTGGCCGATACTGGGCCGGGCATGTCCGCCGAACTGCGCGCGCGCCTGTTCTCGCGCTTCGAGCAGGGCGATACGCCCCGGCGCGCCGACGGTTCCGGCCTGGGCCTGGCGATTTGCCATGAGCTGACTACGTTGATGGGTGGCACCATCGACGTCGCCAGCGAGCCCGGCCGCGGCAAGCCGATTCACGGTGCGCTTGCCGCTGGTGGCCTGTGCCTGCGAGGGCCGTGCCTGTGCGCCGGCATCGCCCGCGCGCAGCCTCACCCCTGGCTGGCGCGTGCTGCTAGTGGAAGACGATGCCGTGGTCAGCGAAGTCATCGCCAACCTGCTGCGCGCCCGGGGGCATGTCGTGACGGCGGTGGGCGACGGGCTGGCTGCCATGAGCGAGGTGTCGGGAGTCGCTACGACGTGCTGCTGCTGGACCTCGACCTGCCCCTGGTCGACGGCTTCCAGGTGGCGCGGATGATCCGCCGCATCGACGCGCTAGCCACGTTGCGATCGTCGCCGTGACGGCGCGCTCCGCCGGTGACGAAGCCGCCGCGGTGCGCGCGGCCGGCATGGACGCCCTGCTGCGCAAACCCATGAGCGGCGACGACTTGGCCGCGATGCTGGAGCGTGTGTGCAGGACGCCGCTGGTGGCGGCGTCCTGATCGGTCAGGCGCTAACCGAAGCGCCTGAAATAGGCCAGGGCACCGACCACCAGCAAGGTGGTCGGTAGCAGGTTGGCCAGCAGCGGCGGCATGCCGTACACGGTGGCCGAAGTTGACCATCGCGCCCTGCAGGAAATACCAGCCGATGGCCAGGATGATGCCGATGAACAGCCGCTTGCCCAGGCCGCCGGAGCGCAGCGAGCCGAACGCGAAGGGCATGGCGCACAGCACCAGCACCAGCGTGTTCAGGGCGAACAGCGCGCGGCCCCAGAACGCCACGGCATACACCCCGGAGTTCTGTCCATTGTTGTCCAGGTAGCGGATGTTGCGCCGCAGGTCGGCCATGGACAGGTATTCGGGATGGATCACCGACTGCTCCAGCACGTGCGGGTTCAGGCGCGAGGCCCAGGTCTGCGTGTCTTCATGCGAGGAGTGGGTGCCCTGGTCGTCCAGCGACGTGGTGCGCACGTTGCTCATGATCCACTGTTGCCGTCGTGGGTGGCGCTGTCACCGTGCGAGAAGATCGACAGCTGGCCGTCCGGAGTAAAATGTAGACGCGCACATCCACCAGCTTCACCGTGGTGCGCTCGCCATCCTGCACGGCGATGGCCGACTTCGCGTTGATGATCTTGCCGGCATCGCGGGCCCACAGGCCACTGCTGGTGGAGCCGAGGTTGCTCGAGCGCATGCGCACCTGGATCGCTTGGGCATGCTGGTCGCCGTAGGGCGCGGCGGTCTCGCCCATCACCACCACGGCCAGGGTCAGCACGGCGATGACGCCCGCGGCGGACACGGCGATGCGCAGCTTGGACATGCCGCCGCGCGCAGGGCGGTGAGCTCACCCGTAGCGGCCAGGCCGCCCAGCCGAGCAGGCCACCGATGAGGGCGGCATTGCTGAACATCTGGTAGAGACGACGCGGCAGCGTCAGCATGATGTAGGCAATGGCGTCGTACAGCGAGAAGCCGTTCTTGCCGATGTTGCCGAGCTGGCGGACGAACTGCAGCAGGGAATCGAAGCCGGCCAGCACCAGCCATACCAGCAGCAGCGTGCCCAGCACGCCATGGCGATCAGGCGGTCGGCGCGCTTGACGGTCAGGGTAGCCATCAGACGGCTCCCTTCATGCGGCGCGGCGAGTTCTGCTTCCAGAAGTGCCAGGCGGCCACGCCGAACACAACGAGGTGCAATATCCCACCGGTATCGAGGTGTGCAGGTGGCCCTTGATGATCTGCGCGCGGGCGATCAGCTGCCAGATGACGTAAAGGAAGTAGGTCAGCACCGCGATCAGCAGGCGGCCGTAGCGCGCATCGCGTGGGGCCTGCTTGGACATCGGCAGCACCATCATCATCAGCACCAGGGTGCTGACCGGGGCGGCGAAGCGCGAGACCAGCTCGCCCAGGGCCTCCGAGGTGCCGGCCTTGAACAGCTGGGCCATGGTGGACTCGTGGGCGGGGTCGGTATCGTCGTCGTCGTCCACGATCGAGGACAACGAGGCGTCGTTGCGCTCGTATTTCATCCGTCGCCAGTTGTCCGCCGCCAGCGGCACTTCGAACTGCCAGCCGTCGTAGAGGGCGAGGAATCGGTTCTGGCCGTCGCTTTCCTGGTACATGCGGCCGCTCTGGCGCTGACCACGGCACCTGCGGATTGCCGTTGCCGTCGGTGCGGTCGGTGGCGAGGAGGTCTTGCCAGCACCGTGCCGTCGCGACTGAGCGTGTCGACGAAGATGATGCCGCCCTTGCCGGGCAACTCGGTGAAGCGGCCGGCATCCAGCCCCGCGGCGATCACGGACTTGTGGCCGCGGCGATGACCTGGTCGGCCGTGCGCGCCGACAGGGGACCGAGCCACAGGGACACCGTGCCCACCACCAGCGTGGCCATCACCGCCAGCAGGGTGGCCGGGCGCAGCATGCCGCGGGGACCCATGCCGGAGGAGGCCAGCACGTGCATCTCGCTTTCGCGGTACATGCGGCCCAGGGCGATCAGGGTGCCCAAGAAGGCGGACATCGGCAGCAGGGTCGAGAGCAGGTCGACCATCTGCAGGCCCAGCACCTCGAACATCACACTGGCTGGATACTGCCGTTGGCGACCTCTGCAGGACGTTGGCGAAAGCGCCACCGGAGAAGATGACGAGCAGGACCACGGCCGTCGCTATGACACCGTAGGCAAGTTCACGCAGGAATAGCGGTCGAGGATGCTGAGCATTTGGTAGAATTGGCGGTTCGTGCCGCGTCAGTCCTGGCCGGCAAACCTCAAGTCTAGCCTGTCCGGCCCCGGCGGGCTTTACAGGACGATTAGCTATGTCAGTTCAGTTCAGCCTCGGTTCCAGCGCTCCCGACTCGACCGCCACCCGGTCGCCGTGGTCGGCGTGTACGAGAACGGTGTCCTGACCAGCGCCGCGGCGCGCATCGACACCGCGGCCCAGGGCGCGATCAAACGCCTGGTCGAGGCCGGTGACATCACCGGCAAGGTCCGGCAACCTGGTCACGCTGCTGCACCCGGCCGGCGTCGCCGCCGCCCGCGTGCTGGTGGTCGGCCTGGGTCCGCAGAAACCTTCGACGCGGCCCGCTACCAGCGCGTCACCCTCGAAGCCGCCCGTGCCGTGGGTCGCCTGCCGGTCACCGAGGCCACCAGCTGGCTGCCCGAGGTCGAGGTCCCCGGCCGCGACGGGCGCCTGGCGCGTCCGTGTCGCCGCGCTGGCCACCGACCACCCGCCTACCGCAACAACAAACCGCCACGGTGAAGCCGCGCGACAAGGCCGTGCCGAACTGGCTTCATCCACTCTGGTCGGCCCTGCCGACGGCGAAGCCGGCCTGGCCGAGGCCCGCGCCATCGCCGAAGGCGTGCGCTACGCCAGGAACTGGGCAACCTGCCGCCGAACATCTGCAACCCTGATTACATCGCCGACCAGGCCAAGGCTTTCGCCGACGCCCATGAAGGCGTGACCTTCGAAGCCCTCGACCGTGCCGACATGGAACGCGAAGGCTTTCGGCTCGCGCTGGCCGTGGCCCGCGGCTCGGCCAACGCGCCGCGTCTGGTCATCCTGCAGTGGAACGGTGGCAAGGAAGGCGAGCGTCCCTACGCCTTTGTCGCAAGGGCATCACCTTCGACACGGGCGGCGTCAGCCTCAAGCCCGGCCCGGGCATGGAAGAAATGAAGTACAATTTGCGGCGCCGCCGGCGTGCTCGTTGCGTTCGTCGCCGCGGTGAAGTGAAGCTGGCGGTCAACCTGGTCTGCGTGGTCCCGGCCGTGGAGAACATGCCGGACGGTGACAGCTACGCCCCGGCGATGTCCGACCAGCCTGGCCGGCATCACATCGAGGTGCTGAACACGGACGCGGAAGGTCGCCTGATCCTCTGCGACGCCCTGACCTACACCGGCAAGCGTTTCGACCCGCACACCATGATTGACGCCGCCACCCTTACCGGCGCCTGTGTCGTCGCGCTGGGCAAGCACGCCAGCGGCCTGATGACCAAGACGAATCGCTCTCCGCGGAGCTGCTGTCGGCGGGTGAGGCCACCCTCGATCGCGCCTGGCGCCTGCCGCTGTGGGACGACTACCAGAGCCAGCTCGATTCCGGCTTCGCCGACGTAGCCAATATCGGCGGCAAGTACGCCGGCGATCACGCGGGTGCTTCCTGGCCCGTTTCACACCGAGGCCGTCGCTGGGCCCACCTCGACATCGCCGGCACCGCGTGGGATGAAGGCCGCAAGGGCATGGCTACCGGCCGTCCCGTGCCGCTGCTGACCCAGTGGCTGCTCGACCGCGTCGCCGCGGCCGGCTGATCCCGCACCTATGCCGCGCGCCGACTTCTACCTGATCGACAAGCCGCGTTTCCGCGAGGATCCCCTGCTGCTGGTCTGCGAACTGACCCGGCGCGCCTTCGGAGCCCAGCAGCCGACGCTGATCCTCACCCGCGACTTCGAGCAGGCCGAGGCCATCGACGAATACCTGTGGGCCTTCGACGAAAACGCGTTCATCCCCCACCAACTGGCGGGGGATGACGACGACGCCAATACCGCGGTGCTGATCGTGCCGCCCGGCGTGGAAACCGCCGACCGGCCGATGGTGATCAACCTGCGCGAGGTCTGCGCACCGGGTCAGTTCGACCGTGTGCTTGAGGTGGTCCGCCGACCCCGCCGAGCGCGAAGGCTCACGCTCGCGCTGGACCGAATACAAAAAAGCCGGCTTCGAAGTCACACAAATACGACATGTAGGCCGCACGATGTGCCGGCATGACCGCACGATGCGCGGGTAGGAGCGCACGATGTGCGCGAAAAGCCAACAAAGCGGTAAAGAGCGTACCCCTGCGCTTGTCGAGCAAGAGCCGGCGGTAGCCCCCTCGGTGCCACGCCTGCGGCGACCCGCTAGGGAAGGGCCGCTCCACACGGCCGTTTTCTATTGCCCTACGGGCCCGGGTCGGGCTTCGAACGGAGGTTTCCGATTCGACTCCTGTCTCAGCGGAAACGGCCGGCCGTCCTGGCCGGCCCCCTTCGGGCTTTTTTCCGTTCGAAGCCCTCGCCTGCGGCTACCGGCACCGAGGGGGCTACCCGCCGGCTCTTCCGCAAACTGAGGGGCGTGTTGGGCGAGCAGCGCGTGGGGTGTACGAGTAGCGTTCGGGTATGGCGTCGCCGGGTTGTTGGCTGTTCGCCCACATCGTGGGCTCCTACGCCGGAGGTGGTGCCAATCTATTCAACGCGTGATCCGCCGGCTGGGTAGGAGCGCACGCGCGTGCGCGAACCCTCAACACCACCCAAGGCGGCTGATGCCGTGCGCAACAGGCGAACGAGCGTTCCCAGCTACGCAGCGAAACCTGGCTCTTCTGCTCGACTCCAAGCACACCTCAGTCTGCGAAAGAGCCGGCGGGTGCCACCCTCGTGGCCGGTAGCCGTAGGCGAGGGCTTCGAACGGACAAGGCCGAAGGGGGCCGGCCAGGACGGCCGGCCGTTTCCGCGAGACAGGAGGTCGAATCGGAAACCCCCGTTCGAAGCCCGACCCGCCCCGTAGGGGAATAGACATCGGCCCGGAGCGGCCCTTCCTTGACGGGTCGCCGCAGGCGTGGCCACGAGGGTGGCACCCGCCGGCTCTTGCTCCAAGCCGCCGGCTCTCGCTCCAAAGCGAACCCACCTAGAGCCAGCAGCTCAACCCCCAGCTTTCCTAGCCTGCTCCCGCATCGCATCCGCCTGCCGTGTCCAGTCGGCGATGCGCTGGCGCTCCTGCGCCACCACCTCCGCCGGTGCATTGGCGACGAAGCTGGCATTGCCCAGCTTGCCTTCGCACTTGCGCACCTCGCCCTCGATGCGCGCGATTTCCTTGGCCAGGCGCGCCTTCTCCGCACCCACGTCGATCAGGCCTTCCAGCGGGATCAACGCACGCATGCCGCCAACCACGGCGACTGCTGCGGCAGGCTCTTCACCGTCGACCCAGGCAGGCGTTTCCACGCGGCCGAGGAACGCGATCTGCGCGGCGAACTTGGCGGCGCGTGCGCGATCGGCAGTGTCGCCGTCGGCGAGCAGCAGCGGGATGACCTTGCCCGGGGCGATGTTCATTTCCTCCCCGGATGCGGCGCACGCCGGTCAGCACACCCTTGACCCATTCGATCTCGCCTGCCGTGCGGCATCGTCGCCTTCGACATCGGTGGCTTCCGGGTAGGGGCGCAGCATGATCGTGGTGCCCTCGATACGCATCAGCGGACGCACGTGCTGCCAGATCTCCTCGGTGACGAAGGGGATCATCGGATGCAGCGCGCGCAGCAGCGTTTCCAGCACAATGCACCAGCGTGTAGCGGGTGGAGGCGATGGCGGCGGTATCGGTGCCGGCCAGTGCCGGCTTGGACAGCTCGAGGAACCAGTCGCAGAACTCGTTTCCAGGTGAACTCGTAGAGCGCCTGTGCGGCCAGGTCGAAACGGTAGGCGGCCAGCTGCTCCTTCACGCTCGCCAGCGTGTCGCGCAGGCGGGTCAGGATCCAGCGCTCGGCTTCCGTCCTCGGCTTCACGGGCGCGATGGAGGCGTCTTCGCCGAGGTTCATCAGCACGAAGCGCGAGGCGTTCCAGAGCTTGTTGACGAAGGCCTTGTAGCCCGCCGGCGCGCTCCAGGTCGAACTTGATGTCGCGGCCATGCGTGGCCAGCGAGGCGAAGGTGAAGCGCAGCGCGTCGGCGCCGAAGGCCGGGATGCCTTCGCCGAATTCCTTGCGCGTGGACTTTCTCGATCTTCTCGGCCATCTTCGGCTGCATCAGGCCGCGCGTGCGCTTGGCCCAGCAGGTCGTCCAGGCTGATGCCGTCGATGATGTCGAGCGGGGTCCAGCACGTTGCCCTTGGACTTGGACATCTCTGGCCGTCCTTGTCGCGGATCAGGCCGTGACATAGACGTCCTTGAAGGGCACCTCACCGGTGAAGTGGTCGGTCAGCATGATCATCCGGGCGACCCAGAAGAAGATGATGTCGAGCCGGTGACCAGCACGCTGGACGGCAGTAGCGGTCGAAGCCCAGCTCGGCCCTGGCGCTCGGGGTTGGGCCCCAGGGTGGAATGGCTCCACACCCGGACGAGAACCAGGTTTCCAGCACGTCGTCGTCGCGACGCAGCGCGCCGTGTAGCCCCGGCGGCGGCTTGGCGGACGCCTCGGCGTCGTCGCGGGCCACGATGACGTTGCCCGCGTCGGTATACCAGGCGGGAATGCGATGGCCCCAGGTCAGCTGGCGGCTGATGCACCAGTCCTGGATGTTGCCCAGCCAGTGGCGGTAGGTGCTGATCCAGTTCTCGGGCACGAACTTCACGTGGCCCTGCTCGACCAGTTCCAGGCCGCGGGCGGCCAGGGTGTCCATCTTCACGAACCACTGCCAGGTGAGATAGGGCTCGATGACCTGGCCGCTGCGGTCGCCACGCGGCACCTGCAGCTTGTGCTTCTTCGTCTCGACCAGCAGCCCCCGCCGCCTCGAGATCGGCGAGCACGGCCTTGCGCGCGATGTAACGATCCATGCCGCGGTATGTCTCCGGCGCGGCGTCGTTGATCTGGCCTCGTCGGTGAGGATGTGATCATCGGCAGGTCGTGGCGCAGGCCGACCGCGTAGTCGTTGAAATCGTGCGCGGGGGTGATCTTCACGCAGCCGGTGCCGAAGTCCTTCTCGACGTACTCGTCGGCGATGATCGGGATCTGCCTGTCGGACGGGGCAGGGCGAGCATCTTGCCGACGATGTGCGCGTAGCGTTCGTCGTCCGGGTGCACGGCCACGGCGGAGTCGCCCAGCATGGTTTCAGGACGCGTGGGGGCGACAACTAGCTCGCCGGAGCCATCCGCCAGCGGATAGCGGATCGACCACATGGAGCCGTCTTCTCCTCGCTGACCACTTCCAGGTCGGAGATCGCGGTTTTCAGCACCGGGTCCCATTGACCAGCTTCTGGCCGCGGTAGATCAGGCCTTCCTCGGAAACGGACGAAGGTTTCGACCACCGCTTCGGACATGCCTTCGTCCATGGTGAAGCGTTCGCGCGACCAGTCGCCGGAGACGCCCAGGCGGCGCATCTGCCGGCGATGGTGTCGCCGGATTCTGCTTTCCATTCCCACACGCGGGCGATGAACGATTCGCGGTCGAAGTCGGCGCGCTGCTGCCCTCGGCGTTGAGCTGGCGGGTGACCACCATCTCGGTGGCGATGCCGGCGTGATCGGTGCCCAGCTGCCACAGGGTGTCGTACCGCGCATGCGGTGGTAGCGCACCAGCGTGTCCATCAGCGTGTGCTGGAACGCGTGGCCCATGTGCAGCGTGCCGGTCACGTTGGGTGGCGGCAGCATGATCGTGTACGGGGTGCCCTTGCCGGACGGCTTGAAGCAGCCGTCGGCTTCCCAGCGGGCATACCACTTCGACTCGATCTGGCTGGGCTCGAAACTCTTGTCCTTGTGGGCTCTCGATCGCGCCGCGAAGGGGCGCGCTTTGGAAGACGAAAAGACGGCCATTGTAGGCGATACTTGGCGGATGACTGAACCGGAAGTGGCCGCGATCCTCGGCGCGGAGGGCCCCTTTGCCCGTGAAGTACCGGGATTCGCCCCGCGCGAGGCCCAGCAGCGCATGGCCGAGGCCGTGTCCACGGCGATCGCCGAGCGCGACGTGCTGATCGCGAGGCCGGTACTGGCACCGCAAGACCTTCGCCTACCTCGTGCCCGCCCTGATGTCGGGGCGAAGGTCATCGTTTCCACCGGCACCAAGGCCCTGCAGGACCAGCTGTTCTTCCGCGACCTGCCGCGGGTCCACCGCCGTGCTGGGCAGTCGTGCCCGCACCAGCCTGCTCAAGGGTCGCGCAACTACCTGTGCTCTACCGGCTGGACCAGTCCGTCCGCGAGGGCAACCCCGATCGCCAGCTGGCGTCCCAGCTCTCGGCCATCCGCGCGTGGTCGGCCCGCACGCGTCGGGGCGACCGCATGGAAATGGTCGATATCCCCGAGGATTCCCCGGTATGGCCGCGTGTCACCTCCACGCCGGAAAACTGCCTGGGCACGGAGTGCGCGTTTCTTTGACGACTGCCATTGGTCAAGGCCCGGCGCGATGCGATGGAGGCCGATATCGTGGTGGTCAACCATCATCTGCTGATGGCGGACCTGGCCCTGAAGCAAGACGGCTTCGGCGAACTGCTGCCCGGCGCGGATGCGTTCATCCTGGACGAGGCCCACCAGATACCGGAACTGGCCGGCCAGTTTTTCTCGCAAAGCGTCAGTGCCCGCCAGATGACCGACCTGGCCCACGACGCGCTGGCCGAGGCACAGGGCGTCACCGGCGCCACCAGCCAGCTGCTGGAGCCGGTGGAAGCGGTGCAGGACCTGATCCGGCGGCTGCGCCTGGCCATGGACCCCTTGCCGGCCAAGGACCCTTCGGTGCCCTGGACCGCGACGGCGCCGTGCATGGGCTGCTGACGGAGCTGCGCGACCTCATGGCGGCGCTGTCCGACCTGCTCGGCGCGCTGGGCGAGCGTTCGCGCGGGCTGGCCAACGTGTTCGAGCGGGCGCAGATGCTCAGCCTCCGCCTGGACCGCATCGCCGAGGAACACTCGGCCAGCGACGTGCGCTGGTACGAGACCTTCCCCGCGGCTTCGCGCTGCACGCGACGCCGCTGGACCTGGCCTCCCCGCTGCGTGCCATGCGGGCGTCCACCGATGCAGCGTGGATCCATACGTCGGCCACGCTGTCGATCGCAGGCGATTTCGGCCACTTCGCACGACAGTTGGGCATCGAGGACCCGCGCACCCTGCACGTTGACAGCCCGTTCGACTATGCGCGGCAAGCGCTCGCCTACCTGCCCAAAGACCTCCCCGACCCCGCGGCCCGCGATTTCACCGACAAGGTGGTTGAGGCGATTCGTCCGGTGCTGGACGCCTCGGACGGCCGGCGTTCCTGCTGTTCACCTCGCACCGTGCCTTGCGCGGGCGGCGGAGTTGCTGGAAGGCCGCGTGCCCGTGGCCGCTGTTCGTGCAGGGCAGCGCCCCGCGCCACCGCCTGCTGGAGGAATTTCGCGCCAGCGGCCGTGGCGTGCTGCTGGGCGCGGCCAGTTTCTGGGAGGGCGTGGATGTGGCCGGCGAGGCCTTGAGCGTGGTGGTGATCGACAAGCTGCCGTTCGCCATGCCGGACGATCCGGTATTGCAGGCGCGCCTGGAAGCCCTCGACGACGCGGGCATCAATCCGTTCATGGGTTGGCAGGTGCCCACCGCGGTCATCGCGCTGAAGCAGGGTGCCGGACGGCTGATCCGCGACGTCAACGACCGCGGCGTGCTGGTGCTGTGCGATCCGCGCCTGAGCACCAAGGGCTATGGCCGCCTGTTCCTCGCCAGCCTGCCGCCCATGCCACGCACGCGCGACCTGGCCGACGTGACGGCGTTCTTCGCGATGCCATGATGCCCGCGTTCCGCCTGCTCTTGCCTCCGTAAGGCCATGCCCCCGACGCGTCCACCGCCCCCACGGCCCCGACCATCGGCGTCACTGTCGATGAAGGAGAACGCCGATGTTGCGCTGGATGCAGACGACCACCGCCAAGGTGCTCGGTATTGGGCTGCTGGCCTGCTCATGCTCATTCCTTTGACCCAGGCCGACGGATTGGTGCGCGAGCGTCAGTCGATGCGGGATACGGCCGCGCTGCGCGTGGCGGAAGGCTGGGGCGGCCCGCAGACGATCGGCGGTTCGTGCTGGCCGTGCCGACGCACAGCGAAACCCGTGACGCCGAGGGCAAGCTCGTCGGCAGCCGCAACGACACCGAGATCGTGCTGGCGGACGAGCAACGCACGGTGGCCGATCTTGCGGTCGAGAAGCGGCGGGTCGGCATGTACGAGGTGCCGGTCTACACGGGCGACGTGACGCTCGCCGGGCGCATCCTGCCCGACGACCTGCACCGGTTCGCTGACGAAAGTGGGCGACGTGGTCGATGGATCGCGCGGAATTGCGCCTGCTGATCGCGGACACGCGCGGACTGCAGCACATCGCCATGGCCACCGTGGACGGCAATCCGGTGCGACTGGCTTCGTCCACGGCCCGCCTCGGCCCTTACACCGTGTTGTCCGTGCCGGTGGCGATTGACCCGGGCCGCCGTACGCCGCTGGATTACGCGGTGACCCTGCGTATCGCGGGAACGGAATCGTTCTCGGCCCTGCCGCTGGCGCGCAACAACAGCGTGAGGATCCGTTCGCCCTGGCCGGACCCCAGCTTCATCGGTGCCCTGCTGCCGGGTACGCGCCAGGTGAGTAGCCGTGGTTTCGATGCATCGTGGCAGGTGCTGGACCTGAATCGCGCCTACGGACAACACTGGAGTGCGAGCGACGACGACGTGGGCAAGCGTCTGGAACCCTCCGCCATCGGCGTGACGCTCTACCAGCCGGGCAGCGTGTATCAACAGAACGACCGTGCCGGCAAATACGGCCTGCTGTTCATCGCGCTGACGTTCGTCGCCTTCTTCCTTTTCGAAGTGCTCCGCGGCCTGCGCCTGCATCCGGTGCAATACCTGCTGGTCGGCGCGGCGATGACCAGTTTCTACGTGCTGCTGCTGGCGCTTTCCGAGCAGATCGGTTTCGGACCGGCCTATGCGGTGGCATCCGCTGCGGTGGTTCTGATCGTCGGCGGCTATGCCGTCGCCGCGCTGCAGGCGCGGCGCGCCGGGCTGACCCTCGGGGGCGTGCTCGCGCTGGTTTACGCCATACTGTACGGCCTGATCGGCGCGGAACAGTACGCGTTGCTCATCGGCGCGGTGGTGCTGGTCGCGGTGGTCGCCGTGCTGATGTACCTGACTCGCCGGATCGACTGGTACGCCCAGGGCGTGCCCTTCAACCCCACCCCGGATACGCCATGAACTTCCTCGCCATCGAAAACTCCACGGAAGCCTGCTCCGTCGCCCTCGTCCACGGTGAGGTGGTGATCGCGCGCAGCGAGATCGCGCCACGACGGCACGCGGAGCTGGTGCTGCCCATGGCGGACGAACTGCTCGCCGAGGCCGGCCTGAAACGCGAGGCGCTCGACGGTATCGCCGTGGGTCGGGGGCCGGGTGCGTTCACCGGCGTGCGGCTGGGCGTGTCGCTGGCCCAGGGCATGGCGATGGCGCTGGATGTGCCGGTGGTCACCGTGTCGTCGTTGCAGGCACTGGCGCTGGAGGCCCTGAAGACGACGCCGCCATCCTCTCGGTGATCGATGCGCGCATGGGAGGCATCTATGTTGCTGCATGGCGCCGCGAAGACGACGGCAGCGTCACGCTGATCGATCGCGAGCGGGTGGATACGGCCGAAGCGTTGGTGTTGCCCGAGGTGGCGGCCTGGCACGTGGTCGGCAGCGGCTGGGCCACCTACGAGGCCGTGCTGCGTGAGCGGATCCACGCGCCGATCCGTTCGGCGGACGGCGCACGCTTTCCGCAGGCGCGGCATGTTGCCGAAGTGGCAGCTCCGTTGTTCCGTGCGGGCAAGGCCGTGGCCGCCGAACTGGCCTTGCCGGTGTACCTGCGGGACAAGGTAGCGCTGACGCTGGTGGAGCAGGGCAAGGCGTGAGGCGACGCCCGCTCAGCGCGTGACCAGCACCGCCTCGATCACCGCGCATACGTGCTCGAAGCACGCGTCGTCCAGCCACAGGCTGTTGGTGATGGTGAGGGTGCGGGCGGCGAAGTCGCGCGCGTGCGGTATGTCGTCGGCGCGGGCATGGCCTCGAGATAGTCGTAGTCGGGCAGGGCGTGCACGAACATGCGCGCCACGCCGTGGCGCGATGCCCACAGTCGCTTCAGCACGGCGTCGCGCGCGGCTTCGTCGGGCAGGCGCAGCATCAGGTAAGGCCAGGTGCCGCCCTCGTCGGTGAACACGTGCACCCGGGGATCGATGCGAGCGCCGGCAGGCGCGCCGCGGCCTGGGCTCGCGTGGCTTCGATGAAACCGGGCAGGCGCGCGAAGGCACGCGCACCCACCGAGCGACGCCAGCGTCCCACGCGGTGCAACGGGAAGTCGGCGTGGAAGTCCTCGCCGGCCGCGGCGACCAGGTCGCCGCGGCGAAGCGCGCGACGCATCGACCGACCGTAGGCCAGCCCCATGCCCGAAGGGCGGTACAGCGCCGCGTACCCGGCCAGTTCCAGCGAGCGGCGGATCTCCCAGCCCGGGTGCCAGCGCACCACGCGATGCGAGGCGCGCCGGAAGCGCTCGCGCCAGACATCGTCCTGGGCGACGAGCAGACCACCTTCGAAGATCGACACCCCTTGCCAGCCGCCAGGCTATAGAAGCCGATGTCGCCCAGCGTGCCGGCAAAGCGTCCGTCGATACGTGCACCCAGCGCCTGCGCCGTGTCCTCGATGGTGAGGGCGCCCACGGCATGGGCGATCGTGTTGGCGCTGGCCACATCGGCGGTGCGCCCCCCCAGGTGGGTCGGCACCACGGCCAGGGTCTGCGGACCGCAGGCCTCTTCCAGGCGTCCCGGGTCCATGTCGAAGCCACCGGGCAGCAGGTCGACCAGCCGCGGCACCAGGCCGGCGCGGCGGATGGCCAATGGCACCACGGGCAGGTGAAGGCGGGAATGGCGACCTCACGCCGCGAGCGGGCGTATTCGGACAGAGCGGTGAGTGCGACGGTGAGCGCCGCGGTGCCGGAGCATTCCAGTTGGGTCTCTTCCACACCCAGCCAGGACGCGGCAAGGGCCGTCAGCGGCGCGCGGACATCGCCGCCGAAGTCGGCCACGCCCAGCGGGAGCCCTGCGGTGGGCGGTGTTTCGGGGTCAGGCCGGAACCACATCGGGCACCGTTCCGTCGCCACGCTCGGCGAACGCCAGGCAGACGATGCCGGCCACGATCGCCACGGCGCCCGCGATCTGCGTGGGCGTGACCGGTTCGGCGAACACCCACCACGACAGCAGCATCACGCTCACCACTTCCAGGTGGGAGGCGGCGAACGCGGGGCCGATCGGGGCGTGCTTGAGCAGGCTCATCCAGGTCAGGAACGCGCCGATGTAGCCGACCACGGCGCCGTAGATCCAGGGGTGCGAGCAGCGGGCGACCCACGCCGCGCTCATTCCACCGGCAGCGCCTGCGTGCCGGCGATCTTGAAGCAGACCAGGTTGAGCGTGTCGAACGCCAGCAGCAGGCCGAAGCCGATCAGGTAGAAGCGTTTCACGAGCCGGCTCCCACGATGGCGACGCCCGCGGCGACCAGCAGGATGCCGGTGGCGCAGGGGGCTGAGGCGTTCGCGGAACAGCACGCGCCCGGCGATCATGATCGCCACGATGTTGATCGAGCCCAGCAGCACGCCCTCGGACAACGGGAACCAGCGACAGGAAGGCGATCCAGACCAGGAACTCGGCCACATAGCAGCCGATGCCGGTCCAGATCCACGGACGCGCCAGCATGTAGCGCCAACGTGCCAGGCCGTCACCCGCGCGGTCGTCGCCCGCGGCCGCCTTGAACGCCAGCTGGCCGCCGGTATCCAGCACGACGTTGGCGATCCAAAGCGCCAGCACTAGCCCGTGCATGCTCAGGCCGCCATGCGGGTGGGCCGCGCGTCGCGCGCGATGCGGCCGAAGAAGTCGGCGGTCCGCTCGATCAGCATGCGCCGTTCGCGGTCGATCGTGATCATGTGGTAGCTGTCGCCCAGCAGCAGCATCTCGATCGGTCCACGCACGCGCCGGGTCACGAGGTCGGCGTTGGCCACGCTAGCCACGTCGTCTTCCGCGGCATGCGCCACGAAGCAGGCGCGGTGACCTCGGGCAGGCGGCGACGCACGTCGCGCGAGAGTTCCACCATCTCGGCCAGGGCGTGCCACGGGTTGCCGGGCAGGCCGGCGGCCGCGCTGTCGCCGGAGAACATGGCGCTGCTGACCTGCGCGCGCAGGCGCTCGTCGCGGATGCCGTACGGCGGCTGTTCGATGAAGCTGCGATGGCGGCCGATGCCCATGCGCTTGATCCACGGCAGCAGGAAGGACAGCCTGCCGCGCCAGCCGATCGACCAGCCGTCATAGCGGAACGTGGCGCCGAACACGCCTACGCCATCCACCCACGTCGGCTGCACGGCGGCAAGGCGCAGGGCCAGCACGGCGCCCATGGACAATCCGCCACGAACAGGCGATCGACCCGGCCACGCAGTTCGTCCGCGGCGGCCTCGACGCTGGCGTACCAGTCCTGCCAGCTGGTTTCCAGCAGGTCTTCCTCGGTGCCGCAGTGGCCCGCGAGGCGCACGCCCACGACGGTGAACCCTGCGCGGTTCAGGCCCTTGCCGACCATCCGCATCTCGTTGGGGGTGCCGGTGAGGCCATGGATCAGGAGGACGCCATCGCGCCCGCCGTCGTAGTGGAATTCCGTCGGGTGGCTCACACCTGACCTCATCGGATCGTTGCTGTGATGTGCATGGTGCCGTGGCGTGGTTTCAGCCGGCTTTCCGGTCAGACCGGCGGCAGGGCGGGGAAGCGCAGCTCCACGCGCAGCCCGCCCGACGCGGCATGCATGAAGCGCACGCGCGCGGCGTGGCGCTCGGCGATGCTTTCGACGATGGCCAGGCCCAGCCCCGTGCCGTCCTCGTCGCTGCCCGGAACCCGGAAGAATCGCTCACCCAGCTGCTCGAGGAAGACGTCGGCCACGCCCGGGCCATCATCTTCCACGGCCAGCACGGCATCGTCGCCATCGCGCGCGGCGGAGACGGTGACGCTGTGCCCACGGCCGGCGTAGTGGAAGGCGTTGTCCACCAGATTGTCGATCACTTCCTGGACCTGCAGCGCGTCGCCGCGCACGTGGATGGGCGCGTCGGGCCCTTCGTAGCCCAGGTCCACGCCCAGGCCGAGCGCCTGGTGGACACGCACGGCCACCGACTCGGGCACGATCACGGCTAGGTCGATGATCGCCATGCCGTCGTGATCGGGCAGGTCGGGCGACTGCGTGCGGGTGAGCGCGAGCAACTGCGCCGAGGTGCGGGCGGCCCGGGCCGCCAGCCGATGCACGTGGCGCAGCGCCTCGTCGCGCTGGGCGGGATCGGCGATCGCCTCGTAGCGTTCCACGTGCAGCTGGATGCCGGCCAGCGGCGTGCGTAGCTGGTGGGCGGCGTCGGCGATGAAGCGCTCCTGCAGGCCGATCATGTTGCGCATGCGCGCGAACAGATCGTCGATGGTGCGGGTCAGCGGCAGGATCTCGATCGGTACGTCTTCCTCGCCGATCGGCCCGAGGTCGTGGCCACGTCGGCCCAGCCGTGCCGTCAGGGGTTCCAGCACACGCAAGCCATGGCTGACCCCCAGCCATACCAGCGACAGCACGGCCACGATCAGCAGGGCCTCGATGGGCAGGGTCAGCAGCAGGATCTCGCGTGCGCGGGCATGCCGGTCACGCAGGTTCTCGGCCACCGTGATGGTCAGCACGTCGGTGTCGTCGTGGCGGTTGGGTACGCGCATGATCGCGCCGCGCAGCGGCCGGTGACCCAGGACGGTGTCGTAGAGCAGGGGCGGCGCATCGGTGGCCACCGGCTCGCCGGGGCCGGCAAGGTCGGCGTTGCCGATCATCCGGCCGTGCCGGTCGCTGACCACCGTGTAGTAGTTGCGTCCGTCGGGGTCGTACTCGAGCAGGAAGCGGGCCTGCGCGGTCAGTTCGCCGCGCAACGCGTCGTTGCCGATCATCTCGGACAGGGTGAGCGCCGAGTCGGACAGGTCGGCGTCATGGACCCGGTTGGAGTAAGCCAGCGCCACGAAGTACGCGACCACCGCGTCAAGCAGCAGGACGCCCAGCACAGGCACGAGGAGGAAGGTGAGCAGGCGTCGACGCAGGCTCGGCCGGGCGGAACGCTGCGTCGCATGACGCCGTTCAGGCATCCGTGGATTCTTCGAGCAGGTAGCCCAGTCCACGGATGGTGCGCACGTTGGTGCCCGACCCATGCAGCTTGCGCCGCAGGCGATGCAACGCGATGTCCAGCCCGTTGTCGGTCAGGTCCTCGTCCCAGTTGCACAGCGCCTCGACCAGCTGGGCGCGGCTGGTGACCTTGTCCGCGCGCGTGGCCAGGGCCTCGATGAGGCCGAACTCGCGTGCGGTCAGGTCCAGCGGCGCTTCGTCGATCCAGGCGCGGTGGCCCGGGATGTCCAGCCGCAGGCGGCCGATACGGAACTCCGGCGTGCCCTTGCTGGTGCGGCGGCGCAGCAGTGCACGCACGCGCGCGTCGAACTCGGCCAGCGCGAACGGCTTGACCAGGTAATCGTCGGCACCGAGGTCGAGCACCCGCACCCGTTCCTTCAGGCCCTCGCGTGCCGTGATCACCAGCACCGGGAGGATGGCGCCCCGCTTGCGGGCCCGGGAAAGGACGTCGCTGCCGTCGAGCAGGGGCAGGCCCAGGTCGAGTACCAGCAGGTCGTAGTCGTGGTCGCGCAGGGCGTGGTCCGCACTGGCCCCGTCGGGCACGTGGTCGACGGCGTGGCCACCCTGTTCGAGGGAGGCCCGCACGGCGGCGGCGATGGCGGCGTCGTCTTCGGCAAGGAGTATGCGCATGGTGGGCAAGGATACGCTGGGCAACGGACGTTCGCACGTTGTCGCGACAGGCTTTCCCGGCGCTTTCCCCGCACGGGACACCGAGCACGATCCGTTTGCTGGTTCAGCTTTCGGAGGCCCCGGTCCGGAGGGCCTCCAGGCGTATCGGGGCGTCGTCAGACCACGCGCAGCGAGACGATGCCGTCCGCGTACCCCTCGACGCGCAAGGCGGTGAGGTCGGTGATCCACGCCACGTCCTCGTCGATTTCATCGGGGTGGTCGCCGGCGATGGCGATGACCCGCGCGCCGGCCGCTCGACCCGCGTCGATGCCTGCACGGGCGTCCTCGAACACGAGGCAATCGTTCGGCTTGGCGCCCATCCGCTCCGCGCCCAGAAGGTAGCCCTCCGGATGCGGCTTGCCCTCGGTGACGATCTCACCGGTGACCATCCGCGGCGGCGGCACGATGCCGGCAGCGGCCAGACGGACCGTGGCGAGGGTGGTGTCGGCCGAGGTCACGATCGTCCAGGTTTCCGGAGGCAGCGCCGCCAGGAGGTCGAGCGCACCGGGAATGGGCACGATGCCGTCGACGTCGTTCACTTCCTCGTCGTAGAGCCGCTTGTAGACAGCGTCCACGTCCATGCCCGGCGTGGCGAACATGCGTACGGAGTCGAGCATGCGCACCCCATGCAATCTGGGCAGGACGACGTGCCAGTCGAGGCCGTGCTCGTCGCACCAGCGTTTCCATATCCTTTCGACCAGCACGCGCGAGTCGATCAACGTGCCGTCCATGTCGAAAAGCAAGGCGCGGGTCTGGATGAGCGTGCCCGGTTCAAGTCGCATGATGCCTCCATAGGGGGATGGGCCTGCCACCATACCCCACGCGTCCCATCGTATGCGAACGGTCTGGTGCATCCCATCGCCTTCCATGCCGCCACGCGCGTGTAGGAGCGCACGATGTGCGCGATCCCAAATCCCGTCTATCGCGAATGAAGCCATGCACCGGCCAATCAAGGGCGGTTCCGAACGCACAACGACGCAACGCTTTTCCTTCCTCATGCATCGCGTCAGTCGCCACGATCGTGCATGGGGATCGCCCACATCGTGGGCTCCTACCCGTCGACGAGATCGCCATGTTCGGGATGCATCAGCGTGCCGGCTGTGCCACGTGGTTGCGGATCGCCTCGGCGAGGATCGTGTTCACCTCTGCGGACGCCTTGCGCGATGCTTCCGACTGCCTGCGTCCCCACTCGGCCATGGTCTTGCCATACACGGCGCGCTGTTGCCCGAGCGCCGCCATCTTCTGCGCGACGGCCGCCTGCTCCCTGGCGAGGGCGGCGTGGCCCGCCGCATAAGCGGCGCTATCGCGCGCGACCGGAAGGACCGACTTCCCGGGAGACCGCCGGCCTGTTGCGCCGAGAGCTGGCCATCTGCGCATTGAGCGTGGCCTGCTGCTTGTCGAGCTGCGCCTCCTGCCGGTCGATCTCGGCCTGCTTCCCCGCGCTCGCCGCGCCCATGTCGGCCGGATGCGAGACTTCCTGGTACGCCGCGTGGATGCGCTTGATATACGCCGGGTCGCGCACTATCCAGGCCTTGTCACCGCGCCGGTACCAGACGAACGATGTGGCATCGGCGCGATACGCGGCTTCGGCTTGCGCGAGGTCGCTCTCGGTGCCGGTGGCGACGTGGATGTCGTCGGATGAGAAGACGAAGCCGTCCGTGGGCTGCCCGTGGATTTCCGCGATGTCGGTCGTGCGCGATCTCGAGGTCTCCTTGGTCACAGGTGTTACGGGTGTCACAGGGTTACGGGTGTTACGGGTGTCATAGGTATTACGGGTGTCACGGGTGTCGCGGGTGTCGCGGGTGTCACATCGGTACGCACCGGCGCGGCAGGAGCGGCAGGTCGCGCGGGTAACGGATCGTTCGTCGTCGGTGCCGACGGTGCAGCGGCTGCCGCCGCGGCGGGGGCAACAGGCGCAGGGGCCGCAGCGGCTCGCGTTGCCTGGGGGGCGGCCACCACGCGCCATGGGAACACACCGGCCGATGCCAGGGCGATGACGAGGCAGGCGGTGAGCATGCGCGGATGGGTATCGTTGGCCTGGGCGAGCATGAGCAGTCTCCGTTTCAACGTGCGGAAGGTGGGTGACGCACCGGGAAGCGCATGGTGGGGGTGTGGGGCGACGCCCATGCGTACGAGCAGGCGACCATAGGTAGTCGCCAGGGTGTCGCGCGCGACACCACCAGCGCATCACACGCGGCTTCGCGGCACAGGGCGTACTCGCGCACGGCGACATGCACCAGGGGGTGAAAGAAGAACAGCGTGCGTGCGGTGGCCGGAATCCAGCCGAGCATCAGGTCGCGGCGGCGGACGTGGGCCAGCTCATGCATCAGCGCGAGATCGAGTTCATCGTCGGTCAGGTGGTCGTGCAGGGGAAGCAGGATGGTGGGCCGCCAGAAGCCGATCACCTGCGGGGAATGCACTTCCGTCGACACCGCGAGGCGGGGCGAGCGACGCAGCCCGAGTTCGCGGGCGCGGCGGGCGCACAGTGTCTCCACTCGCACGTCGTCGTGCGGCATGGCGCGCGTGGCCACGCCGGCCAGCGTGCGCCAGCGCAGCCCGGCAAGCACGGCCTGCCCCATCACGCCCAGTGCCCAGCCGAACAGCAGCATGGCGGTCCATGAGAAGCCGCCACTTGTGCCGTCAGTGCCCGTGGCGGCAAAGGATGTCGCCGGGAATGCGCCCGGCAAGGTCAACGGCATGACCGCGCTGGCGCTGTCCATGGTGACTGTCGCAACCGCTGGCAGCACGGGCAGGGCAACCAGTGTCGGCGAGACCAGGCCGACGATGAGCTGCGCACCCAGCAACCACCAGAGCAGGGTTTTCGCCGAGGCCGACATGGCGGGCACGTGGCGGCACACGGCGTAGATGGCACCACACAGCAGGATCGCCTGCAGCGATGCATGGATCAGTCGTGACAGCAGCGCATCGAGTAGAACGTCCATGTCAGCGCCCCTTCCGCCGCGACTGCAGCGTGTCGACGAGGGCCTCCAGCTCGGCCAGTTCGGTATCGCTTACCTGGCCGCGCTCGGACATCCAGGCCACGAAAGGAGAAACCGAACCCTGTAGCGTCTTCTCGACGAAACGCGCCACCGCACCCGACATGACCTCGCCACTGCCGTTGGTCACGTTGTAGCGGACATGCCATCGATGCGTCTACGGGTCAGGTACCCTTTCGCACGCAGGCGCTCCATCATCGTCAGCACCGTGGAACGTGCCAGACCGCGGCTTTCGCCGTAGCCGGCACAGACCTCGGCCACCGACGATCGCGGCGCTTCCTCGATGTACTGCAACAGCGCCAGCTCCTGGTCGCCCACGCTCTTCTTGGTCATGCCGTCACTCCTGACTACAGATGTAATCAGCCTGCGCCTGACGACAGTTGTAGTCAACCGTGACCATCGGCCTATGCCTCCCCCAAGCGCGCGCCGATACGTTGGCGTAGGAGCGCACGCTGTGCGCGAACCCACATCCCGTCTACCACGAATGAAGCCAGGCCCCGCCACATCGAAGGCGTTTCCGAGCGCACAATGGAGCAACGCCTTTTTCATCGTTACGCATGGCTTCGTTCGCCACGGTCGCGTACGGGGGATCGCCCACGTCGTGGGCTCCTACACCCCCGCATAACCGATGGATTGGGTTTTTTTGATACGGGCATAAAAAAACCTCCGCCCGGGAGCGGAGGTTTCATGGGTACCCTACGATCGCGGAAGCGCCAGGCTTCCGCGATGGATCAGGCAGCCGCGTCCTTGAGCTTCTTGAGCGGACGGACCTTGACCTTGACCGAGGCGGGCTTCGCAGCGAACCAGCGCTCTTCACCGGTAAACGGATCCTTGCCCTTGCGCTTCGGCTTGGCGGCGACGGCCACCGAGGTGATCTTCAGCAGGCCGGGCAGCGTGAACGTACCGGCGCCCTTCTTGTGGATCGACGCGCTGATGGCGCTCTCGAGCGAGGCCATGACGGCCTTGACGCTCTTGCTGTCGACGCCGCTCTGCTCGACGATGTGCGAGACGAGCGTGGACTTCGAGAACGCATCCTTGATCGGCTTAAGCGCGGCCGGGGCCTTTGCAGCCTTCACGGCGCCCTTGGCGGGAGCCTTGGCAGCCTTCTTCGCCGCCGTTTTTTTGGTCGTGGCCATGGTTATCCTTGTCACTTGAATCGAATGAGGCGGCCTTTCCGGCCGGTGCCCAGCGGGCGACTCACTCTAGCGTTGCTTTCGCCCGCTGAAAATAGGGTCCGGGCAGTTTTTTTGCATTTCGAGCCCTTTTTTTACGGTCCCGTGTGATGCAATGCGGAATAACCGCCGCCGCGTTGCCTGCACCGGGCGTGAGCACGGCGCAGGCAACGGCTCAGGACATCCCCGCAAGCACCTTGTCCAACGTGATCGGATAATCCCGAACCCTTACGCCACACGCGTTGTAGACGGCATTGGCGATGCAGGCGCCGGCCCCGGAGATACCGACCTCGCCCAGCCCCTTGATCTTCAGCGGGTTGGCCTTGTCGTCGAGTTCGGTGAGGAAGACGGCTTCCATCGGCCCGATGTCCGCATTGACCGGCACGTGGTACTCGGCGAAGTCGTGATTGACGAACGCGCCGTAGCGAGGGTCCATCACGATCTCCTCCGAGAGGGCGGAGCCGACACCGAAGATCATGCCGCCCAGCGCCTGCGACCTGGCCGTTTTCGCATTCAGGATGCGGCCGGCCGCGAACACGCCTAGCATGCGCCTCAGCCGTACTTCGCCGGTATCGACGTCGACCCCGACCTCGGCGAAGAACGCGCCGTAGGAGTTCTGGTTGTAGTCGGTGTTGTTGCTGCCCGGCTCGATGCCACCCTCGGCCTCGACACCGTTCTGCCCGGCCAGGGCGGTATACCCGACACGCTTGTCGCCGCCCGATACGTGGCCGTCCTCGAAGCGGGCCTGGACGGGGTCGATGCCTGCGGAGTGGGCCAGCTTGTCGCGCAGTTGCATGCATGCATCGTAAAGCCCCGACCCGGCGCTGGCCGCGCCGAACGAGCCGCCCGAGCCCGGCGTATCGGGAAAATCGGAGTCGCCGAGCAAGATCGTCACCCGTTCCAGCGGCAAGCCGAGCAGGTCGGCGGCGATCTGCGTGAACACCGTGTACGAGCCGGTGCCGATATCCGTCATGGCCATGCGCGCTGTCAGGCGTCCGTCCGCGTCCAGGCGCACGTGTGCCTTGGATGCCTGCAACATGTTGCCGCGTATGCCGGACGACATACCGATGCCGACCAGCCATCGCCCATCACGAACCTGTCCAGGCGCGGCGACGCGTTTGTCCCAGCCGAAGCGACGTGCCCCCTCGCGCATGCATTCCACCACCTGCCGCGAGGAAAACGGCACGCCCAATTCGGGATCGACGGTCGGCTCGTTGCGTACACGCAACTCGATCGGGTCGATGTCCAGCTGGATCGCCAGTTCGTCCATGGCGCCTTCCAGTGCCAGCAGGCCGACCGCCTCGCCGGGTGCGCGCATGGAGATCGCCGGCGGCAGGTCCAGGTCGGTGTGCCGATGCGTGTTCAGCCGGTTCTCACCGGCGTAGCGCGATCGGGTGCCGAGCACGGTCGGCTCGAACTCGTCATTGCCCGGCTCGTTGCCCGACCATGCCTCGTGGGCCTCGGCGAGGATGCGCCCCTGCTCGTCGGTTCCCAGGCGCACGCGCTGGATGGTGTTGGTGCGATGGCCCACCACGTGGAACAGCTGCTGGCGGGTCAGCACGAGCTTCACCTTCCGTCCCGTGGCCTTGGCCGCCAGGGCTGCCAGCACCGCATCGGGCTGAACATCCAGCTTGCTGCCGAAGCCGCCGCCGATATAGGCCGACAGCAGCCGCACTTTCTCCGGTGGCACGCCGAAGGTCGCGGCGAGCACCTTGCGCCCTGGGGTGGGCATCTGGTTTGACGTCTCCACGGTCAGCTTGCCGTCCTCCCATTGCGCCACCGTGGCGTGCGGCTCCATGGCCGCGTGGAACTGGAAGGGCGTGGTGTAGGTCACGTCCAGCGTGTGCCTGGCCGACGCGTAGGCGGCTTCGAAGTCGCCCTTGCCGGTATCGGCCTTGGCGAACGACAGGTCTTCGGGCTTGCGGGCCTTGTCCTTCTCGGCTGCCAGTTCGAAGCGGCCCGGCTTCGCCTCATAGTCGGCCTCGACCAGCGATGCGGCGTGCCGCGCCTGCTCGTAGGTCTCCGCAATGACCAGGGCGATGGGTTGCCCGTAGTGCTTGACGGCATCGCCGTCGAGTTGCGGCAATGCGTCGTCGGATGAGGTGTCCTGCCCTGGCACGTGGTCCGGGGTCAACACATCGATGACGCCCGGCGCCTGCCTGGCGGCTGTCGTGTCCAGATGCGCGACACGGCCCACGGCGATGGTGGCCAGCACGGGGAAGGCGTAGGCAACCTCGCCGATGCCGCCATGCTCGGCGGCATAGCGGGCTTCGCCGCGTACCTTCAGGGGGCCATCCACCCGGTCGATCGGCTTGCCGGTGAATCCCTCCGGACGCTCGTCCAATGGCGTGGTGCCAACGGTGTGATCCATGCGAATGGTCATGCGGCGGTCCCCCCGGTGGCTTCGAGCAGTACGGCGCCCAGCGTTCGCCGGACAAGCGGTATCTTGAAATCGTTGGTGCCATGGCCCTGGGCGCCAGGCAGTGCCTTGCTTGCCAAGGCGCGCAGCGATGCCTCTTCGGTGCGCGTACCCTGCGCGGTGGCCTCCCAGGCATCGTCCCGCCAGGGCCTGTGCGCCACGCCGCCGAATGCCACCCGGGCCGAGGCCAGGCCGCCGTCGTCGACATCGATGATGGCAGCGATCGACACCAGCGCGAAAGCGTACGAGGCACGGTCGCGGACCTTGCGATAGATCTGGCGCCCCGCCGGTGCAGGCGGCAGGGTAACGTGCGTGATCAGTTCGCCCGCCTGCAGGACGTTCTCGACATGGGGGGTGTCGCCTGGGAGGGTGTAGAAGTCGCCGATGGGAATGTCCCGAGATTCGCCGCGTGCCGACACGGTATGGATCACGGCATCGAGCACCCGCATGGCCACCGCCATGTCCGAAGGGTGCGTAGCGATGCACGCCTCGCTGGTACCGACGATGGCGTGGATGCGGTTGTAGCCGCCGATGGCCGCGCAACCGCTGCCGGGCTCGCGTTTGTTGCACGGCATGGCGGTGTCGTAGAAGTAGTAGCAGCGCGTGCGCTGAAGCAGGTTGCCGCCGGTGGTCGCCTTGTTGCGCAACTGGCCCGAGGCCCCTGCAAGCAGCGCGCTGGCAAGCACCGGGTAGCGTTCGCGCACGCGTGCATCCGCGGCCAGGTCGCTGTTGCGCACAAGCGCACCGATCCGCAATCCGCCCTCCGCCGTATCCTCGATGCCGGCCAGGTCCAGCCGATTGATGTCGACGAGGTGGTCCGGGGTCTCGATCTCGAGCTTCATCAGGTCGAGCAGGTTGGTGCCGCCGGCGATGAAGCGTGTATGCCGCTGCGTACGGGTCGCATCCGTCGCCGCGGCGGGGCTGGTGGCGCGCTCGTAGGTGAAGGATTTCATGCATCGGCCTCCGCCGCGTCCGCGATGGCGGCGACGATGTTGGGATAGGCGCTGCAGCGGCACAGGTTGCCGCTCATGCGTTCGCGGATCTCGTCGTCGGTTAGCGTGGGTCGGCTGGCCACATCGGCAGTGACCGCACTGGCCCAGCCGGCACGTACTTCGTCCAGCATGCCGGTGGCGGAGCACAGCTGACCCGGGGTGCAGTAGCCGCACTGGAAGCCGTCGTGCTCGACAAAGGCCGCCTGCAGCGGGCTGAGCGTCGTGCCATTGGCCAGGCCTTCCACCGTGGTGATCGACTCGCCGTCATGCATCACGGCGAGGGTAAGACAGGCGTTGATCCGCCGGCCTTCGACCAGCACGGTGCACGCGCCGCACTGGCCGTGATCGCAACCCTTCTTCGAGCCGGTGAGGCCCAGGTGCTCGCGCAGTGCATCGAGCAGCGTAACGCGGGGATCGATGTCGAGGACGTGCTCCGCGCCGTTGATGCGCAGGCGGGTGGATACGCTTGAGGATGTCGTCGGCTGCATGCCGTTCTCCGTGGGTGGGCGACGAGATGCGCCGCTGCCTGGGTGAACAACGGTTTTAACGGGCGGTGCGTGAAAAAGGCGGGGTGGAAGCGTGCCGCCTGCGTCCCATGGTGTTTACATCCGGCGGGTCACGGCTTGTCCAGTAGGCCGGCAGCTACCGCACGGGCGATATCGTCCTCCGTGTCCAGATCGTGGGCCAGCGCCTCGTTGCGCACGCGATGCACATCGTGTCCGGCCCAAAGTGCACGGAAACCGTGGTCGCCGTGAAGGGTGGCGGCACGCGCGAGCGTCCTCGCACGCAGGACGGCCGGGACACCTGCGGCATCGCCATACGCCGTGACGGTGTCCTGCGTGCCGTCGTGCTCAAGGAGTAGCCGCTCCAAATGTGATTCGTCCAGCGCCAGCTGGTCCACGACGACGACCAGCACGGGGCCGTCGCGGCCGGCGAGCGCATCGGCGGCGAGGTGCAGCGACGATGCCATGCCTGTTGCCCAGTCTGGATTGAATACGGGCAGCGCGCCGTTCAGACGGCCGCAGAGGTGTTCGGCGTACGCGCCGACGATGGCGACGGTCCTGCCGGGCTGCGTAGAGGCCACCAGCCGCGAGATGCGCTCCATCAGGGTTTCGCCGTCGCTCGTCAGCAGCTGCTTGGGCCGGCCCAGTCGCCGGCTGCCGCCAGCGGCCAGGATCACGGCGTCGTGGCGGCCGGTCACAGGTGCCGCGCGCGATCGCGCTGGCTGACTTGCGCCAGGATGGACAAGGCGATGCCATGCGGCGTCTGCGAGCCGATGGGCAGGCCAGCGGGAAGGTGCAGTCGGTCCAGCGCCGCGGCTTCCACGCCGTCGTGGCGCAGGCGGTCCACGCGTGCACCGATCTTGTTGCGGCTGCCGAGCACACCGACGGCGAAGGCGGGTGAGCGCAACGCATGCGAGGCCACCGTGTGATCCACTTCCGCGTCGTGGCTGAGCGCGTAGATAGCGGTGCGTTCGTCCACCCGCAGCGCGTCCAGCGCCACGCCCAGCGCCCGCGGATCGTAGGCTGCCAGGGTGACGCCCGGAGGCGGTTCGGTCGGGCCATGGGGTCGCAGCAACACCACCTCCACACCCAGGGCCGGCGCCAGCCGCGCCACCGCCAGGGTGACCGGGTCGCCCCCGACGATGACCAGTCGCAGCGGCGGCAGGCGCACGTCGGCGTAGCGGCCGCCATCGGGGTCCGCCATGCCATCGACGATCGTCCAGTGGCCGGTCGTCCGATCGGTCAGCACGGTCACCGTGCGGCGCTCGCGCCGGGCTGCGGCCAGGGCGTCCACATACAGGCCGGGCTCGTGCAGTTCGCGGACAAAGATGCCGATGCGCCCGCCGCAGGTGAGTTGGATGTCCAGCACGGGGCTGCCTACGCCGTAATCCAGCAGGCGCGGCCGGCCCTCGGCCAGGGTGGCCAGGGCCTCCTGGGCGACGGCGGCTTCCACGCAGCCGCCGGAGACATAACCGCCACGCGGCCATCGGCGGCGATCGCCATCTCGCTATACAACGGCCGTGGCGACGGCCCGGCCACGTCGACAAGCGTGGCCAGCGCCAGGCGACCGGCCTGCGCGTATGCGTCCAGGCGGGTAGCAGGTCGTCGACCAGGGCGTATTCCGGCCAGGCAGGCCAGGCCGGCGGGACAAGGGATTCGAGGCGCTCATGCGTGAAGTCTGGCACGATGGCATGTGAAGGCCGGGCGGGTGTTGGACACATCCCGCCTACGCGCATCGTGGTTTCCTGAGGCGATATGTCCCCACTCATCGACCGTCACGGCCGTACCAAGCGCAAGCTGCGGATCTCGCTCACCGACCGCTGCAATTTTCGCTGTACGTATTGCATGCCCGAGCATCCGGACTGGTTGCCCCGGAGCACCTTGCTTGCGCGCGAGGAAGTGGTTCGCCTGGCAGGCCTGTTCGTGGACAGTGGCATCGACCAGATCCGCCTGACCGGCGGCGAGCCGCTGTTGCGCCGCGACCTGCTGGAATGCGTGCGCGATATCGATGCGCTGCGCGAGCGAGGCCTGCGTCGCCTGTCGATGACCACCAATGCCTCGCGCATCGCACCGCGTGCCGCCGAGCTGGTGATGGCGGGTATCGACGACTTCAACGTCAGCCTCGACGCGGTCGATCCGGACACGTTTCGCCGGCTGACCCGGCGTGAGATCGCCCCGGTGCTCGATGGCATCGCCGCGCTGGTCGACGCCGGCGCCCGCATCAAGCTCAACGCGGTGGTGATCCGCGGCGATAACGAGAAAGACGTGGTGCCGCTGCTGGAATGGGCCATGGCTCGCGACATCCCGCTGCGCTATATCGAATACATGCCGCTCGACGCGCCCGGCCAGTGGAAGCGCGATGCCGTGGTGTCGGAGGCCGAGATGCTGGCGGCCATCCGCGCGACGCACCGCGTCGATGACCTGCCGCGCGGCAACGATCCGTCCACGCCCTACCTCGTGGACGGGCATTATTCGCTGGGCGTGATCTCCACCGTTTCCAATCCCTTTTGCTCTACCTGCGACCGCCTGCGGCTGACGGCCACGGGCGAATTGTTCACCTGCCTCTTCTCGCCCCTGGGCACGCCGCTGGGCGCGCGTCTGCGCGAAGGCGTTGCCGACGACGTGCTGGCCGAGCAGGTCCGGCGTGCGGTCTGGCTCAAGGATGCCGGCTACGCGTCGCGTCCCGGGCCCGTCGATCGGCCGCTGACCATGCACGCCATGGGTGGGTGAGCGTTCTCCTACGGATTTGCCATGACCTCGATCGTTTTCGAACTCTTCGCCAACCTGGAGCGGTTGGCCGGCCGACACGAATGCACCGTGGAGGTCGACGACACGGTGACCACCGTGGGTGATGCCGTGACGCGGCTCGCCGTCGCCCATCCGGCACTGGCCGCGTCACTCGAGCGCTGCGCCTGCGTGTCTGGCGATACCATCGTGCGCCGCGCGGACGCGTTACCCGCAGACGGCCGCATCGCCCTGCTGCCGCCCGTGGCCGGAGGCTGATCCATGACCCATGCCGTCCTGACCCACGCCGCCGTCGCGGTGGATCCGTTGCTCGAACTTCACGCGCACCCCGAGTGCGGTGGACTGGCCCTGTTCGTCGGTACCGTGCGTGACCACCACGAAGGTCGCTCGGTGCGCCACCTTGCCTATACCGCCCACGAACCGCTTGCCGAAAAGGTGATCCGCGACGTGGAGCAGGCCACGCGCGACCGCTACGGCGTGCCTTACGTGCGCATCGTTCATCGCCTGGGCGATCTCTCGATCGGGGATATTGCCATCGTCTGCGTCGTTCGCGCGCCGCATCGTGCCGAGGCGTTCGATGCGTGCCGCTATGCGGTGGACGCGGTGAAGCACGGCGCGCCCATCTGGAAGGAAGAGTTCTACACCGACGGTACCAGTGCGTTCGTGGAGGGCTGCTGCATCCGCGACGACCTTGACGACCCGCTGGAGCCCCACGCGCACCACCACCCTCCGCATGCGAGCCACGGATGAAAGACGTCAGCCAGAAACCCGATTCCCTGCGTATCGCGCGTGCCACCGCTACGCTGCATGCGCCGGCCGCCTGCATCGATCTGCTGCGCAGTGGCGAGACCGAAAAAGGCGACCCGCTGAAGACGGCGCGCGTCGCCGGCATCCTCGCCGCGAAGCGGACCGACGAACTGATCCCGCTGTGCCATCCGCTACCCATCCACCGCGCCGATGTCTCCTACGAACTGGCCGCGACCAGCGTGCGCATCGTGGCCGAGGTGCAGACCATCGGCCCGACCGGCGTGGAGATGGAGGCGCTGACCGCCGCCAGCCTGGCCGCGCTCACGATCTACGACATGCTCAAGCCGTATGCCGACCCGACGAACTGCACATCCAGGATTGCCGCCTCGAGCGCAAGGTCGGCGGGAAATCGCACTACCGGCGTGCGCTGGCGTCGCCACGCACCGCCGCGGTGGTGGTGCTGTCCGACACTGTCGCCAGTGGCGCCAAAGCCGACACGGCCGGCGTCTTCGTCCGCGATGCGCTGGTCGATGCCCGTTTCGCGCCCGTGGCCTATACGGTGATCGGCGACGACGCGGCGACGCTGCGCGATCGCGTGCGTGCCCTGGTCGACGAAGGCACCGCACTGGTCGTCACCGTGGGTGGCACGGGCCTGGGTCCGCGCGATATCACCGTGGATACCGTCAGGCCCATGCTGGATGTGGATATCCCCGGCATCATGGAAACGGCGCGTGCCTTCGGCCAGCAACGCATGCCCTACGCGATGCTTTCGCGGGGCGTGGCCGGCTACATCGGCGATACGCTGGTGCTCACCTTTCCGGGCAGCCGGGGTGGCGCCAGCGAGTCGCTGGCGGCCACGCTGCCCGGCATCGTGCACCTGCTGGAAACGGGCCGTACGGGAGGCAAGCACCCCGGCGGCTACGGGGAGGCCTCCTGATGGCGCTCCTGCCGCTGGCGGAAACCTTCGCGCATTACCGGCAACACGTCGGCACCTTGCCGACGCAGCGGATGGCCCTGGAACTGGCGCTGGGATCGGTGCTGTCCGAACCGGTAGCCGCCCTGGTCTCGCTGCCGCGTTTCACCCAGAGTGCCGTCGACGGCTATGCGTTGCGTGTCGGTGACGGCCACAACGAGCGCGCGCTCATCGGTACCTCTGCTGCCGGCGATCCGGCTGACGTGGTGGTCGGGCCGGGGCAGGCGGTGCGCATCCTCACCGGCGGCGTGCTGCCCGCGGGCGCCGATGCCGTCGCCCGCCAGGAGATCGTCGAGCGCACCGAGGCCGGCGTCGCGCTGACCGCCGCCGTGGCCGTGGGTGAGGCGATACGTTTCGAAGGCGAGGAACTGGTCGCCGGCACGGTCATTGCCGCCGCTGGCCAGCGCGTCACCGCCCGCCTGGTCGCCGCACTGGCGATGGCCGGGATCACCGAGGTGGCGGTCTACCGGCGTCCGCGCGTGGTGGTACTGGTCACCGGCGATGAAGTGGTACGTGCGGGCGAGCCGCTGGCACCCGGGCTGGTTTACGATGCCAACGGGCCGTTGCTGCGCGCCTGGTTCGTCGAGCAGGGCTACGGCGAGCCGGTGGTGGCGTATGTCCGCGACGATGAAGCGGCGCTGGAGGAAGCGATGAGCGCTGCGCTGGATAGTGCCGACCTGGTCGTGACCAGTGGCGGTGTGTCGGTGGGCGATCGTGACTTCGTTCCGGCGGTTGCCGAACGCCTGGGCGTGCGCAAGGTGTTCTGGAAGGTGGCGCAGAAACCGGGCAAGCCGCTCTGGTTCGGCATGCGCGAGGGCAAGGCCTTGCTGGGCATGCCGGGCAATCCCGCGGCCGTGCTGGTGTGTCTCACCGTGCATGCGCGCGCGGTGCTGGCGCGGCTGGAAGGTGAGACCTCGGAGCAGCCGGCGTGGTGCCAGGGCGTGCTGGCCATGGCCGTCGATGCCGACGATGAGCGCGACCGTCTGGTGCGCATGCGACTGGACATGAGTGGCGGGATGGTGTCGCTGGCGCTGCTGCCACGGCAGGAGTCGCACATGCTCAGCAACATGGCCACTGCGCAGGCGCTGGTATGGCTGCCTGCGCGGGCCGAGCCTTCGCGGCGGGCGAACGCGTCGCCTGGCTACCGCTGTGAACGAGGGCCCGGCACCGCCGGGCCCCGAGCCATTACCAGGCCTTGACGTCCGAAACGACGACCGTGTAATCGGTCATGTCCGGGGAATAACGGAACAGGCGGCCGAGGTCGAAGTCGACGCTCTTGCCCGGTTCGATGTTGGACGTGCCGGCCGGCCAGCCCTGCTTGCTGGCGACGACCTTGCCCGAGGCGTCCTTGGCATCGATGCGGATCTGCGCGGCGGCGGCTTCGGTGCACTTGTTGACCAGGTTGCCCTTCATGCTAAAGCGCGGCTGGCCCGAACCCTGCTGGAGCTTCACGCCGAAACCTTCGACGGCGAAGTCCTTGGCGGCGCAGGCGGCATGGGCGGACAGCGGGGCGGCGACAAACAGCGCGACGGCGATGGCGATCTTCTTCATGGGTGGTGTTACCTGTCGATAGGGAAAGGCTGACACCCGCTCGTGGGAGAGGGCGTTAGCTGTCGTATCGGCAGGTGGTTCGGAGACTTTAGGCTTTGGGGCGTTCGAGCAAAAGCCGTGTGGTGTTGGAGCAAGAGCCGGCGGGTGCCACCCTCGCGGCCACGCCTGCGGCGACCCGAAAGGGAAGGGCCGCTGGCGCGGCCGTTTACTTATGCCCTACGGGCGTCGGGTCGGGCTTCGAACGGGGATTTTCGATTCGCCATCCATGGCTCAGCGAAAATGGCCGGCCGTCCTGGCCGGCCCCCTTCGGGCCTTGTCCGTTCGAAGCCCTCGCCTGCGGCTACCGGCCCCGAGGGTGGCACCCGCCGGCTCTTTCGACGACTGAGGTTGCTTGTGGAAAAAGCCAAAAGCTGAG
This sequence comes from Leptodermis oblonga, assembly GCA_016801395.1. Lineage (NCBI taxonomy): Eukaryota > Viridiplantae > Streptophyta > Magnoliopsida > Gentianales > Rubiaceae > Leptodermis > Leptodermis oblonga. Next base: position 266,662 of record VMRK01000539.1, read on the forward strand.
TTTCGCTTCGTTGCTGGGAACGCTCGCTTGGCTGTTGCGCACGGCATCAGCCGCCTTGGGTGGTGTTGAGGGTTCGCGCACATCGTGCGCTCCTACACCAAGGTAGGGCAGGTTGTGGAACGCGTGTTCCGCGGGCTCGGTAGGAGCGCACGATGTGCGCGAACAGCAAACAAAGCGCTGACGCCGTAGCCCGAATGCGACTCGCCCACCACCACGCGCTGCTCGCCCACCACGCCACCTCAGTTTGAGGAAGAGCCGGCGGGTAGCCCCCTCGGTGCCGGTAGCCGCAGGCGAGGGCTTCGAACGGACAAGGCCGCGAAGCGGGGCCGGCCAGGACGGCCGGCCATTTTTGCTGAGCCATGGATGGCGAATCAAAAATCCCCGTTCGAAGCCCGACCCGGGCCCGAAGGGCAATAAGAAAACGGCCGCAGAGCGGCCCTTCCCTAGCGGGTCGCCGCAGGCGTGGCACCGAGGGGGCTACCCGCCGGCTCTTGCTCCATCGCCCCAGCCACAGCAAACAAATCCGCCATCGGCTCCACATCCGGCTCGAACCATCGACGCACAGGCGCAAAACTGCGACGGTGCGCATCGCACGGCCCGAGGCGGGCGAGGGCGTCGAGGTGCTCGGGGACGCCGTAGCCTTTGTGGCGGGCGAAACCGTAGCCGGGGTGCAGGGCGTCCAGGGCGTGCATGTGGCGGTCGCGGCTAACCTTGGCCAGGATCGAGGCGGCACTGATGGCCGGCTCGGTCGCGTCGCCGCCGATCACTGCGCGGCCCTCGCAGGGCAGGGTGCGCGGCAGGCGGTTGCCGTCGATCAGGGCGATGTGCGGCGCGTGCGCAAGGCCCAGCAACGAGCGGGTCATGCCGGTCATCGTCGCCTGGAAAATGTTGATCCGGTCGATTTCCTCGCGCTCGACGAAGATCACGCTCCAGGCGATGGCCCGTTCCACGATGCGGCCGTAGAGTTTTTCGCGGACGCTTTCGGTCAGCTGCTTGGAGTCGTTGAGGCCGCGGATCGGACGGGTGCGGTCGAGGATGACCGCGGCCACTACCACGGGGCCCGCGAGGGGCCCGCGTCCTGCCTCGTCGACACCGGCCACGACGAGGTCGGGAGCGAGTTGGGAGCTGACGTTGCGCTTGCGGGGCATGCCGAAAAGCCTAATGCGCCACGCCGTCGGCGGGCAAGGCCGTCGGATGCACGAGCCCGGCGACGGCGTCAGCCGCGTGATCGGCCGCACGGCCTTCCAGGCCGCCACGCAGTTCCTGGTGCAGGAACTCGAATGCCGCGACGATGGCGCCACGGCGTTCGCTGTCGCCCAGTAGTTCCAGCGTGGCGCGGGCCAGGTTGTCCGGCGTGCAGTCGTCTTGCATGAACTCCGGCACCAGGCGCTTTTTACCCAGTCCGCAGGCGCGCCCGAGGATGTTGGGCAGGGCGTAGACATCGGTCTTGAGCATGCGCAGGGCCATGGCGATGCGGTAGCTGGTGGGCGAGACGCGATAGCCCACCACCATCGGTCGCTTCGCCAGCATGGCTTCCAGCGTGGCCGTGCCCGAGGCCAGCAACACGGCATCGGCCGCGAGCATGGCCTCGTGCGCGTGGCCGTCGGTGAGGATCGGCGCGACGCCCGGGAAGTCGGCGAGCAGCGCGCGCAACTGCGCATGCACCCGCTCGTTGGCGGACGGCACCACGATGCGCAGGGTGGGCATCGCCTCGGCCACGCGGCGCGCGGCGGCGATGAAGATGGCGCCCACGCGCTCGATCTCGCTCGGCCGGCTGCCCGGCAGCACGGCCAGCACCGGCACGTCGTGGGGCAGGCCGAGGGCGTCGCGCGGGCCGGCACGGTCCGAGACCATGGGAAAACGATCGGCCAGCGGGTGACCGACGAAGCGCGCGTCGATGCCGTGCTTCGCGTAGATGGGTGGCTCCATGGGGAACAGGCAGAGCACGCGATCCGCGGAACGGCCGATCTTCTCGGCACGCTTCTCGCGCCAGGCCCAGACCGACGGGCTGACGTAATGCACCGTGCGCAGGCCGGCGGCCTTGAGCTTGCGCTCGACGCCGAGGTTGAAGTCCGGTGCGTCGATGCCGACCACCACGTCCGGGCGCAGTTCGAGCAGCCGGCGCAGCAGTGCCTTACGGAGGCGGAGCAGGCGCGGCAGGTGCCTGAGCACTTCGCTGAACCCCATGACCGACAGCACGCGGATGTCATACCAGGAGTCGAAGCCTCGCCCCAGCATGCGCTGTCCGCCGATGCCGACGAAGCGGGCGGTGGGGTAGCGGGTGCGGAGCGCGTCGATCAGGTCGGCGCCGAGCTGATCGCCGGAGTCTTCCCCCGCGATGAGGGCGATGACGGGCGCGTCGGCGGAGGAGGGGGGCTGCTGCATGGTGTGGATATCTCCCTCGGTCGGTAGCCGACCTGGCGAAGTGCCGACGCCCCCTGGCGCCGGCGGATGTTACCGGGCGAGCGAGCGCTCGCTGCGATCGAGAAACTCGAGCATCTGGCGCACGTCGTCGCTGACCTCGGCCTGCGAGAGCAGTTGCTCGCGCGCCTCGGCCAGCGGCAGGCCGGCCATGTACAGCGTGCGGTAGGCGCGCTTGATGGCAGCGATGCGCGCGGTGTCGAACCCCCGGCGCTTCAGGCCCTCGCTGTTGATACCGCGCGGACGGCCGCGGTCTCGTTGGCCATCATGACGAAGGGCGGTACGTCGGAGCCCACCAGGCAGCCCATGCCGATGAACGCATGCGCGCCCACCTTGCAGAACTGGTGCACACCGGAGTAGCCGGACATGATGGTCCAGTCGCCGATCTCGGCGTGACCGGCCAGCGCCGAGTAGTTGGAAACACCACGTGGTTGCCGACCTGGCAGTCGTGCGCGATGTGCACGTAGGCCAGCAGCCAGTTGTCGTTGCCGATGCGCGTGATGCCGCCACCATCGCCCGTGCCGCGATTGATCGTGACGAACTCGCGGATGAGGTTGCGATCGCCGATGATCACCTCGGTACGCTCGCCCTGCCACTTCTTGTCCTGCGGTGCGCCACCGATGGAGGCGAACTGCGAGATGCGGTTGTCGCGGCCGATGACCGTGGGGCCCTCGATCACCACATGCGGACCGACGGTGGTTCCCTCGCCGATGACCACGTCCGCGCCGATGACGCTGAAGGCGCCGATGCTGACGTTGTCCGCGATACGCGCCGATGGATCGATCTGCGCGGAGGGATGGATCATTTGTCGCTCCTTGCCGCGCACATCAGCTCGCAGCAGGCGACCACCTTGCCGTCCACCAGCGCACGCGCCTCGAACAGGCCCATGCCGCGGATCAGCCGCTTGAGCGACACTTCCAGGCGCAGCTGGTCGCCGGGGGCGACCACCGCCGAGAAGCGCGCGTTGTCCACCTTGACTAGGTAGAACAGCGGGCTGCCGCTATGGCCGTCCATCTGGCTGGTGATCTGGGTGAGCAGGCCGGCGGTCTGGGCCATGGCCTCGACGATGAGCACGCCCGGCATGACCGGATGCCCGGGAAAATGTCCCTGGAAGAATGGCTCGTTGATCGTGACGTTCTTGATCGCCGCGATGGACTTGCCCGGCTCGATCTCGATGACGCGGTCGACCAGCAGGAACGGGTAGCGGTGCGGCAGCAGTCGCTGGATCTGCTCCACATCCACGGGAAGCGTCACGGCGGCTTTCGGTTCGGTCATTGCCCTTTGTCCTTTTCCAGCGCCGACAGGCGGCGCGCGTATTCATCGAGGTGTTTCATGCGCGCCGCATTGCGCCGCCACTGGCGGTTTTCCTGCAGCGGGCTACCGGAGGAGTATTCACCGGCTTCCCTGATCGACGAGGTGACCAGGCTCTTCGCCGTGATGGTAACCCGGTCGGCCAGTTCGAGGTGGCCGAGCACGCCGGCGTTGCCGCCAATGAGGCAGTAGCGGCCGATCTTCGCGCTGCCGGCCACGGCCGAGCAACCGGCCATGGCGGTATGGGCGCCGATGTACGTTGTGGGCGATCTGGATCTGGTTGTCCAGGCGCACGTCTTCTTCCAGCACCGTGTCTTCCAGCGCGCCACGGTCGATGGTGGTGTTGCTGCCGATCTCGCAGTCGTCGCCGATGCGCACGCCGCCCAGTTGGGGAAGCTTGATCCAATGGTCGCGGTCGAAGGCCAGGCCGAATCCGTCGGAACCGATCACCGCGCCCGGGTGGACGAGCACGCGCTTGCCCAGCGTCACGCGGATCACCAGGGTGACCCGTGCGACCAGGCGCGAGCCGCTGCCGACCACGCAACCCGGTCCGATGGTGCAGTGCGGCCGAGGATGACGTTTTCCTCGATGACCGCGTTGTCCTCGATGACGCAGCAGGCCCCACCGACGCCGTGGGATGCACGCGGGCGGACGGCGCCACAACGGCGCTGGGTTGGATGCCGCGCGGAGCCGCCGGATGCCGCTCGAACAGCGCCGCGATACGGGCATAGGCCACGTAGGGGTCTTTCGCCACGAGGGCGGCGCCGGTACGCAAGGGCAGTTGCTCCGCGCCGAGCACCACGATGCCCGCCTGCGACTCGGCCAGCTGCGATGTGTATTTCGGGTTGGAGAGGAAGGTGAACTGGCTGGACGTGGCGGCGGCCAGCGTGCCCACGCCGTCCACCGTGGTGGCGGGGTCGCCGTGCGCCTCCAGGCCGAATCGCTCGGCCAGCTCGGCGAGGTTGTATTGCGGATTTCCGCTCAAGGGAGGCTCCCAAGAAAAGGGGTGGCGCTTTTGGCGGCCACCCCCTGATTGTATGTGTTGCGTCGGTGCGTTTTTGTCTTAGAACGTGTTGCCGAAGGTGAACTGGATGCGCTCGACGAAGCGGCTGTCGGCGTCCTTCTTCCGGAACGGCACGGCAAAGTTGATGATCAGCGGGCCGATCGGCGCCTGCCACTGCAGGGACAGACCGGTGGAAGCGCGCAGCTCGCTGGCGTCGAACGCGCCGTAATTCTTGTACACGTTGCCGACATCGACGAACCACGACACGCGGGCGGTGTTCACGTCCTTCAGGAAGGGCAGCGGCAGGAACATCTGCCGTGCCGAGCACCTTGAACGCGCCACCGACCGGCTGGCCGTAGCTGTAGTAGCCGCCGGAGCACTTGCCCTTGGCATCCGGCGTGCTGGACGTGCTGCCGCCGTCGCACAGGCGGGGACCGAGCGTGTTGTCCTGGAAGCCACGGACATCACGCACGCCGCCGGCGTAGTAGTTCTCCCAGAAGGGGAAGTCGACCTTGTCGCCCTTCTGGTAGGTGACGATCGGGTTGCGCTGGCGTCCTTCGCGAGCGTACCGTCCGCATTGGTCTGGTAAACGGTGTTGCTGTACGTGGTGCCGTAGGTTTTGCCGTAGCCCACCTGGCCGTCGAGGTAGAGCACGAAGCCCTTGCGATGGGCCAGTAATGGTTGGCTCGCCGAACAGCTTGTAGTACTGCACGGTGGAGCCCGGCAGCGCGCCCGAGACCGACGCCGTGAACTGGCCGCCGCGGGTGGGCGCCCAGTAGCTGTTGCGCGTGTCGTGCGTGTAGCCGAGGCTGGACGTCCACGAGTGGATCGTCTTGTTGCCCAAGGCGTTCTGGTAACCGACCAGCTCACGCGGGGTGTAGAACGAGGTGTTGATCAGGTTGGAGCTGACCCAGGCTGGTCGACACCGAGTCGAAATCGGTGATCGGGAACGACAGCGTGGTCTCGAACGACTTGGTGCTGTACGTGTAGTTCGCCAGATCGGTATCCGTAATCCAGCTTGCTGTAGCCGAGGTTGTAGCCCAGCTGGATGCCGGAATCCGTGAGGTACGGGTTGGTGTAGCTGGCATTGACGCGCTTGTAGTACGTGCTGGTTTCCGCGCCGACCGAGAAGCGGTCGCCGGTACCCAGGAAGTTGTTCTGCGACACGGACGCCGACAGGATGATGCCCGAGTACTGCGAGTAGCCGACGCCGAACATCAGCGAGCCGGCCGACTGCTCCTCGACCTTGGCGGTCAGGTCCACCTGGTCGACCGTGCCCGGCACGAGGGCCTTGTCGATATCGACCGTCTTGAAGTAACCAGGCGCTGCAGGCGCGTCTTGGAGCGGTCGATGGCGCCCTGCGAGTACCAGGAGCCTTCCAGCTGACGCATTTCACGACGCAGCACTTCGTCTTCCGTACGGGTGTTGCCCTGGAAAACCACGCGACGGACGTACACGCGCTTGCCCGGCTCGATGAAGAGCGTGAGGTCGGCGGTGCGCTTGTCCTTGTCGAGCTTGGGAATCGGCGTGACCTTGGCGAACGCGTAGCCGATATTGGCGAGGATGCCCTTGATCGCATCGTCGCTGGCTTCGATCGCACCGCGGTTGAAGGTGTCGCCCTTGTGGATGAAGACCAGCTTGCGCAGGGTTTCTTCCGGCAGGATCAGCTCACCGAGCAGCTGACGTCGGAGACGGTATAGACCTCGCCTTCCTTCACCGAGGCATCGACGTACATCGCGCGCTTGTCCGGGCTGATCGCCACCTGCGTGGAATCGATGCCGAAGTCGGCGTAGCCGCGGTTCATGTAGTAGTTGCTGAGCTTCTCGAGGTCGCCCGAGAGCTTTTCACGCGAGTACTGGTCGTCCTTGGAGTACCACGACAGCCAGTTGCTGGTGTTCGACTCGAAGCCTTCGCGGATGGCCTTGTCGCTGAAGGCCTTGTTGCCGACGACGTTGATCTCCTTGATCTTCGCCGCCTTGCCTTCGCGGATCTCGATGTCGATGGCCACGCGATTGCGATCGAGCTGCGTCACGTGGGGATCGACCGAGACGTTGTACTTGCCGCGGTTGTAGTACTGGCGGATGAGTTCCTGCTGGACGCGGTCGAGCGACAGGCGGTCGAAGGTCTCGCCTTCGGCCAGGCCGATTTCCTTCAGGCCCTTGCGCAGGTCGTCTTCCTTGATGTCCTTGTTGCCGCGGAGCGTGAGCTTGGCGATGGCCGGGCGCTCGACGACCTTGATAACCAGGATGTCGCCCTGGCGGTCGAGTTCGACGTCGCTGAAGAATTTGGTCTGGTACAGGGCGCGGATGGCGGCCTGTGCCTTGTCGTCGCTCAGGGTCTCGCCCTTTTCGATCGGCAGGTAGCTCAGCACCGTGCCTTGCGCGATACGCGTAAGGCCATCGATGCGGATGTCGGAAACGACGAACGGCTCGAAAGCGGCAAGCGCATTGGCGGACAGGGAGGCGAGCAGGATCAGGGCGGCGATACGCTTCATCGTCGATTCCGTTGGGTTAATTCCAGTCGACGGCGGACGAGGCCGGCGACCGAAGAGGAGCACGCGCCGGACTCATGCCCGGCGTCGTTCGGTTGCGGGAGCAGGGAGCGCCCGTGACCTGGGTGATACGTTTACGAAACAAGCAGTCGCTGGATGTCGTTGAAGAACGCCAGTCCCATCATGGTGAAAAGCAGGGCGATGCCTACATATTGGCCGGCGATCATGGTGCGCTCGCTGACCGGGCTGCCCTTGACCAACTCGATAAGGTAATACAGCAGGTGTCCACCGTCCAAGACCGGGATGGGCAGCAGGTTCAAGATCGCCAGGCTGAGCGACACCAGGGCGAGGAAATTCAGGAACCAGCCCAGCCCGCGGCTGGCCGAATCGTTGGCGACCTGGGCGATGCCGATCACGCCGGGACAGGTTCTTGGTGGACGCCTGCCCCGACAGCATCTTGCCGATCAGGTTGAAGGTTGAGGTGGTGCCCGCCCAGGTGGCACGCAGCGATTCGCTGAACGCCCGGACCGGGCCGTAGCGCAGCGTGGCTTCTTCCAGCGGCTGGCGCCCGACGCGATCAGCCAGCGGGTGGGTTGGCCCTGCTCGGACTTCATGCGGGCGGTGATGATGTCGACGACGCGGGTCTGGCCATCGCGCTGGATGCCGACGGCGAGCTTCGGCGACACGGCAGCCTGTTCCGGCACCAGCTTGGTGAAGGACGGAAAATCCGCTACCGGCTTGCCGTTGACGCTGACGATGCGGTCGCCCGGGCGAACGCCGGCGGTGGTGGCGGGATCGCCGGCGGCACACCTCGCCGACCACGGGAGGCGATTGCAGCCCGAGGCCAGCTGGGTGATCCGCTTGACCAGGTCGCCGTTGTCGTCGAGTTTCTGCAACGGCAGCACCACGTTGCGCTGGGCACCGTCGGTACCCTGGACATGCAGGGCAGGGCTCGTTGCCGAGCAGGCTGTCGACCAGGCGATCCGTGGCGTCGCTCCAGGTGGTCACGGCTTCGCCGTTCATGGCCAGGAGGCGGTCGCGGGGCGGATGCCGGCCTGTTCGGCGATGCTGCCCTTGTCGGCGGCCACGATGGGCGCGACGTCGGGCTTGCCGATCATGTACATCGCCCAGAAGGCGACGACGGTAAAAATGAGGTTGAAGGCGGGGCCGGCGGCGACGATGGCGATCCGCTTCCACACCGACTTGCCGGTGAACTCCTGCCCGCGGTCGGCGGGATCGACCTCGCCCTCGCGGGCGTCCAACATCTTGACGTAGCCGCCCAGCGGAATGGCCGCGATCTGGTACTCGGTGCCGTCCTTCGCCACGCGACGCCACAACGGCCGGCCGAAGCCCACCGAGAAGCGGAGCACGCGGACGCCACAGCGGCGCGCGACCCAGTAGTGGCCAAATTCGTGGAAGGTCACCAGCACGCCAAGCGTGACCAGCAGCCAGAACACGGAACCGAGGAAGGGGTCATCAGGAGGGGTGGGTCTCGAAGAAAAAACGTTGGAGTGGAGCGAGTTTAGCAGTAAGCGCGGTGGAGCACGCCCCGGGCGGCCCGTCGCGCTTCCCCATCACGCTCAACGAGCGTCTGGACATCGACCACGGGTTTGGCTGGCAGTTCCTCAAGAACCCGTTCGACGACCTCCGCGATACCCAGGAAGGGCAGCGTGCCGGCCAGGAAAGCCTCCACGGCGACCTCGTTGCGGCATTGAGGATGGCGGTGGCGTCGCCCCCGGCCCGAAGGGCGTCGAAGGCCAGGGCCAGGCAACGGAAGGTGGGTCGGTGTCGGGCTCTCGAAGTCGAGGCGGGCGTGCGCGGCGAGGTCGAGCGGCGCCACCCCGGCCTCGATGCGCTCGGGATAGGCCAGGGCGCAGGCGATGGCGGTGCGCATGTCAGGGTTGCCCAACTGGGCCAGCATCGAGCCGTCGAGGTAGTCGACCATGGAGTGGATCAGGCTCTGCGGATGTACCACCACGTCGATGGCATCCACGGGGGCGGCGAAGAGGTGGTGCGCCTCGATCACCTCCAGGCCTTGTTCATCAGCGTGGCCGAATCGACCGAGATCTTGCGACCCATCGACCATTTCGGGTGCGCGCAGGCCTGGTCGGGCGTGATCGTGCCCAGGTCGGCCGCGTGCGGCCACGGAAGGGACCGCCGGAGGCGGTGAGCACCAGCCGGCGCACGCCGACCGGGCGAGGTCGGGGCGACCACCGGGAAGGCACTGGAGATCGCGTTGTGCTCGGAATCGACGGGAATCAGTTCGCCGCCACCCACGCGCAGGGCTTCCAGCAGCAGGGCGCCGCCCATCACGATCGCTTCCTTGTTGGCCAGAAGCAGCAGCCGTTTGCCGGCATGCGCCGCGGCCAGTGCGGAATCCAGCCCCGCGGCGCCGACGATGGCCGCGACCACGGTGTCGCACAGCGGCCGGCCGCGGCGGCGCTGACCGCCTGCGCGCCGGAGGCGATATCGCAGCGTACCCCGGCCGTGGCCAGGCGACGGGCCAGGTCCGCTTCCATCGCCGGGTCGGCAACGATCGCCAGCTCCGGCGGAAACGTGCGCAAAGTGCGGCCAGGGCTTCGGTGCCGCGGTTGGCCACCAATACGGTGGCGCGGAAACGATCCGGATGACGGGCGATCACGTCGAGGGTGCTGCCCCCGATGGAGCCCGTGGCGCCGAGTACGGCGACGTTACGGACGGCCATGGCTCAAAGGCCCAGCAGCAGCTTGCCCGCCACGAAGATCGGCAGGGCGGCGAACACGCTGTCCAGGCGATCCAGCAGGCCACCGTGCCGGGGAACAGCTGGCCCGAATCCTTGACCTCGGCGTGTCGCTTCATCAGGCTTTCGAAGAGGTCGCCGACGATGCCACGGCCACGGTGAGCAGGCCAGCACGCCCAGGCCGACCAGGTGCGGCGCATCGTCCACGCCCAGCAGCCAGCGCCGAAGACGGCGAATGCACTGCCGCCGACCAGGGCGCCATAGACGCCGGCCCAGGTCTTCCGGGCTGATCCGCGGGGCCAGCTTGCGTCGGCCGAACTGGCGGCCGGTGAAGTAGGCGCCCGTATCGGCGGCCCAGACCACCACGAGGGCGAGCAGCGTCCACCAGTTGCCGTGGTCCGAGGCATGCAGCGCCATGGCCGCGGCGAAGGTCGGCACGATGACCAGCACGCCCGTACCGATCTTGAGCAGGCGATTTTCCGAATTGGGTGCGGCCGCGAAGGTGAAATGCCGCAGCCAGAAGCAGCAGCCGACCCACCAGATCACACCGGCCACCGTGAGCGCCATCAACAGGCCGGGCGTGGCGATCAGCAGCACCGACAGCAGGATGGCGGCCGCGCCGGCGGCCACGATGCCGCGACCCACGGGCGTGCGGCAAACGGCCAGCAGGCTCCACTCCCAGGCGGCGCCGACGAAGACCACACCGATGGCCGCGGCGAAATACACCGTCGGCGGCAGGAGGATCATCGCAAGGACCAACGGGAGCAGGATCAATGCGGTGGTAACGCGTTGTTTCAGCATGGGGTTCGGCGTCAGCCCGTGGCGACCTGTTCGCCGGTGCGGCCGTAGCGGCGCTCGCGGCGGCGCGTAGTCGTCGGGGCCTCGTCCAGGCAGGCTTCGTCGACGTCAGGCCACAGGGTGTCGGTGAAATAGAGCTCGGCATAGGCGATCTGCCAGAGCAGGAGGAAAGCTGACGCGCCGCTCGCCACCGGTGCGGATGAACAGGTCCAGCGGCGGCTGGTCCGCCAGGCAGGTGTACGCGGCCAGACGGGCTTCGTCGATGTCGTCGATGGCGAACTCGCCGCGCGCAGCCGCTTCCGCGGCCAGGCGTGCCGCGTTGGCGATGTCCCAGCGACCGCCGTAGTTGACCGCGACGTAAGCGTCAGCGCGGTGTTGGCCTCCGTGCGCTGCATGGCGCCGAGCATGCGCTGGCGCAGTTCCGCCTCGAAGCCGTCCAGGTCGCCGACAAAGCGTACGCGCACGCCGTTGCCGTGCAGTTCGTCCACTTCGCGGTCGATCGCCTTCAGGAACAACTCCATCAGCGCCGAGACCTCGGTGGCCGGGCGCTGCCAGTTCTCGCTGGAGAAGGCGAACAGCGTGAGCGACGCGATGCCGCGGCGAAGGCAGAACTCCACCGCCTGGCGGACTGCTTCTGTCCGGCATGGTGGCGAACGTGCGCGGTCGCAGACGCTGCCGGGCCCAGCGTCCGTTGCCATCCATGACGATGGCGAGGTGGCGGGGGACCCGGCTTCGGGCCTGTCTGCCATGACGTCGGGCCGATGGCGCGTCAGAGCGCCATCAGCTCCTTTTCCTTTTCCTTGACCACGTCGTCCACTTCCTTGACGAATTTGTCCGTGAGCTTCTGGGACGTCGTCGTCGGCACGCTTCTGGTCGTCCTCGGTGATTTCCTTGTCCTTGAGCAGCTTGCCGATGTGCTGCACGGCGTCGCGACGGACGTTGCGGATGGCGATCTTGGCGGCTTCGCTTCCTTGGCCACGCTCTTGGCGAGCTCCTTGCGGCGCTCCTCCGTCGGCGGCGGGAAGTGAGGCGGATGTCCATGCCCATGGTGGTGGGCGTGATGCCGAGGTCGGAAGCCATGATGGCCTTCTCGATCGGGCCGATCATCGCCTTGTCGAACGGCTTGACCGACAGAGAGGCGGGCATCGGGCGTGCTGACGTTGGCAACCTGCGACAGCGGCGTGGGCGAGCCGTAATACGGCACCACGATGTTGTCGAGGATCGACGCATTGGCGCGGCCGGTGCGGATCGTCTTCAGGTCGTGCTTGAGGGAGTCGATGCTCTTGCCCATGCGGGTCTCAGCATCTTTCTTGATGTCGTTGATCATGGGCCGTTTTCCGGTGGAACGAGTCAGCAGGCGAGTATAGCAGCGAGCGTGCCGGAGGCCGTGCCGCAGTGCGCCAGGGAGGTCGGCGCCGCTTCCGGCGCCGGGCTCGGCCGGGGTCAGCCGGCGTTGACGAGGGTGCCCCACCGGCTCGCCCTTCATGATGCGCATGAGGTTGCCGGGCTGGGTCATGTCGTAGATGCGCAGGGGCAGCTTGTTCTCGCGGCACAGGGCGATGGCGGCGGTATCCATGACCTCGAGGCGCCGCTCGATCACCTGGTTGTAGGTCAGGTGGTCGTAGCGCTGGGCGGTGGGGTCGCGCTTGGGGTCGGCCGAGTAGATGCCGTCCACCTTGGTCGCCTTGAGCAGCAGGTCGGCGCCGACTTCCACGGCACGCAGCGCGGCGGCGGAGTCGGTAGTAAAGAACGGGTTGCCGATGCCGGCGGCGAATAGCGCCACGCGGCCTTTTTCCAGGTGGCGGATGGCGCGCCGACGGATTGAAGTCCTCGCAGACCTCGTTGATCTTGATGGCGCTCATGGTGCGGGCTTCGCCACCCAGCTTCTCGATGGCATCCTGCATGGCCAGCGCGTTCATCACGGTGGCGAGCATGCCCATGTGGTCGCCGGTGACACGGTCCATGCCCGATGCGGCCAGGCCGGCGCCGCGGAAGATGTTGCCGCCGCCGATGACGACACCCACCTGCACGCCGGCATCGCGTACCTCGAGGATTTCCTTGGCCAGGCGCCCGATCACCTTCGGATCGATGCCGTAATCCTCGGCGCCCATGAGGGCTTCACCGGAGAGCTTGAGCAGGATGCGGCGGTGGTTCAGCGGGGTGCTCATCGGGGATCTCCAGTTTGTAAGGGGCAAAACAGGCTTAGTTTAGCGCGTGCGCAGTTGTTACAGCTATGTGAATCCGTAGTGCGATGTCACGTTTTTTGGGTTCGTTGGTTGGAGCAAGAGCGTCGGGGCGATGGAGCAAGAGCCGGCGGGTAGCCCCCTCGGTGCCACGCCTGCGGCGACCCGAAAGGGAAGGGCCGCTCCGCGGCCGTTCATTTGATTGCCCTTCGGGCGCGGGTCGGGCTTCGAACGGAGGTTTCCGATTCGACCTCCTGTCTCAGCGGAAACGGCCGGCCGTCCTGGCCGGCCCCCTACGCGGCCTTGTCCGTTCGAATCCCTCGCTGCGGCTACCGGCACCGAGGGGGCTACCCGCCGGCTCTTTCGAAGACTGAGGCAGGTTGTTACGCGAGCGTCCGCAGACGTGCAGGGTGTGGCGTCGCCGCTTCGTTGGCTTTTCGCCCACATCGTGGGCTCCTACCCCACGGTAGGGCAGGTTGCATGCCTAACGCGTGGTCCGCCGGCTGGGTAGGAGCGCACGATGTGCGCGAACCCTCAACATACCTAAGCGACAGATGCCGTGCGCACCAGGCAAGCGAGCGTTCCCAGCAACGAAGCGAAACGCTGCTCTTCGCTCGACCCCAAGCAACCTCAGTCATCGAAAGAGCCGGCGGGTGCCACCCTCGTGGCCGGTAGCCGCAGGCGAGAGCGCTTCGAACGGACAAGGCCGCGTAGCGGGGCCGGCCGAGGACGGCCGGCCATTTTTGCTGAGCCATGGAGGGCGAATCAAAAATCCCCGTTCGAAGCCCGACCCGCCCCGAAGGGGAATAGATATACGGCCGCGGAGCGGCCCTTCCTTGACGGGTCGCCGCAGGCGTGGCCACGAGGGTGGCACCCGCCGGCTCTTGCTCCAGGGCGCCAGAGCTCCAAGCCCCAACGCGATGCCGAAGGCGAGCCCACCCAGGCAAGCAAACAAAAAAAAGAGCCGCGATCGCTCGCGGCTTTTCGGATCCTGCTAGAAGGGTTGGCTTACGCCAGGCCCGCCTGCTTCATCACTTCGGCGGCGAAGTCGTCGACGACCTTCTCGATGCCTTCGCCGACTGCCAGGCGCTGCACCGAGATGATCTCGGCACCGGCCTTCTTGAGGGCTTCGGCGACCGTGACGTCACCGTCCAGCACGTACGGCTGGCCGACGAGAGTCACTTCGGCCAGGATCTTGTTGACCTTGCCCGAGACGATCTTGTCGAGGATGTCGGCCGGCTTGGCCTTGTCCTTGTCGGTCATCTTGGAAAGCTCGATTTTTTTCCTTCGCAAGGAAATCGGCCGGGACGTCTTCGACCTTGACGAACTTGGGGTTCATCGCGGCCACGTGCATGGCGATGCCCTTGGCCAGCTCTTCCGAGCCGCCCTTGAGCGCCACCAGCACACCGATGCGGCCGCTGTGCGAATACGCGCCGATGATGTCCTGGGTTTCGACCTTCGCCATGCGGCGCACGTCGAACTTCTCGCCGATGGTGAGCGTGAGCGCCTTGGCGCCTTCCTCGACCGTGCTGTCGCCCAGTTTGGCGGCCTTGAGCGCGGCGATGTCGTTCACGCCGGCCTCGAGGGCGACATTGGCGACATCCTTGGTGAACTGGATGAACTGCTCGTTGCGCGAGGAGAGAAGTCGGTTTCGCTGTTGACTTCGACCAGGGCGGCGACGCCGGGCTTCTGCGCGACGGCGATCAGGCCCTCGGCGGCGACGCGGTCGGCCTTCTTGTCAGCCTTGGCCATGCCGTTCTTGCGCAGCCATTCCATCGCCACTTCGATGTCGCCATTGTTTTCGACGAGCGCCTTCTTGCACTCCATCATGCCGACGCCGGAACGCTGACGCAGTTCATTGACGAGCTTGGCGGAAATCTCAGCCATGGTAGTTCCTCAAAGTTTTGATGGGCGCCGCGGCGGATGTGCCGCGGCGCCGGATGGGACGATGGAGCGGTAACGGGGTGGGGCGCTTACGCGCGACCACGACCACCGTCACGGCCGCCGTCACGGCCACCTTCGCGACGCGGGGCACCCTTCTTGTCCGGTGCGCCACGACGGTCGCCACGCGGGGCGCTGTCCTTCGCGACCGGTTGCCCTCGTCCATTTCCACGAACTCGTTGGCATCGCCACGAGCGGCGTTCGGCGAGGCGGCCTTGCCTTCCAGGATGGAATCGGCAGCGGCGCGGGCGTAGAGCTGGATGGCGCGGATGGCGTCGTCGTTACCCGGGATGGCGTAATCGACGAGGGCCGGGTCGTAGTTGGTATCGACGACGGCGACCACCGGGATGCCGAGCTTGCGGGCTTCCTGGACGGCGATGTCTTCGTGACCGATGTCGACGATGAACAAGGCATCCGGCAGGCGGTTCATGTCCTTGATGCCGCCGAGCGAGTTCTGCAGCTTTTCACGCTCGCGACGACGGGCCAGCACTTCGTGCTTGACCAGCTTCTCGAACGAACCGTCGGTTTCGGCGGCTTCCAGTTCCTTCAGGCGGGCGACCGACTGCTTGACCGTGCGGAAGTTGGTCAGCATGCCACCGAGCCAGGGGCGGTGACGAACGGATGGCCGGCGCGCGCGGCTTCTTCGGCCAGCGACTCACGGGCGGAGCGCTTGGTGCCGACGAAGAGGATGGTGCCGCCTTCTGGGCCAGGCCCGAGAGGAAGTTCATCGCGTCGGTGAAGAGCGGAAGGGTCTTCTCGAGGTTGATGATGTGGATCTTGCCGCGGGCACCGAAGATGTACGGTGCCATCTTGGGGTTCCAGTAACGGGTCTGGTGGCGAAGTGGACGCCGGCTTCCAGCATTTCGCGCATGGTGACTTGTGCCATGGAATGACTCCTGGGCGAACCGCATCGAGCGGTTCTGGGGGGGTTGGGACCTCCACGCATCCCCGGCTTCGACCCGGTTCTTTCGAACCAGGCACCCCGAAGGCGGTGCCGATGCGTTGTGGCGTTGGGTGCGACCGGTTACAATCGCGGTTCGTATCGCCGCGTGGCCACGTTCGCGTGGCTTCGCCGGACAGCAAAACTCGCTAATTGTAGCCTCCGGGGCCGCCCTGCCGCAAGATGGGTGGAATTCCGGTGGGGGCGCCGCCATTTCCGCAGGCAGGCCCGTTCCCCCTGCAGGGCACAGAACCAAGAGAGAACCGCCATGCCGTCGTACCCAAGACCCCCGAAGAGATCCAGCTGATGCGCGAGGCCGGCCGCCTGGCCGCCGAGGTGCTGGCCATGCTGGTGCCGCACGTCAAGCCCGGCGTCACCACCGAGCACCTGGACCGCCTCGCCCACGACCACATCGTGAACGTGCAGAAGCCATTCCCGCCAACGTGGGCTACCGGGGCTTCCCCAAGACGGTGTGCACTTCGGTCAACCACGTGATCTGCCACGGCATTCCCACCGAGACCAAGGTCCTCAAGGACGGCGACATCGTCAATATCGACGTCACCGTCATCAAGGATGGCTGGCACGGCGACACCAGCCGCATGTATTTCGTCGGCACGCCAAGCGTCTCTCGGCGCGCGCCCTGGTCGATACCACCTTCGAGGGCATGATGAAGGGCATCGAGGCGGTCCGGCCCGGCGCCACGCTGGGCGATGTCGGCGCGGCCATCCAGAAGCACGCGGAGGCCGCCGGTTTCTCGGTGGTGCGCGAGTACTGCGGCCACGGCATCGGCAAGGTCTACCACGACGAGCCGCAGGTGCTGCACTACGGCCGCAACGGCACCGGCCTGGAACTCAAGTCCGGCATGACCTTCACCATCGAGCCCATGATCAACGCCGGCAAGCGCAGACCAAGTCGCTGCCCGACGGTTGGACGGTGGTCACCAAGGACCACTCGCTGTCCGCCAGTGGGAGCACACCGTGGCCGTGACCGATACGGGGTTCGAGATCCTCACGCCCTGGCCGGACGCCGCCTGACGCTCCATCGACGCGGCCGCCCGGCCGCCGTCCGATCCATGCCACAGCCATCGAGGGCTTCGCCGTGACGCTTCCGCCGCTTCCGCGCCTGCCCGCCGTGGTGCCCCGCTCGGGCGTGTCGCCCGAAGCACGCCGTGCGCTCCGCCAGTTGATGGGCGATATGGATCGCGCCCTCACCGTCGCCTTCAACGAAGGCGAGGACGCCTCGGCGCTGGCCCGTCGCCGCGCCGAGATCGTCGAGCGCGTGGTGGTGCACGCCTGGGGGGCGTGCCTGGGCGACATGGCCGCCTCCGCCCTGTTCGCCGTGGGCGGGTTCGGGCGCGGCATGGTTCCCCGCCTCGGATGTCGACCTGCTCGCCCTGGTCGGCGAAAGCTCGCCGGCGCTGTATCGCGCGCTGGAAAACTTCTTCGGCTGCCTGTGGGATATCGGCCTCAAGCGGGCCATGCGGTCCGCACGGTGGCGCAATGCCGCGAACTGGCGGCAACAGAGGCGAGCGTGTTCACCAGCTGCTCGACGCCAAGCGCCTGGCCGGTTGGCCCATCCTCGCCCGGAGTTGCGCGGATACTCGACGATCCCTACCTGTGGCCCCCGCGCGCCTACCTGGCGGCGCGCCTGGCCGAGCGCGACGCGCGTCATGCCGTTACGACGACACCGCGCAGAACCTAGAACCCAACCTCAAGGACGGCCCGGCGGCCTGCGCACCCTGGATGCGCTGCGCTGGCTGGGTCGTCGCCTGGCGGACGCCCCGGATTTCGACGCCATGGTGGCCGAAGGCCTGCTCGAGCCGGGGAGGCGACGCGACTGACCGACGCGGAAGAGACCCTGCGTCGCTACCGCTATGCGCTGCACCTGGAAGCGGGGCGCGCCGAGGAGCGCGCTGTCGACTACCAGCGCGCGCTGGCCACCCGGCTGGGTTTCGAGGACGAACACGCGAAAAACCTGGGCGTCGAGCAGTTCATGCAGGGCTACTACCGCGCGGCCACCCAGATCGAGCGATCCGGCACGCAGCTGGTGGAGCGCTTCGAGGAAATGCTCGATCCGCAGACCCGGCCGAGGACGTGGGACGCGACTACGTGCGTACGGCGCGCGCATCGCGGTGCGCGATCCGGACCTGTTCGTGCATCGCCCGGCCGCGCTGTGGAAATCTTCATCGCGCGGCTGGACGAGCCCGGCATCGCCGGCTTCACCGCGGACACCATGCGGCGCATCCAGCATGCGGCGTCGTCGCATGGCGAGTCGCTGGCCGACGATCCCGAGGTACTGCGCGCCTTCCTCACCCTGCTGCGCCGTGGCGCCCCGGCGGTGGAGGCCTTGTGGCGGATGAATCGCCATGGCCTGCTGGCCGCGGTACTGCCTGCCTTCGGCAAGGTGGTCGGGCGCATGCAGTACGACCTCTTCCACGTCTACACCGTGGACGAACACACGCTGGGTGCTGCGCAACGTGGCGCGATTCGCCGATCCCGCCGCACGGCGCGACTTCCCATCGGCTGCGAGATATGGCCGCACATCGACAAACCCGAGCTGATGCTGGGCCGCGCTGTTCCACGACATCGCCAAGGGGCGGGGCGGCGATCACTCGGTGCTGGGCGAGGAAGACGCGCGCGCGTTCTGTGCACGCCTGGGCCTGGCGCCGACGATGTCGACCTCGTCGCCTGGCTGGTCCGTCACCACCTGCTCATGAGTACCACCGCCCAGCGCCAGGACATCACCGATCCCGACGTGGTGCACCGCTTCGCCGCCACCGGGCGACTGGGAGCACCTCGACCACCTCTACCTGCTTACCATCGCCGACATCATCGGCACCAGCCCGAAGCTGTGGAACGCCTGGAAGGATCGCCTGCTGGCAGACCTCTATACGGCCACGCGTTTCGCGCTGCGCAGCGACCTTACCCGCCGTCGCATGCCGGCATGCGCGTGCGCGAGTGCCGCGAGCGCGCGCTGGGCATCCTGGTCGGCGAGCACGTGGCCGCTGACGAAGTGGCCCAGGTCTGGCGGAATTTCCCGATGGCAGCTTCCTGCGTCATCGTCCGGAACAGATCGCCTGGCAGACGCGGCCATCCTGCGATCCCGCGGCGTCACGCCCCTGGTGGAAGTCCATCCGTTCTCGGTGCGCGGCAGCACGGAGCTCTTCATCTACGCCAGCGATCGCGACGGCCTGTTCGCCACGGTCACCGCCGTGCTCGACCGCCTGCGATTCTCCGTCGTGGAGGCACGCGTGCTCGTGTCCAGCACCGGCATGGCGCTGGATACCTTCCTGCTGCTGGAGTCGGATTCGCAGGCGCCGGCGTCGCTGCAGCGCGCGGAAGAACTGCGCCTGCGCCTGCGCCGCGCGCTGGAGCAGCCGGCGGCCAGGGGCCACCCAAGCGCAGCCTCTCGCGCCACCTGCGGCATTTCCAGATGACGCCACGCATCGAGTTCGTCGACGCGGGAGAGCGCACGCAGCTGGCGCTGGTGTGCACCGATCGCCCCGGCCTGCTGGCGGCCGTGGCCCAGGCGCTGCCGAAGCCGAGGTGCGCGTGCATGATGCGCGTATCGCGACGTTCGGTGAGCGCGTCGAGGATCTTCCAGCTGACCGATCGCGGCAACGCGCCCCTCTCCGCCGAGCGCCGGGAGATCCTGCGCGCTTGCCTGCTCCGCCATATCGGTTTCGAAAACCCCAGGACTGTCGTACATGCAGATGCAAACGCTTGAATCCCTGATCGACGATGCCTTCGAGCGTCGCGCCGACCTGACCCAGAACGAGATCGAAAGCCACCTGCGCGAAGCCGTCGAGCAGGTGCTCGGCCTGCTGGAGTCCGGCGAGCGCCGTGTGGCGGAGCCGGACGGTAACGGCGGCTGGAAGGTCAACCGTGGCTGAAGAAGGCCGTGCTGCTGTACTTCCGCATCAACGGCAACACGGTGGTGGACGGTGGCCCGTCCAGCGCGTTCGACAAGGTGCCGTTGCGCTTCACCGACGGCGATGCCACGGCCTACGCCCAGTGGGCGCGCGCGTGGCCGGGTGCGCTGGTGCGGCGTGGCGCGCATATCGCCAAGGACGTGGTGCTGATGCCCAGCTACACCAACATCGGTGCCTTCGTGGGCGCCGGCACCATGGTCGACACCTGGGCCACGGTGGGCTCGTGCGCCCAGATCGGCGCGGGCGTGCATCTTTCCGGCGGCGTGGGCATCGGCGGCGTGCTGGAGCCGTTGCAGGCCAATCCCACCATCATCGAGGACAACTGCTTCATCGGCGCCCGCTCCGAGGTGGTCGAGGGCGTGGTGGTCGAGAAGGGTTCGGTGATCGGCATGGGCGTGTCCTCGGCAGTCCACCCGCATCTACAACCGCGCCACGGGCGAGATTTCCTACGGTCGCGTGCCGGCGGGCAGCGTCGTGGTCTCCGGTAGCCTGCCGGCGAAGGACGGCAGCCATAGCCTTTATGCGGCCATCATCGTCAAGCAGGTGGACGAGAAGACGCGCTCCAAGACCGGCATCAACGAATTGCTGCGCAGCGGGGACTGAGCCATGGCGATCACCGTCTACGGCCTGCCGCAGTGCGACACCTGCAAGAAGGCCCGCAACTGGCTGACCCGGTTCGACGTGCCGCACGCGTTCGTCGATTACCGTGCGCAGCCGGTGCCTCCGGTCACGCTGAAGGCCTGGGCGGAGCACCTGGGAGGCTGGGAGAAACTGGTCAACAAGGCGTCCACCACATGGCGCACGCTGCTGCCGCAGCGCAAGGACCCGCGCAGCGACCCGGAGTGGACCCTGCTACTGAAAGAGTACCCGGCACTCATCAAAACGCCGGTCGTCGTCGACGGTGACGACGTCACGGTCGGCTTCAGCGACAACGCCTTCAAGAAGCGCTTCGGGACCCCATGACTTCCGCCGTCCTCGAGCTCACCCGTGAGCTGATCCGCCGCCGCTCGGTCACGCCCGACGACGCGGGCTGCCTGCCGCTGATTGCCGACCGCCTTGCCGCGGTCGGCTTCCGTATCCAGCACTGCGCTTCGGCGACGTCGACAATCTCTGGGCCACCCACGGCCAGGATGGTCCGGTGCTGGCCTTCCTCGGCCATACCGACGTGGTACCCAGCGGGCCGGAAGCGGCATGGGTATCGCCGCCGTTCGAGCCCACCGAGCGCGACGGCGTGCTTACGGCCGCGGGGGCGGCGGACATGAAGGGCTCGGTCGCGGCCATGGTCGTGGCGCTGGAGCGCTATGTCGTTGCGCATCCGGATCATGCCGGCACGCTGGGCCTGCTGCTGACCAGCGACGAGGAAGGCGTGGCGCTGCATGGCGTGCGCGAGGTGGTGGATTACTTCGCGGCGGTGGGTCAGCGCATCGATGCCTGCGTCGTCGGCGAGCCGTCGGCGAAGGAACGCCTGGGCGACCTGATCCGGGTCGGCCGGCGCGGCTCGCTGTCCGGCACGTTGACCGTGCGCGGCGTGCAGGCCATGTGGCCTACCCGGAAAAAGCGAAGAACCCAATCCATGCGTTCGCGCCCGCGCTGGCGGCGCTGGCGGCCGAACGCTGGGACGAAGGCAATGCGGACTTCCCGCCCACCTCGTTCCAGGTATCCAACCTCAACGCGGGCACGGGCGCCAACAATGTGATTCCCGGGATTGGTGGCCTGGTCAACTTCCGTTTTTTCCACGCCAGCACGGGGACGGCCTGCGCGAACGCGCCGAGGCCATCCTCCATGCGCACGACGTGGACTTCGTCGTCGACTGGCACCTGTCCGGCACCGTTCCTGGCCTCGCCGGGAGGCCGCCTGCGCGACGTGTGGTGGGGTCTGCCGCGACCTGTGTGGCATCGATCCGGAGCAGAGCACCGGCGGCGGCACCAGCGACGGCCGCTTCATCGCGCCGATGGGCGCGGAGGTGATCGAACTGGGGCCGGTGAACGCCACCATCCACAAGGTGGACGAGTGCGTGTCGGTGGCCGACCTGGAGCACCTGCCCGACCTCTACGAGGCCATCTGCGAACGGATGCTCGCGTAGCGCTCAGCGTTTCTTCGGAAACACCGCCACGATGCCCGCATAGGGCTTGGTCATGAACGCCGGTGCGCCGGCGTAGCCGTCCGTCCGGCGTGTACACCTGCGAGATGGTGCCACCAGGAACAGCGGCATCGCGACAGCCCAGCTGGTCGCGGAACAGCCGGGCGAAGCTGTGGAAGTTGACCGGTGCGCGGCTGACCACGAACACCGCCTCGTGTGCGCGGATAGTGCGCACACGCCGCTGCGCCACTTCATGCTGTCGAGCCGTTGTCGAACTGCGGATTGACCTCGCCGTCGATCACCAGCATCGGCCCGGACTGGGGTGGCGAAGCGCGGCTTGCGCCCCGCGTCGCGGAACGCCTCGGTGGACGTCACGGCTACGCTGCCATCGTCGTACACGGCGAACACGCCGTTGGGCAGCAGCGAGAAATGCCTGACCGCGGGTTGCCGTGGACGAGGTTGAGCGGCACGATCGTCTTGCCGTCTTCCACGAACAGGCCCAGCGGCTTGAACTCGCGGTCGTAGATCCCGGCGTGTTGGTGGCGAACGCCAGCGGCCGCCCCCTGGCCGCCGTCCAGGTCTTCAGGGCCTCGATGCCGCCGAAACGGTTGCCCCGTATCCGGGTTGCGCCAGCGTAGTTCGATGTCGTTGTCCCGGGTATCCACCGTGACGGCGAAATACGACTGGCTGTCGAAGACGATGTCCTGCCCGTCCACGGCATCCGCGGCCGGCGCACAGCCCAGAGCCGACGCGGTGACCAGGAAGGCGGTGAGGGGGCGCGGAGCAGGAACGTGCGATCGAAACGGGGAAGGGAGGCGGCGCATGCATGGATGGTCGCCGGGCTGCCGGGGCGGCGCAAGGGGTGAATCGCCGTCTTCGCGCGGGGAAGGGTAAACTCCGGGGCTTTTCCATGGTGTCGTCATCGTCATGCCCTATACGCCATCGTCGCCACGCTCGGTTACGTGCTGTCGCCGGACGGTCGCCGCGTGCTCCTGATCCACCGCAACGCCCAAGGACGACCAGCACCTGGGCAAGTACAACGGCCTGGGCGGCAAGATGGAGCCGGCGAGGACATCGCCGCCTGCATGCGCCGCGAGATCCGCGAGGAAGCGGGCATCGAGTGCGTGGACATGCGCCTGCGCGGCACCCTCAACTGGCCGGGCTTCGGCAAGAACGGCGAGGACTGGCTGGGCTTCATCTTCGTCATCGACCGCTATACCGGCACCTGCCTGGAGTCCAACCCGGAAGGCGCTCTGGAATGGGTGGCGCTGGACGCGCTGGACACCGTGCCCATGTGGGAAGGCGACCGGCATTTCCTGCCGATGGTGTTCGACGCCGACCCCCGCCCGTTCCATGGCGTGATGCCTTACGAGCAGGGGCGGTTGGTGTCCTGGAGCGTGACGCGGATCTAGCCCGGCCGGTCAGCCGGTGGTCTCGATCCGCTCCACGCGACGCAGGCCGCGTGGCAGCACGCCGCCACGCGTGGCACGGCTGCCGCCGTACTCGACCAGGTCGGCCCCATTCAGCGTGAGCTTGCGCGCCCCGCATAGAGGGTGATTTCGCCCTTGCCCTCGGCGACCACGGCGATGCCCACCACGCGTTCCTCGCCCGAAGCCAGCCTGGCCTTGGGGATGTCGATCAGCTTGTTGCCCTTGCCCTTGTCCAGTTCCGGCAGTTCGGCGACCGAGAACATCAGCAGGTGGCCTTCGCCGGTGACGACGACGAGCGATCGCGCGCGACGGATCGGCAGTGATCGTCGGCGTGAGCACGCGCGCGCCGTCGCTGAGGCTGATGATCTGCTTGCCGGCCTTCTGCCGGCCGGTGAGGGCCTCGAAGCGGGTGACGAAGCCGTAACCGAAATCCGTGGCCAGCACGATGCGGTGTCCGTTGTCGGCAGCCACCACAGCGTCGAAGCGGGCGCCGGCCGGCGGGCTGAAGCGCCCGGTAAGCGGCTCGCCGTTGCCGCGGGCCGAGGGCAGCGTGTGCGCCGCCGTGGCATAGGCGCGGCCGTCGAGTCGATGAAGGCCACCTGTTGCGTGGTGCGCGCGCGGGAGATCGCCAGCAGGCTGTCGCCGTCGCGGTAGGACAGGGCCTCGCCATCAATCTCGTGGCCCTTGCCGCGCGTACCCAGCCCTTCTGCGAGAGCACCACGGTGACCGGCTCGGACGTGACCAGCGCGCTTTCGTCCATGCCTGCGCCACGCTGCGCTCGATCAGCGGGGAGCGGCGCTCGTCACCGAATTTCTCGGCATCGCCGCGCAGTTCTTCTTGATCAGGCTTTTCAGCTTGGCGGGTGACTTCAGCAGCACGTTGATGCGGGCGCGTTCTTCCTCCAGCTTGTCGCGTTCCTCGTTGATCTTGAACTCTTCCAGGCGGGCCAGCTGGCGCAGTTTGGTCTCGAGGATGTAGTCGGCCTGCTCGTCGTCCAGGCGGAAGCGCGCCATCAGCACGGGCTTGGGTTCTTCCTCCGTGCGGACGATGCGGATCACCTCGTCGATGTTGAGGTAGGCGATGCGCAAGGCCTCGAGCATGTGCAGGCGGCGTTCCACCGACCCAGCCGATGGGTGAGCCGTCGCGTGACCGTATCGGTACGGAAGCGCAGCCACTCGCTGAGGATCGTTTTCAGATCCTTCACCTGCGGCGCCCGTCCAGGCCGATCATGTTCATGTTGACCCGGAAGCTCTTTTCCAGGTCCGTGGTGGCGAACAGGTGCTGCATCATCTCGTCCGCGTCCACGCGGCTGGAACGCGGCACCAGCACCAGGCGGATCGGGTTCTCGTGGTCGGACTCGTCGCGGAGGTCCTCGATCATCGGCAGTTCTTCGCGCGCATCTGCGCGGCGATCTGTTCGAGGATCTTGGACGGCGAGACCTGGTGGGGCAGGGCGGTGATGACGATGTTGCCTTCGTCGCGCACGTACACGGCGGCGCGCGCGGACCGAGCCGGTACCGTTCTGGTACATCGCCGCCAGCTCGCGGCGTGGCGTGATGATCTCGGCGTCCGTGGGGTAGTCCGGACCCTGCACGTGCTCGCACAGGTCGGCGATGGTCGCGTCCGGATCGTCCAGCAGGCGGATGCAGGCGCTGGCCACCTCGCGCAGGTTGTGCGGCGGGATGTCGGTGGCCATGCCCACGGCGATGCCCATGGAGCCGTTCAGCAGCACGTGCGGCACGCGGGCGGGCAGCCACGAGGGCTCGTTCATCGTGCCGTCGAAGTTCGGCACCCAGTCCACCGTGCCGTGACCCAGTTCCGACAGCATGACCTCGGCGATGGGGGTAAGCGCGACTCCGTGTAAAGCATGGCCGCGAAGCTCTTCGGATCGTCCGGCGAGCCGAAGTTACCGTGGCCGTCCACCAGCGGTAGCGGTAGGAGAAGGGCTGGGCCATCAGCACCATGGCTTCGTAGCAAGCCGAGTCGCCGTGGGGATGGAACTTGCCGATCACGTCACCGATGGTGCGGGCGGACTTCTTCGGCTTGGCGGTGGCGCCCAGTGCCAGCTCGCTCATGGCGTACACGATGCGCCGCTGGACCGGCTTCAGCCCGTCACCCACGAAGGGCAGGGCGCGGTCCAGCACCACGTACATGGAATAGTCGAGGTAAGCCGCTCGGCGTAGTCCTTGAGCGGGATCTGTTCGTAATTGGCTTGCAGGTTCATGGGCTTGGCTATCCGGCAGGCGCGCGTCCGCGCGTCGTAACCGGGGGATGGTGCCAGAAAGCGGTCTCAGGAGCGAAGACCGGGAGCGTGTCGTCACCTGGCCTTCATCTTCCCGACGCGGAGCCGAACGCAAAACCCTGCGTTCACCGCAGGGCAAAGGGCAGCTTGCTTCCATGGCCGTTTTTCCACGGGAAGGACGATGACCAAAGACACCTCAGCCGACGGCCTGCGCGGCCTTGCCGCGGTCAACGTGCTGCTGTGCCACCTGTTCCTGGCCTTCCTGCCGGTGGCTTCGCGTGGATCTACCCGGACACCACCACGCCGCCCGCCATGCAGGGCGTGGTAGACCATGTGATCGCCTTTCCGCCGCTGTCGGTGCTGTGGAACGGGCAGTTCGCCGTCTGCATCTTTTTCGTGCTGAGTGGCTACGTGCTGACCAAGTCGTTCATCGAGAACGGCGACGCCACGGTGTTCCGCTTGCGCGCGTCGCGCCGTTACCTGCGCCTGGGCGTGCCGATTTTCGGTTCGGTCATGTTCGCCTGGTTCGTCATGGCCATGGGCGGCAGCCACGCCGTGGAAGCGGGCGCGCTGTCGGGCTCGCACTGGCTGGCGGACTTCTGGAAGAAGCCGCCCGACCTGCTGGAGGCGCTGCGCGACGGCACCTACGGCACCATCCTCGGCGGCTGGTCGCGCTTCAATCCCACCCTGTGGACGATGAAGATCGAACTGCTCGGGTCGATGTTCGTCTTCGCCTATCGCTCACTCACCCTGCCAGGGCGTGCGGCGCCGTTGAATTTCATCTTCGCGGTGGCACTGCTGGCGTGGTTCTTCCCGCACGACTGGCCTTATTACACGGCGTTCCTGGCCGGCAGCCATATCGGCGAGGCCCGACTGACCCAGTCCCGTGCGTGGCTGGCGCTGGCGGCGATCGGCATGGTGGTATGCGGCGGATTCGACGCCTCGCCCTGGTACGAATGGACTCGCGTGCTGCCGCTGGCCGACAACGAGCGCAAAGCCTTCTTCAACGTGCTGGGCGGCATGCTGCTGCTTTACATCGTGCGGTGCGGCTGCCTGGATCGTCTCCTGCAGAGCCGACCCGCCAGTTCATGGGGCGCATCTCGTACGCGTTCTACCTGGTCCACCTGCCGATCCTGCTCAGCGTGTCGGCGTGGTTCTTCATCCAGATGGCGGGACGTTTCGCGCTCGATCCCGTAGCGGCGGCGTTGCTCACCGTGCCGGTGACCTTCGCTGTGGTGATTGCCGCGGCGATGGTGTTCGACCGCACCTTCGATCGTTGGGGCATCCGGCTGGCCGCATGGGTGTTCCCGGCGCCATGCTCTTCGGTGCGCACCGTGGCGTTGCGCAGCGCGGACGGCTTCCGCGACGGGTGCGCTATCACCGTCGTCGCCCGCTGGAGAAGGCGAGCTGACGCGAGGCGCGTGACGAACGGGCCATGCGGCGCGCGACGGTACCCCGATGATCGAGGCTCTATCCAGGAACCAGGGGCCCCATGTCGCGTCGTCGTCTCGTCCTGCTGTCCGCTTCCTTGCTCGCGTGCACCGGCGCCGCCACCGCTGTGGCAGCCAGTGCTCCGTCCGCCACGCCCGAGGCGGCCGTGTCCCGTTACGTCGCCGCCGAGCACGCGTTCGACGTGGCAGCCTTGCGTGAGGTGCTGTTACCGCGTTTCGTCGAGGTCTCGCCACGCGGCGAGGTGGATGAGCACGATGCCGTGCTGGGCTTCTATGCGCCCGAGAAGAAGACCACGGCGCCACCCGTTGCCCTGCGCGACGTCGTATCCCGCGTGAACGGCGACTCGGCTTTCGTCACCGCGTCCGTGGTGTTCACGGTGAAGGACATGGAACATCGCCTCACGCTGGGCGCGTCGGTCATCAAGGGAGCGGAGGGCTGGCGCCTGGCTTCCGCGCAGTACACCGGCGTTCCGCCGCGCACCCCGTCGGCGCCCCAACAGCCCGCGGCACCGACACCGCCCGCCGCCCCCATGGCGCCCCGGCCCTGAGTTGGCAGGCCCTGAGCGCTCAACGCCTGGGCGCTCAGGCCATCAACGACTGATGTGCGCCCACGCCCGCCGCCACGCCGGCGGCGATGGCGAAACTGGCGTTGTGCATCGGTGAGGCGACATCGCCCGCCGCGTAGACGCCGGTGACCGACGTCAGTTTCCAGTCATCCACACGGATATGGATGCCCATCGGGCCTTCGTCCGTCGCGCAGCCGAGTTGTTCGAAAAGCGGACTCGACGGCGTCACCCTCGGCGCGACGAACAGCGCTCCCAGCGCGACGAGTCGTCCGTCCGCAAGACGCACCCCCGTCAGGCCGGGGCATCGCCATGCAATCCGACGATGGGGCTCCGTTCGATCCGCACGCCGCGTGCTACGAGTCGCTCGAGTTGTTCGGCTTCGGGTTCGTAGTCGCCCTGCGTGAAGTACGTGGTGGGGCCCCAGTCCGGAATCATGGCGGCCTGGTGCGCCGACATCGGGCTGGAGGCGAGCACCCCGAGTTCGCGACCCGCCACTTCGAAGCCGTGGCAATACGGGCAATGAATTACCGTGCTGCCCCAGCGATCCCACAGGCCGTCGATGGGCGGGAGCTCGTCCGTGACGCCGCCGGCAAGGACAAGGCGCTTGCCCGTTTCGGTCCCGCCATCGGCGAGGGTGACTTCGAAACCGTCGTCCTGCTTCCGTGCGCTGGTCACCACGCCGTCCAGAAATGCGGCGGTGGGATAGCTGAGCAATTGCCGGGTGGCCTCCTGCACGATCGCCCTCGGCGATTTGCCATCGTGCCCGACGATGCCGTGCGCGGCCTTGGCGAACCGGTTGCGCGGCTTTGCCGCATCGATCACCAGCACGCGGCGACGCGCGCGGGCGAGCTGGATGGCGGCGGCCTGACCGGCAAAGCTGCCGCCGATGACGATGGCGTCATACGACATGGGGCATTCCTTTCAGTGAGTGTCCTGTGGCCTTCGCGAGCTTGCGGACATCGTTCGCCAGGTCGGCGAGGGTGAGCGAGGCGAGACGTTTTTCGACCACACGTTCCGCTTCGCGCATCGCGTCGTCTACTGCGGCGATGACCGCACGCTCCACGAGGCAGCCTGGCGATTCTTCGTGGGCGGCCAGGGCGACCATGCGTTCGCCGAGGGCTTGCTGGACCTCGGCGAGGGCGATCTCGCCGGGCGGCCGCCCGAGCCGCCAACCGCCGCCGTGACCCTTGTCGGAACGCACGATGCCGGCATCGCGAAGGCCGGCGAAGGTTCGCCGGATCACGACCGGGTTGGTGTCGACGCACGCGGCCATTTCCGCCGATGTCATGGGCTCACCCTCGCGCTCGACCATATGGAGCAGGACGTGGAGGGCGACGGAAAGGCGGTCGTTGCGTTTCATGTAACTTAACTTATTACATGATTGAGCGCATGGGCAAGGGCCGGCGTCGTCAGCACATGGCGTCGAGCATGCCGATGCCGGCCCGGGGCCACCCCGGGTGGCAGGTCGAATCGAGGCCGTTACAGGTCGAACGTGGCCTGGACGGGGAAGTGATCGGACGGATAGCGCCCGTTCTTCGACGTGGTGACCGTTTGCGCGGACGTCGCTTCGACGCCCCGGTAGAGGATCCAGTCGATCCGTTTGGTCGCCTTGCCGGTGAAGTCGTGGAAGGTCTCCGCCGGGCCGGTGTGTTTCGGCGCGGCGATCCACGCGTCCTTGAACGTGGCCGTGAGCGCCTTGTGCGTCTCGCTTTCCGGCCCGGTGTTGAAGTCGCCGGTGAGGATCACCGGCACGTTCGTGGGAAGCTTCGCGATCCATGCGGCGATCTGGTGCGCGCTGCGCGAGCGGGCGTCCTCGTCCTGGTCGCGATAGGAAAATGCGTGTCCAGCAGGTAGAAGCGCTTGTGGTCCGACAGCCGCTCGAACAGCGCCCAGTTGACCATGCGCGGAAACACGTTGCCCCAGGTGATGCTGGCTACCTTGTCCGGCGTGTCGGACAGCCAGAAGTCACCCGATTCGATAACCTTCAGGCGATCCTTCCGGTAGAAGATGCCCATGTGCTCGTCGCGGTGCTCACCGAAACGGTCGCGACCGAACCAGGTGTATTCCGGCAGGCGCGCCACGGTGTCGTCGCCCTGCGCCTTGTACAGCTCCTGCGTGCCGAATATCCGGATGCAGCTGGCGGATGGTATGGGCGAACAGGTCGCGTCGGTGCGGCCAGTCGTTCAGTCCGTCGTTGCCGGTCATCGTGCGCACGTTGAACGTCATGACGTTCAGGTCGTCCGCCATGGCGGGCGTGACGAAGGCGGCGGCCAGGCCGGCGACCAGGGCGAGTTGGCGAAAGCGACGCATACGGTTGGTGTCCTTCTGGGGGAGGGATCGCCCGACTATAACGACGTAACGCCGTCATGGCGCGACATCGCGTCGCCGGCCCGCCGGTGACAATGGTGCAGAATGTCCCCTTGCCATTCGATGGACACCCTGGGAACGCCATGAACGAAGCCGATCGCACTACACCGCCCGCCGGCTCGAACGGTCGGCGTACGGCGATCGTCGTCATCCTGGTGGCGTTCATCGCCTCGGCGACCACCACCTTCCTGGCGATCACCGAGTCGCACCGTGTGCGCAAGGCGGATGCCGTGGCCCAGGAGGCGGACACTCGCGATCTGCGGGGCTTCGCCAGCGACTGGACGTCGCGTGTCACCCGGCTGCGCGAGGCCCCCGAGGCGGTCCAGCCGGCGCAGTTGGCCGCACTGCCGGCCCGTATCGAAGCGCTTGCCGCCTGGAAACCGCGTACGCCCTGTGGCAGCGATGCGCGCGAGGCCTTGCGCGTGTCGATGGAAACACGCGTGGGTTACGTGCGGCGCGTGCTGGCGAAAGACACCGTGCCCGAGGCGCATATCGACGAGGGTCGTGCGCTGGAAGAGAGCATGCAGCGCTGCACGGCGGAACAGGGCAGGGACGTCACGTCCTGATCCGTCGCTCGCTCATGGGCATTGCGTAGCCAGCGCGGCGACCATGGCATCGAGGAACACGCGGGTTTTCCGTGGCATCGACGCGCGTGCCGGAAACAGCGCCACCACCGGCCGTTCGCCCGCATGCCAGTCGGGTAGCACGCGCTCCAGCGAGCCGGCCGCCAGGTCAGCGCCCGTGTCGACCAGGGATTTCAGCATGATGCCGTGCCCGGCAAGGCACCAGTCGTGCATCGCGTCGCCGTTGTTGACCCGCATGCGCGCCGGCGCCGGCACCGACTGCATATCGCCATGGGCATGCTGGAACCGCCACGGTGTGACCGCGTCGCCGTAGCGGAGCAGGTCGTGGGCGGTCAGGTCGGCAGGCACCTGCGGCCGCCCGCGTTGATCGAGGTAGGCCGGCGCGGCCACGGCGATCCGCACGTTGTCCACGAGCTTGCGCATGGCCGCATTGCTGTCCAGCAGGTCGCCGCCGATGCGGATGGCAATGTCGATGGATCCACCCGATACGTCGACCAGGCGGTCGTCCAGCGACAGCTGGATATCCAGCCGCGGATGCCGCTGGGCCAGGTCGGCCAGCACCGGCGCAACATGGCGCCGGCCGAAGGAGATCGGGGCCGATACGCGCAGCGTACCCAGTGGCTCGCTGCGCCCCGTCATCAGCATGTCCTCGCCCTGGCGGATCGCCTCCAGTGCCCGCTCGATCTCGACCAGCAGGCGCTCGCCTTCCTCGGTGGCCGAGAGATTACGGGTGGTGCGATTGACCAGCCGCACGCCCGCACGTCGTTCCAGGGCCGACAGGCGCTTGCTGACGACCGCGACGCTCAGACCCAGCGCTTCGGCGGCTGCCGTGAGCGAGCCGCGCTGGAGTACCTGCTGCAAGGTCTTAAGCTCGTTGAGGTCGTCGAGCATGTTGCTTTCCGGTTGAGAGTGGATGCCTTTACACCCTGATTATCTCTCAGCGGTAAATGCCGTGTCGCCTGATCTGGCGTCGTAGCGACGACGCGCCGCGTCCACTTCGTCCAGGTTCCGGTGCATCCAGACGTACAGCTCCTGAACGGCCGGTGCAACGAACGGCCCAGGTCGGTCAGGCGTATTCCACGCCGATCGGCGCAGCCGGCAGGATCGTCCGCGTCAGCAGGCCATTGCGCTCCAGGCGGCGCAGGCACTGGGTCAGCGCCTTCTGCGTCACGCCTTCCAGCTGGCGCTTTATCGCATTGAAGCGCATGGGGCCGCTGTGCAGCACGGTGAGCACCATCATCGACCACTTGTCGGTTACCTGCTCGAACAGCAGGCGGCTGGGGCAGCCGGCGGAGAATCGTTCCGGGCTGCAGGTTTGCAGGGAGGTGGTTTCCATGGAGATACCTGAGCGCTTGCAAGTGCCTTATTGACGCCAAGTATATCGCGTATACCATTCGACGGATTCTTCAATGCGAAAAATCTCATGTCCCAGGCTGCCGTCGATACGCTGTTTCGTCCCTTTACCATCAAGGGCTTGACCCTCAAGAACCGCATCGTCATGGCTCCCATGACGCGCACCTTCGCCCCGGAGGGCGTGCCTGGCGAGGCGAACGCGGCCTACTACCGTCGTCGCGCCGCCGGCCATGTCGGCCTGATCCTCTCGGAAGGCACGGTGATCGATCGTCCCGCGTCGCGTAACGAGCGCGACATCCCTTCGTTCTTCGGTGAGGCGGCCCTGGCCGGCTGGCGTGGCGTGATCGACGAAGTGCACGCGGCCGGCGGCCGCATGGGTCCGCAGATCTGGCACACCGGCGCTACCCACGGTCGCTCCGGCTGGAATCCGCCCGCGCCGAAGGAAAGCCCGTCCGGCCTGAACGGCCGGGCGATGCCAATGGCGTGGCCATGACCGAGGAAGACATCGCCGACACCGTGGCGGCGTTCGCCAGCGCGGCGGCGAGTGCGAAGGCCCTGGGCTTCGACGTGGTCGAGCTGCACGGTGCGCACGGTTACCTCATCGACCAGTTCTTCTGCAGGGGCGCCAACGAGCGCACCGACCGCTACGGCGGCGCGACCCTGGCCGAGCGTTCGCGCTTCGCCGGCGAAGTGGTGGCCGCCGTTCGCGCCGCCATCGGTCCCGACATGCCGCTGATCCTGCGGGTCAGCCAGTGGAAGCAGCAGGACTACAAGGCGCGCCTGGCGCCGACGCCGGCCGAACTGGAGGCCTGGCTGTCGCCGCTGGTCGATGCGGGCGTGGACGTGCTGCATTGCTCACAGCGTCGGTTCTGGGACCCGGAGTTTCCGGAGATCGACGGCGAGAACGGCCTCAACTTCGCCGGCTGGGCGAAGAAGGTCACCGGCGCCGCGACGATCTCGGTCGGGTCGGTGGGGCTTTCCGGTGAGTTCCTGGCGTCGTTCGGCGGCGAGACGTCATCGCCGTCGGCGTGGAGCGTCTTGCCGAGCGGCTTGAGCGGGAAGAGTTCGACCTGATTGCCGTGGGTCGAGCGTTGATTGCCGATCCGGACTGGGTATCGAAGGTGCGTGCGGGGGAGACCGAGAAGATGAAGTCGTTCGATCCGGCGTCGTTGGCTGAGCTGGTCTGAGGTTTGCGGGCCGGCTACGCGTAGGGTCGGCTCGACCGGCGGCACCAGTACATCGTCATTGCCGCATTGACGATGGCCAGAGCCGCCGGCAAAAGCAGGCCCGCCCGTGGATGGCCTGCATGGAGGACGGCCCCTGCCGTCGCGCCGGCAATGAAGCAGGTGATGACCAGCACACTGACCTGGGCGCGTCGGACGTCAGGGGCTGCGCCGCGCAGCCATTGGCCGAGCGTGATGCCCAGGTCGGTGAACATGCCCGTGAGGTGCGACGTGCGAAGCACGCGCCGGTGACGAACGATGTGGTGCCGTTCTGCAGGCCGATGGCCAGCGCGCAAAGCCACGCCGCACGCGCGGGATGCACCTCGATGGACCAGGCCGCGGTGCCCAGGAGCACGGCTTCGAAGAGGAGCGTGAGTGCCGCTGCCTGGCTGGCTCGCCAGCGCTCTGCCCGAATACCAGGCGCTGATCGCGCACCCGGCGGTGAAGAGGCCGATGACCAAGCCGGCGTGGCCCAGCAGGTTGGCGTCTGCACTGGCCACGCCCAGGGCTGCCTCGGTACTGACGCCGGTGAGGTGGGTGACGCCGCCGTGCTGGAGGGCGAGAAGTGCCGAGGCGTTGACCGCGCCCGCCACGAAGGGGAGGGTGATGGCCCATAGCCAGATCCATCGAGGGAAGGTTGGAATCATTCGCTTGGATGCCGTGTCTGTCGAAGTAGTTTGGCACGGGCTCGCTATGTGTGAGAGGAGCTGTGTGGCCCGCAGCGATGCCAAGCGCCGCTATTTGTAAATAAGCTCAGTAAGAAAGGTACCCACCTGTGATTGAGCGCTCGACCTTCGCAGCGCATGAGCACTCGACCTTCGCAGCGCATGAGCACAGGAATGCGCTCCACGTCTTGAATCAAAGTAACAAGCGTCAGCAGATTGTCATCTGCAAATATCAGATCACCATAAAGAAACACTCTTTCCGGGCGGACTAAATCCGCAATTACTTGAATGTCTCCACGTTCGATGCGCAATAAGTTGCGTTGGTCGACCAGGTTGCGTTATTGAATGCTCGGGTACCACGGCAATGTCTAACAGGGGTATAACATTCCGGCGGCGGGGCGATAGCGACGCCCAGTAGAAGAGCCGCCACCTCATCATCAGACAGAGATAATTTATGGATAGACGCTCTTTCTTCTCAGGCATCCCCGCAGTTGCTATCGCAGCGGCGTACGCAGTGCCGAACATCAGCTTTGCTACGACGGCCGCGAACTCGGCTGGTCACGTCGTCAACATTATCGATTATGGCGCTGACCCTTCGGGATCGAACGATAGCTCCCCAGCCATTCAAGCTGCGATCAACAGTTTGCCTGGATCGGGAGCCATCTTAGTCCCGTCAGGCAGTTATGCTTGTCATTCATCTATTCAAGTCTCTGGCTCGAATATATCTATTGTAGGGCAGGCGAAAAATTCTTCAGTGTTGATTTTCCAGCCTGGAGTTTCAGGGATAGCTATCGCGGCGGGGGTCAATGGCGTCGAAGTGCGAGACATTCAGATCCAGAGTCAGGGTGCCTCCAAGGCAACCAACACGGCTGGAATCTACGCCGTGGCCACGTCTTTGGCGTCCGGGATCGGATATTTGACTTTGTCGGAACTGGATATCAATGGATTTGACAAAGGCATCAACATCCAATACGCGCAGCTTTGTAGTACCTCCGGATGTCACCTGTGGGCTAACAATATTGGTTATTATCCCAAACGATGCGTAAACATGAGGTTCAATGCATCTGTTATGGAATTGAACAATGCCTGGGGTGCAATGGTCGATGGCGATCAATCCGCAGTTTCGGAAAGTTGCGGTACGTTGATCAAAGACTGCACTTTCGTAAACTGCGGCGGTAACTCACAAGCCCCAACAGGTTCACTGTATGTCGTTTTCAACCAATATACTTCCGTAATCGGCTGTATGATCGATGTTCCTTCAAGCAAAAGTCAGTGGCATCTCTTGTTCAATAATTGCGCACAAGTGTAATCAGCTCGAATTGGGTTGCGTCGTCTCCCACTGATAATATAAGTCTCATAAATACTTCTGAAGTGGTTATTAGCTCAAATAACGTACTTACGGGCTCTGGTAACGGAATTGCTGTAGAGAACGGATATCATAATGTGGTGGCGTCCAATGTTCTGCGCGATAACAAGGGTATCGACATCATAGTGTATGGGTCTACTGGTCTCGGTAATAATGTAAGCGGGAACATATGCCTCTCCACGACAAATCCTAATTCCATCGGCGAGACCGGATCTTTCAAGACGCTTGTGGCAGGGAATTCAACTGTGCGCAACGTTCTTTTGGCAGGCAGCAGCTTGGGGGCAAATAATTTGTCCATTTCATAACATCGATTTTTGGGCAACACGCTTCCGAGTTGTCAATTTTTTTTCAATGGTAACTCGCCAGTTGTTGGAAGGCGGAGCGATTATTGTGGTCGAGTCGTCCTTGTTCTCGGCGGTCCATGGATGGGCTGCGTCGAATCTAAAACGACCGACGACAGTGGATGGTCGAAGGGCCGCGAGCGGAAGAGTCCACGCTAACAGCCAAGAGAATGGCAAGTTGAGGTTCAGCGTTGCCTGCTGACGCGTAAACCACATGTAAGATTGAGATTCTTTTCTGGGCGTCGCTGCTATTTTCTTAAGTATTGAATTCTCAACGGCGAACTAAGCGAATTCGGACATTGGTAGTCCACCGGTTCGCTGGGCCGAAGAGCGGCAAATACATTTGCCGGGCTTCGCGAGTGGCTGGGTGCAAGGCCTCCTAGGTTTCTATGAGGCGGCACTTTACTGCGTCACCGCATTGGCTATGCTCGGACGCCTCGGTCCTGAGGGGGAGTTAGGGCATGCAAGGTGCACCGCCAAAGAATAAGGGCAAGCCAAAAGCCTTCGGCCCTGTCACCACGCCGTCGCCGTCGAGCACCGCCACTAATGGGTTTGTCATGGTGCCGCTGTCCGGTACATTCACGACGCCGCTGCCATCGTTCGCGCCGATCGGCTTGTACGACCCGGCAAAGGACACGACTCTGACATCGACGCAGGCGAAGCAGGGAAGTTTCAGGCCCGACGTGGTCACGCGTGCCAAAACCGCGAAGGGCGCGCCCGGTGATTTCCGTTTCGCCTCCAACCCCACCAAGTCGGGCCATAGCAGCGGCTACCACGAAGCCATGCTCCCTACGGACGGCATTCCGATCCTGTCGGGTCGTAAGTTGGGCAAGGGAGGCAAGTCGACGCTGCCGACGACGGGTCGCGGCGTCTGGAAAGGTTATGCCGGCAAGGAAATCCACGAGGCGAATGTCGGCCCTGTCCTCGAGGCCAGCGATGGCGCCCGCACGGATACCGCCATGACCGTGCTCAGCGCGCCCGGCGGACTCGGCGCGGGCCACTCGGGATCGGGGTTGCGTCGAACAGGCCAGGCGCTTGCGCACGACCTGCAACGCCATGCGACCATGCGCATGCTGCAAGACAAGGACCTGGATCCATCTGCGATCGCGGTCATCTAGGCAGGCATCCTCGTCTACTCGCAAGCCCCGGGCGAGCGCGCCCAGGCCGTCACTGGCAAGTTCAAGGACAGCACGGCCGGGGCTACCCACGAGAAGCGTCGTAACCTTGCCAAGCGCATCGTTGAAGACGGCTTCGACAGCCTCGAGCCTCCTGTGCAGAAACGGGTGCGAACGCACCTCGACCAGTTTGCCCAGTCGGTCGGCGACCCGAATCGGCGCCTCACGACGGGCCGCGCAACCTTGCCGATGCGAGACGAAACCGGTACGGCTAAGAACGGCATTCAGGGGGGATGCTACCGCGCCACACTGGCCAAGCCGAAGTCGTCGGCATCCTCGGTATCCATGACGCATACCAAACCGTCGCCAACCAACCTGCTTCTACACGTCAGCAGCCAGTTTCGGGCTGAGCGGAAGTGAGAGTAGCGACGGATGCGAACAACAGGGACAGCTATAAGAAGACGGTAACGAAAAACGTCTGTATTTATTTATCCGGCTACATTCCCGCACCGTCGCCGACACGCGTTACGAACATGTCGCGCACACTGCTTTGCTCCGGAAGGATATAAACGATGCCGTTCCTGTCGGCAAAGACGGGTTTGACGACGCTGCCGTAAAACGCCGATGGCACGTTGATGCACCCGTAGGAAATGCGGTGGTCGTCGCTCTTTGCGCTTGCCAGACGCTGGGCGCGACGTTCGAGTTTCGTGCCCACGACGACCGGATGCAGGGCAAGAGCGGTGGCGTAGTCGATCCACAGGATATCCCCGCCATGCAAGGTGCGTCCCGGTGAGGCGACAAAGCGTCCCGCTGGTGTAATGCGATCTGCCGGGGCGATCGCCAGTACCTTCTGGTTGCCGATACCCGGAGGCATACGATCGCCTTTCGCCATGCCCAGCAGGGCAAGAGCACTGCCCTGCAGGTTGCCGTGTGCGTCGAATACGAAGACCCTGGCGTTCACCTTGTCGACGACGATGTACGGCATGTCGCCGTTGTCCTGAGTCTCGATCGCCCACTTTGCTACGTACCTGACTTCGGACGACGCCGACGCCATGCCGGCGTCGGCGGCTCCGTCGCGCGTGGCCGGCGGGTTCACTTCCGCCGCGTACACGTTCACGAAAGTGCCAGCAGGATGGCCACCCCTATTAGGCCCAGGATTTGCGCAAACCGCTGGGCCGCGGGATATACGCGGCCCTCATGGGTCGTAGCTGAAGGCCCGGCGCCACTCAGTTACGGTACGGCTTGGGTGGGAGCAGCGGCGGCACATACGGAGCATGTGTTGCCGGCGGCGGCGCCACCGGCGGTGGCGCTTCCACCAGCGTCATGGAGGGTTCGGACGGCGGCGTCAGGTCTACCCACGGGCCCCCCGGCGGTGGCAGGAATCCCTCGCCCAACGGCGGTGTCACGATCCCAAGCCAGGCGCTACGGGAGGCGGGAGATTTACCACGACCAAACCAGGCGGCGTCGATCCGGAGCCGGTGTCTCCTCCGGTTCCTGAGCCTCCTCCGGTTCCTGAGCCTCCGCCCGGCGGGTTCGTCCCCGATCCGGGTGGATTGGAGTTCCCTGGCGTGGTCGTCACGGGCGGGGTGGAGGTCCCGGGCGTTCCGGGGGTTCCCGGCGTTGAGGGCTCTGGCGACGTCGGATTCTCTGGAGGCGTCGTGACGGGCGGGGTAGGCGTCACTGGCGGCGTTGTGACGGGTGGAGTCGTCGTTACGGGCGGCGCGGCCGTGATGGTGCCGGTGGTGTGCGCCAGCACCGGTCCGCAGCAATTGAGCGGAAGCGCGTAGTTCGCCGCGTTGGCGCCCGCCAGGGTGTAGCCGCTATAGCTTATGGGTTTGTCCGTGCCCGGATCGTCGGAATCATACGTGGCGCTGCTGCCCGCGCCGGCGACCAACGTGACGCCCGGCGGGGCCCTTCAACCCTGTCAGGGTGGTTGGCGGATCCGTCGGCAACCTTGTCGCCGCCGCTCGCGAAGACCAGCATCCGCTGGTTGATCACTGAACTGCCCACCAGGGTGAAGTTGCCGGAATAGTCCGTCGGTGCACTGTAGGAGATCGGGTTGTAGTAGACGTTCACGGGTGCGTTCGTCACGGCAGCCGGCGGCGTGCCGTTTGCAAAGATCACGGTGCCCCCGGCGATGCCGGGCCCGGTGCCGTCCGTGTCGGCGCTGAGCGTCAGTCCCTCGGGCAGGCCCAGGCTGCGTGCGGCGTCGGCAGTACCTCGGGTCAGAGCGATAGCGCCGCTTACGTTGACGTTGTTACCGGCGCACATCATGAGGTTGCCATCGGTCACCGTGATGGCCGCGCTCTGGTTGATATCGCGAGCCGCGGCGAGCCGCACACTGCCCCGCGTCACACTGATGGCGCCCTGTACGTCGATATCCCGGCCGCAGCAGACGAAAAATTGCCGTCGACGGCCGTAATGGCCGCGTTGATGTGCACATCGCGGTCAGCGGTAAGCTGAGCGTGGTGGGAGCACCACTTGCGGTCCAGGACACCGGGTCGTTGATGAAAATGTCGCCGGCATCGGCACCTGCACCCGCGGTGGTGATATTGACGGAGGTCGTCACCAGCTGGCTGCCGAGCGTGGAGCCGGAAATGTCGTTGCCCGGCGCACTGCCGATAGTGAAATCGTGCGGGTCGATGAGCCACGAGCCGGAAGTGCCCGTCGCCGAGGCTGTAGTGACGCGGGCCGATGGACGCACGCTGACACCTGCAGCCGAGGTTTCGATAAACCCGCCGTTGCCGCCGATCGGCGCGCTCGCATCGAGGGTGCCATCGACAGTGACCTTGCCCGACTGCATGTCGCCCATCAGCTGGATGGAGCCGCCGCGGTTCTGAATCGTCCGTGCCTCGATGACGCCCGTGTTGTTCACCACCGTGTCTAGCAGGCCGCTCGCGGCTTGCGCGGTGAGCAACACATGGCCGCCATCGGCGCGAATCAACCCGCCATTCTCCACCAGGGCGTCTACGGCGCCCTGCGAGACCGAGACGTTCAGAAGCCCGTCGCCCGCCACATCCAGG
Source organism: Leptodermis oblonga (assembly GCA_016801395.1). Taxonomy (NCBI): domain Eukaryota; kingdom Viridiplantae; phylum Streptophyta; class Magnoliopsida; order Gentianales; family Rubiaceae; genus Leptodermis; species Leptodermis oblonga. The sequence continues at coordinate 306,205 of VMRK01000539.1, forward strand.
GTCGCGGCCTCGCCAGCGGCCGGGCCACCGTGCCCAGGCGCGCCGAGATGACGCCTTGATTGCTGACGGTCCGTCCCATCAAGGCGACGTAGCCACCTTCGCGACGTGGATGGTGCCGAGATTGACCACCGAGCCGGGACCGGCGCCAGTGAAGGCGTACCTGCCGGCCAGGAAGTCCGCGTCCGAGATGCTCATGGTCGAGGCGACAAGCGCGCCCACATTGACCGACGAACTGCTTCCGAACAGGATGCCATTGGGATTGACGAGGAACACTCGCCCATTCGCGGTGAGGCTACCCATGATGACGGACGGGTCGGTCCCCACCACGCGATTCAACGCGACCGATTGCCGGTTGGGTTGGACAAACCGGACCGCATGGTCTGACGGGATGGAAAAGTTCTGCCAGTTGATCGATACGTTCCCGGTCGACTGCGTGATGGTCGTGGTGTTTCCGTTCTGGCCGATGTTGGCTTTGCCAGCAACCACGACACCGTTGGTCGGTGGACCGTTGGCGTTGGCGTTGGAGACCATGCCCAGCATCAGCGCGGCGGACAGAGCCAGCATCGCCAGGCTCTGAGTTCACCGTGCGTATCGTCGGGCAACGGCGTTGCGTGAACCAGGTGTGCCGATGGAAAAGGAATGACGGGGCTCATGGGATTCTGTATGCGGCGCTTGTAGCTTTGCATGGGTGATTCCTCGAAGTGGTGGTGCATGGAGGGAACGGAGTCAGAAATACTTGACTGCCTGAATCCAGAAGCGCCCTGATTCGTCGGGCGCGGATACCGCATCTCCATGACCAAGCTTCTGCGTAGTAGGTCTTCACTGCGAAATTGCCCTGCTCGGTCCAGTCGAGGCCGAGGCCGATGCTGCGAGGTGCCTGTGGTTGGATCCTTCGGTCCAGGGATCCCGGGCGACGGTGATCCCGCCGTTATCGACGAATCCCAGCAGGTGGACCTGGCCGGGGACCCGCGCGGAAAGACCGGCCAGTAACAGGCGTCCTTCCAGGTAGAGCACGTAGCCTTCATCGCCATACGCTTCGCCCTGGGGGTAAGCGCGGATGCCGTCCATGCCACCCAGGATGAGCTGCTCATACGGATCGAGATTCTTCGATGCCCCTGGACAGTGGCCGAGCCGTAAAGCGAGAAGAGGTCGGTCACGTGCTGAAGCCGCGACACGTTCAACCAGGCCTTCCCGTAGGCGCCGTCGGTGCGGGCGCCCAGGGCATCTGCCGCCCGCGCCTGGGGTGTCTCGATGTCCAGCGATCCGTACGAGAGCGCGAGGGTGAACGTGTTGTAGCCGCCTCCCAGACATCATCCTGATGATCCCCGTAGAGGCTTGTCGTGAGCACGTCGGCGTGTCGTTTCGCAACGGACGAGAACAGGTCGATGCGGTCCTCGAACGTCCGGTGGTCGTAGTTGACCCCCACGTAGAGATTGCTACGACGCGAACGAATCAGCGGTAGCGAGCCATACAAGGTCGCGACCTGGGCTGTGCCGTTCGCATGGAGGCTGGAGAATTGCTTGCCGAGCTCGTAATGCAAGTCGCTGTAGGCAACGCCGATGGTGGCCTTGTCGACCTGCAGTTGATACGACGCGCGGCCATAGCGAAGGCCGTGTCCCGACGTCAGCAGGCGCAGGCTGGCGACGTCCCCCAGGCCGAATGGCTCGTTGAGATTGACCGTGCCCCCTAGCCGAATGTCACCGTGTAGCGGTTGCCGCCGTATCGGCATCGACCTCGCCGGTGACGCGCCGGCCGGGCGTCACATCGACGAGCAGATCCGAGTTGCCCGGCGTTGTGCTGGGAACAAGAGCGTGGAGCTGACGTTTACGCCGGGCAGATCGGAAAGCAGGAGCAAACGGCTTTCCAGTGGATCGACGGTGATCGGAGCGCCGCTGTCCAGACCGCTGAGCAAGCCTTTGACCAAACCATTGTTCACGTGGGTTTGGTTGTGCAACTGGACGTCGCCGTAGCGGCCCTCGCTGACTTTGATCGTCACCACATCGTCGACAATTTTCTGTGCCGGGACGAAGGCTCGAGCGACGAAATAGCCGTGCTGGTGATAGTACTCGGCGATGCGCGTCGCCATGGCTTCCAGATCGCCCAGGCTCAGCCTCGCCCCGGGCTTGAAGCCGGAGATCCGGACCAGATCGGCGGCGGGATACAGCGATGCCCCTTCCACGCGGAGTTCGCGTACGAGCACGCTGAGGGAGCCGAGGCCGGGAGCGGATGGCTGCCTGGAGGTTGGCTCGATACGCATATCGGGGCTGGCGCGCGGTGGAGCGGGTGGGGCCGCGATCTGGCGGAGCTGGCTACCCGCTCCAGGAATCGGCTGGGCTTGCTGGGCCAGTGCGCCCGGCACGCGGCAAACAGCATGAGCGGTAACAGTTTTAGGCTTGTTTTCATCGCGGATTCTCAAGTAGCGAAAGCATCTTTCGAGGTCATTGTGACGTGGTCACCGCGGGATGATCGGCCGTTGCAACGGATCGAGGTCTGTCGGGGAGGGGGGCGATGTGCCGGTCCAGGCAGGGCTGTGACGTCCGCACACCAGGGCGCAGACACCGACGGCTACTCCGACCTGGGACAGGTCAGAGGCAGGACAGGTAACGGATTGCGGCTCGAAGGCGAGAGGCTGGAACGATGTCCAGTTGGGGAATGCGTTACGTTCGCTGTCGAAGAAGCGGCCTCGACATGCTGGCCTTCGCGCTACGTGGTTCGCCCGACGCCACATAGTGCTCGGGGTGCAAGAACGTCGGAATCACGGCTACCCGGAAACGGCGCCGATATCTTGCACTGGGATTAACTGAACGGGTCTAACGCGGCCGAGAGTAGGAGGCGGTGTGATGCGCTGTTGGAATCCCCTGCCTTTAACAATCAACCGTTCCGAAACTTTTCGGCCAAGACCGATTTTCATTCAACGCCACAGGCAGTCACTGAAGTGTGAAGCTCGTTGCACTATTGAGCCCTGATCATATGCTTTGGCAACGTAACGCAGGTGGAACGGAGTGATGACCCGTGTCCAGGTCTGGCGCGGCCATGTGGCCCGGGCGAGCCACATCTCCACCGGATGTGCCCAGCCCACCCTAGCCGGGAGGCGACGCTAGTCAGTCTTTGCGACCCAGTCGTTGATCGAGAGGCAATACCCGTTCCAATCCGTCCCAGGCAGATCGGGTGGGAGCGATACTCTCCATAGGGGCAAAACCAACTTCGGCCAGTGTCCAGTTCATACGGCCGTAGTTGCATGCGGCGCATGCGATAAACACGTTTTCCGCCTCGTTTGTGCCTCCCCTGGCGTGCGGAAGTAAATGGTCGTATTGAAGCCAGAACAACTGAAAAGCGGCGTGCTGTGTCGCGTTGGTGTTACCCCAAGGCAATGCCTCTCCGTAAATGCGTCGGAGGCGGTTGCGTACTTCCGCACGATAACGGGCATGCCGCACAACCGACAGTGATGGCCATCTCGTTCGACCAGCGCACGCTTTTGTGCGGTGCTCGGCATCCGCTGTTTAATTGGGCTTGCGACAACTGTTGGAGCCGTGGGTCAGGGCGCGCATGGATATGCGGACTTCCCTTGCCCCAAATGCTTTCGAGCCATGCGCGCAGGACGGGAAGGTTCGCCTCATGAATGAGGTCTCGCGCCGTGTCCTCGTCACCGACAAGATCGCACTCGCTGCCCGATCAAGTAGATCAGCGGCATGGGCTATCTCTGGGATGTGCTCGCGGAACGAGGTTCGCTCGCTAACTCCGTTGTTCATTGAGCGCGACCTTTGACGTCGATCAGCACATACTGGCCTCTGTCGCCCCAGCGCGGCGACTTTGTATCCAGCTTGACGCACGGGTGCCCGCCGCAGGATCATGTTGACCTGCGCAAAAGCGGCAGCAGTTTCCGCGCTGACATTCGCGGCAGTGGTGCGCGCACGGGCATCGTCATAGGCCTGCTTTTCCATCCACAGCGCGACACCACCCCCAACGATGGCCAATAGCATCGCCCCCATGATGGCGAGGTAGCCGAGCTTGATTTGCCGAGAAAGCGTGGCTTTGGCTCTGGCCACACCCTCATCCAAGGTGCCTATGGCCGAGTTCACCCTGGCCGCCGCAGAGGTTGTGGTCTGGTCCAGCCGGGCCGCGCTCTCGCTCAGCGACGCGTCTACGCCTTGCCGGGCGGCATGTGCCACTTGCTGGCCCGCGTTCTGAATCAGTCGGTCGACGTCTCCGCGCAGGGCACTCACAGTGCGGGTCAGGGCTTGCCCTGCTTGCTCCTGTTGCGCGGCGGCCGCGCCGCTCCGGCGCTCCAGGGTTTCGGCCAGCAGGGCCAGCTGCTTGGCGGTCTCGACCAGTGGTGCCAGTTGGGCATGGGCGTCCATGGTTGCCTCTCCATTTCGGGGTGGGGTAACGTCCAGGCCTGAGTCTAAGCGAGGGAGTGCGCCATGGGTGACCCCACTCTGACGGACGAGCGGCTCTACGGTCCGTCCGGTCAGCCGCAAGCGTCCGACATCCGGCAGAACTTGTTGGGCGACTGTTATTTCGTCGCCCCGTTGGGTGCGTTGGCAACTCAGCAGCCTGGGCACATCCAGGACGCCATTCATTACGACCCGACGACCTCCCGTTTTACGGTGACCCTCTACGAGCATGGACACGGTGGCTTTCTCGGGCTGAAGGACGAACCCAAGCCAGTCCAGATCGAGGTGACCCAGGCAGACCTTCAGACAGATATGGTCCGCAGCAATAACCTTGCCCGTGGGCCCGCGCCCGCGATCTGGCCGGCCGTCATGGAAGCTGCCTACGCAAAGATGGGTCAGCAGCCGAACGAGACGATGGATGACCGCTTGAACAAGATCGGCGATGGCGGGTGGCCGAAGAATGCCATTTACGCGTTGACCGGTGAGTCGCCGACGCGCGTCTCTGCGCACGAAGCCAAGCAGGCCACGCCCGAGAAAGTCTTCGACCAGTTGGACAGCGCTCTGAAAGAAGGGCGGCCCGTCCTGTTGACCACCAACTACGTTAGAACAGTGCCTACTGATGGATTGATCCAAGGCGACAACGGAGTGGGGCACGCTTACATTGTCGAAGGGATCAGCAAGGATGCCCAGGGCAACGTAACCATGTCGCTGCGCAACCCGTGGGGCCACAATCACGCGCCTGGGCAGGGCATTGATTCGCTCTCGCCTACCGTTCAAGTGGATCTGAAAACCGTGCTGGACAACGGCCACTTGGACGAAATCGACATCGGCCCCAAGGCCCTGCAACGCACCCAAGATCATGCCCAAGAGCAGCCTGCGAATGGGGATCCGAAGCAGAGTCCGCCTCAGGCCAGTACCGGGGACCCAGCTATGGATCGGCTTCTGGCCAGCTTGAACGACCCGGCTGCCATGGGCCAGTCGCTGACCGCATTGGCCCGGTCACCCGAAGGCCAGGCATTTCACGCGCAGGGGCAGGCGCAGTTTCAGGCCATGGAGTCGCAGCAGGCTCAAGCGGCTCAACAGGCGAAAGCCGCCCAGCAACAGGCGCCGGTTCAGACCGGCCCGGTCATGGTGCGCTGATGGCCCCTATCTTCCGATTCGCTGTTCTCGCCCTGCTGTGTGTGGGCGTTCCGCTTTCCGCAAAGGATGCCCCGATGTCCCTGGATCAACTGCCCATCAGCGAGCTGTTCAACCCGCGCCAGCCGATCGGGGCGGATCGCTTTCCTGAGCAACAGGCGGATTTAGTGCGCCGAGTTGCCGCGCAGGTGGAGGAGCTGGGCGGTTACCAAATTGTGGATCAGCGCATGTTCGTGTTTACGGGTGTGAGTCCCGAGATTGGTCCGCAGTGGGTGGTGATCCATGCTGAGTTGGGTAACCAGATCACCGGTCGGCTCCATGCCAAAGAAATCTCTCGATTGACCCGGCAAACCGGTCCAGCCGCCATGTCGGTGTGGGCGTTGCCGGACGGGGAGGTGGTCGCCATTGCGCAGTCGCGAGATTTGCCCGATGGCAATGCGCTGGTTGGATATTTCGCCCTGGATAAATAAGTTAATTCTTAGGTCTCAGCAGGTTGTTCTAAGGATAAGGAGACATTGATTGTGCTTACGGGACAGTTCGCTCGCCTGGATTGAGGAGCCGCCATGTTTGTGCTTAACGAGTAGGCTAGGCGCCGGAGTTACCAAGATCCAGCGGTCAGAGTCAGGATGGTCTCGCCAGTCGGCCTGCCTCCCCCCCCCCTTGGATTGCTTCTCAGAGAACATCGTGGAGTAGCGAAAGGCCTTTAGCTTGTCATGCACTACGTCCGGCTACTGCCTAGTGCGGCTCACCCGTACGGTACCTGTGAACTCACCAACTATCAGATATCGTTAGATATTATGATGAGGCCGTTTTTATCGAATATTCGATCGGCGGTAGGGGAGTTGTCTGAAGGTACACATTGCGATATTCGCGGCACCCTGTTGGACGCAGACCAGTTAGGTCAAACTTCACCTTAGGCGAGCGAGGACTGCTGGCCCAGACAAGGAGTGGGGACCAGTGTCGAGCCAGATTAGATCGATTCCCGAGGTGCCAAGTGGCCTCGTTGAGGCGGCGACTAGGGGGACGCTAGTCCCTTTTATTGGAGCTGGCGTCTCCAACATCGCCGGGTGCCCTCGTTGGTCCGAATTCGCGGATCGAGCCCTAGATTCCCTCGTGAAAAGCGGCGCGCTCAGTGCTGCGCAGCGCTCGCAGCTTTCAACGTTGTCAGCACGAGTCAAGCTTTCCGTGGCTAAGTTAACGGCTGAGAGGAGAGGTGTAGAGATCGACTATCGAGGAATTCTTCATCCATCCAATGAGTGGAGTTCGCACCCCAATGGCCGCCGCATCTACAGTCATATCTCCGCTTTGGGCTCGAAGTTTGTCACGACAAATTACGACGACTGGTTGGATATCGCCCTTCCGACAGCTGACCTCGATATCGGAGATGGGCGCGACAGGGCGAACGAGAGCAAACGTGCGGAGCAGCGCAGAACAAAGTTGCACCTACCTTCAGATATTACAGCCGATAACTTTCTTCTGTCTCCACAGACAGTGGTGCACCTTCACGGTGCGCTGCTAGACCCAAGCGGCATGGTTCTGTCGACAAGTGACTACATTAAGCGATACGCCAACGACAGGCTGCGTGGGGACGAGGAAGAGGAGGAAAATCGAGTTCTTCGGTTCCTTGAATTCATCTTCCGAGAAAAAACAGTGCTCTTCCTCGGGTATGGCCTTGAGGAGTTAGAGATACTGGAATACGTGATCATGAAGGCCCGGGCCACTGCGGGAAGGCAGGCGAAAGTGGCCCGTCACTACTTGCTACAGGGCTTTTTTTCGTTCGAGTCCGAGATATTTCTCTCGCTTAAGGAGTACTTTTTGCACGAGTGCGGAATCGAGCTCGTTCCATTCAGCCGAGACGAGAAGGATTGGGCGCAGCTGATCGATGTCTTGGAGGCCTTTGCGAAGGCCCTTCCGGTGAACAACGACATGATCGTGCAGGAACTCGCGGAAATGGAGGCGTTGGCTCGTGGCTGAACTTACCGCAAACCAGAAATCTTTAGTTGGCTACATGAAGAAGAGTGAGCAGCATGCCGCTCACGGTTTCGACCTGATCTTGAAGAACGCAGACGCGGGTATATTTTTCGACGAGCTCCGCGCTGGGGGATTTTTTGACCCATCCCGTAATCCGGAGCCAAGAGCCGTTGATGGTCAGGAGGGATTCTTTCGGATTCCATTTTGGAATGCCCTGAAGTATCTAAATCGCGTGGCAGAGGACGCCGGTCAGAACGGAGATCAAGAGCTTGGAATCAAGCTGATGGAGGTCGTGCGATGCGCGATGGTTTCGGATGATGGTGTAGTGACCGATAACTATCATACGTACGCTGCATTTGCTGAAATCATTGGCAGGGTCCCCTCGGCTTGCGTCTCTTTGGCGGATATGGACCTCGCCGGTAAGTTTCTGGCGACGCGCTGGGACAATTCTTTGATTGTCTCCGCCTTGGGTCGCGCCATAAGTGCGTTGTTGGCCGATGGAACCCCGGATAGCTGTGCGAAGGCAGCACGGTTACTGGAACAGTGCACCGAGCTTCGGCCTTCAAATGACGCCGACCGATCAATGAGGGAATTCGTCCCAATTGCCGAGTCTTACTGGCTCGAAGAACTTCTTCGGCACAATTCAGAAAAATTCGGACAGAGAGCCGTCCAGTCGGCCATTATATGCCTTTCCAACCGGGTGTCGCAGCTATTCAGCGCAGACTACATATCCACTCACAGTTGGATGTGGCGAGCAGCAATTGAGGAGCACGAGCAAAACCACGACTGGGACCACATTACAAATGCCTTCGTCGAATCTCTGCGGGACGCTTTGGGCGCGTGGATCGGGAGTGATCCGGCGTCGGCCATCCCCTTCGTTCGCGCGGCCCTTGGCAATCCGTCACAAATCATACGGCGAATCGCCATCAACGCGCTGCGGACAGGATGGGATCGACTGAGTGGCGTCTTCGAAGAGGAGTTGTCTGCGTCACTTTTTGAGATCGGGCAGATCCATGAGACCTATAAGTTGCTTCATGATCGCTTCCCTCAATTCTCAAGCGCAGCTCAAGAGAGAGTAATTCAACTGATTCATGATCTTGGCGAAGTCAACGAAGCTGACGTGGACGACGTTGAGCGCGCGCTGTTTCGTAAAAGAAACTGGCTTCACGCGATCGTCGGTTTCGGCCACGAAGCGGTGGATGAAGAGTATGCACGTCTCGTGACGATTGTTGGCCCGGTAGGGGAGCACCCCGACCTCCTCACCTACCATTATTCGTCATGGGTTTCAGGTGATAAAAGTCCCTATGGAACAGCCGAGCTAGTCGCGTTTTCGGATGATCGCAGCCTGATCGAAAGGATTGAATCTTTCACTCCTACGCAGGATGAGAGGTCATCTCGCAAGGGTCTATTAGACAAGCTCGCGGGCGCGATTCAGGCTGAGCCGCGAAAGTTCATGTGGACGATCAAAGGCGGCGTTGAGGTAAAGCGGAGCACGCAGTATGGCTTGATTCGAGGCTACGCGAACGCCATTGATGGACTGAAATCAAGTGAAGACTTGACGCTACGTCGGTCACTTCTCGATGCATTTTTACCTTATCTGCAAGGCTTGGTGGGGTCTGCCGGATTTTGGGAGGAAGCGGCTGAGGATGCTGGCCGCTTTGAGCCGGATAGGGACTGGATCCCCCCGGTCATTGTAGAAGTGGTCAAGAAACTGGCGTCGGACGACACTATTCCTTTGTCGGAATCTGACTGTGACTTGATGCTCTCTATCGTGCTCGCGGTTAAGGCGAACGCACCTGGTATCTCGATGTCCGATGATCCTATGACGAGCGCAATCAACAATTCGCGCGGTACGGCCGTCGAAGCGCTTTTACAGTTCGTCCTGCGGCGTTGTCGTGATGCGGATAAGGTAGATAAAACGCATGGGGATGTCTGGTTGGCGCTTAAGGGCGAACTTGACGCGGAAGTCGCCTGCTGCGTCGATGGGGGGTGTCTTGAGTCATCAACCCTACTGGCGTCCTACTTGGCGCAGCTTATGTATGTCGATGCCGACTGGGTTTCCGAGAACATCCAGCGAATTTTCTCAGAAGCGCACAGCGACAATTTTGTGTGCGCTATCGACGGGCTCTCATTCGCAAACGCCAATGGGAGACTCTACGAGGTTCTACGTGAGGCGAATGTTCCACGGAGGGCTCTTCGGTCGGAGCATATCAAGGGAAGTGCTCGGGAGCGTTTGCTCGAACGCATCGCTTTAGCCTACGGTTGGGGACTTGTTGAAGTCCAATCTCCCGAGTTGGCCGAGATGTTTTCTAGCGATCGAATCGATGACCTGATCGAGGTCGCATCTACGATTTCTCGTTGGTCGAGCGAGAAAATAAGCGACGAACAGGTCTCGCGTGTGACGGATTTCGCTAGGTCGGTAGTCGCTTTTGGCCTCGAAGATGCGACAGCGCGAAAAAAGCTTCTGAGAGTGGCTGCGCGGTTCATCTCGTTCCTGCCATCGCTGTCTGACGACGACATGAGCTGGCTGCTGCCTATCGCCTCGTACGCACATTCTAGCTACGGTGGCGATGAGTTCTTGGAGTCATTGGATCGCTTAGGCGGCGAGAATGCGCTGAACGTGCAGCGGATAGTCGAGGCCTTCCTAGAGAACTACGAATTTTCTGACGACTTCCGAGGAAGGCTTCAGTCGATCGTGCGAAAGATCGATCAAGGCGGTCGGCATCTTGAAGCGCTTCTTATCGTTGAGCAGATCGTAAAGCGGGGTGGTGGGGCGCAGTGGGTTGCTCTGTACAAGAGCTTGTCGAAGAGGGGCACCGCACGAATCTAGGAAACGAATGATGGCCTCATCGATTGGCTCGGGCGCCATATCCGCAGTGGGCCACAACCTGCACATGTGGCGACACCGATTTGAACGCGAGTTCGTCCCTGCCGGCCATCGAGTGGTAGATGTTTTTCTTGCGCGCCTAATACCGACTTTCGCATCGGCGGGGGAGGAGGCCCAGAGCTACGGCAAGGAGCTATGGGATCGCGCAATGTCGGATTGGGGTGATCCCGATATAAGCGAAGCTGAAGTTGCGGACGCTGTTCGTGAGGCCGAGGTTGAGTATTACCTCAACCTTACCGGGATGGAGCAAGGAATCCTCAATTGCTGCGCGTTGTTCTTGTACCACCTGTTCGAACAGCACTTACTGACTTTTCACCGACAAGAGCTGCTGCATTGGCGGGAGCAGAACGACACCAAGTTGCTGAAGCATGATGAGATTCATAGCAGGCTTCATAAAAAGGGCATTTGTACCAAGTCCTTTGCGAGCTGGGGGAAGCTTGAAGAATTGCGGCACCTCGCGAACACGTTAAAGCACGGCGAGGGTAAGAGTAGCCGCGAGCTCGCATCGCTGGCTCCGGATCTGTTCTGCCGTGTCGGGGGCGTTGCCGGGATGGCGTTTAGTATGTCACCCCGCGTGTATACCCCGCTTCTCGGTGACGATGTGTTCGTAACTGAACGTCATGTCCGCGAATACGCGGTCGCGATCGAAGGGTTTTGGTGTGAATTGTTAGCGGCAATGGAGCCTAAGGCCGGTGCCACTGGGTAGAGATGGTTGGCAACTTGATCAGTGATATGTCGTCGCTTGTGCATGCGACCGCCGTCAACCTCGTCAAGCAGCTAAGTTGCAACCAGCCCTGGCGAAACCTAGGCAGATGCTGGAATCTAGCAGGATTCGAGGAACCTTCATCGCTCGCGGTTCGACGATGTGTTTCGCCCAAAGTCAGTACTCGATAGGAACGGGCACAGATCCGCTCCATTCGACCTACAGCTGTGGCCGGCTTCTTCTAAGTATCTGATGGGAATGGTGGCTCGGGACGGAATCGAACCGCCGACACGGGGATTTTCAATCCCCTGCTCTACCAACTGAGCTACCGAGCCACGAGTGCCTGCGACGATCGTCGCGGCGTGTGGAGCCGCGTATTAAATCGGGTGAGGGCCCCCGCGTCAAGTCTCTTGTTCGGGCGGCACGTAACCGGCGGGCTGGATCACGTCGCCGCCGAAGAAATACTTCTCCATCTCCCCGCTGAGGAAGCCGCGGGTCTTCGGGTCCAGCGGCGACAGGCGCATCTCGTTGATCAGCATGGTCTGGTGCGACAGCCACTGGGCCCAGGCTTCCTTGGACACGCTCTCGTAGATGCGCTTGCCCAGATCGCCGGGCCAGGGGGCGAAGTCGAGGCCTTCGGCGTCGCGGCCGAGCTTGACGCAGTGGACCATGCGGGTCATGGGGATATCTCCGGAAGATTGTCGAGCAGCGTGCGAACGGGGGCGGGCAGGCCCAGCGCGGCCAGCTCACCGGGCGAGCACCAGCGGCGGTCGTCGTGGTCAGCCACGGCGGCGAGCGGGGCCGCATGGTCGAACAGGATGGGCGATACGTCCAGCCGGTAGTGGCTGAACACGTGGGTGAAGGCGGGCAGGGCGTCGGGCTGGCCCACGCGTGCGAGACGCAGCGCGGCGGCGGGCGCGGCCTCGGCGTCGGTCGCCTCGGGCAGGCTCCACAGGCCGGACCACACGCCTTGCGGGCCGCGCTTCTCCAGCAGGATGCGGCCCTGCGCGTCGCGCAGCAGCAGCATCGCCAAGGCGCGGGTGGGAATCTTCTTGCCGGGCTTAGCCGTCGGCAGCACGGCGGTCAGTCCATCGCGGTGGGCGATACACGTCGCGGCCTGCGGGCACAGCAGGCAGGCCGGCTTGCTGCGTATGCACAGCGTGGCGCCCAGGTCCATGATCGCCTGCGTGTAGTCGGCGGTGCGCTCGGCGGGCGTGTGCTCGTCCGCGTGTACCCACAGGCGCTTTTCCACGGCGCTTTCGCCCGGATGCCCGGCAATGCCGTGGTAGCGGGTGAGCACGCGCTTGACGTTGCCGTCCAGGATCGGGTGCCGCAGTCCGTAGGCCTGCGCCAGGATCGCACCCGCTGTCGAGCGGCCGATGCCAGGCAGGGCCATCAGGGCGTCGAGGTCGCGGGGCAGTTCGCCGCCGTGCCGCTCCACGCACAGCTGCGCCGCACGATGCAGGAAGCGCGCGCGCCGGTAATAGCCCAGGCCGGACCATAGGGCGAGCACGGTGTCCTCGTCGGCCTCCGCCAGCGATGCAAGGGTAGGCAGGCGCTGCACGAAGCGCTGGAAGTAGCCGATCACGGTGACCACCTGCGTCTGTTGCAGCATGATCTCCGACAGCCACACGCGGTAGGCGTCGCGCGGATGCTGCCAGGGCAGGTCCTTGCGGCCGTGATGGTCGTACCAGCGCAGCAGCTCGCGGGCAAAGGCGTTCATCGCGCGGTGCCTGCCTTGCTGCGGTGGCGGTGCGCGCGGGCGCGGGCGTCGCTACGGTGGACGTGCCGACGGGTGCGGTGGTCGAGGTCGATGCCGGGCTGGCCGCCGCGTCATCCGCCGTGGCTCGGATGCGCAGCCCCTTCACGTGCACCGAGCCCATATCCACCGCTTGCGCGTCCACCGTGCCCAGCAGGGGCGGCAGTGTCGGTGTGCCGCCGGCATTGATGCCGGTCCACCATTCCGCGACGGCCAACGGCGGCACGCGCACATCGACGTGCTCCGTGGGGCTGTCGAGCTTCAGCGCCACCGAGAGCGGATCCTGCTGGTTTGCCGGCGTCATGCCCAGCACGATGTCGAGCGGCGGTGCGTCGTGGCGTGTCGCGCGGCCCGTGAACGACGCGCCCACGTCGGCGCCGCCGCGCCAGGTGGCCGAGCCTTGCAAGGACGCCGCGAAGCGATCGTCGCTGGACAGGTCCAGTTGCATGTCGCCCAGCGTAAGTACGCCCCGGGCCAGAATCGGTCGCGTGCCCAGCGTCATCGCGTAGTGCTGGCTGTCGATCATGGCAGACAGCGTCAGGTCAAATGCCCGGCCGTTGGCGAGGCGGCCCGCGTCGATGTCCACATCGGACATCAGCAGGCGGTTGCCGCGGGTCAGCGTGCCGCGCGACACGTTGAATCCTGCATCGATGCCGGGCAGGAAGGCACCGGCCGTCGAAGGTCGTGGCGGCAGCGTGTCGAGATAGGCGGACACGGCATCCACGTCGATGCGCGCGCCTTCCAGTTCCAGTCGCGACACCGTGGTCTCGCCGCCCAGCAGCGTGCGCCAGGGCAGCACCAGCTTGCCGCGCGAGGCCACGATCAATGGGGTGCCAGAGCCGCGCGCGCGAAGGGTCAGCCCTTCCAGTTCCAGCGCGGGTTTCGGCCACAACGTGGGGCTGGCCGGATTGGCCAGGCCGAGGTCGAGCCCGGCGGCCTCCGCACGCGATTGCAACATCGCGGTGAATCGCTCGGGCTGCAGCACCACGTACATGGCGATCAGCGCGGTAAGCAGGAGGACGAGAAGCAGGCCGGCGACGGCGAGCAGTCCGAGCCGCAGTCGCCGGATCACGAAAACGGCCTGTGCGCCATGCCTGACATCAACCGCCGAGGTTGGCCGGAAGCAGCCCGTCGACGAAGGCGGCCGCGTCGAACACGCGCAGGTCGGTGGCGCTTTCGCCCAGGCCGACATAGCGGATCGGCAAGCCGAACTCGCGGGCCAGCGCGAACATGACGCCGCCCTTCGCGGTGCCGTCCAGCTTGGTCACCACCAGCCCGGTGACACCCGCCGTGTCGCGGAACTGGCGCAGCTGGCTGATCGCGTTCTGGCCGGTGGTGCCGTCGATCACCATCAGCACCTCGTGCGGCGCTGCGCCATCCAGCTTTTTCATCACGCGGACGATCTTGCCCAGCTCGTCCATCAAGCCGCCCTGTGTGTGCAGGCGCCCGGCGGTGTCGGCGATCAGCACCTGGGTGCCACGTGAGCGCGCCGCCTGCAGGGCATCGAAGATGACGCTGGCGGAGTCCGCATCCTGACCCTGCGAAACGACGGGCACCTTGTTGCGGTCGCCCCAGGTCTTCAGCTGCTCGACGGCGGCGGCGCGGAAGGTGTCGCCGGCCGCCAGCATCACGCCGCGGCCCTCGTCCGCGTAGCGACGCGCCAGCTTGCCGATCGTGGTGGTCTTGCCCACACCGTTGATGCCGACGGTGAGGATGACGAACGGTGTGTGGGTGGAGACGTCGAGCGGACGCTCCACCGGCTTGAGCAGGGCGACCAGCTCGTCGCGCAGGGCCTTGAGCATGACGCCCGCATCGGCGAACTCGCGCTTGTGCATGCGCTTGCGCAGGCCTTCCACGAGCTTCGTGCTGGCATCGACACCCACGTCGGCGGTGATCAGCGCGGTTTCCAGTTCGTCGAGCAGGTCGTCGTCGAGCTTGGGGTGGCGGACGAACAGTGCGCCCAGGCTCTTGCGAAGCCGCTGCCGGAGAGGCGATCGCGCCAGCTGCGCTTGGCTACGGTTTCAGGCGCGGGATCGGCCTCGCGCGCGGCTTCGACCACCACGGCGGGTTCGGCCGCGGGCTCTACCTCAGGCGTGTCCGGCTCGGGTGCGACGGTCTCGGCCAGCGCCTCCGCGACCAGGCTGCCCAGGTCGGTGGCAGCCGGATCGGCGGTGCGATCGACGCGGTCGTCCGGGGCCGGGGCGTCCGTCGGGGCGGGGTCGGCGGGCTTCTTTTTCCAGAACTTGAGCATTGCGCGAGGGATTCAAAGACAATGGGCGAATGCTAGCACTCCCGCCCACACTGGCCGCTGAGCGATGACCGCCACCGGCCGCATCCGCATCATCGGCGGAACCCTGCGCAACTCCCGCCTGGCCGTGCCCGAACTGCCGGGGCTGCGGCCGACCGCCGAGCGCGTGCGTGAAACCCTGTTCAACTGGCTGCAGCCCGTGCTGGCCGGGTCGCGCTGCCTGGATGCCTTCGCGGGTACCGGTGCCCTGGGCATCGAGGCCTTGTCGCGCGGCGCGGCCGCGGTGACCTTCGTCGAGCGCGACACGCGCCTGGCTACGGCGCTGCGGGGCAACCTGGCGCGCCTGAAGACGGCGGGGGAGGTGGTCGGCGACGACATCGCCCGTTGGCTGAATGGCCCGGCCAAGCCGTTCGACGTGGTGTTCCTTGACCCCCCGTTCGCGCTGGCGGCCTGGGCGGATACCGCGGCCCTGCTGGAGGCTGGCGGCTGGCTGACCCCCACCGCATGGATCTACGTCGAGGCCCCACGCGGGGCCACCTTCACGTTGCCCGCCGCATGGCGTTCGTACCGCCAGGGGCAGGCCGGTGAAGTCGCCTACGCCCTCTATCGCCGCCCCGGCCGATCCGTTAAGCTAGCCCGCGATTTCCCTGACCTTAGTGTCCATGACTCCTGCGCCGGCCAATCCGCGACTTGCCGTCTACCCCGGCACGTTCGACCCCATCACGAACGGTCACGCCGACCTGGTGTCGCGTGCCGCCCCGCTGTTCGACCGCATCGTGGTCGCGGTGGCGGAAAGCCGCAACAAGGGCCCGGGCTTCAGCCTGGGCGAGCGCATCGCCCTGGCGCGCCTGGCCCTGGCCGATCTGCCGAACGTGGAGGTGCGCGGTTTCGACTGCCTGCTGGCCCACTTCGTCACGGAAATCGGTGCCGGCGTGATCCTGCGCGGACTACGTGCCGTGTCCGACTTCGAATACGAATTCCAGCTGGCCAGCATGAACCGTCACCTGATTCCCCAGGCCGAGACGCTGTTCCTGACCCCGGCCGAGCAATACAGCTTCATTTCCTCCTCGCTCGTGCGTGAAATCGGTCGCCTGGGTGGCGATATTTCCGGCTTCGTGCATCCGGCGGTGCAGCAGGCCATGCGCCAGCGCTGGCGCAACTCTTGAAACCAAAGGTGATCATCATGCGTAAGTTCGTCCTCGCCGCGTCCGTGGCCCTGACCGCCGCCCTGGCCCTTTCCGCCTGCAACAAGTCGGAAGACACCGACCAGGCGGCCACGCAGCAGGAAGCCGCCGTCGCCAAGCCGTCCAACCCGACCGATACCAAGGCCTGGAGCCAGTACTTCGGCCAGATCGTTCGCAAGAACATGGAAGGCATGACGGCCGACCGTCCGTTCCCGTACTTCGTGCCGGCCGGTGACGACCAGAACGGCCAGGACGGTCGCGCCCGCCAGCTCGAGAACGTGCAGGGCACCGTGGCCCGCGGCGTCACGCCGGGCAACATGCTGGTGTTCGGCGGCCCGGAGTCGGCCAAGACCGCCGACCTGATCGTCGAGGCGTTCAAGGGTGCCAACGCGGGCTCGTTCAAGAACGTCATCGTGCTGTTCATCGGCGACCAGGCCGACCAGCAGCGCGTCACCGACGCCCTGACCCCGACCGGCGCCACCGTCCGCTTCGTGCAGATGTAAGCGGCCCGGCACATCGGTTCGTGACACAGAAGGCGCCGCACTTGCGGCGCCTTCTTCGTTCCAGGCGCCGATACCGTCGGGAACAGCGCGGCAGCCTCATCGCGCGGCCGCGACCGGATGGGGGTAAAATGCCGCCATGTCCCTGATCATCCTCGACACCTGCGTCAACTGCGACGTCTGCGAGCCCGTGTGCCCCAACAAGGCTATCTCCCTGGGTGAGCAGTACTACGTGATCGACCCGGACCTCTGCACCGAGTGCGTCGGTCACTTCGACAACCGCAGTGCGTGGAGGTATGCCCGGTGGAGTGCATTCCGCACGACCCCGATCGCGTGGAAACCGAAGAACAACTGCGGCTGAAATACGAACACCTGATGGCCAGGGCCGCTTCCTGAGACCCGCCAGGGCGCCATGCGGTACCCTCTCGGGCAGAGAATTTTCCTGTCCGGAGACAACATCCATGGTCCATGCTCCGTCATGGCGCGTGCTCGCTGCCAGCCTCGTCCTGGTCCTCGGCGCCGGTGCGTCCGCCGCCAGGGACACGGCCACGGCCACGCGCGGCCCCGGCACGCTGCCATTGCAAGCGCCAATTTCCTCGCCACCAATGCCGGCTTCGAAGTGCTTGGCAAGGGCGGCAACGCCTTCGACGCCGCCGTGGCGGTCTCGGCCACACTGGCCGTGGTGGAACAGCAAAGCTCCGGCATCGGCGGCGGTTTCATGGCGCTGCTGCACCGCGCGTCGGACAACCGCGACGTGTTCATCGATGCGCGCGAGACCGCGCCCAAGGCGGTGGACATGAAGGCCTACGTCGGCAGCGACGGCAAGCCCAACCGCGACACCTCGACCAACGGTCCGCTGTCGTCCGGTATCCCCGGTGAGCCGGCCGGCCTGGTCTGGATGGCCGAACACTACGGCAAGCTGCCGTTGTCGACGTCGCTGGCCCCGGCCATCCGCATCGCCCGGGAAGGCTTCCAGCCGGACGCACGCTTCCTCGGCGCCATCGAGGATCGCCAGGCGGTGCTGTCGCGTTACCCGTCGTCCGCGGCGATCTACCTGCCCGGTGGCGCGGTGCCGTCGCCGGGTTGGACGCTGCGCCAGCCCGACCTCGCCAACACGCTCGAGCGCCTTGCCACGAAAGGGCACGACGGCTTCTACAAGGGCGAGACCGCGAAGCTGCTGGTCTCGTCGTCGCGTGCGGCGGGTGGCAACTGGACAGCGGCCGACCTGGACGCCTACAAGGTCAAGGAGCGCACGCCGCTCACGGTGAACTACAAGGGGTTTCGTATCGTCACGGCGCCGCCGCCGTCCTCCGGCGGCGTGGCCATCGCCGAGGTGCTGAATATCCTTTCCGGCTTCGACCTGACCAGGCTCGACGTGGCGCATGCCACGCACCTCACCATCGAGGCCATGCGCCGGGCATTCCGCGACCACAACGAGTACCTGGGCGACCCGGACTTCGTGAAGATGCCGCTCGACATGCTGCTGTCGCCGTACTACGCCGACGGCCTGCGCGCGACGATCTCGCCGGACAAGGCCACCCCGTCCGACCTGCTGCCCACCTCCATGGCGCCGGAGCCGGGCATGCACACCACGCATTTCTCGGTGATCGACGCCGACGGCAACATGGTGGCCTCCACGCTCACGGTCAACCTCGAGTTCGGCTCGGCATTCGTCGCCACCGGCACCGGCGTGGTGCTCAACGACGAGATGGACGATTTCGCCCTGGTGCCTGGACAGCCGAACGCGTTCGGCCTGCGCGGCGCACTGGCCAATGCACCGGCCCCCGGCAAGCGCATGCTTTCGTCGATGTCGCCCAGCTTCGTGTTCGGCGCGGATCGCACGGCGGTCATCGGCTCGCCTGGCGGCTCCACCATCATCACGCAGGTGCTGGAAGGCATCCTCGCCTTCGTCGACGGCAAGAGTGCGCCGGAGATTGCCGCGCAGAAGCGCTACCACCACCAGTACCTGCCCGATCGCGTGGACGTGGAAGCCGGCGTGTTCGACGATGCCACCACGAAAACACTGACCGACATGGGCCACCTGCTGAAGAACCGCTCGCCGTGGGGCTTCATGAACGTGGTGACCTGGGATCGCCGGACCGGCAAGCTCGAGGCCGCCAGCGATCCGCGGCGTCCGTCCGGCCTGGGCAAGGTGCAATAGGAGCGCGCATGAAGCTGTGGTCGCTGATGGGTAATTCGCAGAAGCTGGACGGTGGTGCCATGTTCGGCAACGCCCCTCGCGCACTGTGGTCGCGCTGGGCCGAGCCCGACGAGCACAACCGCATCCGTCTGGCGTGCCGCTGCCTGCTCGCTTCCGGGCTGGACGGTCGTAACGTGCTGTTCGAGACGGGCATCGGCGCGTTCTTCGAGCCGGCCATGCGCGAGCGCTACGGCGTGATGGAAGACCGGCACGTGCTGCTGGAGTCGCTGGCGGAGGCAGGCTTCCGCCACGAGGACATCGACGTGGTGGTGCTGTCGCACCTGCATTTCGATCATGCCGGCGGGCTGCTGGCGCCCTGGGCGCATGGCGAACCGGCCCGGCTGCTGTTTCCCAACGCGCGCTTCCTCGTCGGTGCCGCGCACTGGGCGCGTGCCATCGATCCGCATCCGCGCGACCGCGCCTCGTTCATTCCGGACATCGTGCGGCTGCTCGACGAGAGCGGCCGGCTCGAGCTGGTGGAGCCGGGCGTCGCGACCTCGCTGGGCGACGCGGTGCGCTTCGAGTTTTCCGAAGGGCACACGCCCGGACTGATGCTGGCCGAAGTGGGCGGCGTGGCCTTCTGCGCCGACCTGATTCCGGGCACGGCGTGGGTGCACGTACCGGTGACGATGGGCTACGACCGCTGGCCCGAGAAACTGATCGACGAGAAGAAGGCCTTCCTCGACGACAAGATTGCGCGCGGGGTGAAGCTGTTTTTCACCCACGACGAACGCTGCGCCGCAGCCACGCCTGTAAAAGACGATAAAGGCCGCTACCTCGCGGCCGATATGCTGGAGAGACTTGCCGGCGTCGATAGCCAGGCGGGTGCGACACGGGAATCGGGATGCGGTCCAGACACACGATGAAACACACCGGCCTGGCCTGGACGTCACGGCTGGCCGGCGCGGCATTGCTCCTGGTGGGACTGGGCCTGATCGCCTGGAACGAACGGCGTGTGATGGATTACGGCACGGCCGTCGCCCGGCATGGCGGCGCGGCCGTGCTCGACCTGGGCGCGACAGGGCGACCCTCCGCAGGGCAATACGGCTCGCTGACCCGGGTCACCGGCGTCCCGAGGATCATCGACGCACCGCGCGATCCGGAATTCAACGTACGCGTCGAGTCCACCGTGCTCGTGCGTCACGTGGAGATGTACCAGTGGCGTGAGATCACGGTCGGTGGCGTCACGCACTACGAGGTGGATTGGGTCGATCGCCCCATCGACGCTTCGGCTTTCGCCAAGCCTGCCGGGCACGTCAACCCGGGTGCCTTCCCGATCCAGGGGCGTCAGTTCGAGGCCGGCGAGGTCAGGCTCGGTCACTTCCGGCTGGCTACGCCCATCCTTCGGGCGTTCCGGGTCGCGTGGATGTCGCGCCGGACGAAAAGAAGCTTCCGGCCAACTTCGCTGCCACCTTCCAGCGCGCCGGCCTGGCGCTGGTCACCAGTGCCAGGCCGGATAATCCGCGTCTTGGCGACTTGCGTATCTCCTGGGAAGCCGTGCCGGTGCAATCGATGACCGTGCTGGCCCGCATCGATGGCGACACCCTCGTGCCCGGCACGCCGGTGAGGGAAGGCGATGCCGGGTTCGACGTGCAGGTGGGCGATCGCAGCCTGCTCGATGTCATGCCCGTGCTGCCCCAGGCACCCGCCGGCGTGACCTGGGTGCGCGTGGCCGCCTTCCTTGCCGCCTCGTTGGGCGCGTTGCTGCTCGCCTGCACCAGCCGCATGCGCCGCGACGTGCTTTTCGCCGCGGGTACCGGGGCTATCATCGTCGCGTCCGTGGCCGGTGTGATGTGGATGGCTGGCGACGCGATGGCTGCCAGCGTATGGTTGCTCGTCGCCGTACTGGGGGCGGGGCTGGCCATCTGGCGTGTGCAGCAACGAACCTCACCGGCACCGAACTGACCTGGGAAGACACGGCATGCGTATCACGGGATTGTATGCGGCGCTGGTTGCGCTGCTGATGATGGGACTTGCCATTCGGGTGATACGGCTGCGCCGGCGCACCAGCATCGGGCTGGGCGATGGTGGCAACCGCGCCGTGGCCTGTGCGGCACGCGCCCATGGCAACGCCGCGGAGTACGTGCCGCTGGCGCTCATCCTGCTGCTGGTGCTGGAGCTCAACCAGACCTTGCCGATGCTGTTGCACGTGTTCGGCATCGTGCTGGTGGTTGCCCGCGTGCTGCATGCGATCGGCCTCTCGCAGACCCCGGGCGTCTCGGCGGGTCGTGCCATCGGTGCAGGGCTGACGCTGCTGGTGATCTTCGCCATGGCGGCGATGCTGATCTGGCAGTACGTGGTCATCCACGTGATCGCGCCGGCGACACTCTGAGCCGGCGATCAGGCTTCGGCGGTGGCGGAGCCGTCCGCGAACGCGTAGACGTGGTCCGCCCAGCTGGTCGCCTCGACGTACATGGTGGCCATGGCCGCCACGTGCTGCTCGCGTAGCGCGTCTTCGCTTTCCACCTCGCCCTGTTCCCAGTGGCGAACCTGGTCGAGGATGGTGGCGAAGGGCCCGGTGCCGTCCAGCAGCGCCTCACGGATCTCGATGGCCAGGGGCAGGTGCTCCAGCACATAGGCCATCGACGCGTTCATCAACGTGTCCAGCAGCGAGAACAGGCCGGCGGTGAAAGCCATCTCCTGTAGCTCGGGCTTGATGCTGCGGGCCAGTTTTCGCACATGTGCGCGCGCACCAGGGCCAGCCGCAGCAGCTCGGGCGGACGCTCGTCCATGCCCGAGACGGCCATGGTGAAGATCCAGTTGCGCATGCGGTTGACGCCGAAGAACACGGCGGCCTGTTCCACCGACTTCAGCTGGCGGGGCAGGGCGAAGTAGGCGGAGTTGACGCACCCCAGCAGCTTGTAGCTGAGGATGGCATCGTCGCGGACGATCTTGCCCAGTTCGACGGGGCCGTTTTCCGGATCTTGCAGGGCGCCCATCAGGCGCAGCACGCCCAGCTTGCTGGGTGTGAGCCGTGGCATGTCGACACGCTCCGGACGGAGCAGGTACTTGCCCTGGAAGCCGTCGACATCCTGGTCGGCGTAGTCGACGAAGTTCTCGTGGGTATCGATGCCGGTGACGATGACCTTGACGCCGAACGCGTGCACGTAATCCATATGCGCCCGCGCCGCTACCGGGTGCCGGTGGTCCACCGCGATCTTGGCGAACTGGACGATACGCAGCAGGGCATCCACGCCGGCACGGTGTTCCGGTCGGCGGGGAGGTTGAAATCCTCGAGCATGAACAGGCAGCCGTGGCTTTTCAGCTCACGCAGCTTGGTCAGCAGGGCGTCGTCGCTGCCGACATCGGCGCCGATGCTGGCACCCAGGCGCGCGTTGTGACGCAGGATGTCGGCATGCTCCAGCAGCAGCGAGCGCGACATGTGCAGGAAGGCGCGATTGTCGCGTACCAGCCGCTTGAGGCTGCCGTCGGCGATGGCACTGAGCGTGGCCTGCGTATGCGCGATGGCGGCCGTCTCGATGTCGGTACCGGCGGCCGCGGGAGATCAGCTCGTACGCGAACAGCGACTGCTTCTTGTCCAGAATGGGAACGCGGACGATGGGCAGGATGCCATCGTCGTTCACCGCTATCGGCTGGGGGGATGCTGCCATGACTGTCTCTTACGCCGTGTGGTGAACCCGCGGTATCGCGTGTGCCGTGGTGTCAGGCCTGCGCCAGCATCCCGGAACGGAGTCTTACTTTCGTAGCGCCGGTGGGGCCGTAGGTCGAGCCGCCGGGTGCATCGCCGGCCAGCAGGGCCAGCGCCTGGCGAACGTGGGCCATGCGCTGCGCCACGATGCGGCCATTGACGTCGTTGAGCCGGCGGCACTCGAGCAGGCGCTCGATGGTCGGCGACCAGCGGTCGTCGTGCAGGCTGTCGACGCCGGCGGCGTCGCTGATCTGGCGGCGCTCGACGTCGAGTTTTTCGATGTGGTCCAGCAGGCGGCTTTTAGTCCGTCCGGCGACTTCCAGCGCGGGCATGTTCGCCTGGTCGAGCGCCATGCGCTCGTCGATCAGGCTGGCGTGCAGCGCATCGACGTCACGGGCGAGGTCGCCCATGACGGCGCCTAGCGCCGCGTCGAAGTCGGAGGCGGACGTCGGGCTCATGCGCTGCCGGCGCCTCCGATCTGTCCTTCCATGGCAAGAAATTTGCTGGCGATGGCCTGGGCGTCGGGCTTGTAGCTGCCCTCGGCGAGACGCGAGCGGATCTCGTCCACGCGCTTGGCGTCGATGCCATCGCCGCGGCTGGCGGCATCCAGCGCCTTGGCCGAGTCCGTGATCCTGACGCTGTCGTCGCTCGGACGAACCGGGCTGGCGTTCTGCGTCGAGGCGGCCGAGCCCGTAGCGGCGTTCTGGGTGCGGAGCTGCACCGGCGGCTGCTGGTTCGGAATACCTGGCTTGATGGTGTTGGTCATGGTTTTTCCTCGGATCTGATGTCCCTCAGAATCCTTATCGGCGATCCATCGGAGAACTTTAACTGGCGCGGTGGGAAATGTGACGCGGTCGGGCTTTCGCTCAAGGTAGCACCGCGACCAGGCCCGGGCCCCGCACCACGGCATCCAGCACCTTGCCCGACGAGGCGTTGCGCACCTTCAGTCGTGAGCCGGTGTCCCCGGCCCCCATGGCCACGCCGTCGGCACGGATGACCACGCCGTCGACGCTGGCCTCCATGCTGACCGCGTCGCCGATGCGCACGGCCTGACGGCCGGCCAGCATGCCCGGCGTCAGTACGGTGCCGGCATTGATCGGGCGCGCCAGTGCCCGTCCGCCGGCCTGCTCCAGGTCGGCGATGTAGCCATAGGCCAGCGTGGCGACGTCGCGTTCTTCCGTATGGACATCGGTGGCGCCCAGGCCATCGCCGCGGGCCAGCGGATGGCTGCTGACCAGTACCGGGGCGAAGAGCTTGACCATCACGGGCACCCGGAACGTCCAGCCACCCGGCACCGGGCAGCGCACGGTAACGCTGACGCGCGCGTTCAGTGGTCGATTGCCCGGCAGGGAGGCATCCAGGGGCGACGGACAGTCGGCCAGGCGCAACGGCTGTCCAGCGGCGCCGCCTCCAGCACCATGCGGGTTCCGGGCAGCGCGCGGTGGGTTTGCAGCCAGGTCACCGCGGCCTGACTCACCGCGTCCACCGGCTGCACCGCCGCCGCGGCGAGCGGCCAGCCGCACAGGGCCGCCAGGGCGATCCGCAGGGCAGGCGCGACGGGTCACGCAGCGCGCTCCGCGAAGGCCGCGGACAGGCCCTGGATCACGGTGTCCAGTTCCTTGTTGAGCCCGGCGACCATATGGCTGGCGTCGGCATGGCGACCTTCGCCCAGCGTGATGGCGAATTGCGAGGCCATTGAGGTGAAGCGCTCGCCGGCACCGCGGATCGCGTCGGTCGATACATCCGGTCGGCGCGCACGGAGCTGGTCGATGCAGCGCATCAGCGGCGTGGTATCCAGCAGCGGCGATCGAGGCCGGCGGGATCGCGCGACGCCAGTTCCACCGCATAGCGCAGGCCCTGGCAGGCTTCGCGAATCATCTGGCTGAGACCGGCGGCGTCGAGGGCCCCGTCGGTTTCGAGGCGGGCGAGGCTGAGGCGATGCGCCAGCACAGCCGCACGCGCCCCGGCATCGGCCTGACGACGTGCCTCGTTACCGATGCGACCCAGCGACGTCTGCGATGCCTGGATGGCGGCGACACGCGTGTTCAGCGCGCCCATGCCCTCGCGAGCGGCATCGAGGCTACCCTGCGCACCGCGCACCGCGGCGTCGACGCGCCCCAGCGAGGCTTGCATGCCGGCGATGCCGGATTGGGTCTGGTCGAGCCGGCGCAGGACTGTTCTGCACGGCGTCGTCCAGCTGGCCGGAGAACTCGCCGACGGTCTGCGTCACCTGGTCGATCTCGGCGGTGGCCTGCGTGGTCTTCTCGGCCAGCTGCTTTACTTCGTCGGCCACCACGGCAAAGCCGCGGCCGGCTTCGCCGGCACGCGCCGCCTCGATGGCGGCATTGAGCGCCACCAGGTTGGTCTGGTGGGCGATGTCCTGCACCGCGGCGGTGAGCTTGCGGATCGCCGTGAAGTATTCGGAGAACTGGGCGTGATTGCGGCTCATGCCCGAGAGCGCGCTGCGCAACAGGCGCAGCTTGGCCGTCGAGGTCGCCCGCGGTAGCCTGGCCCTGGTTGCCGGACTCGGCCATGCCCGCGACGCTACCGTGCGCGTGGTCGATCGCCGTCGAAATCCTGGCGCTGGCTTCCGTCAATCGACCGGCGGTGTCGCGCGCGCCTTCGAGGTTGCTCACGAGATCCTGCAGGCTGACGCCCAGCGCCTGTGCGTTGGTCAGCACCATACCCTGCTGCTCGATCGCCTGAATGGTGGTAGCCGGGGGTGTGCGCGGCGTCTCGGCGGGTCGAAGCAAGGCGCCGAGCGCGCTGGCGGCCGCCGGGTACTGGGCGGAGAGGGCGCTGACTCGTGCGGCGTCGCCCGTGGCGGCGGCGTTGGCGAGGAGGCGTACGTGCTGGCTCCAGAGGAGGGTCATGATTTCGCTTTCGCTTGGTCGGATGGTCGCCCCTAGTAATCGTCCAGGAGCCGTCGTTCTTGAGCCAAGCAATCCGCGTGCCACCTTTGGCCTTGGGTGGCTTGGAGCGAGAGCCGTGGGCCTTGGAGCAAGAGCCGGCGGGTAGCCCCCTCGGTGCCACGCCTGCGGCGACCCGCTAATGAAGGCCGCTGGCGCGGCCGTATTCTTATTGCCCTACGGGCCGGGTCGGGCTTCGAACAGGGTTTCCGATTCGCCATCCATGGCTCAGCGGAAACGGCCGGCCGTCCTGGCCGGCCCCGCTTCGCGGCCTTGTCTGTTCGAAGCCCTCGCCTGCGGCTACCGGCACCGTGGGGGCTACCCGCCGGCTCTTTCGGACGGTGAGGGTGCTTGGGGTCGAGCCGACGCTCGGTGTGTGGTGGGGTACGGCTTCATCGCTTTGTTGGCTGTTCGCGCACATCGTGTGCTCCTACCTCAGGGGTAGGGCAGGTGGTGGAACGCGTGATCCACGACTGGCGTAGGAGCGCACGTACGTGCGCGAACCCTCAACCCACCTAAGGCGACCGATGCCATACACAGCAGGCAGGCGAGCGTTTCCAGCACGAAGCGAAACCTGGCTCTGTGCTCTCCCCACAATCCACCTCAGTCGTCGAAAGAGCCGGCGGGTGCCACCCTCGTGGCCGGTAGCCGAAGGCGAGGGATTCGAACGGACAAGGCCCGAAGGGGGCCGGCCAGGACGGCCGGCCATTTTTGCTGAGCCATGGATGGCGAATCAAAAATCCCCGTTCGAAGCCCGACCCGCCCCGTAGGGGAATAGACATACGGCCGCGGAGCGGCCTTTCCTTGACGGGTCGCCGCAGGCGTGGCCGCGAGGGTGGCACCCACCGGCTCTTGCTCCAAAGCCCAAAGCTCTCGCTCCAAGCCCACCACGGCTCAAGCAAACCGCCCCGCCGCCGATACGCTCCGCGACACCCCCTTTCGCAAGCCCAGGCACGACATGGCCCGCCCGCTGCTCGACACCGTCGAAACCTTTACCCGCCTGGCCGGACACAACCGCGTGGCCATGCTGCTGTTTCGCCTGGGCGACCGCCAGGCGTTCGGCAAAACGTAAGGGTCAGGGGCGCGAGGAGGTACTGCGCCGCCCGCGGCTGGAGCGCATGCCCAGCATGCATGAGCTGGTCTCGGGCAGCTTCGACTACCGGGACAGACCATTCCGGTGGTCGACCTGGCCGCGCCATGGGCTACCCGCCGTTGGCGGATGTCGACACCGCGCACCTGATCGTCACGGAGTTCAACCGGTCCGTGCAGGGTTTCCTCGTCTCCGACGTGGATCGCATCGTCCATATCGACGGCTCGAACATGGCCGCCCCGCCGGCGGCCCTGGGGTATGGGGCAAGGGTGAACGCGGTGACCCGCCTCGACGGCGACCTGCTTGCCGTGGTCGATGTGGAGCAGGTGCTGGCCAGCGTGGATCCCCGGGCCGTGGAATTGTCTGACCGCGTCCAGCAGGCCGCCCACGTGCAGAAGGTGGGTAGTCGCCGCGTGCTGGTGGTGGACGATTCCCTGGTTGCCCGCACGCAGATCGTCGACCTCTTCCGCAAGATGGACCTGGAATGCGTGGTGGCGAAGGACGGCAAGGAAGGCCTGGAGAAACTGCGCGAGCTGGCGGCGGGTCGGGGTCCGATCGCGTCGCGCTGGTCGTGTCGGACATCGAGATGCCGCTCATGGACGGCTACGCGCTCACCCGCGCCATCCGTGAGGAACCGGGCCTGCGCCATCACAAGGTCCTGCTACACAGTTCGCTCAGCGGCGTCTTCAACGAGGCGATGGTCGAGCGCGTGGGTGCCGACCGCTTCATCGCCAAGTTCCAGCCAGACGTGCTGGCCACGGCAGTGCTGGAGCTGCTCCCGGCCTGACGTTGGCCTGACACGGGTGACACACGGACGCGTCGGAATTCCGGCGCGGCCCCGGTTTTTCCTCCTGCATTACCCCGAAAACGGCGCTACGGCGCCGTTTTTCGTGACGCTCGCCGCGTGGCACGCGTCTTGCTCAACCCCTCGGGCCAGGATCACCGAGGGGAAAGCCCATGATCGACTCATCCGACAAGCTGTTTGGCGTACACGCCCAGGCCCTTGGCCTGTGGCAGCGCCGTGCCGAGGTCATTTCCTCCAACCTCGCCAACGCCGACACGCCGGGCTTCCTCGCTCGCGACCTCGACTTCAAGAAGGCCATGACCGCCGCCACGGGCGCGACCGATGGCACCACGTTGCCGATGACGGCGACCGAGTCCGGTCACATCGGCGGCAACCCCGCCGTGGCCCTCGACCAGGCCAACACCTTGGCCTACCGCGCCGAGGCGCAGCCGACCATGGACGGCAACACCGTCGACACCCAGGTCGAGCAGGCCCAGTTCGCCGCCAACGCCATTCATTACCAGGCCTCGCTCAGCTTCATCAACGCGCAGATCCACACCATGCGCCTCGCCATCACCGGGACCGCCTCATGAGCCTGCTGAAGATCTTCGACGTCGCCGGCTCGGGCATGGCCGCCCAGTCCGCCCGGCTCAATACCACCGCCAGCAACATGGCCAACGCCGACAGCCTGTCGAGCAGCGAGGCCACCGCCTACCGCGCGAAGCAGCCCACGTTTGCCGCCGTGCAGCAACAGGTGGACGGGCAGACGGAAAACGGTGGCGTGCGCACGCTCGGTGTCACCGAAAGCCAGGCCCCCGTGCAGTCGCGCTACGAGCCGGCCAATCCGCTCGCGGACGCCAACGGCTATGTCTATTCGAGCAACGTCAACCCGGTCGACGAGCTGGTCAACATGATCTCCGCGTCGCGCTCCTACAGAACAACGTCGAAGTCATGAACAGCGCCAAGCAGCTCATGCAGAAGACGCTGGACCTCGGCAAATAAGGCACCTTCCCATGGTCGATTCCGTTACCGGTACCGCCTCCTCGTCGTCGTCCACGACCGCGTCCACCTCCGCCACGTCCTCGTCCAGCCAGCTGAAGGAGCAGACCCTCAACCAGTCGGACTTCCTGAAGCTGATGGTCACCCAGATGACCAACCAGGACCCGACCAAGCCGATGGATTCCACGCAGATGGTCGCGCAGATGGCGCAGTTCTCTCAGGTGGCGGCCACGCAGCAGCTGCAGACCTCGTTCGACTCGTTGTCCAGCAACCTCACCGGCGACCAGTTCGTGCGCGCGGCGTCGCTGGTCGGCAAGGATGCCCTGGTGCCCTCCACGGCGGCCAAGCTCGAGGGAAGCGCCATGAGCGGCGCGGTCAACGTGGGCACCTCCGGCACCTACGTCAACGTGCAGATCAAGGACGCCTCCGGCAACGTCGTACGCAATATCCCGATGGGCCAGCCGGATGCCGGCCTGCAGACCTTCGCCTGGGACGGCAATCCGACGACGGCACGCAGATGGCCGACGGCGTGTACCAGATGTCCGCCACTTCCGGCGGCACCGCGATCAATACCTTCGTTCGCGGAAAGGTGGAAGGCGGGTGCCTCGGGCACCGACGGTACCTACGTGCAGGTGGCCGGCTACGGCGGTGCCCTGCTCAGCCAGATCGCACAAATCCTGTAACTCCAGCAAGGAATACCACCATGCCTTTCGATATCGCCCTCAGCGGCATCAACGCGGCGTCTTCCGACCTGGAAGTCACCGCCAACAACATCGCCAACGTCAACACCGTCGGCTTCAAGGGCTCGCGCGCCGAGTTCTCTCAGGTGTATTCGGTGGCGGGTGAAACCTCTCGGCCACCGCCGCCGGCAGTGGCGTGCGCCTGACCAACATCGCCCAGCAGTTTGGCGACGGTAACGTCACGCAGACCGGCAACTCGTACGATTTCGCCCTGAGCGGCGCGGGCTTCTTCACCCTGCGCGATGCATCCGGCTACTCGTATTCGCGCGCCGGCAACTTCCATCCGGACGACAACGGCAACATCGTCAACGCCACCGGTCAGAACCTGCAGGTCTATCCGCCGACCGCCACCGGCGGCTTCGACATCAGCGCCCTGAAGGACCTGAAGATCACCACGGGCACCAGCGCGGCCAAGGCCAGCAGCACCGTGGGCCTGACCGCCAACCTGTCCTCGTCCGACACGGTCAAGACGGCCGCTTTCGATCCACGAACGACCAGAGCTACAACTACGTGTCGACCTTCCAGTCGTACGACTCGCTGGGCGCGACGCACACCACCAACGTCTATTACGTCAAGGACGCGACCACGCCCAACTCGTGGAATGCCTACATGACCCTGGACGGCACCCAGGTCGGAACCGCGCAGCCGCTGACCTTCAGCTCGGGGGTTCGCTGACCACGCCGGCCAACGGCAAGCTGAACTTCGGCGCGGCTTCGCCCAACGCGGGCGCCGCGCCGATCAACCTCTCGGTCGACATGACCAAGGTCACCCAGTTCGGCAGCTCCTATTCCACCTCGGCGATCACGAACGATGGCTTCGCCGCCGGCAAGTTCTCCAAGATCGACGTCTCCAAGGACGGCACGGTCTCGGCGGTCTACACCAACGGCGTGTCCACGCCGATGGGCCAGCTGGCCATCGCCACGTTCGCCAACAACCAGGGCCTGCGCCAGCAGAACGACACCAACTGGGTGGCCTCGGTCGATTCCGGCCAGCCGATCCGCGGCGTGGCCGGTTCCGGCGACGTGGGCACGGTGCAGGCCGGCTCGCTGGAGGCGTCCAACACGGCCGACCTCACTGCCCAGCTGGTCAACATGATCAAGGCGCAGCGCAACTACCAGGCCAACGCCCAGGTCATCTCGACCGACAACACGTTGACCCAGACCATCATCAACATCCGCAACTAAGCGGGGGCCCTAAGCCATGGATCGTTCCGTCTATGTCGCCATGACCGGGGCCTCGCAGATCATGCGGGCCCAGGCCGAAGTGGCGCACAACCTGGCCAATGCCAACACGGCCGGCTTCAAGGCCGAGCTGTCGGCTTTCCAGAGCATGCCCGTGCAGGGCGACGGCCTGCAGACGCGGATCAACGGTGTCGCCCAGGGCACGGGCTGGGACACCACGGCCGGCCAGCAGATGCATACCGGCAACGACCTGGACATTTCGGTGCAGGGCGACGGCTGGATCGCCGTGCAGACGCCGGATGGCACCGAAGGCTACACGCGGGCGGGCAACCTCCGCGTGGACGCCGACGGATTGTTGACGGACATGCGCGGCAACACCGTCCTCGGCGGCGGCGGCCCGATCACCATCCCGCAGTCCTCCAGCGTGAAGATCGGCTCGGACGGCACGATTTCCGTGGTGCCGCTGGGCGAGAGCCGGCCACGGTGGCCACCACGGACCGGATCAAGCTGGTCAACCCGGGCAACGACCAGCTGACCTACGCCAGCGATGGCCTGATGCATATGAAAGACGGCTCCCAGGCGCCGGCCGACGCCAACGTCAAGGTCGTCAACGGCACCCTGGAATCCAGCAACGTCAACCCTTCCGACGTGCTGGTGAAGATGATTTCCGCTGTCCCGCGAATTCGAAATGCAGGTCCGATCGATCAAGGCGGCGGACGAAAACGCCCAGTCGGCATCGAAATTGCTACAGGTGGGTTAACCCCCGCCAGGCGACGCAAAACCGTCGCCGGTATGTAGAGCGCCAACGCGCAGGAGTCAACGATGTTCACGTCCCTCTGGATCGCCAAGACCGGCCTCGACGCACAGCAGACGAAGATGGACGTCGTCTCGAACAACCTGGCCAACACCAACACCACCGGTTTCAAGCGCGCCCGCGCCGAGTTCGAGGACCTGTCGTACCAGAACCGCGGGCAGGCCGGCGCCCAGACCACCGAGCAGACGCAGTCGCCCACGGGCTTCATGATCGGCACCGGTGTGCGCGTGGTGGGCACCCAGAAGATGTTCGAACAGGGCGGCGTGCAGCAGACCGACAACCCGCTGGACGTGCGCATCGACGGCCGCGGCTTCCTCCAGGTGACCTTGCCCGACGGCACGGTGGGCTACACCCGCGACGGTTCGCTCAAGCGCGACCAGGACGGCCAGATGGTCACCAACGACGGTTACCCGCTGGAGCCGTCCATCACCATCCCGGCCAACGCCTCCACCGTGACCATCGGCACCGACGGTACCGTGAGCGTCACCGTGCAGGGCTCGGCCGCCGCGCAGAACATCGGCACGATCCAGCTGGCCGACTTCGTCAACCCCGCTGGCCTTCAGCCCAAGGGCGACAACCTCTACGTCGAAACCGCATCCAGCGGCGCGCCGCAGACCGGCACCGCCGGCCTCAACGGTCTGGGCACGCTCAACCAGAACAGTCTCGAAACCTCGAACGTCAACGTCGTCGAGGAGATGGTGAACATGATCGAGACACAGCGCGCCTACGAAATGAATTCGAAGGCGATCACCGCATCCGATCAGATGCTCCAGACCATCACGAACAAGACCTGAGACACGTCATGAATCGCACCTTCGCCCGCGTTTTCTCCGCCGCGCTGCCGCTGGCCCTCCGGGTGGTTGCGCCATCGTGCCGCCCACGCCGCGGCCGATGTACACCGCCACGCTGCCGGAAGACCCGACCGCGCAGCCGCGCGCCACCGGTTCGATCTATGCCGACCAGCAGTCGATGGAACTGTTCGCCGACCCGCGTGCGCATCGCATCGGCGACATCCTGACCATCACGCTCGTGGAATCGACCCAGGCCAGCAAGAAGGCCAAGACCAACACCAGAAGAAGAAGAACGGCAACACGATCACCTCGCCCACCTTGCTCGGCCAGGGCCTGAGCATCGGCGGCAAGACGGCCGACAGCTCGCTGGCCAGCAACAACGCCTTCACCGGCGACGGCTCCAGCGAGCAGAGCAACCAGCTCACCGGTGAGATCACCGTCACCGTGGCGCAGCGCCTGTCCAATGGTGCGCTGGTGGTGCGCGGTGAGAAATGGCTGACGATCAACCAGGGCGAGGAACTGGTGCGCATCTCCGGCATCGTCCGCCGCAGGACATCGGCAACGACAACATCGTCGCCTCCAGCCGCGTGGCCGATGCCCGTATCGAATACGTGGGCAAGGGCACGCTGGCCGATTCGAACACGCGCGGCTGGCTGTCACGGTTCTTCGATTCCAAGTGGATGCCGTTCTGATGAAGGCCCTGCCGCGCTTCCTCACCCTTGTACGCAGCGCCGCCATCGTGCTCGCGCTGGGTGCCGTGCTGCCCGCCCACGCCGATCGCATCCGCGACCTGGTGCAGGTCGGCGGCGTGCGCAGCAACCAGCTGATCGGCTACGGCCTGGTGGTGGGCCTGGACGGCAGCGGCGACCAGACCAGCCAGGCGCCCTTCACTACGCAAAGCCTGGAGAACATGCTTCAGCAGTTCGGTGTCAACGTGCCGGCCAACGTGCGTCCGCAGCTGAAGAACGCCGCGGCCGTCACCATCACCGCCGACCTGCCGCCGTTCGCGAAGCCCGGCCAGCGCATCGACGTCACCGTGGCCTCCATCGCCAATGCCAAGAGCATCCGCGGCGGCCAGCTGCTGATGTCGCCGCTCAAGGGTGCCGACGGTCAGGTCTACGCCATCGCGCAGGGCAGTGTGGTCGTCGGCGGTGTCAGCGCCCAGGGCAAGAGCGGTTCCAGCGTCCAGGTCAACATCTCCTCCAGCGGTCGCATTCCCGGGGCGCCAGCATCGAGCGCAGCGTCGCCTCGTCGTTCGACAAGGGCGGCGACCTCATGCTCAACCTCAACACCGCCGATTTCACCACGGCGGCGCGCATCGCCCACGGTCAACCAGAATTCGGCGGCGCCGGCACGGCCAACGCCATGGACTCGGGCTCCGTCGCGGTGCGCGCGCCCATCGATCCCTCGCAGCGCGTGGCCTGGTTGTCCACCATCCAGTCGCTGGAAGTGACGCCGGGCGACGCCCCGGCGCGGATCATCGTCAATTCGCGCACGGGCACGGTGGTGATCGGCTCCGACGTGAAGGTGGGCGCCGCGGCCGTGGCCCACGGCTCCATCCAGGTGACGATCAGCGAACAGCCGCAGGTCAGCCAGCCGGGCGCGTTCAGCCGCGGCCAGACCGCGGTGGTGCCGAGCAGCCAGGTGGCTGT
Source organism: Leptodermis oblonga (assembly GCA_016801395.1). Classification (NCBI taxonomy): domain Eukaryota; kingdom Viridiplantae; phylum Streptophyta; class Magnoliopsida; order Gentianales; family Rubiaceae; genus Leptodermis; species Leptodermis oblonga. Next base: position 339,797 of record VMRK01000539.1, read on the forward strand.
CAGCGAAGACGGCGGTCATATGTTCAAGTTCGGCCCGGCACCAGCCTCGACGCCATTGTGCGGGCCGTCAACCAGGTCGGCGCGTCGCCGAGCGACCTCATTTCCATCCTGCAGGCGCTGAAGGAATCCGGTGCCCTGCATGCCGAACTGGTGGTGATCTGACATGGCAATCGCGGCCGACAATCTGAAGCTTGGCACCTACACGGACATGTCCGGGTTCGCGGGCCTGCGATCGGCCGCGCAGAAGGACCAGGCCTCGGCCTTGCCGGTCGTGGCCAAGCAGTTCGAATCGATCTTCACCCAGATGATGTTGAAGTCCATGCGCGACGCCAGCTCCGCGATGGGCGACGACATCATGGGCTCGCAGGCGGGCAGCGCCTACCGCGACATGTTCGACAAGCAGCTTTCGGTCACCTTGTCGCAGGGCAAGGGTATCGGCATCGCCGACATGCTGATCCGTCAGCTCGGCGGTGCGCAGTCCGCCCAGGGTGGCGCCAGCGACAACGCGCTGTTCGCGGGCGTCACCGGTACGGCCAGCACGGCCGACGCTGTGTCGTCCAAGTCCGATCAGGACAGCGGGTTGATGCATTCGCTGGAGCGCATCCTCGGCAGCGCCGGCCAGGCAGTGGGTGACGGCGCCAGCGCCGTGCCAGCGCGGTCGGCAAGCTGACCATCGGTTCGCCGGAGGAGTTCGTGCAGAAGCTGGCACCGCACGCCATCGAGGCAGCGAAGAAGCTCGGCGTGTCGGTGCGCGCGCTGCTGGCCCAGGCGGCGCTGGAGACCGGCTGGGGCAAGCACATGCCCGCGCAGGGCAGCACCACCAGCTTCAACATGTTCGGCATCAAGGCCGGTAGCAGCTGGGACGGCAAGCGTGTCAACGTGCCGACCCTCGAATACGAAAATGGCGTGGCCGTGCGCAAGAAGGACAGCTTCCGCGCCTACGACTCACCGTCGGATTCGTTCAAGGACTACGCCGATATGGTCGCGAGCAGCCCACGTTATGCGGACGCGGTGGGTCGGGGTGACGACGTCAAGGGTTTCGCCAAGGCGCTGGTCGACGGCGGCTACGCCACCGATCCCAGCTACGCGCAGAAGCTGGCCGCCATCGCCAACGGGCCGGTGATGAAGCAGGCGCTGGCCGCCCTCGAACATTTCGCCGCCGAACTGTAAGTAAGAACGCAACGATGGCCGATCTGCTCTCCACCGGTGTCTCAGGACTGCTTGCCTCGCAAGTGGGCCTGTCCACCGTCGGACACAACATCAGCAACGTCAACACCGCGGGTTACACGCGGCAGACGACGTCGTTCAACGCGCGCACCCCGGAGTACAACGGTGGCTTCTATGTCGGCCAGGGCGCCGATGCGGTCAGCGTGCAGCGCGCCTACAGCCAGTTCCTCACCCAGTCCATGTGGTCGGCCAACTCGGGCCAGTCGCGCGCGTCGCAGTACGCCACGCTGACCGCCTCGGTAAACAACGTGGTCAGTGGTTCGGCCAACCTAGACGGCGCTGGACGGCTTCTTCGGCGCGGTCAACGATGTCGCCAACGCGCCGGTGGACACCGCCAGCCGGCAGGCGCTGCTGGGTAAGGCCAGCACGCTTGTGTCGACCTTCCGCTCGCTGTCCTCGCAGTTCCAGCAGATCGACCAGCAAAGCAACACGCAGATAAGCAACGCGGTGGATTCGATCAACGCGCTGACCAAGAGCATCGCCGGGCTCAACGGCCAGATCCAGCAGGGCTATGCCGGCGGCGCGGTGCCGAACGATTTGCTGGACGCCCGCGACCAGGCCATTTCCCAGCTGTCGCAACTGGTCGGCGTCAATGTCACGCAGAACGACAACCACATGGTCACCGTAACGGTGGGCAACGGGCTGTCGCTGGTCAACGGCACCGACTCCGCCCAGCTTTCGACGGCGGCCAACGCTTACGACTCTTCCCGCCTGGAAGTCACCGGCCCCGGCGGCGCGGTGATCAGCAGCCAGCTCGGCTCGGGCTCGCTGGGGGCCACGTTCGACTTCCGCACCAATGTCCTCGATCCGGCGCGCAACCAGCTCGGGCGCTCCGCCATCGCCATGACCGCCGCCTTCAACCAGCAGCACGCACAAGGTATCGACCTCAACGGCGCCGCCGGCGGGGATTTCTTCACCATCGCCAACCCGGCTGTCTACAACAGCACGGCGAACAAGGGCACCGGTTCGATCACCGCCACCGTCGCCGATCCGTCCAAACTCGACGCGTCCGACTACGTGCTGCGCTTCGACGGCGCCCAGTGGACGGCATCGACGACGGCCGGCGCCACGGTGCCGATGACGGCACGGGCTCGGCCACTGATCCGTTCAAGATCGGTGGCCTGTCGATGGTGGTCGGCGCGGGCGCTGTGGCCGGTGATTCCTTCCAGATCCAGCCGACTCGCAATGCCGCGTCGTCCATGAGCGTGGCTGTCAGCGACACCAGCAAGATCGCCGCCTCCGGTCCGCTCGCCGCCCTCAAGGGCGCGTCCAACACGGGCAAGGCGACGCTGGGCAACCTCACCGTGACCGACGTCACCAACCCGGCGTTCAACACACCGGCCAGCATCGTGTTCACGTCGCCCACCACCTATAGCGTCAACGGCGGCGCCGCGCAGACCTACGCCTCCGGCGACACCATCACCGGCAATGGCTGGACGCTAAAGCTTTCCGGCGTACCGGCCGCTAACGACACGTTCACCGTGAAGCCCGCCGGCACGGCCAGCGGTGACAACGGCAACGCGCTGGCGCTGGCGAACGTCGCCAACAAGGGCATCCTCGACAACGGCGTGACCACGGTGGGCAAGTCGTACAGCCAGTTGATCGCGCAAGTGGGTACGGCCGGTTCGCAGGCCAACACGGCGCTGTCCGCGCAGCAGAGCATCCTCGACCAGGCCACGGCGTCGCAGCAGAGCCTGTCCGGCGTCAACATGGATGAAGAAGCCGCCAACCTCCTGCGTTTCCAGCAGGCCTATTCCGCGTCCGCCCAGGTGATCACCACGGCGAACACCATCTTCCAGTCCCTCCTGAGCGCGGTGAGAAGCTGATGCGTATTTCGACGTCATGGGGTGCCCAGCAGTCCGTCAACAGCATGCTGGACCGGCAGTACCAGCTGTCGCAGACGCAGCTTGCGCTGGGCAACGGCAAGGCCATCCAGTCACCGGCCGATACCCGGCGGCTGCCGCGCGCTCCGTGGACATCAGCTCGGCCAGCGCGCAGAACGACCAGTACACGCGCAATATCAATGCGGCGACCACCCGGTTGTCGACGGAAGAAACCGCGCTGTCGTCCGCTGGCAACATCCTCGATCGCGTGCGCACCTTGACATTGCAGGGGGTCAACGGCACGCAGACCGACCAGTCGCGGCAGTCGATCGCCACCGAACTGCGGCAGACGCTCAACCAACTCGTGGCGCTGGGCAACACGAAAGACGGGCAGGGCGAGTACGTCTTCGCCGGCAGCCGCACCACCACGCAGCCGTTTACCATCGACGGCCTGTCGGTCAGCTACGGTGGCGACCAGACCCAGCGCATGGTCGCCGCGGCTGCCGGCCTGCAGGTCGCCACGGGGGACAGTGGCGACGACGTCTTCATGTCGATCCGCGGTGGCAACGGCACCTTCGTGACCTCGGCTGCGGCCGCGAATACGGGCACGGCCGTGGTCGGGTCCACCTCGGTCACCGACGCCACGCAGTGGGACGGCGGCCAGTACACGGTCAACTTCACCTCCGGCACCACGTATGAAGTGCACGACGCCACCAACCCCACCGGACCGGCGCTATCCACCGGCACCTACACGGGCGATGTCGGCACGATCAACTTCAAGGGCGCGCAACTCAACGTCACGGGTACGCCCGCGGCGGGCGATTCCTTCAGTGTGGGTCCATCCTCGTCGCAGGACGTCTTCTCCACGATCGCGGGCATCATCCAGGCGTTCGAAGCGCCGGGCGGCGGCGCGGCGATGAACAACCAGGTCAACGGGCAGCTGCAGAACCTCGACCAGGCCTCCACGAATTTCATGAACACGCGTACCCGCATCGGCGCGCGCATGAACACGCTGGATCAGCAGTCCGATATCGGCTCGGACGTGAAGCTGTCCTACAGCAGCACGCTCTCCGACCTGAACGACCTGGACTACGCCAGCGCCGCCAGCAAGTACACGCAGCAACAGACGGCACTGGACGCCGCCCAGCAGGCGTACGTAAAGATGCAGAACCTCTCGCTCTTCAACTACCTCAAGTAGTCGATCGCTCCACCCGTACAACCGTTCGTGCGTATCGAGGCAGGGTGGCCTGCCGAATCCACCCACAAGGTTTCAGTCGATCGGCCTAAACCCTTTCCGGGTGCTGCCGATAAATTGACTGAAGGGGCCTGGACGTCACCATCGCCAGGGTCCGATGCAAGAAAGTAGTTGACAGTTAGAAAAAGTTCTCAAGTTTCCTCCCGGCGTGCCGTAAACCTCTCTGAGGCGGAAGGCTTCCTTCACGGAACCCCGCCGGACTACGCCGCACAACCTCCGGCATTTCGGTTCCGCTAAAAAAGGATCAATCCCATGGCACTGACCATCAACACCAATATCATGTCGATGAACGCTCAGCGTAACCTGAGCACGTCGCAGACCAAGCTGTCTTCGGCCATCGAGCGTCTCTCGTCGGGCATGAAGATCAACAGCGCGAAGGACGACGCCGCCTGCCTCGCCATCTCGACCCGCATGACCACCCAGATCAACGGCCTGAACCGCGCAGTGCAGAACGCGAACGACGGTATCTCGCTGTCGCAGACCACCGAGTCGGCCCTGGACGAAGTCACGAACAACCTGCAGCGCATCCGCGAGCTGGCCGTGCAGTCCACCACGCGTCGAACTCCGCGTCGGACCGCGCCGCGCTCGACGCCGAAGTGCAGCAGCGTCTGTCGGAAGTCACGCGTATCGCTACGCAGACCACTTCAACGGCATGAAGGTCCTGGACGGCTCCGCCCAGAACCTCAGCTTCCAGGTCGGTGCGAACGTCGGTGAAGTCATCAACGTCAGCCTGAACCAGGGCATGAAGTCCAACCAGGTTGGCCAGCTGGCCACCGTTCCGCCACCCCCCTCGCTCGTTGCCACGGCCGCCGTCGCCGGCACCAAGGGCACGACCGTCGCCGGCCAGGCCACGACCAACTTCGACTTCTCGACCACCGCGTCGTCGTTCACGGTTAACGGCCAGACGGTCACGCTGAACCAGAACTACACCAACGCCGCTGGCCTCGCTACCGCGATCAACAACCAGCTGTCGGCCAACGGCGCCGGCGCCTCGGTGACGCAGAACGCTGGCACGTTCACCTTCACCAACTCGGCCAACGGAGCAACCTCGCCGACCGTCGGCGGTGCAGGCGCGGCCGCGCTGTTCGTTACCACGACGACCTCGACGGCCGGTACGGCCGACGTCGCTGTCGGCGACGCCACGCCCATCACGCTTGCTACGGGCGACCTGACCCTGAAGGTCGGCAGCAATGCCGCATTCAGTGTCACCGGTACCTTCAAGACCACGCAGGACCTGGCCGACGCGATCAATGCAAAGTCCGGCGAAGGCATCAACGCCTACGTCGCCACCGACGGCTCGCTGAAGTTCTCGTCCTCTTCGGCCATCACGGTCGGCGGCACCAAGGCGGCGGCGTCGGGCTTCACCGCTGGTGCGATCGCTGTCTCCACCACTTCTACCCTGGCCGATTCCAGCGTGAAGACGGTCGACGGCGCCAACGATACGATCAACCGTATCGATGCGGCCCTGCAGTCGGTCTCCGACCTGCGCTCCACCCTCGGCGCGGTGCAGAACCGCTTCGAGTCGACCATCTCCAACCTGCAGAACATCTCGCAGAACCTGAGCTCGTCGAAGTCGGCCATCACCGACGCCGACTTCGCCCAGAAACGGCGAACATGTCCTCGGCCCAGATCCTGCAGCAGGCCGGCGTGTCCGTCCTCGCCCAGGCCAACCAGAGCCAGCAGATCGTCACCAAGCTGCTCCAGTAACAGCGGTGACACCGTCAGCCCCGGTAGCCCGGGGTTGGCAGGGTAATTGCTTAGTTGTCCATGGCTGGCTCCTTCGCGGGGCCAGCCGTCGGCAAATTGGCGCCCAGGCAGTGAGGCGTCTTCACGGAGAGTCTCATGGCCACAGGTTCAACCAGCGTCTCGATCGGTTCCAGCTCCATCGACGTCACGTCGATCGTGAGCAACCTCGTCGCCAACAAGCGCGCGGCCACCGACAAGCAGATCGCGGCGGCACAAACCAGCACCACCACCCAGATTTCGGCGATCGGCAACTTCACCTCGTCCCTGACGAGCCTGCAGTCCGCCATCAAGGCGTTGAGCGACGGCACCGCGTTCCAGGCGCAGAAGACCACCGTCGGCGACTCCACGATCCTGACGGCCACGGCAGCTGCCACCGCCAAGCCCAGCATCTACAACATCAACGTCACCAGCTCGCCGCGTCGCAGAAGACCACATCGGTGGCCTTACCGATGCGAAGACGGCCGTGGGTACGGGCACGCTCACCCTCGCGGTGGGATCGAAATCCATGAGCGTCGATATCGCCTCGCCGGCGAACACGCTGCAGGACGTGCGCGACGCGATCAACAACTCCAAGAGCAATCCCGGCGTCAGTGCATCCATCGTCACCGGCACCGATGGCGCCCACCTCGTGCTCACCTCGCTGACGACCGGCGCGGCGAATGCCTTCACCGTCACGTCCAGCGGTGGCGACGGCGGGCTGGCCAAGCTGAACTTCGATCCCAGCACCTCCACGCCGACCATCAAGGCGCAGGATGCCCTGTTCACCATCGACGGCACGGCGGCCAGCAGCCCGACCAACACCACGGCCGCGGCGATCGACGGCGTCACGCTGACGCTGGCCAAGGTCGGCAACAGCAGCGTCACGGTCGCCACCGACACCAGCGCCGTCAGCACGGCGATGCAGTCGCTGGTTAGCTCGTACAACTCGTTTGTGTCCACCTACAGCACGCTGACCAAGTACGACGCGACCAATCAGCAAGTCGGCGCCCTCATCGGCGACGCCACGATCAACTCCATCAAGAGCCAGGTATCCACCCTGCTGGGGTCGCAGCTCACCGGTGCCACCGCCAGCCCGCGTTCGCTGAGCGACCTGGGTGTCCAGTTCCAGGTGGACGGCACACTCAAGTACGACTCCACCAGCTGACCAGCGCGTTGGCCACCAATCCGTCAGGGGTACAGTCCCTGCTGAGCGGCAGCAATGGCATCGCGCCCAAGCTGGATACCTTGATCACCGGCTGGACGTCGTCCAGCGGCATCCTCACCCAGCGTACGGCCAACCTGAACCAGAAGATCAAGGATCTGACGGATCAGCAGACGGCCTATAACCAGACCATGACCGACTACACCAACCGGTTGACCAAGCAGTACAGCGCGCTGGACGCGATGATGACCAAGCTCAGCAATACCAGCAGCTACCTCACGCAGCAGTTCGACGCGCTGTCCAAATCGTCCTGATCGAAGGACAGGAAACCGACATGGCACTTGGATATTCCCGCGGCGCTGGTGCCTACCAGCAGATCCGCACCGGCGGTGGCCTCGAGCAGGCCGATTCGCATGGCCTCATCACCTTGCTCATGGATGGCGGCCTCGAGCGCATCCGTCTCGCGCAGGCCTGCATGGCCACGGGCAACGTCGCGGGCAAGGGCGAGGCCATCTCTAAGACGATCGAGATCGTCGGCGGCCTGCAGTCGGGCCTGAACCACGACGTGGCCTCGCCGCTGGTGGGCCAGCTCGACGCCCTCTACGACTATATGAGCCGTCGCCTCCTGCACGCCAACCTGCACAGCGACGCGGACGCCCTGGATGAGGTCGCACGACTGCTTGGCCAGATCCGCGCGAGCTGGGTCGCCATCCCCGTCGAAGCACGTCAGGTGGCCGGGGCCGGCGCATGAACGATGCGCTCTGGTGCGATCTGCCGCGTGTGCTCGACCTCACCGAGTCCATGCACGCGGCGGCCAGCGAGGGCCGTTGGGAAGAACTGACCGCCCTGGAGGCGCAGCGTGAGCCCGTGCTCAGGCAGGGCAGCATGCGTCCGGCGCCGAAACCCTCGAGTCGCTGAAATCGATCATGCTCCTCGATGGCCTCATCAAGGACCTGGTGGCCGCCGCGCGCGACGAAACGGCCGCCCAGTGGGACGAATCGCGCCGCGTGCGCCGCGCCGTCGCCGCGTATAGTTCCTTCTGACCTACTCATGGCAAGGCGGGCGGTCGGATGACTGACGAATCGTGGAAGGCCTTTGCCGACCGGGTGGCCTGGGACTCGCGCTTCCACGCCGAGTGCATGGCCGCCGAGCGGCCGGGCAGCACCGAGCTGGCCCTGATCAACGACCGTAACGCCAGCGTGCTGGTGGCCGTGTCGGCCCTGATGGACCGCCGCAGCGACACCGGTGAGGACGACAGCCCGCTGACCCAGGAAGTGCCCGTCTGGACGCCAAGCTCAACGTCCTCATGGAGATCGTCAATCGCCTGCTGTTGCCCCAGGCCGGGCTTCCGCCGCGTATTCCCGTCCGCGTGAACGCTGCCGGTGCCACGTTGCCCTGGGACGGACTGCCGCCGGTCGGCACCTCGGTCATGCTCAAGCTTCATTTCGATGCCTGCCGGGCGTTGCCGCTGGAGTTGCCCGGCCTGCGGGTCGCCGGGCCCACGGACGGCAAGGGCTTCATTGCCTTCGACGGCCTCACCGAGGCCGTGCGGGACGGCATCGAGCGGCTCGTCTTCCGCCAGCATCGCCGGCAGGTGGCCGAGGCCAGGGCCCACGCCCGGCCTCAGGACGGTTCCGGGGAGTGAAGTGACCTTTTACGTCATGTGACGTTGGAACGTCGCGTGGCGGCCTGCGTCACATTCGTGACGCGTGTTGTCAGAGCTGACGCCATCGCGGCTCCTCACGGGCCCTTCACGCGGCCAAACGGGTTTCCTCACGTCGTCGGACGCCGCGCCCCGACATGGATTTCAGTGCCGTGGCGCCGGAATTCCGACGTTGGCACGCTCCTTGATTGATACCTTGCAACGAAGGCGACGGGATTCCATCGCGAACCCGCTCAGGGGCCTTCGATCACACGCAACGTGAGGTATCCCAGGTGAAGTCTTCCAACTTTCTTGTCGTCGAATCCGAGGCCTCCCGTGCGGAAGCCGCCGCCTCCGCGCTGGCTTTCCTGGGCTACCGTCCGGTGCTCGCCAGCCGCATGCAGGCCGCCGATGCCGCCGACGGCTGGCGCGGCGCCTACATCGGCACGGTGGAAGACGAAGCGCAGTTGGAAGGCTACCTCGCTGCCCTGGGACGTCATGGTCGCAACCTGCCGCTGCTGGTCGCGGCCGACTCCCCGTGGCCAGCGCGCTGATTGCCGGCGACGAAGCGCAGACCCAGCACATCGAGCTGATCGAGCTGCCGCTGCGTTACGAGCGCCTGTCCGAAGCCCTGCGCACCCTGCAGGCGCGCATGCAGCCGGTACAGAACAACCTGCGTTTCGTCGGCCAGTCGGGCCCGATGCAACGCGTCAACGCCCTGATCCGCCAGGTGGCGCCGTTCGATTCGAGCGTGCTGGTGCTGGGCGAGTCGGGCACCGGCAAGGAGCTGGTCGCCCGCACCATCCACGAATGCTCTCCGCGTCGCGACAAGCCGTTCGTCGCCATCAACTGCGGTGCGATCCCCGCCGAACTGCTGGAAAGCGAGCTGTTCGGCCACGAGAAGGGCGCCTTCACCGGCGCGATCAGCACCCGCAAGGGCCGCTTCGAAATGGCCGAGGGCGGCACGCTGTTCCTCGACGAGATCGGCGACATGAGCCTGCCGATGCAGGTGAAGCTGCTGCGCGTCCTGCAGGAGCGGGTGTTCGAGCGTGTCGGTGGCAACCGCCCGCAGCGCTGCGACGTGCGCATCATCGCCGCGACACACCGCGACCTCGAAGGCGCGATCGAGCGCGGCGGCTTCCGCGAAGACCTCTTCTACCGCCTCAGCGTGTTCCCGTTGGAAATGCCGCCGCTGCGCCAGCGCCTGGAAGACCTGCCGGCCCTCATCACCGAGTTCAACCAGCGTTTGGTGCAGCGTGGCCTCACCTCCGTGCGCTTCGCTCCCAGTGCCATGGCGGCACTGTGCCGTCACCCGTGGCCGGGCAATGTACGCGAGTTGTCCAACCTGGTGGAGCGCATGGCGATCCTTATGCCCCAGGGCGAGGTGCGCGGTGCCGACCTACCGGAAAATACCGTGGCGCGCTGCCCATCGAGGAAGTCTCCGGCGCCGCGCTGATCGCCATGATGGAAGCCGAGCCCGAGGTGGTGGTCGAGAGAGTTCGGCTTCGCCGGCGAGATCGATCCCGCCGTGCTGCCGCAGGGTGGTCTGGATCTCAAGGATCACCTTGCCGGTATCGAGATCGGCCTGATCCGCCAGGCGCTCAACTCGGCCAACGGCGTCGTGGCGCATGCGGCCAAGCTGCTTCGTGTCCAGCGCACCACCCTGGTCGAGAAACTGCGCAAGTACGGCCTGTCCGAGACCGTGCAGGCCGGCTGAGTTCCACCGTCTTGGCACACCTCGTGCATCGGGTGTCGGTAAGCCGATAAAGCGTTGGAAAACCGTCATGACCACGATCGATGTGAACAGCCTGCTGCTCCAGATGCGCCGCATCAGCGCGCAGACCGAGATGCCCGCGATCCGCGGCGTCGGCGAAACCGGGCAGGCCGCCAAGGGTTCCTTCGGCGACGTCCTCAAGCAGTCCATCGAGGGCGTGTCGCAGTCGCAGGCCAAGGCGGCGCAGATGTCGTCCGCGTTCGAGCGTGGCGATCCGGGCATCGATCTGGCGCAGGTGATGATCCAGGGCCAGAAGGCCGACCTCTCGTTCCGCGCCATGACCGAAGTGCGCAACAAGATGGTCGATGCGTACAAAGAAATCATGAACATGTCGGTCTGATCGTTCTGATCCCATCCGGCACGCGTCACCTCACAGGATTCCGGTTTCCCATGGCAGATAACGGCGTAGCCAATACGGATAGCAACGCGTCACGGCGCATGGACTCGTTGAAGTCCCTGTCGCAGACGCCCGCGGCCCGGCAGCTCTTCATGCTCGCGGCCATCGCCGGCGCGGTGGCCATCGGCATCGCCGCCGTCATGTGGTCGCGCGCACCGAACTACGGCCTGCTTTACGGTGGCCTGGAACAGAAAGATGCCGCCGCGGTCACGCAGGCGTTGCAGGCCGGCAATACGCCCTACACGCTGAGCACCGACGGCAGCTCGATCTTCGTGCCTGCCGCCGACGTGGCCGGCGTGCGCCTGAAGCTGGCTGGCCAGGGCCTGCCGCAGGGCAGCGCCGCCGCGGCTCTGCCGCAGCCGATTCGCCGTTCGGCATGAGCGACATGGCCGAGCGTTCGCGTTACCAGTCCATGCTGGAGACCGACCTGTCCAATACCATCGCCGGGCTGCAGTCCGTGCGCGGCGCCCGCGTCCATCTTGCGCTGCCCAAGCCGTCCGCCTTCGTGCGCGACAACAAGCCGGCATCGGCGTCGGTGGTGGTGTCGCTGTATCCGGGACGCCAGCTCGACCAGGGCCAGGTGGCCGCGATCGTCCACCTGATCGCCGCCAGCGTGCCGGAACTGGACACGCGCCAGGTCTCGGTCATCGACCAGACCGGCAACCTGCTGACCGTCAGCGATCCGGACAGCGCCTCCGCCATCGGCGACAGCCGCCTGCGCCTGTCCAATCGCATCGAGTCCACGTACACGCAGCGCGTCGAAGACCTGCTCACGCCGCTGGTGGGTGCGGGCAAGGTGCGCGCCCAGGTGTTCGCCGATCTGGATTTCTCCCAGACGGAGAAAGCCAGCGAAACGTTCAACCACGACAATCCGGCCCTCCGCAGCGAGCAGACCAGCAGCGATACGCGTACCGAGCCCAACGCCAACGCGGGCGTGCCGGGCGCGCCTCAGCAACCAGCCGCCCAACACCGGCGGCAACCCGACGGCGGCCAACCCGGCGGCGGGGGCAAGCCGGGCGGCCAGAACGCCAGCACGCAGACGCCGCCACGCCGACGCAGCAGACGCAGAACGCCACGCGCAACTACGAACTCGACCGCACGGTCAGCCATGTCACCGATCCCGCCGGCAAGGTGGCGCGTCTTTCCGTGGCCGTGGTCGTCGACAACAAGCAGGTGGTGGGCAAGGACGGGAAGTCCACCAGCGTGCCGTTCACCCCGGAAGAACTGACCCGGCTGACCGAACTCACCAAGAATGCCGTGGGCTTCAATGCGACGCGCGGCGACAGCGTCAGCGTCATCAACGAGGCATTCCGTGGCGCCGTGGCGGAGAAGAACCGCAGGGCACGCCGTTCTACGAACGTCCCGGCATGCTCGACCTGATCAAGCAGGGCCTGGGCGTGATGATCGCGCTGATCGTCGGCTTCTTCGTGCTCCGGCCCATCCTCAAGGGTTTGCTGAAGCCCGCGCCGATGACGATGAACAACGTCGCGCTCGCCGGTCCGATGCCCACGGTGTCGGTCATGGTGGACGACGACGACATGACGCCAGACCGCGTCAGCACGTCGCCGCAGCTGGGCTCGCCCGCGCTGCTGGCCTACGAACAGAAGGTCGGCCTGGCCAAGCGCATGGCCGCCGAGAACCCAAACAAGTCGCGCAGGTCGTGAAGAGCTGGGTATCCGACGATGGCAGCTGATTCAAAAGAACCCCTGACCGGCGCGCAGAAGGCCGCGATCCTCCTGCTCACCCTCGGTGAGGAAGACGCCGCCTCCATCCTCAAGCACCTGGGTGCACGTGAAGTGCAGGCCGTGGGCTCCGCCATGGCCGCGCTGAAAAACGTCAGCAAGGAGCAGGTCGAGCTGGTGCTGACCAAGCTGCAGGACGATGTCGGCCAGCACACCTCCATTGGCGTGGGCACCGAGGAATACATCCGCCGCATCCTCGTCAACGCGCTGGGCGAGAACAAGGCCGGTGGCCTGATCGACCGCATCCTGCTGGGTCGCAGCAGCAAGGGGCTGGAATCCCTCAAGTGGATGGAAAGCCGCGCCATTGCCGAAATGATCGGCCAGGAGCATCCGCAGATCATCGCGCTGGTCATGGCCCATCTGGAATCCGACCAGGCCGCCGAAGTCATCGGCTACCTGCCCGGTCGCACGCGCAGCGACGTGGTGATGCGCATCGCCACGTTGGACGGTGTGCAGCCGCACGCGCTGAACGAGCTCGATGAAATCATGGAGCGCCAGTTCTCCGGCAACTCCAACAAGCTGAAGTCGGCCACCGTCGGTGGCCTCAAGGCGGCCGCGGACATCCTCAACGCGATGGAAACCTCGCGCGAGGCCGAGCTGATGGCGTCCATCCGCGGTATCGATTCCGGCCTGGGTGAGCGCATCGAGGAACTGATGTTCGTCTTCGACGACCTGGCCGACCTGGACGACCGCAGCATGCAGACGCTGCTGCGCGAAGTGCCCTCGGCTCGTCTCATCACCGCGCTCAAGGGTGCCGAGGCGGCCATTCGCGAGAAGATCTTCGCCAACATGTCCAGCGCGCCGCCGACATGCTGCGCGACGATTTGGAGGTCAAGGGTCCGGTCCGTCTTTCCGAGGTGGATGCGGCGCAGAAGGAAGTGCTGGCCACCGCGCGTCGACTGGCTGACGCGGGCCAGATCAATCTCGCCGGTGGCGGGGAAGAATTCGTCTGATGACCCTCACCTCGATCCTCGCCCGCGAACGCGTCGAACAGTTCGAACGCTGGGAGCTGCCCCTGGTGGGTGGCGCCCTGCCGCACGAGGCGGTGGAACCCGAAGACGAAGGTCCGCACCGGCCCACCGTCGCCGAAATCGAATCGATCGAGCGCCAGGCGCGCGAAGAGGGCTTCAACGCTGGCCTCAACGAGGGACGCGCGATGGCCCGGCGCGAGCTGGAAGCCCAAGTCGCCCGCCTCGATGCCTTGTTCGCCGCCGTGGAGCGTCCCTTCGCGGACCTGGATGCGGATGTGGCTGGCGACCTCGCCGTACTGGCCACGATCATCGCCGAGCGCGTGCTCGGCCACGACATCGCCACGCGTCCGGAAACCATCCTGGAGGTGGTCCGCCAGGCGGTGGATGTGCTGCCCGCTGGTAGCCGCCAGCTGAAGATCCACCTGCACCCGCGCGGACGCCGCCATCGTGCGCGAGCACCGCGCGTCGGCCGATCACGAAGGTACTGTCGTGGACGATGCCACGCTCCAGCGCGGTGACGTCCGCCTGGAAAGCGAACATTCGCGCCTGGATGCGCGGGTGCGCACGCGCCTGGCCGCCGTGATCGACAGCGTACTCGACGGACGCTCTCCGTCCGATGAGTCGCAGGACGACACGCAGGATGAGCCGGCATGAGCGCCGAGTCGCACACCGCATCCCGCATCGCCCACTGGCGCGAATCGCTGGCTGCCCAGCGTGCCAGCGCCGAGGGCGTGCGCCCCATGCAGGCCGAGGGCAAGCTGCGCCGGGTGGTCGGGTTGACCCTCGAGGCCGTGGGTTGCGAAGCGCCCGTCGGCGCGCGCTGCATGGTCTCGTCGGCCGACGGCAAGCAACTGGAAACCGAAGTCGTCGGGTTCTCCGACGGCCGTCTGCTGCTGATGCCCACGGGTGAAATGCACGGCGTGCTGCCGAATGCGCGCGTGACCCCGGTGGCCGCCATCTCCGGCATTCCCGTGGGCGACTCGCTGCTGGGTCGCGTCATCGGCCCGGACGGCGTGCCGCTGGACGGGCAGGGGCCCTTGCTGGCCCGCGAACGTGCGCCCCTGCGGCGTGCGCCGATCAATCCCATGTTGCGCCGGCCGATCGACACGCCGCTCGATGTCGGCGTGCGCGCCATCAACGCCCTGCTCACCGTGGGCCGCGGGCAGCGTATCGGCCTGTTCGCCGGTTCCGGCGTGGGCAAGTCCACGCTCATGGGCATGATGACGCGCTTCACCGATGCCGACGTCGTCGTGGTCGGCCTGATCGGCGAGCGCGGTCGCGAGGTAAAGGAATTCGTCGACCACACGCTGGGCGAGGAAGGCCGTCGTCGCGCCGTGGTCGTGGCCGCGCCGGCGGACGCGCCGCCACTGAGCCGGCTGCGCGGTGCGCAGGTGGCCACCGCCGTGGCGGAGCATTTCCGCGACCAGGGCAAGCGCGTGCTGCTTCTGATGGATTCGCTGACGCGTTACGCGCAGGCGCAGCGCGAGATCGCCCTGGCCATCGGCGAGCCGCCGGCGACGAAGGGCTACCCGCCGTCGGTGTTCGCCATGCTTCCCGCGCTGGTGGAGCGCGCGGGCAACGATGCCGAGGGCATCGGCTCGATCACGGCGTTCTACACCGTGCTTACCGAGGGCGACGACTATCGCCACGACCCCATCGCCGACTCCGCCCGCGCCATCCTCGATGGCCACATCGTGCTGTCGCGCGACATGGCCGAGGCGGGTCACTATCCGGCCATCGACATCGAGGCGTCGATCAGCCGCGTCATGCCGGCGGTGGTCGGCAAGGAGCACATGCGCTCGGCGCAACGGTTCCGCCAGGTGTATTCGGCGTATCGCCAGCAGCGCGACCTGATCGCCGTGGGCGCTTACCAGAAGGGCAGCGATCCCCGTACCGACGAGGCCATCGCCTTGTATCCACGTCTTTCCGCGTTCCTCCAGCAGGAAACCGACACGCCGGTGAACCTCGCCGAAGCCGAGGCGGAACTGGTCGACGCGGCGAGTGCCGGCTGATGGTCTCGCGCGCCGACCGCCTGCAGCCCGTTGTCGACCTGGCCGCCGAGAAAGCGGAGGAAGCGACGCGGGCCCTTGCCTCTCACCAGCGCGCACTGGCCGAGAGCGAGCATCAACTGGTCGAATTGCGGCGTTACCGCAACGAATATGCCTGCATGCCCGACGGCATCGGCGTCAGCGCGCTGCTCAACCGCCAGCAGTTCCTGCAGAAGATCGACATGGCCATCGTGCAGCAGCTGGGCGAGGTGCAGCGACGCGAGCAGGCGCTGGAGCGCGCCCGCCAGGGCTGGTCCGATGCGCGCGGACGGGCCAAGGCACTGGATTCGGTCACTGTCAAATACCGCGAGCAGGAGCGCAAGTCGCAGGACCGGCGCGAGCAGGAACAAGCCGACGAGCGCTCGCAATACCGCAAGAACCCTACCGGAAGAACCGCATGAACAACGCCAACGTCGCCCTCAACATCGCCCGCCCGGTCAGCCAGGCGCCGTCGTCCGCGTCGGCGAAGGCGACGGACGATACGACGCCGTCCAGGCGCTTCGATACGGTGCTCGGTGATGCGCATGCACAGGTGCATGCGCAGTCGCACGCAAGTGTGCACGCCACGCCGCACGCGGATGCCGGCCGCGCGGCGGCGCGTGCTGACACCAGGAACGATGTGCGCACGACGAAGCAGGACGCCGGTGACGACAAGGACACCGACGCCGGCGCCACGTCCAACGCCGCCACGGCGGACGACAAGGCGGCCGCGCGAAGCAGGACGCTACGGCCGCGAAGGACGAACCGAACAAGGACGACGCCTCCGACGATGACCACTCCATCGCCACGACGATGCTTGCGCTGATCGGCGTGCCGCCCAAGGTCACGGAACTGGCGACGAAGACACTCGGCGCGCTCAAGGACGCCAGCGGCAAGACCGGTGACCTGACCGCCGGTGCGCTGGCCATGGGCCTGCCGCTGTCCCATGGCGTGCCGGCGCCGGTCGGCGGCGATGCTGCCAAGGCGCTGGTCGACCCGACCGACACCGCCGCCTCCGGTGCGCTGGCCGCCACGGCATCCCCCGCCACGGTGTCGCCGCTGGCGACGTGCTCGCCGCCCGCGCGGCGGTGACTACGCCTGCCAAGGACGATGCGGTCCGACCCGACCGCGAGCCCCATGCCCCTGGTGCACGCCCCCGGCGTGGCGCCCGTCGACGGCGCCATGGTCGGTGCAGGCCACGCAGGCGGCGACCGCGCCGCAGTTCGCACAGGAGCTGGGCGAACAGATCGCGTGGATGGGCAGCGGCCAGATCAGGAAGCCCGCATCAAGCTGCACCCGGAAAGCTCGGCAGCATGGACGTGCGCGTGAGCATGGATGGCGGGAAGGTCAACGTGGCCATCCTCGCCCAGCATCCGGCTGCCGTGCACGCCGTGCAACAGACGTTGTCCCAGCTGGACACCATGCTCGCCCATCACGGGTTGTCCCTGGGCCAGGCCGATGTCGGCCAGCAGCAGGCCGGGCAGGGGCGTCAGGACACGAGCGACGGTGCTACCGCGCAAGGCGGTCAGGACGAGCCGGCGGTCGCCACGGTGCTGGCCACCTCCCGCGTGTCGCGTGGCCTCGTCGACGAGCGCGCCTGAAGGTCGTCCGGCGGCATTGCTTTGGCGCGCGTCAAGCTTTCGACGCATCGCGGCCGGTCGCCCAGACACCCGACGCGCGCCGTAGCGGGCTTTTCTCGACCCGGGTGACCCGAAGCAAACTGGCACGTCGTTGCAGTAGGCTCCCCGAGCCCCAGGGCCAACGATTCCGACGCATTCGCACCAAAGAGGTTTTTCAGGCATGGCCGACGTAGAGCAGGACGCCCCCGAGGGCACCCCGAAGAAAAAGAAAGGCAAGGGCAAGTTGCTGGTCATCGCGGCGATCGTCGTGCTGGCGGCAGGTGGCGCCGGCGGCTGGTTCATGATGAAGGGCGGCCATGGCAAGCCGGGCGCCGCTGCTGCCGCGGAAGCGGCCAAGGCCAAGCCAGCCGTCTACCTGCAGATGGATCCGGCCTTCGTGGTCAACTTCCAGGACGAGAACGCGCTGCGCTTCCTGCAGATCGGCGTCAACGTCATGTCCCACGACCCGGAAGCGATCGCCGCCGCGAAGGAAGCCGATCCGGAGATCCGCAACGCGCTGCTGATGCTGTTCTCGGCGCAGGACGTCAAGAGCCTTTCCGATGTGAAGGGCAAGCAGAAGCTGCAGGCCGCGGCGCTGGCCGAAATCCAGCGCGTGCTGAAGGAAAAGATCGGCCGCCCCGGCGTGGATGCGGTCTATTTCACCAGCTTCATCATGCAGTGACGGGAAGCCAACGGCGATGAGCGACATTCTCACCCAGGAAGAAATCGACGCGTTGCTGGCCGGTGTGGAAGGCGGTGCCGTCGATACCGAGGTCGAGCTTCCGCCGCCCGGTGGTATCCACGATTACGATTTCACCCAGCAGGACCGCATCGTCCGCGGTCGCCTGCCCACGCTGGAAATGGTCAACGACCGTTTCGCCCGTTACTTCCGCGCCAACCTGTTCAACGTGTTGCGCAAGTCGTGCGAAGTCTCGGTGCTGGGCGTGAAGATGACCAAGTTCAACGAGTACGTGCATTCGTTGGCGGTGCCGAGCAACCTCAACCTGATCCGTATCAAGCCCCTGCGCGGCACCGCCCTGATGGTGTTCGAGCCGCGCATGGTGTTCACCGTGATCGACAATTTCTTCGGCGGTGACGGCCGCTACCATGCGCGCATCGAGGGCCGCGACTTCACGCCCACCGAGAACCGCGTGATCCAGATCGTGCTGGCCGAGGCCTCACGGCCATGGCGGAAGCCTGGGCGCCGGTGCTGAAGATGCAGTTCGAGTTCCTCAACTCGGAGATCAACCCGCAGTTCGCCAATATCGTGAGCCCCACCGAGACGGTCGTCGTGTCGCGGTTCCACATCGAACTGGACGGCGGTGGCGGCGAAGTACACCTGACCTTGCCTTATTCGATGGTCGAGCCGATCCGCGAACTGCTGGACGCGGGCGTGCAGAGCGACCGGGCGGAGCGCGACGAACGCTGGATCCAGAACCTGCACGAGGAAATCCTCGACGCCGAAGTGGAGATCACGTCCATGCTGGCCGAGGCGCGCCTCACCATCGGCGATTTCCTGCACCTGCGCAAAGGCGACATCATCCCGATCTCGCTGCCCGAAACGGCCACCGTGTTTGCCGAGGACGTGCCGATCTTCCGCGGCCGCATGGCCAACTCCGGGGGCAACAAGGCCGTGCAGTTCGACTCGCTGATGCGCAAGCGCGGCGAGGGCAGGGCGATGCCTGTCACCACCACCGAGCCGATGCCCGCACTGGCGTGATACGCCGTCAATGGACCGGCATGGTGTCTTAGTGCCGTCGAGCGTCAGGTTTCCGGCGAGCGTCACTTTCCGGTCGTACGAGCCGGCCGGGGAGGGAGGGGCAAAGCACTGACTGCACACGGGAAATTCACCGCGCCTTGCACTTTCATGGCATGGCACGCCGTTGCTTCCTATGTTCCGTATCCCGGTAAATCACTTCTGGAACGGACATGAACGAACCCTCCCCGCTCGACTCCATCGAAGGCGCTTCGGATGCCTCCCTCGCCCACACCATGGGCCTGGGTAACGAGGTGAACCTCGACGTCATCCTCGACGTACCGGTGACGATGGCCATGGAAGTGGGCCGTACCAAGATCAGCATCCGCAACCTGCTCCAGCTCAACCAGGGCTCGGTAGTGGAACTGGACCGCGCCGCGGGCGAGCCGCTGGACGTGTTCGTCAACGGCACCCTGGTCGCCCACGGCGAAGTGGTCGTCATCAATGAAAAATTCGGTATTCGGCTGACCGACGTGATCAGCCCGGCCGAGCGCGTCCGCAAACTGCGGTGACCGGCATGCGCCGCACCGTCGCCGCCACCGTGGGCGGCTTCCTTCCCTGCGCCCTGTGGGCGGCCCCGGTCGCTCCCGCACCGGTGGACACGGGCGCGGATGTGGTCCGCGTCCTCGTCAGCCTGCTCGGCGTCGTGGCGCTCATTTTTTTCGTCGGCTGGATGGCCCGTCGTGCCCAGGCTCGCGTCAGCCGGGCGGCCGGAAGATCCGCGTCATCGAATCGATGCCGGTGGGCATCAAGGAAAAGGTCATGTTGATCGAGGTGGGCGGGACGCAGCTGCTGGTCGGGGCCTCGCCCACGGGCGGCCTGCGCACGCTGCACGTGCTGGCCACGCCGGCGCAGGATGATTCCGGCGCCGCCGCGCCGCCGGCGCTGCGCGGCTTCCGCGATGTGCTCGCCCAGTGGAAACGGCCATGACCGCTCGCCGTCGCCATCCATGGCTTCGCTGGAGCGCCTTCGTGCTGCTCCTGCTGCTGCCCCTGGCCGCGTTCGCCGCGGACCCGCCGCCGGGCATCCAGCTGCTGAACGTGCAACCGGGCGCCAACGGCGGCCAGACCTGGTCGCTGTCGATCCAGATGCTGGCGCTCATGACGGCGCTGACCGCGCTACCGGCGCTTTTGCTGATGATGACCTCGTTCACCCGGATCATCATCGTGCTTGGCTTCCTGCGCCAGGCACTGGGCACCAACAGCACGCCGCCGAACCAGGTAATCCTGGGGCTGTCGTTGTTCCTGACGCTTTTCGTCATGTCGCCGGTGATCAACAAGGCGTATGACAACGGCATCAAGCCCTACATGGACGGCCAGATGAGCGTGCAGGACGCCCTGCCGCTGGCCGGCGCCCCGTTCCGCCACTTCATGCTGGAGCAGACCCGCGAGCCGGACCTGCAGCTGTTCACCCGTCTGGCCGGCGAGCAGCCCTATGCGGACAAGGACGCCGTGCCCTACCGCGTCGCGCTGCCGCGTTCGTCACCAGCGAGCTGAAGACTGCCTTCCAGATGGGCTTCCTGTTGTTCATCCCGTTCCTCATCATCGACCTGGTGGTGGCCTCGGTGCTGATGTCCATGGGCATGATGATGGTCTCGCCGATGATCATCTCGCTGCCGTTCAAGATCATGCTGTTCGTGCTGGTCGACGGGTGGACACTGCTGCTGGGCACCCTGGCGGGGAGCTTCTACCAGTGACGCCGGAATCGGTCATCGCCTTCGGCCAGCAGGCGCTGCACATCGCCATGCTGATCGGTGCACCGCTGTTGCTCACCGCCCTGGGGGTAGGCCTGCTGGTGGGCATGATCCAGGCCGCGACGCAGATCAACGAACAGACCCTCAGCTTCATCCCCAAGCTGATCTGCATGGCGCTGGTGATGATCATTACCGGTCCGTGGATGCTGCGCACGCTGGTGCAGTTCACCCGTACCCTGATCGAAAGCCTGCCCCAGGCGGTGCGTTGATGCCGATCGACCTCAGCCAGTTGGAAGGGTGGGTGGGTGGTGCCCTGTGGGCGCTGGCGCGTATCTCCGGCCTGATGCTCGTGGCTCCCGTGCTGGGGTCCGCCCTGATCCCGATGCGTATCCGGATCGGCTGACCATCCTCCTGACCGTGACACTGGCGCCCCTCGCGCCGCTGAATATCCGACCGCTGTCGGCCGCCGGTGTCGCCGTGCTGGCCCAGCAGGTGCTGATCGGCGCCGCGCTGGGCTTCATCCTCAAGCTGGTGTTCGAGGCCGTGTCGTTCGGTGGGCAGTTCGTCTCGCAGGCCATGAGCCTGGGCTTCGCCGAAACCGTGAACCCGGGCGTGGGCGGTAGTACGCCGGTGGTGAGCCAGTTCTACACCATGCTGGTGACCCTGCTGTTCCTGGTGATGAACGGCCACCTGCAACTGATCTCGCTGCTGGCCGACAGCTTCCGCACCCTGCCCGTGGGTGGCGAGGGCATCGGTGCGCAGGGCCTGTGGGGCGTGCTGACCTTCGCCACCCACCTGTTTGCGGGCGCGGTGCGGGTGGCCCTGCCGGCACTCACCGCGGTGCTGGTGGTCAACCTCGGCTTCGGCGCGATCAGCCGTTCGGCCCCGTCCATGAACCTCTTCGCCGTCGGTTTTCCCATCACCATCTGCCTGGGCGTGCTGGCGGTGGTGGCTGTCGCTGCGGGCGCTGCCGGCGCGTTCGAGTCCCTGCAGGTCACCGCCTGGACCGCCATGCGCCAGTTGATCGGGAGGTAAGCGGCCATGAGCGAGGGCGCCGACAACGAGGACAAAACCGAATCACCCAGTGACAAACGACTGCGCGAAGCCCGCGAAAAGGGCGACCTGCCGCGCTCGCGCGACCTGTCCACCGCCATCGTGGTGCTGGCAGGCGTTTCCACGCTGATTGCCTCGCGCGAACAGATGGCCGTGCATGCGGCCAACATCATGCACGTCGGCCTGCGCTACGGGCGCGACGACCTGTTCGCCGCAACGGCCTGTACCACGCGCTGATGACCGCGGTGATGGAAGGCTTCTGGATGCTGGCACCCGTGTTCATCGCCACGATGATCGCGGCGATCGCCGCGCCTACCGTGATGGGCGGGCTCAATTTCTCCTTCGAGGCCCTGGTGCCCAAGTTCGACCGGATGGACCCGATCAAGGGCTTTGGCCGGCTGGTGTCCATGAACGGCCTGGTGGAGCTGGGCAAGTCGCTGCTGAAGCTGGCCCTGATCGGCGGCACGCTGGTGTGGTTCCTGCGCCGCAGCACGCAGGAGATGTACGCCGGTGGCACGGGACCGGTCGCCGAGGGCATCGCCCATGCCTTCGGCCTGTTCGGTCATGCGTCGCTGGTGTTCGCCGTCGCGCTGGGCGCGGTGGCCCTGGTCGATGCGCCCTGGCAGAAGTACAGCTTCACCAAGAAGATGAAGATGACCAAGCAGGAGGTGAAGGACGAGCACAAGGAGAACGAGGGCAGTCCCGAGCTGAAGTCAAAAGTCCGGCAGATGCAGCAGCAGATGTCTCGCCGCCGGATGATGGAAGACGTGCCCACCGCGGACGTCATCGTGACCAACCCGACCCACTTCGCGGTGGCCCTGAAATACGACGAGAACCGCATGGGAGCGCCCCGCGTGGTCGCCAAGGGCGTCGACCTGATCGCCCAGCAGATCCGCGACGTGGCGGGTGGGGCGAAGGTGCCGGTGGTCGAAGCGCCGCCGTTGGCACGAGCCTTGTATGCCACCACGGACATCGGGCGCGAAATCCCCTCGGCGTTGTATGTCGCCGTGGCCCAGATCCTGGCCTACGTGTTCCGGCTCAAGCAGGCGATCGCCATGGGCGACCTGCCTCCCGAGCTGCCCACGCAGGACATCGATCCGGACCTGCTCGGCCCCTACCGCATGGATAACTGACGAATGGCCGCTTCCTCCAACCTGATGGGCACGTTCCGGCAGATCGGCCGCCGTGGCGTGGCCGCGCCGGTCGCCATGCTGATCATGCTCGGCATGATGATGCTGCCGCTGCCGCCCTTCATGCTGGACCTGCTGTTCACCTTCAACATCGCGTTGTCGCTGGTGATCCTGCTGGCCACGATGTACGTCATGCGCCCGCTGGAGCTGGCCTCGTTCCCCACGGTGGTGCTGTTCGCCACCCTGCTGCGCCTGGCGCTAAAACATCGCCTCCACCCGCGTGGTGCTGCTGCACGGCCATAACGGCCCCGGCGCGGCGGGCAAGGTAATCGAGGCGTTCGCCGAGTTCGTCATCGGCGGCAACTTCGCCGTCGGCTTCGTCGTCTTCGCCATCCTCACCATCATCAACTTCGTGGTGGTGACCAAAGGCGCCACGCGCGTGTCCGAAGTCACCGCGCGCTTCACCCTCGATGCCATGCCCGGCAAGCAGATGGCGATCGACGCCGACCTCAACGCGGGCCTGCTGACCCAGGAACAGGCCCGCGAGCGCCGCCAGGAAGTGCGCGAGGAAGCCGATTTCTACGGCTCCATGGACGGCGCGTCCAAGTTCGTGCGCGGCGACGCCACGGCGGGCATGCTGATCCTGGCCATCAACATGCTGGGCGGGTTCTTCATCGGCATGTTCCAGCACGGTCTGTCGGCCGCCGAGGCAGCGCGCACCTACACGCTGCTCACCATCGGTGACGGCCTGGTCGCCCAGGTGCCGGGCCTGATGCTGTCGATCGCCACGGCGGTGATCGTCACCCGCGTCTCCAAGTCCCAGGAGATGGGCAAGCACGTGATGGGCCAGCTGTTCGGGCAGCCCAAGGCGCTGGGCGTGGCGGCCGCGGTGCTGGGCACCATGGGCCTGATCCCCGGCATGCCGAACATTCCCTTCCTGTTGCTGGCGGCCGGCGCGGGCTTCGGCGCCTGGAAGCTGCAGCAGCGCAAGGATCGCGCCGGCGATGCCGGTACGGCCGGTGCCGCGGGCGCTCCGGGTACCGACCTGGCGCTGGAATCGACGCCCACGGCCGAACGCCTGGAGCTGTCCTGGGAAGACGTCGCCCAGGTCGACACCATCGGCCTGGAAGTGGGCTATCGCCTCATCCCGCTGGTGGACAAGGCCCAGGGCGGCGAGCTGATGGCGCGGATCAAGTCGGTACGCCGCAAGCTGTCGCAGGAACTCGGCTTCCTCGTTCCCTCCGTGCACATCCGCGACAACCTCGACCTGGCACCGCACGGCTACCGCATCTCGCTGATGGGTGTGCCGATGGGCGAGGCCGAAATCCACACTGAGCGCATGCTGGCGATCGATCCGGGCCGCGTGCACGGCACCATCAACGGCATCGCCACCCGCGACCCGGCATTCGGCCTGGACGCGCGGTGTGGATCGAACCGGGCATGCGCGAACACGCGCAGACGCTGGGCTATACCGTGGTCGATCCGGCCACCGTGATCGCCACGCACCTGTCGCACATCCTGCAGAACCACGCCCACGAACTGATCGGCCACCAGGACGTGCAGCAGCTGCTCGACCGCCTGGCCCAGCAGACGCCCAAGCTGGTGGAAGACCTGGTGCCCAAGCGCCTGTCGCTGGGTGCGGTGGTCAAGGTGCTGCAGAACCTGCTGGCCGAGCGCGTGCCCATCCGCAATTTCCGCGGCATCGTGGAATCGCTGGCCGAGCACGCCGGCCAGAGCCAGGATCCCGGCGTGCTTGCCGCGGCCGTGCGCGTCACCCTCGGTCGTCAGATCGTGCAGGAGATCGCCGGTTGGGTTCCGAGGTTCCCGTCATTACTTTGGCGCCCGAACTCGAGCAGATCCTCTTGCAGTCGCTGCAGGGCGGTGGCCCCACCGGCGCTGCCGTGGAGCCGGGCCTGGCCGATCGCCTGCAGCAGAGCGTGGCCGATGCCGCGCGTCGCCAGGAAGCGGCGGGCGAACCGGCGGTATTGCTCGTTTCCCCGGCCTTGCGTCCATGGCTTTCGCGTTTCACCCGTCATGTGGCCCAAAACCTGCATGTACTTGCCTACAACGAGGTTCCGGACAACCGGCGCGTCAAGCTGGTGACGGCCCTCGGCAGGTAAGACTTGGACGGACACAGGATCGAACGCATGAAAATCAAACGCTTCGTAGCTCCCGACATGCGCCAGGCCATGCGCCAGGTGCGCGACGAGCAGGGTCCGGACGCCGTGATCCTGTCGACGCGTCGCCTTGACGACGGCATCGAGATCATCGCCGCGCTGGATTACGACGAAGCGCTGGTGCGTGAAGCGGGCTTCGGTGGCGAGACGCCGGCGGTGCGCGAGGCGGCACGCGAGGAAAGCCCGGTGCGCGCCCGTCGCGAACACGACTTCGCCGCCCGCATCGACCAGGCCAAGGCGGCCACCGCCGCCGCCGTCGAGCGCGTGGTGCGCGCGTCGGCACAGCGGCTGCACCGGCGCCGCAGGCCTTCATCCGAATGCGCCGCAGCGCCAGTCCAGCGCCGCGCTGGCCGCCAGTGTCGCCGACGTGGTGCGCGCGGCCACGGTCGGTCCGCAGTCCGCCCCCACGACGCCGCCGTCAACGGCGTGCGCGCCGAGATCAACAACCTGCGCGAGATGCTGGAAGTGCAGCTGTCGACGTTGGCATGGAACCAGATGGACCGCGAGCAGCCGCTGCGTGCCCGCGTGCTGCGCGAGATGACCCGACTGGGCATCGACGGCGACGTGGCCCGCGCGCTGTGTGCCGAACTGCCGCCGGGCATGACCCCGGAGCAGGCGCGTTACCTGCCGCTGGGCATCCTCTCGCGCAACATCCGTACCAGCGGTCGCAACGCCGACACGGCTGCAGTGCGGTCACCGCGCTGGTCGGCACCCCGGCGTCGGCAAGACCACCACCATCGCCAAGCTGGCCGCCCGTGCCGTGCTGCGCCACGGGGCGTCCAACGTCGCCCTGATCAGCGCCGACCAGTACCGCATCGGTGCCGGCGCGCAACTGGAACATTACGGCCGCCTGCTGGGTGTGCGCGTCTACAACGCGCACGACGCGCAGAGCCTGCGCAACGTGCTGTTGCAGCTGCGCGGCAAGCACACGGTGCTGATCGATACCGCTGGCCTGGCCGGCAACGATCCCAAGCTGCAGCAGCAGTTCGACACGCTGCGCGCGATGACCGAGGTGCGGGTGTGCCTGGTGCTGGCAGCGAACGCACAGGCGCAGGCGATCGACAACGCCGTGCGGGCGTACGCGCCGCTCGCACCGCAGGCCGCGATCCTCACCAAGCTGGACGAGGCGCCGCTGATCGGTGGCGCGCTCTCGGCCGTCATCCGGCACGGTATACCGCTGGACTACACCACCGACGGCCAGCGCGTGCCGGAAGACATCGCCTCCGCGGATGCGCGCAAGCTCGTCTGCCTCGCGGCCCAACTGGTCAGGCAGCGCAACGACGAACCGGACGACGCGATCCTCGCCGACCGTTTCGGCTTCGCCGCCACGCCCGCCCTCGCCTGACCCCGGAACTGAAGTAACGTGACTACGGCATCCGCATCAGCACCCTCCTTCACGGCAGTGAATTCCTTCATGAACACACACGTCGACTCCACCCAGGCCGCCGGACTCAACTGGCTTGCCGACCGTCGCCCCACTCGCAGCATCGCCATCGCGGGCGGCAAGGGCGGCGTGGGCAAGACCACGGTGGCGGTCAACCTGGGCATGGCGCTGGCCATGGGCGGGCGCGACGTGGTCCTGCTGGACGCCGACCTGGCCATGGCCAACATCGATGTGCTGCTGGGCCTGCAGCCCACACGCCACCTGGGCCACATGCTCGAGGGCGAGTGCCGCATCGAGGACCTGATCCTCCAGGCCAACCACGGCCTGAAGGTCATCCCGGCCACCTCGGGCGCACGCCGCATGGCGCAGCTGCCGAACATCGAGCATGCCGCAGTGATCCGCGCCTTCGACGAATACCCCGTGGCCCCGGAATACCTGATCGTCGACACCGCCGCCGGTATCTCCGACAGCGTGTCGATGTTCGCCGCCGCGTCGGACGAGGTGGTGGTGGTGGTCTGCGACGAGCCGGCCTCGCTGACCGACGCCTACGCACTGATCAAGGTGATGAGCCGCGAATTCGACGTCAACCGCTTCCGCATCGTGGCCAACATGGTCCGTCACGCCCAGGAAGGCCGCCAGCTGTTCCAGAAGCTGGCCCGCGTCACCAATCGCTTCCTGGACGTGTCCCTGGACTTCATGGGCATGGTGCCGCACGACGAGTACCTGCGACAGGCCATCCGCCGCCAGGCGGCGGTGGTCGACGCATGGCCGAGCAGCCGTTCGGCCGTGGGATTCAAGAATCTGGCCCGGTCGGTCGATACATGGGGTGAACCCGAACCCCGGGTGCAGGGCCGCATCGGCTTTTTCGCCGAACGGAACCACATGGGGGGAGGGCTGCCATTGTGAGTGTTGCAAGCGAATACCTTGAAATCACTAAGGTTCCTGCCGACCAGCTGGTCAGGACGCATGCACCGCTGGTGCGCCGGATCGCCTATCACCTGATGGGCCGCCTGCCACCAAGCGTGGATGCGAACGACCTGATGCAGGCCGGGATGATCGGGCTACTGGAGGCCGCAAGGAATTATTCGCCGACTCGCGCGGCCAGCTTCGAGACTTATGCGGGAATCCGCATTCGTGGCGCCATGCTGGACGAACTGCGCAAGACGGACTGGACCCCGCGCTCCGTCCATCGGAAGCTGCGCGAGGTGGCGGAGGTAACGAGGCAGATCGAGAACGAGACGGGTGGCGACGCCGAAGACGCGGAAGTGATGAAGCGGCTGGGCATCGACGCCATGGAGTACAACCAGATCCTGGCCGACGCGGCGAGCGCGCGGTTGCTGAGCCTGACGGCGCCGGAAGGCGACGAGGGCGCGGCGATCGACGTGGCGGACCCGGACGCCGCGGGTCCGGAAGGCAACTTCGAGAAGAACGGCCTGCGCGACGCGCTGGCCCATTCGATCGACGGTTTGCCGGAACGCGAGAAGCTGGTCATGTCCCTGTACTACGATGAAGAGCTCAACCTGAAGGAAATCGGTGCGGTGCTGGGTGTAAGCGAGTCGCGGGTGTGCCAGATCCATGGCCAGGCCCTGATTCGCCTCCGCGCACGCATGTCGGGTTGGAAAGACAAGCAGTGACGGCATCGCGGTGCCGTCGCCGGTAAAGAAAAGCGTACGAGGCGGAGAGCAGTTTTGGACAAGAACATGAAGATCCTCGTGGTGGACGATTTTTCCACCATGCGGCGCATCGTCAGGAACCTCCTGGTCGAGTTGGGTTTCACCAACACGCTCATCCAGGAGGCCGAAGACGGCAACGCGGCGCTCGCACTGTTGCGCGCGCAGCCCATCGACCTGGTCGTCACCGACTGGAACATGCCCAACATGACGGGCATCGACCTGCTTCGCGCCATCCGCGCGGATGCCGCGTTGAAGTCGATGCCGGTGCTGATGGTCACCGCGGAAAACAACCGCGACCAGATCATCGCCGCCGCGCAGAGCGGCGTGAACGGTTACGTGGTCAAGCCCTTCACGGCCGTGACGCTGAAGGAAAAACTCGACAAGATATTCGAACGACTTGCCGCGGCGGCGGGCTGAGGGATGACGATGAACACGATGCTTTCCCCCGGCCAGGACGTGGCCCCCCAGTTGCGTGAACTGCTCGATGCCGACGATTCGGCAGCCTTCGAGAAAGCCCTCGACGACCTGATCCGCAGCCGCGAGCAGCACCTGTTCCTCGCGCTGGGCCACCTGGCGCGCGACCTGCACGAATCCGCCCGTCGCCTTGCCTCCGACATCTCCACCGATGGCGTACCGGGCAACATGAGCGACGCGCGCAAGCACCTGCGCGATGTGCTGGAAATGAGCTCCACGGCCGCCCATCGCACGTTGGACTTCAGCGAAAGGCTGCGTCCGCAGGCGCAGGCACTGGCCAAGCAGGCCGACGAAGTGCTGGTGCTCGACCACGCCGATCCGGCGTTCGGCACCCATGCCACGGCACTGGCCGTGCGTGTGGGCGACTTCGCGCAAAGCTGCGACATCGGCTGGGCGAGATGGTCGAGGCACAGTCATGGCAGGATCTTTCCGGTCAGCGCGTGGCCCAGGTCGAGGCCTTCATGGCCAAGGTCGAATCCTCGCTCGTCGAGCTGGTCCGTCTCACCGGTTCGCTCGCGGGCGGCAATGCGCCGGCTGCCGAGAAGGTCAGCCAGGACGAAGTGGACCGGCTCCTCAGCGAATTCGGTTTCTGAGTACCCTATGAGCGTGGAGCTGGACAACGAGCTGCTCAATGTCTTCCTGATCGAAGCGCGCGAACTGCTCGAGAGCCTGGGCGAACAGCTCGTGGATCTCGAAGCCTCCCCGCACGACGTGGAGTTGCTCAACGCGGTGTTCCGCGCCTTCCACACGGTGAAAGGCGGGGCGGGCTTCCTGGCCTCAATGCCATGGTCGAGCTGTGCCATCGCGGCGAGGACCTGCTCAACGAGGCCCGCAACGGGGTGATCGTGTTGAACGCCGCCTATATGGACGCGTTGCTCGAATCGCTCGACCTGCTCAACGACATGATGCGTGCTGCCGACGGCGGCGTGCCGATCGAACCCGCGCCGCGTTCGTTGCTCGATCGCCTGCTCATTCCCGGCCGCGCCGTCTCCGTGCCGCCGGTGGCGCTTGCCGTGCCGGTCTCGGCCGCCGCCACGTCGGCGGTCGTGGCGGCCCCCGGTCCGCAGAAGCCGTACGACCCGATCGAGGACGAATTCGAGGCGATGCTCGATGCCGCCCGTACCGATCGCGCGCCGTCGGCACCGTCGGGCACGATCAACGACGACGAATTCGAAGCGCTGCTCGACTCGCTCTACGGAACCGGCGCGCCCGGTGCCGATGGCACCGCTGCGCCGGTGCCCGCACCGGTGGTCGCCGTGGCCCCGGCGCCCGTAGCGAACAACGACGCCATCAGCGACGACGAATTCGAGGCACTGCTGGATTCCCTGCACGGTGCGGCCGCACCGGGTGCGGTCGTGCCGGCGCCGGTGGCCGCCGCCGTCACGGTACCGGTCGCCGCGGCGACCGTGGCTGCGCCGGTCGCGTCGCCGGCCGCCACGCCGTCGCCGGCCGCCGCCGTTACCGCGGAGAAACGCGCCGCCTCCACTGCCGACACCACCGTGCGCGTGGATACCCACCGACTGGACAGCCTGGTCGATGCCGCCGGCGAACTGGTGCTGGTGCGCAACCGCCTCACCAGCCTGGCGCCGCGCGGCGGCAACGATCCCATGGAACGCGCCATCGGCGAGCTGGAGCGCGTCGCCGAGGATCTGCAGAACGCGGTGCTGCGCATGCGCATGCAGCCGGTCGGCAAGCTGTTCTCCCGTTTTCCGCGCATCGTTCGTGACCTTGCCCGCCAGCTCGGCAAGGAAATCGAGCTGGTCACGGAAGGCGAGGACACCGACATCGACCGCACCGTCGTCGAGGCGTTGGCCGATCCCCTGGTCCATTTGCTGCGCAACGCGGTGGACCACGGCGTCGAAATGCCCGATGCGCGCGCGGCGGAAGGCAAGCCGCGCCTGGGTACCGTGCGCCTCGCGGCCGGCCAGTACGGCGACCGCATCGTCATTACCGTCACCGACGACGGCAAGGGCATGGACCCCGAAGTGCTCCGGCGCAAGGCGGTCGAGAAGGGCCTGATGGACGCCGAGCAGGCCGCGCGACTGGACGAGCGCGAGTGTTACGAGATCGTCTTCCGTCCCGGTTTCTCCACGGCCAGCCAAGTCTCCGACATCTCCGGCCGCGGCGTCGGCATGGACGTGGTCAAGACCAAGATCGTCGAACTGGGCGGCACGCTGTCCATCGACTCGCGCGTGGGTCACGGCAGCACCGTGCGCCTGTCGGTGCCGCTCACGCTGGCGATCATGCGCGTGCTGATGGTGCGCGTGGGGCACCGGCTGCTGTCGCTGCCGCTGTCCAACGTCACCGAGGTGTTCGAACTGGTGCCCGGGCAGATCCAGGAACTGGACGGCCGCATCGTCGCCGCACATCGCCAGCGTGCGCTGCCGCTGGCCGACCTGGGCCACTGGGCCGGCACCGGCGGCAAGGGCGGCCATGTGGTCGTCGTGCAGATCGGCCACCAGACCCTGGGGTGCCTGGTCGACGAGGTGCTCGGCCGCGAGGACGTCATGGCCAAGCCGCTCGGCCCGTTCCTCAAGGACGTTCCCGGCGTGGCGGGTGCCACCATCACGGGCGACGGTCGGATTTCGCTGGTGCTCGACCTGTCCGGCCTGGCCGACGACAGCGGGCAGGTCTTGCCGTCGCTGCGCATGGCGGTCTGATGGATATCGTCAGCGTCGTCGGCACGATCCTGGCCTTCGTGGTCATCATCGTGGGGACCATCCTCAAGGGCTCCAGCCTCGACGCCCTGTGGAACCCGGCGGCTTTCGTCATCGTCTTCCTCGGCACGCTGGCCGCACTGCTGGTGCAGACGCCGGGGCCCGTACTCAAGCGTGCCTGGAGCATGCTGCCCTGGGTCTATCGTCCGCCCGACATCGAGTCGGAGAACCTCGTCGACCGCATCGTCGGCTGGAGCGAAATATCCCGACGCACCGGCCTGCTGGGGCTGGAACCCTCGATCGAGCGCGAGTCGGACCCCTTCATCCGCAAGGGGCTTCAGCTGTTGGTGGATGGCACGGAACCCGACGCCATGCGCTCGGTGCTGGAAGTGGAAGTGCTCGCGCGTGAGCACAACGATCTGGAGGCGGCCAAGGTCTACGAGAACGCCGGCGCCTATTCCCCCACGATGGGCATCATCGGCGCCGTCATGGGCCTGATGTCGGTGATGCAGAACCTTGCCGACCCGAGCAAGCTCGGGCACGGCATCGCCGCGGCCTTCGTCGCCACCATCTACGGCATCGGGCTGGCCAACCTGCTGGCCTTGCCGATGGCGTCGCGACTGAAGGGCCTGGCGCGTCGCCGTTCGCAGATGCGCGAGATCCTCGTCGAAGGCCTGGTCTCGATCGCCCAGGGTGACAACCCGCGGCACATCGAGAGCAAGTTGCAGGGGTTCCTGACGTGAAGCGTCGCCACCACGAAGAGCACATCAATCACGAGCGCTGGGCTATTCCCTACGGCGATCTGATCACGTTGCTGCTCGCCCTGTTCGTGGTGATGTACGCCGTGTCGGCGGTGAACGAGACCAAGTTCAAGGTGATGGCCCAGTCCATCAACGAGGCCTTCAACGGTACCGGCAAGGTAATCGAGCCGATCCGCGACGCCCAGCCGGCCGCACAGGTGCCGCTGCCCAACCAGTCGCGCGCACCGGCCGCCGCGCCGATCGCGCGTATCGACGTACCCGTGCCGCCGCGGAACTTGCCGCTGCCAGGCCACGAAGGCGCCGCCGCCCAACGCCAGGACGGTACGAAGGCCAACATCGCCCCGGCGGCGTCCGTGGCCTCCGCCGCCTCCGTCGCCGTGGCCGGCACGGCGGCCGACAGCAGCATTGGCAAGACGGACGACGCCAGCCTCAGCCAGATATCCGACGAGGTGAAGCGGGCGATGAAGCCCCTGATCGACAAGAGCCTGGTCAACGTGCGGCAGACGCCGGACTGGCTCGAGA
Source organism: Leptodermis oblonga (assembly GCA_016801395.1). Taxonomy (NCBI): domain Eukaryota; kingdom Viridiplantae; phylum Streptophyta; class Magnoliopsida; order Gentianales; family Rubiaceae; genus Leptodermis; species Leptodermis oblonga. Next base: position 372,441 of record VMRK01000539.1, read on the forward strand.
TCGAAGTCAAGACGGACATGCTCTTTCCCGTGGGCGTGGCGAAGCTGCAGCCGCCCGCCGACGAGGTTCTGCGCAAGCTGGCCGGGATTCTCGCGCCGTTCCCCAATGCCATGCGCATCGAGGGCTACACGGACAACACCCCCATCGCCACGCCCACGTTCCCGTCCAACTGGGAACTGTCGGCGGCGCGCGCCGCCACGGTGGCGCGGCTGTTGACCACCATGGGTGTGGATCCGCATCGCGTGGGCATCATCGGCTGGGGCGAGTTCCGTCCCATCGTGGCCAACGACACCGACGACGGCCGTAACCGCAACCGTCGCGTGCTGATCGTGGTGATGAGCGACAAGGCCGCGCCCGCCCGTTTCTACAGCGATGCCGCGCACCTGGCCCCGGGCGAGGGTAATCGCTGATGCAGACCTGGGCGATCGCCAACCAGAAAGGCGGGGTGGGCAAGACCACGACGACGGTGGCGCTGGGCAGCCTGCTGGCGGCCGGCGGCGAGCGCACCCTGCTGATCGACATGGACCCGCATGCCTCGCTTTCCGGTTACATCGGGGTCGAAGGCGGCACGCATGGCAGCGTCTACGACCTGTTCGGCACCAGCGGCAATGCCATGCCCCTTCCGGTGCGCACGCTGGTGCATGCCACCCAGTGGCAACGACTGAGCGTGCTGCCGGCCTCGGCCGCCATGATCACGCTGGACCGCCAACTGGGCACGCGTACCGGGCAGGGCCTGGTGTTGTCGCAGGCGCTCGCGGAACTGGCGCCCGATTTCGACCACGTATTGCTCGACTGCCCACCGACCCTGGGCGTGCTGATGGTCAACGCCCTGGCGGCCAGCGATCGTCTGCTGGTGCCCACGCAAACCGAGGCCCTGGCGCTCGCCGGCCTCGAGCGCATGCTGCGCAGCCTTTCGATGATCGAGCGCTCGCGCGGTCGCCCGCTGCCGCGCACCATCGTGCCTACGCTGTATGACGCGCGCACCCATGCCTCACGTGCCTGCCTCGCGCAGTTGCGCGAACAGTACGGCGACAGCGTGAGCGAAGCCGTGATCCCCACCGATACGCAGATTCGCGAGGCCAGCGCGGCGGGTATTCCGCTGGCGTCGTGGCCGGCCGCGAAACGTGGCGGCCAGGCGTATCGTCAGTTGCTCGACGAGCTGCGCCTGCCCGTGCGCGAGACGCCCGTCGTCACCAGCACGACCGGTGCAGCGGCGTGATGCGCGCCAAGCAGGACGCCGAACAGGTCGTGGCCGATTACCTGGCCGAACTGCTGACGCCCGCCGTGGCGCCGCCGCCGTTCCCGAACGCGCGGCGCGGTGGTGGCCATCGAAACCTGGCGCAATGCGCCTTCGCAGCCCGTCGGGCCGCGCGTGGACGATCGCTACCTGCTGTGCATCGCGGCCGGCGTGAAGCTGGCCGTGCCGATGGCGAGGTCAGCCACGTCCTGCCCATTCCGCCGTTGTCGCCACCGAGTACGCCCAATCCGGTCTGCCTGGGTCGGTGGCGGCATCCTGGCGGTGAAGCACGGGTCGCCGATCTTGCGGCTATCCTCTCCCCGGACATGGCCGGCGCGCTGGCCTCCACCCTCGTGCTGCTCGGCGAGCGCGGCTGGGCGCTGGCCTGCATCGTCGTCGACGAGCCGGTGGAACTACGTACCGACGCCATCCACTGGCGCCAAGGTGCAACCACCCGGCCGTGGCTGGCGGGCATGTCGCACGATCCCAAATGCGGCGTGGTGGATACCATCGCGCTGATCGAATGGCTGGAAAAGGAGCTGGGTCCGTGACCGACTCGCAAGGTAACGGCCAGGGCACCTGGCTGGGTTTCTCGCTCAAGGGCCAACGTTATGCCGTGCCCCTGGCCAGCGTGCGCGAAGTGATTCGCCCCGGCGACATCACGCCGGTGCCCGGTGGGCCGGCAGACGTGCTGGGCATCGTCAACCTGCGTGGCCAGATCGTCCCCGTGCTCGACGGCCGGCGCCGTTTCGGCCTGGACGGCCACGTGGAGCCCGGCGCGGAGGATACCCACCGCGTCATCGTGTTCGACGACAGCGGCAGCATCGTCGGCATGCTCATCGACGTCATCGGTGACATGCTGCAGTTCGATGCCGTCGACGTGGACGTGCCTCCACCCGGCCGTGCCGACCGGCGCGACGATCCGGTCACCGGCGTCATCACCCGCGACGACGGATTCATCGCCTTGATCGACGTGGCGCGCCTGTGCCGCAGCTGACGCGGGCTTTGCCCGCTGCCGCGTCGGTAGGCAGCGCTTCCGCGTTGCGCTAACGTGTCCGCGCTCATACCGGGAGCCTTACCGCATGAACCCCATCGTCGGATATGTCCTCGTCGGACTGGCCCTCGTCAACCTGCTGGGCCTGTTGTTGGTGTTTCGCCGACTGGGGCGCGCAGGCGTGACCCCGGCGGCGACGCCCCTGCCCAGCCAGTGCCGCCGCCCGCGCCCCCGGCGGAGCCCGTGATCGCCCCCGACACGCTCAATACGATGCTACGTCGGCTGGAAAATCGCCTGGGCGATATCGAGGAACAGGTGCGCCACGCTCCCACCGTCACGCTGGCGTCCGAACCGGGCAGCACCAGCGATCGCTCGCTGGCCCTGGCCCAGCGCCTGGCGCGGCAGGGCGCCACCCCGAAGGACATTGCCGAAACCTGCGGTATCTCCCTCACCGAGGCCGAACTGCTTCATCGCCTGCACGCAGCGCGCTGACGGCCGGGCAACGCGGGAAGGCCGTCGTGCATCGACGACCGGCCCTTCCGTCAGGCGGTAACGTGCCCGGCCGTCGCGGTGGCCAGGATGCGCACCGGCACGCCTTTCGCCGCGGGCGTCTTCGACGCCACATCGTGGTACCACAGCGGCATCAGCGGATTCATCTCGGGGTAGTAACCGCCCACGCAGCCGGATGGCAGGTTGAACGGCGTCACCGTCAGGCCGCCCACAGCGCGCGATGCCGCGTCGCCGGCATCCCCGACGAGCGACACGACCTGTCCTTCGTGCAATCCATCCCGGCGATATCCGCGGGATTCATCAGCAGCACCGCGCGCGATCCTTCCAGCCCGCGCAGGCGATCGCTGTGGCCGTAGATGGTCGTGTTGAACTGGTCGTTGGAGCGCATCGTGATCAGGTGATACCTACCCGGCGCATCGCCAACGCCCACGGCCGACAGCACGGTCGGCGTGGTGAAGCGCGCCTTGCCCGTCTCCGTTTTCCAGTCGCGTTCGCGCGCGGGGTTGCCACGGTAGAAGCCACCGGCGTCGAACATGCGCGCGTTGTAATCCTTGAACTGGTCCGGATAGGTCCGTTCGATCAGGTCGCGGATCAAACCGTAGTCCGCCGTCCACTCATCCCACCGCCAGGCGGGGTTAGGCGGTAGCGTAGCCTTTGCGATGCCAGCCACGATGGCCACCTCGGAGAGCAGGTGCTCGCTGGCCGGCGTGCGCTTGCCGATGGAACCATGGATATGGCTGAAGCTGTCCTCCATCGAGACGGACTGACTGCCGCCCGCCTGCACGTCGTCTTCCGAGCGCGCCAGGCAGGGCAACACGTAAGACGCCTTGCCATGGACGAGGTGACTGCGATTGAGCTTGGTCGCGATGTAGACCGTAAGCGCCTGCTCCGTCCACGCCGCTTCCACGACCTCGCGATCGGGCACGGCGCGAACGAAGTTGCCGCCCAGGCTGATGAAACCGTTCACGGTGCCCGCGATGATGCCCTCGCAGGCCTCGACGGTGCCCATGCCCTTGTCGCGTGGCGGTTCGAAGTCGAACTGTTTCGCCAGTACGTCCAGTGGCACCAGTTCCGGTTTCTCGGAGATCCCGACGGTGCGTTGTCCCTGTACGTTGGAGTGGCCCCGCACGGGGCAGATGCCCGCGCCATCGCGGCCGATGTGTCCGCCCAGCAGCAGGAGGTTGACCAGTACGCCGATCGATTGCGAACCGTGGACGTGCTGCGTCAGCCCCATGCCGTAGACCGCGATCACGCGCTTCGCCGTGGCATAGACCTCGGCGGCCGCTTCGAGGTCGTGGCGCGCCAGGCCCGATTCCCGCTCGATGTCGTCCCATGCGGTGGCATGGACCTTCGCGGCGAAGTCGTCGAATTCGCTGGTGTGTTCCGCGATGAAAGCACGATCGACGATACCCGCGTCGCCAGCGGCACGCCGTGCTTCGTCTAGCGCAAAGACATGCTTGCACAGGCCCATCAGCGCGGCGATGTCGCCGCCCGGTCGCACCTGCAGGTACATGTGCGACAACTCGGTCGCATGACCGGTAAGCATCTGCAACGGATTCTGCGGATTGACGAAACGCACCAGCCCCTGCTCGCGGACGGGATTGAACGTCACGATGCGACAACCGCGCTTCACGGCTTCCTGCAACGGGTGCAGGAAGCGGGGACTGTTGGTGCCGGGATTCTGCCCGAAGTAGAAGATGGCGTCGCAGGTGTCGAAGTCTTCCAACACGCACGTGCCGACCGGTGAGCCGACGACCTGCTTCAGCGAGACCGAGGTGGTCTCGTGGCACATGTTGGAACTATCGGGAAGGTTGTTGTTACCGTAGAAGCGGGCGGTCAATCCGTACAGGTAGGACTGCTCCAGCGCCGACTTGCCCGAGGCGTAGAAGACGACGGACTTGGGATCGAGGGTTTTCAGCGTGGCGCCGATGCCTTCGAAGGCATCGTGCCACGTGCATGCGACATAGCGGTCGGTCGCGGCGTCGTAACGCATCGGTTCGGTCAGGCGTCCCTGCATTTCCAGGTCGAAGTCGGTCCAGCCGAGCAATTCGGTGACGGTGTGCTCGGCGAAGAAGGCTGGCGTGCAGCGATCGGACGTCAGCTCCCATAGCGTGGACTTGGCGCCGTTTTCGCAAAATTCGAACCGATGCGGCTTCTTCGGCTTGCCCCACGCGCACGAGGTGCACATGAAGCCGTGGGGCTTGTTCTGGTGGATCAAGGTATCCATCGAGGCGGGCGTGGGTTTTTCCCGCAGCAGCACCTGGCTCATGCCCGATACCGATCCCCAGCCGCCGGCTGCGCCTTCGTGCTGGATGCCTTGTTCTTTACCGGATGACATTGCGGGTCTCCCAATGCGGTTACTTGGTCGAGGGAATCACGGGGGGTGTGAGCAGGGTGGGAAGCTAATGGCAACGATGTGGGCTTGGTGTAGGGCTCGCCTTCGGCATCGGGTTTGGCCTCGGCGATGGAGCAAGAGCCGGCGGGTAGCCCCCTCGGTGCCACGCCTGCGGCGACCCGCTAGGGAAGGGCCGCTGGCGCGGCCATGTATCTATTGCCCTTCGGGCCCGGGTCGGGCTTCGCCCGGGGATTTTTGATTCACCATCCATGGCTCAGCAAAAATGGCCGGCCGTCCTGGCCGGCCCCGCTACGCGGCCTTATCCGTTCGAAGCCCTCGCCTGCGGCTACCGGCACCGAGGGGGCTACCCGCCGGCTCTTCCCAAGACTGAGGTTGCGTGTTGGGCGAGCAGCGAGGTGGTAGGCGAGTAGAGGTAAGGGTACGGCGTCACCGCGTTGTTGGCTGTTCGCCCACATCGTGGGCTCCTACCAGGGGTAGGGCAGGTTGTGGAACGCGTGATCTGCCAGCTGTGTAGGAGCGCACGCATGTGCGCGAACCCTCAACACACCTAAGGCGACGGATGCCGCACACAACAGGCAGGCGAGCGTTCCCAGCAACGAAGCGAAACCCAGCTTTTGGCTTTTCCCACAAGCAACCTCAGTCTGCGAAAGAGCCGGCGGGTGCCACCCTCGTGGCCGGTAGCCGCAGGCGAGGGGTTCGAACGGAAGAGGCCCGAAGGGGGCCGGCCAGGACGGCCGGCCGTTTCCGCTGAGCCAGGATGGCGAATCGGAAACCCCCGTTCGAAGCCCGACCCGCCGCCCGAAGGGCAATAAGAAAACGGCCGCGCCAGCGGCCCTTCCCTTTCGGGTCGCCGCAGGCGTGGCCACGAGGGTGGCACCCGCCGGCTCTTGCTCCGAGCACCAAGGCTCTCACCCAGCCTCACCTCTCAAGTCGATAATTCAAACTGGCCCGACTGAAATCGGTAGCGTTCTGCGCCTCGAAATTCCACTTGTGGCTGAAGAGATAACGCAACGTGATGACCTGGCCGGGATCGAACAGGCCGACGCCGTAGCTGAGGTAGAGGCGCGGCGACAGGTACTTGCCCACTGTGAATGCCGAAGCGCCGCCTAGCGCGTCGCTGTTGGTCACGCCGATATCGTCCACGCCGATGCGGGAGCCCACGCGCTTGGCCAAAAGGTCGCCCGCGGCGGAGCCCAGGGCCTGCGCGGCAGCGCCTACCATGTTGCCTTCGCCACCCTTCACCTGCGACAGCGGCTTGCCGGTGACGAGGTAAGAGAGCGCGTCGGACTGTTCCATCACCGGGTTGGAGAACACGGTGAGGATGGGGCGTTGCGCCGTGCCCGAGACGTACAGGCCGACCTTCTGGCCTTCGTCGATGGTGGCGTTCGGGTTGAGGGTGCGCGCGGCACGGATGTTCAGGCCGGGATTGTCGATGGGCGTGCTGGCGAACAGCAGCTGACCCTGCTCGATCCTCAGGTCCTGACCGTAGGCCTTGTAGGTGCCGTCCACGCCGATCTGGCCCTGGCCGGTGGTCGCTCGGCCCGGGCGTTCGCGCACGTCGAGTTGCCCGGTGATGCGGCCGTCGATGCCGAAGCCGACCAGGTGCACCTTCTGGCCGAGGTCCACGCGGATGTCGGCCCGGATGGGCGCCGCTTCGGCGGCGGCCTCGCGCTTCTTGTCGTCGATCACCACCACGTCGGACGATGCCTTGGTTGCGCCGGCACCCGGCAGGCGCTCGACATTGACGTCGGCCAGGTCGACATTGAGCTTGCCGCTGACGTTCATGCCCTGTCGTCCTGCACGATGGTCAGGTCCGGCGAGAGGATCGCCTTCGCCGCCGGGATATCCACAGCGGTGAACTTCGACCCCGTGACGCCGAGGCGCATCGTGGCGCCCGTGCCCAGCAGCGCCGTGCCCTTGATGCCCAGCGTACCGTCGCCCGAGCCAACGGTGCCGTCGACGACGTAGTTCTTCGCGTCGGCCGTGGTGACGCTGATACGGCCGTTCTTCAGTTTCAGGCCGGCGCTGGGTACCTCGGCCGCGAAGCCCGACACCACGGCCTGGCCGGTGATCGACGGGTCGGCCACCGTGCCGCCCAGGTTGAAGTCGGCATCGAGGCCGCCCCTCACTTCCGCGACCTCCGTGGTGAACAGCTCGATGATGCCGAGGTCCTTCAGGTGCAGGGCGATCGTTCCGCCGAGGGCCTGCTGGGCGCCGCTGAGCGAGACATTGCCGGCCAGCGTGCCGCCGTGGTCGAGGTTGGCGTTGAGGGTGACCCGCTGGCTGCCGGGCGACAGCTGCGCGTTGGCGGACAGGTTGTCGTAGACCACCAGTGGCTGGTCCGCACGATCGGCGTAGGCGACCGTGCCGTGTGCCGAGCGCACATCGGCCTGCCCCGACAGGGCGCCGGCGGCGGTGCGGTGGATGTTGCCGTCGCCTTCGATGATGCCGTCCGCGCGCATGGGACTGTCGGAGGCCTGCGCGGCGGTCATCAGCAAGGCCAGCGGTACCTGGCGCAGGCGATAGCTGGCGTCCAGATTGCCGGCCTTGTCCTGGCGGGCGCTGATGCAGAGCAGGGGATCGCCTGCAGTAAGGCAGAGGTCGCCTAGGCTGGCTGCGCCGTCCTTGTAAGCCAACTGGCTGGGGCTTTGCAGGCGCCAGCGTGGCAGGCCCTGATAATCGAGGTCCAGCGCCGACAGGGTACCGCTCCAGGCGCCGTTGCGCAGCGCACCCGACAGACGCAGGTCGGCGGTGAGCGGGCGGCCCCGTGCATCGATGCTGAGCTGATGTTTTTCCTGCGTGCCGTCGGCGTCCAGCGCGAGGCGATCGAAGGCCAGTCCGCCCGCCTTGACGCCCGTGCCAACCAGGTCGAGCTTGCCGCCGGGTGCGCTGATATCGGGGATATCGGCATCGACGGTGAGCGCATCGATCTTCTGGCCCGCGTAGACGATGGCTCCACCACGCAGCTTCGCGGTCACCGCCAGCTTCGGCAGGTTGCCCTTTGCCGTGATGTCGCCCTGCACGCGGCCGCCGGCATCGGGAAGCCAGTCGCCCAGCGAAGCGATGGCGAGCTTGAGCGTGGCGTCGTTGGCGTTGTCGCCCTTGGCGTCCAGCCGAACGGTGCTGCCGCCGGAGGCGAGGTCGAGCGTGCCGTTGACCACCTCGTGTGGTTTCAGGGTCAGTTCGCCGTTGCCGCGCAGCGGACGCTGGCGCAGCGTGCCGTCCAGTTTGCGCAGGGCCAACGTGCCGAGCGGCTCGTCGTTGACGAGCTGGCCTTCCGTGGAAAGATCGAGGTTGAGGGCGCCGGGCCAGTCGGCCAGCAACTGGCCGGGGTCGAAGCGGTCGCCCTTGACGTCGAGTTTCCACGCCAGCGCGGGTTTCAGGGTGAGGGTGCCACTGGCGCCCAGGTTGCCCTTGGCCTGCTTCAGTTCCACCGTGTGCAGCGTGACGAGATCCGGCGTGCCGTCCACATCCAGGGTGAACTTGCCGAGCCGTCCAGGCGGTCCGATATCGACATCGCCGGCGGCGTGGTAGGCGTCGGCGCTGCCTTTGAAACCGAGCTGCCCCGTGCTGGCCAGGTCCTGTCCGGCGACACGGGCCGGCACCAGCACGTCTTTCCAGCTCAGTGCCAGATCGGCCGAGACGGGAGCGACGGCGACATCCACCGTGCCCTTTGCCGTGAGCGAGCCCTTGACTTGCGGTGAGGCGACGGTCAGTTCGTCGAGCGTCAGGCGCTTGTAGTCGTGATCGAACGCGGCCTTCAAGGGCGACAGGCGCACGACGTAATCGTTAAGTGAAAGGTCGCCCGTCAGGTTGCCACCGTAGCGGTCGCCGCTGCCCTTCACCGCCAGGGCCAGCGAGGCGAGGCTACTGTCGCCGAGCAGGGGTTTCGGATCGAAGGCTGGCGCATCGATGGATGCCGTCCAGGGGAAATCGCCGCTTTGTTGCAGGCTGGCGTCCACCTGCGCGAGCAAGGGCAGGGTCAACTTGACGATGGTGTGCGCCCGGGCGCCATCGCTGTGGGCTTCGATATCACCGGCGTAGTCGATGTCGCCGACTTTCCAGCGGAAACTCGCCTTGCCGTCACCCTGGTATTGCTTGCCCACCGCCAACGTGCCGCCCAGGTCCGCCTGCCCATCAGGCGCGCGTAGCGCCAGTGTCTTCAGGGCGATGCCATCCGACGTCCATGAACCGGCCAGGTCCAGCGAGTTCGATTCGAACAGCGGCTTGCCTTCCTGGGTCACCTGCACATGACCGACCTTCACCCGATCCAGCACGATGTCGAGCGGCGGCTTGAGCGAGAAGGGCTCGGAGGGCTGGTTGTCCGGCTGGCTGGGTCCGAGGGCCACATCGATGCCGTCCGCGGTCAGCGTGTAGATGTGCGCACGCTTGCGCAGCAGCGCACCGAACGAGAAGTCCAGGTGCGCCGTGGCGACGCGCACGTCCATGCCCTTGCCGTCGCGGTAACGCAGGCCGGCGATGTCCAGCGGGCCGGCGAGGCGGCCGTCGGCCTGTTGCACCGTAAGGGCGCCATCGGTGAAGCCTTGCGCGCGGGCCAGGGCGAAGCGCAGGCCGGACGCGCTGCCGACCAGCCACCACACGCCGAGGATGATCACGAGCAGCAACGTGCCCAGCGCCACCGCGATACGGACGAACCATGTCATGCGGACGCTCCTCACAGGTCGGGCCCGATGACGACATGCAGGTGGATGCCATGCTCGTTCTTGTCGCCGACGGGCACGCCGACGTCGGCACGGATCATGCCCACCGGCGACAGCCAGCGCACGCCCAAGCCAGCGCCCACGCGCGGGCTGTAATCGGTGCCGGTGAACGCGTTGCCGGCGTCGACGAACGCGGCCATGCCCCAGTTCCGGGTGAAGTAGTGTTCCACCTCGGTGCTGCCCACCAGCAGGCCTTCGCCGCCGATGACGCGGCCGAAGGCATTGCGAGGGCCGATGCTTTCGAAATCGTAGCCGCGCACGGAGCGGTCGCCACCGGCAAAGAAACGCAGCTGCGGGGGCAGGGCGCTGAAATCGTCTGTCCAGATCTTGCCGGCGGTGCCGCGCAAGATGAGTCGGTTACGCCCCCAGAACGACTGGATCCACTTCGCGTCGCCGATCACCTGGGAAAACCGCGCATCCGAGAGCAGGCCGCCGGCGGTGCTGCGCGCGGTCAGCGTGAGCGACCAGCCGCTACGCACGAAGGTGGGGTTGTCGCCTTTCTTCCGGCTCAGTGTGACTTCCGGATACAGCAGGGTGCTGCGTCCGTGCTCCAGGCCCTCGGCGGTGTCGCTCTCGTCGCCGCGCTTGCCGACGGTGAAGGTGCCGGACAGCGCGCTGACGCCGACGGTGCGCGTCCAGCCGTGCCAGAGCCGGGTTTCGTTGGCCACCAACTGCAGGGTGCGCGACTGCGAGGTCACCGTGTCCGCATCGCGGAAGTTGGCGCCGAAATTGAAGCTGCGCTGGTTGGGGCCGGGGAGAGGTATCTGGTACAGCGTGGAGATCGTCTTCAGGCGCTGGGCCACCACCAGTTCGTTCTTCCACTTGTGGCCGCGGTCGTTGATCCAGCGTTTCTCGATGCCGCCGCGCAGGCCCGGGCCCGTGTCGGTACCGTAGAAGGGGCCACCCGTGTAGATGGTGCGCTTGGCCGGTGCCAGTTCCACGGCGATATCGATGGTGCCGTCCTTGGCGTTGTCCGTATCCGGGATGACGTTGACCACGGCGAAGTAATCGGCGCCGTTCAAAGCCTGCTGCAAGTCGAGCAACTGCCCCTGCGAGAAATAGTCGCCGCTCTTGAACGGCACGTAGCGATCGAGGAAACCGTCGCGGAACTGCGAATTCTTGAACACCACACGGCCGTAGCGATAACGCTTGCCGGTGTCCCAGGCCAGGTTCACCGTGGCGCTGTGCTCGGCCCGGTTCACCTCCACGCTGTGCGTGACCAGGCGCGCATCGAGATAGCCGGTAGCGGTGAGTGCGCCGCTGACGGCGTCGCGCGCGCCCTCGTAGGCACCGTCGTTCATCGGCTGGTCCTTCAACGCGGTAACAGCGCGCACGGCGCGACGAACCGCGGGCACCTTGCCGGCATCGTCGTCCACGGACACGTTCACGGCGGTAATCTTGACCGGCAGGCCCGTTACCACGTGCAGGGCGACTTGCCAGTCCTTGCCGACCTGTTTCAGGTCGCCGGTGGCGGAGGCTTCGTAGTAACCATAGGGCCGGAGCGTGGCCTGTACCTGATCGGGCGCTTTTTCGTAGAGGCGGCGTACCTGCGCGGCGGTGACATCGCGCTGCGTGTATTGCGACAGGTCGACACCCGCCACGACCGCGCTCTTCAGGGTGTCGTCGACACCATCCACCGTGAGCACGATGCCCGCGTGGACAAGTCCGGGGAGGAGGAACCACGGCAGGAGCAGCAGTCCATGGCGTCTTTTAAGGCGCATGAGCGTCCTGTTCCGTTTGTGGCTTGTCTCTGCCCTAACTTACCGCGCCGGATGTGTAAGGTCGATACACAAACGTGAACGAGGCTGAATCAACCCGCTTCGTCACCGGCGCGGTGTGCGATCCATGCACCGACCAGGGCCGATACATAAGGAATGGACTGTGCCGCGAGGATGAACATCCACAGTACGCTTTCCGTGTACGCGGTGCCGTAGTGCAGCGCCATGCCGATCACGGCACACAGCAGCGCGATGGCCATCAGGCCCTCTTCGCGCACCGGTGCGAAGGCAGCGAAGCTGCTCCCACCCATGCGTCGGCTTTTCGCCGTCACCACGAACGCGGTTTTCTCGCGGGTAAGCCCGTGCAGGATGCCGCGCGCGATCGCATGCGACAGGCCCATGCTGGCTACGGAGGCCATGATCGTGTCATACCAGCTGCACGGAACACGCGCACGGTAAAGCACGAAACCGAAGATGGCCTTGGCGAAGAAGAACCCGATCACCGGGATGAGGAACAGCTGCATCGGCAGGTTGAAGTATTGCGGCGCGTAGATCATGCCGGCGGTCCACAGCAGGCCCATCATCGTGAAGATGAAATGCAGCGCGTCCGCGAACCAGCTGAACCAACCGGTGAGGAAATGGAAGCGCTGGCCGGCCGACAGAGGCCCCTTGCGGGTCATCCAGGTCCAGCGGCCCTTGAGGATCTGCATGGCACCGAAGGCCCAGCGGTAGCGCTGGCTCTTGTAGGCCTTGAAGTCGGCAGGGGTGAGGCCCTTGCCCATCAACTCGTCGACATACACCAGCTCGTAGCCGGCATGCATGAGGCGCAGGCCCAGCTCGGCGTCCTCGCAGATGGTCCACTCGGACCAGCCGCCGGTGCCCTCGAGTGCGGAGCGGCGCACCATGGTCATCGTGCCGTGCTGGATGATGGCGTTCCGCTCGTTGCGGTGGTGCATGCCGATACGGAAGAAGCCGTCGTATTCCCAGGCCGTCATGCGGCGGAAGCGGTTGTTCTCGAAATCGCGATGGGCCTGCGGGCACTGCACCACGGCCACCTTGGCGTCGTGGAAGTAGCCCGTGAGCGACGCGAGCCAGTCTTCACGAACCACGTAGTCCGCGTCGATCACCGCGACCACGTCGGCGCGCTCGTCGGTGGCGGTGAGGCCGAAGTTCAGCGCACCGGCCTTGTAGCCGGGCCACGGTTCGAGATGGAAGAAGCGGAACCGCGCGCCCAGCTGCTCGCAGTAGGCCTTGACCGGTTCCCAGACCGCCGGGTCCTTGGTGTTGTTGTCCAGCACCAGCACTTCGTAGTTCTCGTAATCCAGCGCGGCCAGCGAATCCAGGGTGACCTGGACCATCTCCGGCGGCTCGTTGTGGCAGGCCAGGTGAATGGACACGAAGGGCTGCCGCTCCACCGGATCCTTCGGCAGCATGCCGGCGTGGCGGATCCATTCGCGCCGCCACAGCACTTCGGTGAACTCGAAGCCGTTGATCAGCAGGATGCTCAGGATGGCGATCTGCGCGGGGAACAGCAGGATCAGCATCGCCCAGTCGAACGGGCTGAGGTAGAAATTGAACGGCAGGGTGGCGGACCAGACGATCAGGCCGCAGGCCAGCTGCACCAGCGCCATGAAGAACAGCCGGCCCATCAGCTTGAAGCGGCTGAAACGGTAGCCGAACCACAGCATGGGGAAGAACGCCAGCAGCGAGGCGGCAAACGCCTTCCACGGCCAGCCCACGTCCTCGGTGACCGGGCCGGTGAAGGGGAACTTCAGCTGGCGGTCGGCATTGAACATGCCCCAATACGCGCCGGTGCGGCCCTCGCCCAGATTTTCCTTCCACGGCTGGTCGATGGCTTCCAGCACGTAGTAGTCGTCGATGCCCTTGCGCTTGGCGATGTTGAAGAACTCGCGAAGGAAGATGGCCTCGTTGGACACGCTGGGGTAGGCGTACTTGAAGCGATCGCCGTTCGACGGCCAGCCGATCTCGCCGATGGCGATGTGCTTGCCCGGGAACATCTTCTGCAGGGCCTGGTAGCTGCCCTCGGTATCGTTGCTGCCATCGGCGTTGCGCGTGCCGATGGAATCGGCCACGCCCGCACGGGCTTCGATGCCGTTCCAGTAGGGGAACAGGTGCACGGTGATGAAATCGACGTGGTCCGCCAGTTCGGGATTCTGGACCCACACGTGGAAAGGCTCGGCCACCGACACCGGCTGGCGCACCGCGGCCCGCACCCGGTCGAGGTAGGCCATGATCTGTGCGGGTTTCATGTCGCCGCGGAACAACGACTCGTTGCCCACGATCACGCGGGAGATGGTTTTCGGGTAGCGGTTGGCCTGGGCGATCAGCGCTTCGATCTCGCGCTCGTTGTTTGCCAGGCGCGTGTCGATGTTGGCGCCCGCCATGACATCCAGGCCCTCTTTCGCGGCCAGGCGGATAGTCTGGGGGTTTTCCAGCATCGAGTAGGTGCGGATGCGCGGGGAATAGCGCCGCACCAGTTTCAGGTCGCTGTCGATCTCCGGATCCGTGGAGAAGTCGCCCTTCATGGGGTTCTGGTAGCGCTGGTACGCGGTGAACGCGAAACCGGGGATGGGCCCGTGCCAGTCGCTCGGCCCGTTGGGCAGGTTCGCGACCAGCCAGAGGCCGAAGTTCAGGCCAGCGACGAGGATCGCGAGGATCAGCGCGGCAAGGATGGGGTGGCTTCGGTCGGTCTTGGTGGCAGCGCTCAAAACAATCCCCGGACCGGTCGGCCCCCGAGTGGAGTCAGATGGTAACCGGGGGAGCTTAACCACGAAGGGGACCGGCTCAACGCATTGCAGCATAGCCGGTCAGGCTGGCCTCAGAGAAACCGTGGCCCGCCACGGCTGACATGGCGGGCCGCCGTGGCGTCACGCGAGCAGCGAACGCAGCATCCAGGCCGTTTTCTCGTGTTCCTTCAGGCGGCCGGTGACCATGTCGGCGGTGCCTTCGTCGCCCACCGCTTCGGCGGCGCGGAAGGGTCTCGCGAGGTGGCGGCGGCGATCTCGTGGCCTTCGACCAGTTGGGCCACCATCGTTTTCCAGTCCGGTACGCCCGCTTCTTCCTTGATCGAGGTAAGTTTGCCGAACTGGCTGTAAGAACCGGGGGCGAACACGTCGAGGACGCGAATCCGCTCGGCCACTTCGTCGGCGGCCAGCCACAGGGCGTTGTATTGCACCTCGAACATGGCGTGCAGGCTGTTGAACTGCGGGCCTGTGACGTTCCAGTGGAAATTATGGGTCTTCAGGTAGAGCGAATACGTGTCGGCGAGCAGCTTCGAGAGGTGCCCGGCAACCGCCTCACGATCGTTCTTGGCAATGCCGATATCGATGGCCATGTTGCGACTCTCCTTGGTTTTTTCGTTTTCGATAAGGCATGTTACCGCCCCTTGGGAACCGCTGTGAAATGAAACGTTCCGATCCGGACCATAGGCGCACGCTATCATGGGTGTCGATGAGTACACCCACACGTCCCGCACGCCCTCCGTCGCCCGAGCACCCGCGCCTGCGCGAGCTTCGCCATGCGCTCGATGCGGTGAGCAGCCGCGATGTCGGGCGGCTGCTGGGGCGCTGGCGTGCCTTGTCGCGCAAGCCCGACGCCGCCCGCATCGAAGCCCTGGCGGGCGATATCGCCGTGTCCCGGGAGCGCCGGGCCGCGCGGGCGGCCGCCAAGCCACCGATCACGGTGGATGCCTCGCTGCCGATCGCCGCGCGGGCGGACGACATCATCAAGCTCATCCGTGAGAACCAGGTGGTGGTGCTGGCCGGCGAAACCGGGTCGGGCAAGACCACGCAGTTGCCCAAGCTGTGCCTCGCCGCCGGTCGCGGCGAGGCGGGCATGATCGGCTGTACCCAGCCGCGGCGCCTGGCCGCCCGGTCGGTGGCCACCCGTGTCGCCGAGGAACTGGCCACGCCCCTGGGCGACAAGGTAGGGTTCCAGGTGCGCTTTACCGAGCGCGTGTCCGACCAGGCCCTGGTCAAGTTCATGACCGACGGCATCCTGCTGGCCGAGACGCAGTCCGACCCCTGGCTGTCGGCCTACGACACGATCATCATCGACGAGGCCCACGAGCGCAGCCTCAACATCGATTTCCTGCTGGGCTACCTGCGCCGGCTGGCCCAGCGCCGCCCCGACCTCAAGATCATCGTCACCTCCGCCACCATCGACACGGAGCGTTTCGCCGCGCACTTCGGCAACGCTCCGGTGGTCGAAGTGGAGGGCCGCACGTTCCCCGTGGAAGTGCGCTACCGGCCGCCGGGCGAGCGCGGCGAGGGCAATGTCGCCCAGCAGGTGGCCGATGCGATGGACGACATCACCCGGGAAGACCCGCGCGGCGACGTGCTTGTGTTCCTGCCCGGCGAGCGCGAGATCCGCGATACCCACCTGCTGTTGTCGCGCAAGCAGTACCGCGAAACGGAAGTGCTGGCGCTGTACGCGCGGCTGTCCGCCCAGGAGCAGGACCGGGTGTTCCGTCCGGGGCCCAAGCGACGCATCGTGCTGGCCACCAACGTGGCCGAAACCTCGCTCACGGTTCCGCGCATCCGTTACGTGGTGGACCCGGGTACGGCGCGGGTCAAGCGCTATAGCCAGCGCGGCCAGCTGGAACGCCTGCACATCGAACCCATTTCGCAGGCCGCCGCCAACCAGCGCAAGGGCCGCTGCGGACGCGTCGGCCCCGGCATCTGCTACCGCCTTTACGAGGAAGCCGAGTTCAAGCTGCGACCGGAGTTCACCGATCCGGAGTTGCTTCGCTCGTCGCTGGCCAACGTGATCCTGCGCATGCTGGCGCTGGATCTGGGCGAAGTGGAGGATTTTCCGTTCCTGGAGGCGCCGGACCCGCGCGTCGTGGCCGACGGCTACCGCCGTCTTGCCGAAATCGGGGCCATCGACGACGATCGCCGGCTGACCGCGACCGGACGCACCGTGGCGCGCCTGCCGATCGACGTGCAACTGGCGCGCATGATGGTGGAGGCACGGCGCCTGGGCGCGCTGGCCGAACTGATCACCATCGGGCCTTCCTCAGCATCCAGGACCCGCGCGAGCGTCCTCCCGAGCGCGCGGGCAGGCAGACGCGGCCCACGCCCAGTTCGCCGATCCCAAGTCGGACTTCGTTGGCGTGCTCAACCTCTGGCGCGGCTACCTCGCTGCGGCCGAGGAACTGACCTCGTCGAAATTGCGTGACTGGTGCTCGCGGCATTTTCTCAGCTTCATGCGCATGCGCGAATGGCGCGAGCTACACCGCCAGCTGGTGCTGGTGGTACGCGACATCGACTGGGGTGCGCCGGGCAAAGCGTCCGCCAGGCCGGTGCCGGGCGACGCGCAGGCCACGAGGCACGCGAAGACCACCACCGACGCGAAGGCCAGGGATGCCAAGGACGCGCCAAAGGGGCCCGGCCGGCCGATGCGCTGGGCGATGCCCTGTTCGAAGCCGTGCACCGCAGCCTGCTGGCCGGCCTGCCCACCCAGGTCGGGCACAAGGACGAGAAGGGCGTCTTCCGCGGCACGCGCGAGCGACGTTTCCAGGTATTTCCGGGCTCCGCGCTGGCCAAGGCGCCACCGGCCTGGCTATTCGCCGCGCAGATCCTCGACATCGGTGGCCGCATCTGGGCGATGATGAATGCGCGCGTCGATCCGGCCTGGATCGAATCCCAGGCCGGCCATCTGGTGCGCGCCACGGCGCGCGACGCGCACTGGTCGCGAAAGCGTGGCACCGTGGTGGCCTACGAGCAGGTCACGCTGTTCGGCCTGGTGCTGGTGGAGCGACGTCCGGTGACCTTCCACCGGCAGGACCCGGCGTTGGCGCACGACATCTTCGTGCGCGAGGCGCTGGTGCGTGCGGATATCGACAGTCGCGCCGATTTCGTGCGCGCCAATGCGCGGGTGCTGGAACAGGCCCACGACATCGAGGCCAAGCAACGACGTGCGGGCCTGCTGCGATCCGACGATGCCCTGGTCGCGTTCTTCGAGGGCAAGCTTCCCGCCGAGATCGCCGACGTGCGGGCACTCGACGCGTGGTACCGCAAGGCGTCCCCCGGTGAACAGGCCGCCCTGCGCTGGAGCCTTGCGGATGTCATGGACACCGGCAGCGGCCTCGACCCGAAGGCGTTCCCCGCATCCATCGACGTCGGCCAGCACCGCTACCGGCTCGAATACCGTTTCGTCCCCGGCGACCCCGCCGACGGCGTCACGATCAACGTGCCGCTCGCCTTCCTCAACGCGCTGCCCCTGGCACGTGGCGAATGGCTGGTGGGCGGCCTGCTGGCCGACAAGGTGGCCGAACTGATCCGCGCGTTGCCCAAGGCACTGCGCCGCAACTTCGTGCCGGCGCCGGACTTCGCCCGTGCGTTCGTGGAAGCCGAGGCCCCGCGTGACGCATCGCTGCCGGCGGCGCTGGCCCATTTCCTGAAGAAGACGACCGGCGTGGATGTCGACGCGGCGGCCTTCGCCGACGCCGACGTGCCCCCGCACCTGCTGATGCGGTACCGCGTGCACGACGAGAACGGCCGCACGCTGGCCGAGGGCCGGGACCTCACGGCCATTCGCGCGCAATGGGAGAGCCAGGCGCGCGAGGCCTTCTCGCGCAAGACGGATATCGAACTCACGCGCGAGGACATCGCCACGTGGGACTTCGAATCGATTCCCGCGGAAGTGCGTTCCGACGCCGGCCTGGTGGCTTACCCGGCGCTGGTGGACCTGGGCGAGGCCGTGGCGCTGCGCGTGTTCGAGCGTGCCGACGAAGCCGCCGAGGCGCATGCGGGCGGCGTGGAGCGGCTGCTGCGCGAGGCTCTTGGCCCCGAGTTCAAGCGCGCGCGCCGGCAGTTGCCTATCGCCAACCCGCTGTCGCTGAAGTACGCCCCGATGGGCAGTATCGATGGCCTTCGCGAAGACCTGGTCGAAGGTGGCTTCGCCGACCTGCGCGAGGGGCGCCGCCTGGATGTGCGCACGCATGCCGCGTTCGAGGCGTTGCGCGCGGAGTTCGCGCAGAAGCTGTTCGGCGCGGCGATGGCACGACAGAAGCTTGCCGAACCGATCATCGAGGCGCAAGCCGAGTGAGGCCGTGGATGGAGCCGCCGTTGATGGGCTTTGCCAAGGCCAGCTACGACGACCTGCGCGAACAGCTGTCGGCCCTGCTCCAGCCGGGCTTCCTGCGCGAGCTGCCCACGGCGCGGCTGACGCACATCCCGCGTTCCCTCCGTGCCATGCGCCTGCGCGGCGAGCGCTTGCGGCAGACCCGGCCCGCGACCAGTCGCGTATGCTGCAGGTGTTGCCGTACTGGCGCGCCCTGTTGCAGGGCGGCGGTACGGCGCTGGATGCGGACGCCTGGGGGGAACTGCGCTGGCTGCTGGAGGAATGGCGCGTATCGCTGTTCGCGCAGGACTGAAAACCGCGGAGCCCGTGTCGGCCAAACGGCTGGCCAAGGCCCTGGACAACGCGCAGGCGGCATCACGATGAGCGACGCACCGCCCTTGGAAACGAAGGATCCGCCATGCCCCTGACGGAGCGTGCGCGGCAGGCCTGTGCCGTATGCCGGTCAGCGCGCGCGCCGAGGGCGAAACCGTCATCGAACTGTTGCGCCTTTTGGGCTGCGACGACGAAACCTGCGCGTCGCGCGTTGTGGTTCTCGCTGGTCAACGGCCTGCCGGGCGCGGCGGACGAGGCGACGAAGACGTGGGCGCCGACCTTGCGCCGGCTGGTCGAGGGGCAGGGTGAGGCGGAGAAGGTCTGGGCGCTGCATGCGCAGCGCGGTCCGGCCAGCGGTGCCGAGGGCCTGCGTCGGCTGCTGCTGGCGATCATCCGCGACCTGCGCGTGGTGTTCGTGTTGCTGGCGCGCCAACTCGCCGCCATGCGCCCGCCATGGCATTGCCGGACCACGAGCGGCGCGAGCTGGCCCAGCTCACCGCCGATATCCATGCGCCGCTGGCCAACCGGCTGGGTATCTGGCAGCTGAAATGGGAGCTGGAAGACCTCGCCTTCCGTTACCTCGAGCCGACACCTACCGCCGCATCGCGCGCCTGCTGGACGAACGCCGGACCGACCGCGAAACCTTCATCGCGTCCAGCCTGGCCACGCTGCGCGAGACGTTGGATACCGCCGCGTGCATGCCGATCTTGCGGCCGGCCGAAGCACATCTTCTCCATCTGGAAGAAGATGAAGAAGAAGGGCCTGGAATTCTCCGACCTTTACGACATCCGCGCCGTGCGCATCCTGGTCGACAGCGTGGCCGACTGCTACGCGGCGCTGGGGCTGGGCACAGCCTGTGGCCGCATGTGCCGGGCGAGTTCGACGACTACGTGGCACGGCCCAAGGGCAACGGCTATCGCTCGCTGCACACGGCCGTGCTGGGGCCGCAGGGCAAGACCCTGGAAGTGCAGATCCGCACCCACGAGATGCACCGCGCCAACGAACTGGGCGTGGCCGCGCACTGGCGCTACAAGGAAGGTGGCGGGGCGGATGCGGAGTTCGAGGCCAAGATCGCCTGGATGCGTAAGCTGCTGGAGCCCCGCGGGGAAGACGAGGCCGAACTGGCCGCCGCTTCGAAACCGAGCTGATGGAAGACCGCGTCTACGTGCTGTCGCCCAAGGGCGAGGTGATCGACATGCCGCGCGGCGCGACGGTGCTCGATTTCGCGTACCACATCCACACCGAGGTGGGTCATCGCTGCCGCGGCGCCAAGCTCAACGGGCGCATCGTGCCGCTGACGACGCAGCCACGCAGTGGCGATCGCATCGAGATCCTGACACGAAGGTGTCCGAGCCCAGCCGAGACTGGCTCTCGGCACACCACGGTTACCTGCACACGTCGCGTGCGAAGGAGAAGGTGCGTGCGTGTTTCCGCCGCGAAGCGCACGAAGCCAACATCGTGGCCGGCAAGCTCAGCCTCGAGAAGGAACTGCGCCGTCTGGCCCTGGACGACGTGGACCTGGCGAAGCTGGCGCGCATTTCCGCCTCAAATCGGTGGACGAGCTGTACGTCGCCATCGCCTTGGGCGAGGTGACGCTGGGCCAGGTGGCCGCTCGCAGCAGGAGCCCGCCGAGCCGGGCATCACGCAATCGTCCAATCCAGTGACGTCGCGCGCCGCGCAGCACGATCGTGGGGCGCTCTCCATCGAGGGCCCTGGCAACCTGCTGACCACCTGGCACGCTGCTGCCAGCCGCTGCCGGGTGATCCGGTGCGCGGGTTCATCACGCGCGGTCGCGGTGTCTCCGTGCATCGCGCGGACTGCGCCAGCCTCTCACGGTTGGCCCGCCGCAGCCCCGAACGCGTGATCGACGTCAGCTGGGGCAGGGTGGAAGTGCAGAGTTACGAGATCGACATCGAGCTGCGCGGCTACGACGCAAAGGCCTGCAGAAGGATGTCGCCACCACCATCAGCAACACCGGCCCGCACATCGTCGCCTCGTCCAGCCGCGTGCACGTGCGCACCGGCGAAGTGGAGATGCGCTTTACCCTGCGGGTGAAGGATTACGAGCAGCTGTCGACGGTGTTGGGCAGGCTGAGCGCGCTGCCCAACGTGACGGACGCCCGCCGTCTCGGCGGACGCTGACTCAGGTCGGTATCGTGTTACCGGCGGGATCCCACACGACACCTTGCGGTCCCTGCTGCGTGATGGCGCTGGTGGCATAACCCACGCGGTTCGCGCTGACGACACCTTCCGCGCAGTGCATCCATGTGTAGTTCTCGCGCAGCGTCCTGCCCAGTGTCTTCGCTTCGGCGAAACGGTCGGGCAGGTTCAGCACCAGCGCCTTGATGGCCGCGGCCCAGGCCGTCGGACGCGCATCGAAGGCCCGGGCCGGCACCCGGACGGGGTCCAGGAAATCGTCCGGTGCCGATGGCGATACACGCTTGTGGAAGTCGGCGACGACACAGTGCCCGCCCGCAGTGCCGAAGCGATGCGGATCGGCCAGGAACATGCCCGAGCCGCTCACCTCGTTGACCAGCACCGGTACGTCCACCCCCAGGGCTTCGATGGGCACCAGTCCGAAATGCTCGATGTACGAGGGCATCAGCACGCCGTGCGACGCGCGCACCTCGTTCATGATCTCCTTCGTGGCCGCCCCGATGGTGACTGTGACCTTGTCGGGCGTGCCCTGGCGCCGCACGATGGCGTTGGCGAATTCCTGCACGTATGCGACGTCCACGACTTGCGTGCCGGCTGTCCTGGGTGCGTCCTGCGCGGGCGGATAGAAATCCTTGGATTCCCAGAAACGGACGCTGATATCGATCGGCGGGCAAGCGGGATCGTCGCGCGCAGTTTGTGCCGCCAGGAGGATGTCCTCCAGTCCCTTGATCGGTGCGTTGGCGCGCCCGTTGAAGAGGATCTTGCGCCTGCCGTCACGACCGGGGTCGTTGAACGTGGTCAGGGCTTCCTTGCCATCGGTGCCACCGATGCATCGTGCACGCGTACCTTGGCGCCGCCGAGCAACTTCAGTGCGCCTGCGCGCAGGAAGGGTCCCACAGGCACGACGACGTCGGCCTTCTTCATCCACTCGGCCTCCATCGCGATCTTCCGTGCGGCGGAGGCGGTGTCGATCTGCTCGTGGTAGGCGTTGTAGCCCGTCAGGACGGTGCCTTCCACCGGGTAGGAGTGGAGGAAGTAATTGACCTTCGCCGAGGGGAACAGCCGCTGTTTCAGCAGGATCGCCGCCGGTCCGGAGAACCGGGAATGCCCGATGATGATGTCGGGGACCCACGCCTTGTCCTTGCCGCCGATCTTCATCGCCAGGATGTCCGCCTTGGCGAGGAGCTTGGCGGGATCGTTGATCCACGCGTAGAGGCCTTCGCGCTCGCTGTCGATACCACGGGGATTGACCAGTTGGGTCGGGTGGTGTCGTTGAGGAAGATGATGTCCGCCCCGCCGTGGTTATCGCTGGTGGGATTGATCGGCTCGGCCGGCGGCGGGCGCGAGGCATCGGTGAGGTTGAGGGTCAACAGCTTCACGCTGTGCCTGGGGCGTTCGCCGGTCCTGCCGGCGAGCAGTGCCCCGGTTGAATTCCTGGTTGAACACGGCGAGGCCACCGCCGAAGGTCCTGCCGCTGAAGGGCAGGACGATGAGGATATTGCTCATGACGATCTCCTTGGGAGGGCCCGCCCGGTTGGGCAGGCCTTCAAAGCCTAGGAATCGTCGCGTCCTGCGTACCTCGGTAAAACGCTGATTTTACGGGCGTCAGGCACCCATCATCAGCGCCACGCCCCAATCCTTGATCGGCGCGGCGATCAGCATCCGCGCCAGGATCAGCCCGAGGATCACCACGGTCGGCGAGAAATCCAGGCCACCGATGGTCATGCGCCCGCGAAGCGGACGCACCAGCGGTTCGGCCAGGCTGGTCACACCGCCGCGCTACCGGGTGGTAGCGATCGTCGAGAGCATGCTCATGATCGACCAGGCGAACACCAGCACCACCCAGGTCAGCAGGAAGATATCCAGCGTTTCGCCAGGCCGGCGATCGCCAGGCCGAGTACGTTCGGGGCGATGCCGGCCAGGGCGGCGATCAGCAGCCACTTCAGGCATTCCAGCAGGTACACGATCAGAAGGGCGCCGGTATTGACCCGGCGTACCGGTGGCAGCACCTTGCGTAGAGGCCGCAGCACCGGGTTGGTGAACCGGTAGAGGAACTGGCAGATCGGGTTGTTGAAATCCGCGCGGAAGGCCTCCGCCAGGATGCGCAGGATGAAAAGCGTGACAAGTGCGCCGAAGGCGACTTCGAGCAGCAGGCCGCCGGCATTGGTCAGGTAGTTCACGTATTCGAGTCCATGTCTTCGGAAAGTTGGAAGCCGCGCCGACGCGCCGCGTCGACCGCCCTCGCCACGATGGCAGGGAAATGGTCGTCGCGGAAGCTTTCCAGCGCCGCCTGGGTGGTGCCGTTGGGCGAGGTGACGCGCTGGCGCAGCGTGGCGGCGCTTTCGCCGGACTCCACCAGCATGCGGCCGGCGCCGAAGGCGGTCTGCGCCGCCAGGGCGCGGGCGGCCTCACGGGACAGCCCCTGAGAAAATGCCGCGTTCTCCAGCGCCTCGACCATCAGGAAAAATAGGCCGGACCGGAGCCCGATAGCGCCGTGACGATGTCCAGCTGGTCCTCGTCGGGCACCCAGACCGTGAGGCCGCCGGCGTCCAGCACGTGCTGGGCCTCGGCCCGCTGGGGTGCGCTGACGCGCCCGTTGGCGAACAACCCGGTGGCACCGGCCCCGAACATGGCCGGGGTATTGGGCATGCAACGAACCACCGGCAGGGCGGCGTCGAGCCAGCGTTCCAGCTGGGCGATGCGGATGCCGGCGGCGATGGAAATGACCACCGGCCGGTACTTTCTGCACCGCCGGACGCAGGCCGCGGCACACCTCGGCCATCATCTGGGGCTTGACCGCCAGTACGAGGATGGAGGCACCCTCCGCGGCATCGAGGTTGTCGGTATAGGTGGCGACGCCGTACTGGCGGGAGAGCTCCTGCAGGGCCTCGGCGCGCGGCTCGGCCACGGCGATGCCGCCCGGCTGGGCGCCGTGGCGCAGCATGCCGGCGATCAGCGCGGTGGCCATGTTGCCGCCACCGATGAAGGCGATCCGATTCATGGGGTGTTCGCTCCGCTCGCGGTCGTTTTCACAGTCCGCGAAGCATATACGTTGCCGCGCCTTGCCGCCGACCCCTCGGCGTGTTTACCTATGCCCCACAAAGAAAGGGGACCCTGATGGATATCGCCGAACTCCTTGCCTTCTCCGTGAAGAACAAGGCCTCCGACCTGCACCTCTCCGCGGGCCTGCCGCCCATGATCCGCGTCGACGGTGACGTCCGGCGTATCAACATCCCCGCGCTGGAACACAAGCAGGTGCACTCGCTGATCTACGACATCATGTCGGACAAGCAGCGGCGCGACTACGAAGAGTTCCTGGAAACCGACTTCTCCTTCGAGATTCCCGGCCTGGCGCGTTTCCGCGTCAACGCCTTCAACCACAACCGTGGTGCTGGCGCGGTCTTCCGTACCATTCCCTCCGAGGTGCTCACCCTGGAAGACCTCGGCGCGCCGAAGATCTTCCGTGAGCTGATCGAGCAGCCGCAGGGCCTGATCCTGGTGACCGGGCCGACCGGTTCGGGCAAGTCCACCACGCTGGCGGCCATGGTCGACCACATCAACAAGAACGAGTACGGCCACCTCCTCACCGTGGAGGACCGATCGAATTCGTGCACACCTCGCAGAAATGCCTGGTCAACCAGCGCGAGGTGCACCGCGACACCCATGGGTTCAACGAGGCGCTGCGCTCGGCGTTGCGCGAAGATCCCGACTACATCCTGGTCGGCGAGCTTCGCGACCTGGAAACCATCCGACTGGCGCTCACCGCCGCCGGAAACGGGCCACCTGGTGTTCGGCACCCTGCATACCTCGTCGGCGGCCAAGACGATCGACCGCATCATCGACGTCTTCCCCCGGTGAGAAACCGATGGTCCGCTCGATGCTTTCGGAGTCCCTGCGCGCGGTGATCTCGCAGTCGCTGCTGAAGAAGGTGGGCGGCGGGCGCGTGGCCGTCCACGAGATCATGGTCGGTATCCCGGCCATCCGTAACCTGATCCGCGAGGACAAGGTCGCCCAGATGTATTCGGCGATCCAGACCGGCCAGCAGTACGGCATGCAGACCCTGGACCAGAACCTGCTGGACCTGGTCAAGCGCGGCCTGATCACCCGCCAGGAGGGCATGATGTACGCCAAGAACAAGGAAAGCTTCCGCTAACGGCGTGCCGCGCCCCGGGTATATGATCGTCCCCAGGGGCGCCGGCCCGGTCCGGCACACGGGACCAGACCGTCATGAGCGATTTCGATTTCACCTCCTTCCTGAAGCTGATGGTGCACAAGCAGGCCTCCGACCTGTTCATCACCGCCGGCGTCGCGCCCTCCATGAAGGTGCAGGGGCGCATCGTTCCAATCACGCAGAGTCCGCTTTCCGCGCAGCAGGCGCGCGACATGGTGCTCAACGTGATGACGCCCGCGCAGCGCGAGGAATTCGAAAAGACCCACGAATGCCAGTTCGCCATCAGCGCGTCGGGCGTGGGCGGTTCCGCGTGTCGTGTTTCTACCAGCGCAACTGCGTCGGCATGGTACTGCGCCGCATCGAGTCGAAGATCCCCACGCCGGAAGAGCTGAACCTGCCGCCGATCATCAAGCAGCTGGCGATGACCAAGCGCGGCATCATCATCTTCGTCGGCGGCACCGGTACGGGTAAGTCGACCTCGATGGCCTCGATGATCGGCTACCGCAACCAGAATTCCACGGGCCACATCATCACCATCGAGGACCCGATCGAATACGTGCACAAGCACGAAGGCTGCATCATCACGCAGCGCGAGCTCGGCATCGATACCGACAGCTGGGAGAACGCGCTGAAGAACACGCTGCGCCAGGCGCCCGACGTCATCATGATCGGCGAAGTGCGCACCCGCGAGACGATGGAACACGCCATCAACTTCTCGGAAACCGGCCACCTGTGCCTGTGCACCCTGCATGCCAACAACGCCAACCAGGCACTGGACCGTATCCTCCATTTCTTCCCGGAAGATCGCCGCAGCGCGCTGTTCATGGACCTTTCGCTGAACCTCAAGGGCATCGTGGCGCAGCAGCTGATTCCCACGCCCGACGGCAAGGCACGCCGTGTCGCGGTGGAAGTGCTGCTTGGCACGCCGCTGGCGCAGGACTATATCCGTCAGGGCGAGGTACACAAGCTGAAGGAGCTGATGCGCGACTCCAACCAGCTCGGCATGCGCACCTTCGACCAAAGCCTGGTGGAGCTGTACACGCCGGAGAAATCTCCTACGAGGACGCCCTGCGCCACGCCGACAGCTCGAACGAAGTGCGCCTGCGCATCAAGCTCGCCCAGGGCGGCGACGCACACACGCTGTCGCAGGGCCTCGAAGGCGTCGAGATCGACACGACCCACGACAAGCAGACCTTCGGCGGCATGCTCAGCCGCTGACCCCGCATCCCCCGGCCCGCATGTAGGAGCCCACGATGTGGGCGAAAAAATTCGCCGCTACATAAAAAAATGCCAAAAAAAAGGGAGCCCAACGGCTCCCTTTCTCATACCACTGTAACCAACCCTTAGTTGGAAGCAGCAGCCGCAGCCGACACCGTCACGCCGCTGGCGTCCACGCTCTTCACGCCCTTGATCTTCTTGGCGATCGCAACAGCGTGGCTCTTTTCCTTGGCGGTAGCGACCGAACCCGTCAGGGTGACGACGCCTTCGGTGGTGCTGACCGAGATATCGGTCGCCTTGACCATCTTGTTGGCGGCGAACTCGGACTTCACCTTGGTGGTGATCCAGGTGTCGTCGGCCTTGCCGGCGACCGTCTGGTTGTCGCCCTTGCTCATGGCGGCCGCGGAGTCCTGTGCATTCACCTGAGCGAACGGGACCGTGCCGAGACCGGCAACGAGGGCGGCAGCGAACAGGGCCTTACGGAGGTTGGCATGGTTCATGGTGAACTCCTTATCTGAAATCTGTTGTGGGTCTGGCGACGGCGCCGCGCACTGTGGCTGCCGTGTCGCGGGACCTATGGAAACAGCGCATCCGTGAACGATTCGTGCGTGCAAACGCCAGCCGTTCAGTTTCTTGCACGGTAGCCGCCGGGTTCGTGCAGCGTGCAAAAAGAAAGGCGGCCCGAGGGCCGCCTTCCTGTTTCAATCACGTGACGCGTATGGATCGGCTTACTTGTATTCCACCGATCCGAGATCACGAGGCCCTTCTCGTCGACGTGCGACTCACCGGACACCTGCACGACACGGGCGGCCTGGGCCTTCATCGCGTCGAACTGCGCATTGGAACGCTGCGCGGTCGCGGCCGTGGTGGCCTGGTCGTCCGGCGCGCCGTCGGCGCCCGCGGCTTCGGTCATGGCGCTGGCGTAGGACTTGGCCTTGTCCGCCATCACGTCGACCCAGGAGCGGTACATGTCGCCGTTGAGGTGCAGGCGCGACACGCGACCGGCATCCCCGTGCTGCCCATGAGCACGTCGTCCAGCTTGGCGTCTTCACCGGCGCCGACGCCGACGGCAATCGCCTGGCCGTTCATGGCCGCCCAGCCGGGCATGCCCAGCATGCCGCTGATGTTCGGCGGCAGGGCGACCGGCTTGCCGTCGCCGGCCAGCTTGAAATCGCCGCCCAGCATCGCCTGACCCATGGCGAGCAGGCCCGCCGGGTTACGCGTGGCGATCACCACGCGACCGGTGATCTGCGGCATCGACTGCGCGTTGGCTGCCGGCTTGAACGAATCGATGACCAGGCGCAGACCGCGGAGGTCGCCGATAGGCGGGATGGCCGCCTGCTGCATGGTCGAACCCATCTTGGCGAAGCTGTCGTTCATGCTGACGAAGGCCGGGCACTCGAACGGCTTGGCCGCCACGGCTTCCGCCTGGGCGGTGAAGAACGTGCGCAGCTGTTCGACCGGCAGCGCCAGGCTGATGTCGAACGGACCGGTGGCATCGCTGCCCAGGCCCGGCACTTCGACCTTGAGCCCGGAGAATGCCTTGGTGATGTCGTTGGCCAGGGCGATGTCGACACGCTGGTCCTGATGGTGGAGGTCGAGCTTGGTGTAGCCGAAGCTGATGGACGGAACCCGCGCGGCGATGCGCGTGGCTTCGGTCTGGCAGCTGGGCGGCAGGGCCGGCACCGGCTCGCCGGACTTGGCCGACTGGTGCTTGAGGAAGGTCGCGAACAGCGGATCTTGCCGGTGGCGATCAGCGGAAGCAGGCGGGTCAGGTCGACCTGGCCCACGGCGTAATCCTTGTAGCCCTTGTCCTTGGCCAGATCGGTCAGGCGACCGTCTTCCTGGATGCTCTTTTCCGGACGGTCGGCGCCGAGTGCCTGGCGGACAGCGGCTGGGCCGCGTCCACCGGCAGCAGCGAGACCACGGCCTGCTTGCCCACGGTGGCGATGACCAGCTGCACGCCCGAATCGGAAAGGGCGACATGGCGATACGACTGGCCACCCGCGTCGGCGGTTTCCAGCTTCTTGCCGTACGCCGTCTCGAGGCGGCCCACGAAGGCGTCCCACGCGGCATTGTCGGCCAGCGCCACGCGCACCACGGGTGCCAGGCCCAGGCCGTAGAAAGCGGTGCCGCTCTTGGCATCCAGGCCCATGTTCTTCAGGGCGGCCTCGGCGGTCTTGCCGTCGAATTCCGCGGCGAGCGCGCGGACCAGGCGGGCGCCATCGGCGTTGCCCTTGGCGTCCAGGTCCTGCGCAAAGGCCTTCATCTGGCCGACCTGGCCGGGCAGTTCGCTGTTGGCCTGGGCCAGCATGGCCTCGTAGGCGTCGTCGTCGAGCTTGTCGAGGCTGGCCACCACGTACGGCGTATCGGCTGGCACGAAAGCCAGCGGGGCATCCTTATCCTTGTGGCCGCAGGCCGCCAGCAGCACGCTGGCGACGCCGAGCGCGAGAAGTCGCTTCGTCGGTCGCATCTTGTATCCCGTTGTTTGGTCCCTAGGTGCGGGCATTATGCCGCAATGCGGGAAGGGACGGGCGGTGCATCGCGTGAGACCAGACCCAGGCGCCGGATGTGCTGTCCACACGCAAATTCGGATGGCGCCGGGCCTGACCGGTGCTTCCTTGCCTTGTGGGCATGCCCTACTTCGAATGGCCTATATCCGGACTATCGGCTGACGCTTCTACTGGCTCACCCGACGTGTCGGGAACACGCGAAGCCAGGACGGTTGCAGATGCCGCCGCGAACCGTTCCATCGATCCCATGGATGGTTCGGCATGGCTTTAAGTCAGGAAGATATCTCGCGAGGTGGAAAATGAACGCCAGCATTCAGAAGATCCGGCTTTATACGTTCGATGACGAGAACAATTACACGATCCGGGCGGAGGAGCGCGCGGCCTCGTTATCGCCAGCCGACGAAGCATGGACGATCTCGGGTAGCTCGACGGATGTCAGGTACGTTCCAGAGCTCAGCCTGGTTCCGGATCAAGGGGCGCAGCCGTACCTTCTGTTCTACAACAGGAGCAGTTCCATCACGTTGACGTTCAACGACGCGCCGGCGAAGCTCCGCCTGGATGCAGCGTTCGGCCTTTGCAACGTTCGTATCAATGGGGATGCGGACAGCGTGCAGCTGGTCGGCGACTTCTCGAAGCATGTCATCACGGCGAAGAAGGGCCGTATCCAGACGCTGCAGTTCCTTCCGGAATCCGGTGTCGGCGCGATCACCCTCATGGTGCGCAAACTGGAGACGGCGTCCGACATCGATGACGAGTTCGGCGCGTAGGGCCCTCCGTCCCGGCCGATCACGTTGTCCCGGGGCACGTGATCGGACTGGCACGGCGAAGCGTATCAGCGCCCCATGACCTCGGCCAGCACGGCCATGCGCACGAACACCCCATTACCGACCTGTTCCAGGATACGCGACTGGGCGCCGTCGGCGACATCCGGGGCGATCTCGATGCCCCGGTTGATCGGGCCAGGGTGCATGACCAGGCAACCCTTGGCAGCCCGCGCGAGACGCCGGGTGTCGAGGCCGAACCGCTCGAAATAGGCGGCTTCGTCGGGGAGGTCGGTGGCCGCCATGCGTTCTTTCTGCAAGCGCAGCATGATCACGGCATGGGTGCCCTCGATCGCTTCGTCGAAATCCTCGTAATACGTGACGCCGGACAGCTCGCCCTCCGGCGGCATCAGCGAGGACGGCCCGACGATGCGGATGTCCTTCGCGCCCAGCGCGGCGAAGGCATGCACGTCCGAGCGTGCGACGCGGGAGTGGCGCACGTCCCCGCAGATGACCAGGCGCAGCTTGCGGAAATCAGGATGGTGGTTGCGGATGGTCAAAGCATCCAGCAGGCCCTGGGTCGGATGCGCGCGGTTGCCGTCGCCGGCATTGACCACGGCCACGCCGCTCATGGCGTGGTGCACCAGTTCATCCGGGGTGCCCGACACCTTGTGCCGCACGATGATGGTGTGTCAGGTGCATCGCTTCCAGCGTGTGCAGCGTGTCGAACAGTTCTTCGCCCTTGGTGGTCGACGAAAGGCCGATATCGAAGTTGACGACGTCGGCGCCCAGTCGGCGGGCTGCCAGTTCGAACGAGGTGCGTGTGCGGGTGGACGGTTCGAAGAACAGATTCAGCACCGTGCGGCCACCGAGCAGTTCCAGGCGGCGTGTGCCGTGTGCCGTGGCGTCGCGCATGCTGTTGGCGCGGTCGAGCAGGCGCTCGATCGTCTCGCGCGGCAGGTCTCGAGGGTGGTCAGGTGGCGCAGGCGTTGTGACATGACGGCCTCAAGGCGAAGGAAGAATCCGGGAGTGGGCGAGGTGGCTCATGGCTGGAGCAGGTACGTCTCGAGGATGACCGCGGCGGCCTCCGCGTCGATCGAGCGGACATCGGAGCGCTTGCGCGTGCCTGCGGCCCGGCCGGCGGCGAAGCGGCGGGCGGCCTCCTGCGAACTCATGCGTTCGTCGGCGAAGGTGACCGGCAGGTCGTAGCGCTGGCCGACGCGCTCGGCGAAGCGGCGTGCCTTGCGTGTCATCGGCTGTTCCTTGCCGTCGTTGTCCAGCGGCAGGCCGACGATAAGGGCCTCGGGTAGCCATTCGCGACGAAGGGTGTCCAGCGCCTGCCAGTCCGGCTCACCGTCGCGTACGGGCAACGCCGCGATGCCGCGGGCCGTACCGGTGAGGCGGTTGCCGACGGCGACGCCGACGATCTTGGTGCCGACATCGAAACCGAACAGGCAGCTCATGGAAGGAGGGGGCTCACGCGTGGCCGGCGTAGCCGGTCAGCTGGGAGGGATCCTGCATGCCCAGTTGGCGGGCGGCGGCGACCCAGCGTTCGTCCAGGGGGGTGTCGAACACGATGCGTTCGTCGGCCCGCGTGTCAGCCATGCGTTGTCCATGACCTCCTGCTCGAGCTGGCCGGCTTCCCAGCCGGCATAGCCCAGCGTGACCACGGCGCGGCGCGGACCTTCGCCCTTGGCCATGGCCGCGAGGATGTCGCGCGAGGTAGTGACCGACCAGTCGTCGTTCACGCGGTAGCTGGAGTCCCAGTGGCCGGGCTCGCGGTGCAGCACGAAGCCGCGTTCTTGCTGGACGGGGCCGCCGATGAGCACCGGGTAGTCGGCGATCTCCGGATCGTCGCAATCCAGCTTCATCTGGGCAAGGACATCGCCAGGCGGTATTCGGACATCTGGTATGAGAAGGCCGACCGCGCCGTCTTCGCCGTGCTGGCACAGGAAGGCGACGCCGCGCGCGAACGGCGGCTCGGCGAGGGAGGGCATCGCGATGAGGAATTGACCCGCGAATGTATGGGCGATCGTCATGGCCGCATTGTAGCCGCTACGGGCGTGCGAGTGCGCCTGCGTTAAGCGCGAAAAAGCTACGGTGCAGCCCTGCCCCATGCGGGTTACCTCTCAAGGAACACCATGTTTGCCAAGGGTTTTATGTTCGCTCCGGTACGCTCCTGGTCGCCGCTGCGCAGGCGTCCACGCCGTCGGCATGGAAAGATCATGACCGGCAGCTGACGCAGGCGTGCATCGCGGCAGCGGGCTGAAGGATGCGAGGCCGGTCGGTGGGCCGATCGCCTATGACGACCGCGTGCCCGTGACGGCGCTGGTGCTGGGCCGGCGCTACCAGCAGAAACACATGAACAACCGTCCCGGCCGAGAGCTATGCGTATGGGACCGCAAGGCCGGCAAGGCCTACGTCAGCGAAGCCGACCAGCTGCTGCCGTAGGAGCGCGCGATGCGCGCGACATGTGTCGAGGCCGTGCCCGGGAGCTCGCGCGCAACGTTGGAAATGGTGGCGAGAAGATGTCGCGCGCGAACGCGCGCTCCTACATGCATGGGTCGTGCTGTTGCCGGGTCAGTAATTTCTCAGCACATTGCCAGGCAGGAACTGCCAGGTGCGGGTGATGTAAAGCTCGTCCACCTTGGTCTTGTCGGCGGGCAGGGCAGGGAACGGAGCCGCCAGGCGGACGATGCGCATGGCGGCATCGTCCAGCAGGGTATGCCCGGAGCTCTTGATCACGTCCATGCTCTTGATCGTGCCGTCGCGATTGAGCCCCACGGTGAGCACCAGCTCGCCATACAGTCCCCTGGCGGCGGGCCTCGTCAGGGTAGTTGAGGTGCCCACGCGCTCCACGCGCCCGACCCAGCCCTTCATATAGGCGGCGTAGACATACTCGCGGGTGTTGGAGGAAATGAATTTCTTCTTCGGGCGCTTGGCGTAGGCCTGCGATTGCTCGCGCACCTCGGCGGAGAGCCGGGCCATTTCCAGCTTGCGCTGCACGTCCTCGTCGGACACCGGCAGCGGGCTGGGTGCGTGTTCGCTCTGCTGCCGGCTGGTGTCGACGGCAAAGGCCGTTTCGCCGGAGGTGGTCAACAGCGGCGCGGGCGTTCGGTCTTGCGGCGCGCGGTGCCTGGGCATCCTTCGGTCGGGGGTGGCGCGCCGCGGTTCGGCGTCGGCAAAGGGCCGGAGACGGGCTCGGACGGCCGGGCCGCCTTGTCCTTGTCGCCGCCACCCGCGTTGTTGGCCTGGGCCAGGAAATCGGCCTTGTCCGGTGGCTCCTGGTTGGCTACGTCCACGAGGGTGACGTCCAGGGTGGCGACGCTGGGTTTCGGCTTCTCCGCGTCGAACGTAACGCCGAGGATGACTACCCCGTGCAGCAGCAGGGAAAAAAGCAGGGTGGCCCCGATCAGGTCGGCACCGGTGTCGCGGGTTGTCATCGGGCCTCGATCGCGTCGAACATCAGTCCGGCGATGTTGAGCCCGAACTGGGCGTCCAGTTCGCGGATACAGGTGGGGGAGGTGACGTTGATCTCGGTCAGGTAGGAGCCGATGACATCCAGGCCGACGAACCGCAGGCCGCGACGACGCAGTTCGGGGGCTACCTGGGCGGCGATCCAGCGATCGCGCTCGGAGAGCGGCACGCCTTCGCCGCGCCACCGGCCGCCAGGTTGCCACGGAATTCGTCACCCTGGGGAATGCGGGCAGCGCATAGGGCACGGGCTCGCCGTCGATCAGAAGGATGCGCTTGTCGCCGGCGGTGATCTCGGGGATGTATTTCTGCGCGATCACGAAGTCGTGCCCGCCTCCACCGAGCAGCGTCTCCAGCATCGAATTGAGGTTGCTGTCGCCCGAGCACACCGGAAGATGCCGCGACCGCCCATGCCGTCCAGCGGCTTGAGTACCGCCTCGCCATGCGAGGCCACGAAGGCCTTCAGGTCGCCGCGGTCGCGCGAGACCAGCGTGGGCGCGATGCACTGGGGAAATCCAGGGCGAACAGTTTCTCGTTGCAATCGCGCAGGCTGCGCGGGTCGTTGACCACCCGTGTGCCGGCACGCTGGGCGCGCTCCAGCACCATGGTGTCGTAGACGAACTGGGCGTCAACCGGAGGATCCTTGCGGGCCAGTACGATGTCGATCTCGCCCAGCTGGCGCCAGGCGGCCTCACCCGGGTGAACCACTCGGCCGGGTCGTCCCTGACGGCCAATGGGCGCAGCCGGGCCCAGGCTTCGCCGTCGCGCAGCGCCAGGTCGCCCTGCTCCATATAGAACAGGGCATGGCCGCGGCGCGAGGCCTCCAGCAGCATGGCGAACGTGGAATCCTTGGCGATCTTGATGGCGCGGATCGGGTCCATGAGGACGGCGACGGTAAGCGACATGGGGTGTCCGGCGAGCAGGAAAGATGCCAAGTCTAGTGGAGCGCCGGGCAGGATTTCACTGGCTTGCGGCCTTTTAAGAACAATCATCTTGACGGAATCCGTGCCAACCATTAAACAGCGATCGGGAGGAACGCCAGAAGAGCGTGCCACCGGGGGCTCCAGGCCCCGTACGACGACCCAGAGCACGGAACATCCCCGGAAGAGGGGCTATCCTGCACCGGGATTTGCGGTTTTTTTGCGTGGCACGGGGGCGCAGTGAACGAAAACGGACGCGGTACGGACCTGACCGGTTTGCGGGTCATGGTCATCGACGATTCCAAGACCATCCGGCGCACGGCGGAAACGCTGCTGAAGAAGGAAGGCTGCGACGTACTCACCGCCGTCGACGGCTTCGAGGCGCTGGCGAAAATCTCCGACCAGAAGCCCAACATCATTTTCGTCGACATCATGATGCCGCGCCTGGACGGCTACCAGACCTGCGCCCTGATCAAGAACAACGCCCAGTTCCGGGGTACACCGGTGGTCATGCTTTCCTCCAAGGACGGCCTGTTCGACAGGCGCGCGGCCGCATCGTGGGCGCCGACCAGTACCTCACCAAGCCTTTCACCCGCGACGAGCTGCTCGGCGCGATTCACCGTTATGCGACGGCGAGCTGACCCAACCGGCTCGCTCGACGACGTCCAGGGGGACGCGTGGCAACTATCCTGATCATCGACGACTCGCCCACCGACGTCCGCGTGTTCACCACGCTGCTCGAGAAGGCGGGTTTTTCCGTTTCCAGCGTTGAAAACGCCGAGGCCGGCATAGAACGCATCCGCGCGAACAAGCCCGACCTGGTCATCATGGACGTCATCATGCCCGGCATGAACGGCTTCCAGGCGACGCGGACGCTGAGCCGCGACCCCGACCACGGCGGACGTTCCCGTGGTGATGATCACCACCAGTCGATGGAAACCGACCGGGTATGGGGGCTGCGCCAGGGTGCAAAAGCTTCATCACCAAGCCGGTGAACGAGAAGGAACTGCTCTCGACCATCGCCGGCCTGCTCCCCGGCACGACGCATTGAGGTCGCCATGAGCGAGAACGCCGCAACGTCACCCTTCGAGCTGCTCGCCCTCTACGAACGCGCCTGCCTGGCGCACACGGCCGACGCGCCCGAACGGGTCGAGTCGCTCGGCCAGTGGCGCGGCATCGGCTTTCGGGTGGGGCGCCGCGCGTTCGTCAGCGGCATCGAGGAAATCAACGAACTGCTGGCCGTGCCGGCACTTACCAACGTGCCGGGTACGCAGCCGTGGCTGATGGGCGTGGCCAACGTGCGCGGCAACCTGTTCCCGCGATCGACCTCGGCCGGTTCCTGTTCGACGAGCGCACGCCGTCGTCGGAACGCACGCGATTGCTGCTGGTCCGCCAGCACGGCGGCACGGTAGGGCTGCTGGTGGATGAGGTTTACGGCCAGCGGACGATGGACGAGGCCCAGCGAGGCGCCGGCGAGGACGAGCGCGATCCGCGCGTGGCGCGCTTCGTGGCGGAGAACGTCACGCTGGGCGAGCAGTCCTTCGGGCTGTTCAGCATGAGCCGGCTGGTGCGGGCACCGGATTTTCGGCAGGCGGCGCTTTAAGGCGTCTTTCGGGGGGACGGGCGGCGGCAGTGCCGGCCCGCGACAGGATGGGCGCGACGCGGTTCGACCGCGCGCGCGTGGGGAACGGAGGGGCGGTCGTATCGATCGCTTCGTCTTGCCGGCAGCCTCGAGGCGCCGGCGGCTAGCTTTGCCAGGTTTGGGTGAGGTGGATATGAGCACGACAGCAGGCGGCGCAGGCCGGGAACGTGGCTACACGATCGTCATCGTGTTTCTTCTCCTGGCGATCGGATTGGCGTCGGTCGACTTCTGGTGGTTGAACACCAAGAACGGCGAGGACCGGGAAGCCATCGCGCTGACCACCCAGGTACAGGTGCTTTCGCAGCAGACCGCGAAGTACGCCCTCGAGGCGTCCGACGGCAACCGCGATTCCTTCCGTGAGTTGTCGGCCACCCGCAACACCATCGACTCGGCGGTGCAACGCCTGGTGAAGGGCGATGACAAAAGCGGCATGCCTGCCTATGCAGACAACGGCGGCTCGCAGGCCGGCCGATCGGTGGCTGCTCTGGCCAACGCATGGCACCAGCTGGACGCGGACATCGGCAAGATCCTCTCCAACAAGGACCTCGTGCTGTCCTCGGGCGAGCGGGCCGATCTCTTCGCCAAGCAGATGCCGCTGCTCAACGCGCGCACCGACGAAGTGCTGAACATCGTCCAGCAGAAGAACGCCTCGGTGGAGCAGACCTTCACCATCGCGCGCTGGATGCTGATGGCCGACCGCATGATCCGCCGCGTGCAGGAAATCCTGCAGGGTGGCGACGGCGCGCAGTCCGCCGCCGATGGCCTGTCGCGTGATGCGCAGCTCTACGGCGCGGTGCTGAAGGGGCTGATCGACGGTAACGCCGAAGGCGGTGTCCGCGCGATGACCGACGCCAATGCGCGCAAGATCCTGGAAGGCATGCAAACCTCCTGGGGCGACCTGGTCGACCCGGTGAACCAACTGGTGGCCGCGTCGCCGAACCTGCAGGACGTCAAGCGCGCCGGCAACCAGGCTTCCCTGGATTCGCAGACGGTACTGCTGCGCGCCAACGAATCCGCCGACCACATCGCGAAGCTGCCGCTGAACCGGTTGTTCCCGAACGTGTGGTGGGGCCTGCTGGGGGCGATCGGCGCGGTGCTGTTCGCCCTGCTGCTCGTGTACAACCTGGTGCGTGACCAGCGTCGCCGCCTGGAGAGCACGTCCGAGCTCAACCAGCGTAACCAGACCGCCATCATGCGACTGCTGGACGAGATGGGCACGCTCGCCGAAGGTGACCTGACCATCAAGGCCACGGTCACCGAGGACATCACGGGCGCCATCGCGGACGCCATGAACTCCGCGGTCGACGAGATGCGCAACCTCGTCACCACCATCAACGAGACCGCGGTGCGGTGTCGGCGGCGGCGCAGGAAACCCAGGCCACCGCCATGCACCTGGCCGACGCGGCGGAGCAGCAGGCGCAGCAGATCACCTCGGCCACCTCGGCGATCAACCAGATCGCCACGTCCATGGATACCGTGTCGAAGGATTCCGCGGAATCGGCCGACGTGGCCCAGCGCTCGGTGCAGATCGCCTCTCGCGGCGCGGAAGTCGTGCGCGAAACCATCCAGGGCATGGACTCGATCCGCGACCAGATCCAGGAAACCTCCAAGCGCATCAAGCGCCTGGGCGAATCCTCGCAGGAGATCGGCTCCATCGTCGAACTGATCAACGACATCGCTGAACAGACCAATATCCTGGCCTTGAACGCGGCTATCCAGGCGGCCTCGGCCGGTGAGGCGGGCCGCGGTTTTGCGGTGGTGGCGGACGAAGTGCAGCGCCTGGCCGAACGCTCCGCCAGCGCCACCAAGCGCATCGAGACCCTGGTCCAGACCATTCAGTCCGATACCAACGAGGCGGTCAGTTCGATGGAGCAGACCACCGCCGAGGTGGTGGCCGGTGCCCGACTGGCCGAGGATGCCGGTACGGCGCTGGGCGACATCGAGCGCGTGTCGAACGACCTGTCGGCCCTGATTCAGAACATCTCCGCCGCGGCACGCCAGCAGTCGGCGGCGGCGACGGATACCTCGGCCACCATGAACGTCATCCAGGAGATCACCTCGCAAACGTCGCTGGGCGCCAGCCAGACGGCCGAGTCCATCGGCAACCTGGCCCAGCTCGCGAACGACCTGCGACTGTCCGTCGCGAACTTCAAGCTGCCGGGCTGATGCAGTGAGACTTCAAGACCATACCGATTTCACGACGCTGCACTGGGTCAAGGCGGAGCTGGACGACGCCCTGTCCAAGGCACGCCAGGCCCTCGAGTCCTACGTCGACGACTCGCGCGACGCCTATGTCATGCACACCTGCGCCGCGGACCTGCACCAGGTGCACGGCACGTTGCGCATGGTGGAGCTGTATGGCGCGGCGATGGTCGTCGGCGAGATGGAGCAACTGGTCGCCGCGCTGATCGACGGCCGCGTGCCCGATCGCGACGAGGCTTATGCCGTGCTGATGCGCGGCATGATGCAGATGCCGGACTACCTCGAGCGCCTGCAGAGCGGGCATCGCGATGTGCCCATCGTGCTGTTGCCGTTGCTGAACGACCTGCGTGCCAGCCGTGGCGAGCAGTCGCTGCACGAGTCCGCCCTGTTCACGCCCAATCTCGACACCGTGCTGCCCGTCGCTGCGCCCGGCGCGGGCGATCCCGCGATGGCCGAAGCCGCACGTGGCGAGCTGGCCGACCTGCGCGCGCGTTTCCAGCAGCAACTGCTGGCCTGGTTCCGCGGGCAAGGCAACGAGCGCCAGCTGCTGGGCATGCGCGCGACGCTGGACAGCATCGCCGCGCGTTGCTACACCCTCGCTGGCCGTCGGCTGTGGTGGATCGCCGCCGGTGTGCTGGAGGGCCTGGAGCGCGGCGTGTTGCGCGCCCACGAGAAGGACGTGCGCCAGCTGATCGGCCGTGTCGATCGTTCCATCCGCGAGCTGGTCGACGGCGGCGAAGAGGCACTGCTCAAGGGCGACGCGGACGACCTTGCACGCAAGCTGCTGTATTACGTGGCCCAGGCACGACCGGGCAGCGAACGCCTGGACGAACTGCGCCAGACCTATCGGCTGGACGGTCTGCTGCCTCGGGAAGACGAGGTCGAGCATGCGCGCGGCTCCATGTCGGGACACAACCGTGCGCTGCTGGATACGGTATCCGCCGCCATCAAGGACGACCTGCTGCGGGTGAAGGAATCGCTCGACCTGTTCCTGCGTCGTCCGGATGGCGATCCCGCCCAGCTCGGACAGCAGGCCGACGTGCTCGACCGCGTGGGCGACACCCTGGGCATGCTGGCGCTGGGTGTGCCGCGCCGCGTGTCGCAGAACAACGCCGCATCCTGGGTGAGATCGCCACGGGCGCGCGCGAACCCGACGAAGAATCCCTGCTCGACGTGGCCGGCGCGCTGCTCTATGTCGAGGCGTCGCTGGACGATCACATCGAACGCCTCGGCGCCGAGGGCGACGACCAGGCGGTAGCCGACCTCGGGCCATCGCCGCTGCCCCGCAGCGAGGCACGCCACATCCTCGCCACGCTGATGCGCGAGGCTACCGGCAATACCTCGAAGGTGAAGGACGCGATCGTCGCCTTCGTCGAATCGTCGTGGGATCATGAGCAACTGGCCGGCACGCCGGAACTCATGGCGGAGATCGGCGGTGCCATGCGCATGCTGGGTGCGTTGCGCCCCGCGGAACTGGCCGACGGCGTCGGCCTGTTCATCCACCGCGAGCTGCTGGTCGGTCGTCGCGTACCGGACGGTGCGCAGATGGACCGCCTGGCCGACGCGCTGGCGGCACTGGAGTATTACCTGGAAGCGGCGCGCGAACACCGCGGCGGCCTGGAGCATATCCTGGACGTGACCCAGCAGAGCCTTGCCGAGCTCGGCTACTGGCCTTTGCCGGTGCACGCGACGCACGCGCCCGACGCATCCGAATCGATCGAATCGCCCGAATCGCCGGAAGCACTCGGCGAGGCGGCCATCGAGGCCATCGACGCCGCTGCCATCGAGCACATCGCCGTTCCGTCGACCAGCGAGGACGAAGGCGAAACGGTGTCGACGTTCGCCGAATCGTTCGACCTGGTCGACGAGCCCCCCACCGAGGCGGAGATCGCCGCGCACGCCGCCGCGGCGGAAACCTCGGCCGCCGCCGTGATCGAGCCCGAGCGCGTCCCCGTGCCCGCGTTGGCCGACGACGACTGGGTGGAAATCGAGGAAGAGATCGAGCAGGAAGTGGGCGGCACCGGTCATGCGGAATTTGCCGGCTTCCAGATCACCGTCGATGGCATCGACGACGAGATCCGCGAGATCTTCCTGGAGGAAACCCAGGAAGAGATCGACAACCTGCGCGCGGCGCAGGGCACCTGGCTGCTGGATACGACACGCAGCGAGTCGCTGGTGCCGATTCGCCGGTCGTTCCACACCCTGAAGGGCTCCGGCCGCCTGGTCGGTGCGCGCCTGCTGGGCGAATTCGCCTGGAAGGTCGAGAACCTGCTGAACCGCGTGCTCGACAAGACGATCGAGCCGCACGAAGGCGTCCAGGCGCTGGTCCGCCACGCGGTGGATGCCTTGCCGCAACTGAAAGCCGCGCTGGAGGGCGAAAGCACGCCCGGTGCGCCGATCGCCGCGATCATGGAGACGGCCGATCGCCTCGCCATGGGCGACATGGCCTTCGTCGAGGACGTGGCCAGGAATGCCGTGCAGACGGTGCGCACCAAGGTGAAGCGCCGCGTACCGCGCGACACCCTCGCCGACGTACCCACCGCCGCATTCGCCGCCTACGGCCAGACGCCGACCGATGTCGTCGAGACGGCATCCGCCGGGCCGGCCTACGTCGAGCCGGCCTACGTCGAGCCGCCGCTGCCGCCGGTGGATGCGGTGCTGCTGGATATCCTGCGTACCGAAGTGGCGCAGTACCTCACGGTCATCCGCGGTAACCTTGCGCGTGCCGGCGATGGCGAACTGCCGGTGGACGATGCGCTGCTGCGCGCGGTCCACACGCTGCACGGCGCCATCGGCATGGTCGACATCCCGGTGTTGATCCAGGTATTGGCGCCGCTGGAGGGCCTCATCAAGCGTGTGCGTGCCAGCGGTCATCCGCTGAGCGTGGAAGGCGTGGATGCCTTGACCGATACGGCCGACCTGGTCGATCACGTCATGCACCAGTTCGACGCGCCCGATCCGCACGTGCCGGACGTCTCCGCGCTCGCGGCGCACATCGTCGCCCTGCGCGACGAACAGCCCGAAGCCACCGTCGCCCATGTGCTCTACGAGCCGGATTATGGGCAGCCGGCCGACGAGGTCGATGGAGTCGACGAGAGGGAGGCGCACCCGGACGACGGCGCGCCGACGGACCTCGAAGCTGAGCTGGAAGCCATGCTCGCGAGTGAGCTGGCGGATATCGAGGCCGCCGCCGCATCGCATCGGGATCGCGAGGTCGCCCCGGTCGACGACGAGGTGCCGGCGTCGTACGAGGTACCCGCCGATGCGCCGGTGGAGCCGCTCGAAGCGCTTTCCGGATCGCCCGTCGAATCGCCCGTCGAAGTGCCCGCCGAAGTGCCCGCCGAAGTGCCCGCCGAGACAGCTGTCGAAGCGCCGGCCGTCGTGGCTCGCTATCCGTTCGACGAGCTGCCGCCCATCGAGCTGGAAGCCCTTTCGCCGGTGGATAGCAGGGACGTCCTCACGGCCGAATTGCTTGCATCGCTTGAGCGCTTCGAGATCGACAAGCCGGAAGGCGTGGTCGAGCCGATCGCTAAGTACGACGAGCATGAAGCCGCGGCGTGGCGCTCGCTCGCTGAAGGTTTCGATGCCACGGCCGATGCTCCGGGTCGTAGCGAGCCTGCGGCGCACGTCGAATCGCATGGGAATGAGTTGCCGCAAGACGACGTCTTCGACGCCGACGACCTCGTCGAGCTTGACGATTCGGATCGTCGGGACGGCCAGGCCGAGCCCGGTGCGGAAGCGGACGACGAGGTCATCGACGAAACGCCCTCGGACGAAGACGCCTACGATGCCGGCCTGGCGACGAACGAGGACGACGAAGCCGATGTTCCGGGCGTCGGGGCTGACGCTCCGG
Organism: Leptodermis oblonga; assembly: GCA_016801395.1. NCBI lineage: Eukaryota > Viridiplantae > Streptophyta > Magnoliopsida > Gentianales > Rubiaceae > Leptodermis > Leptodermis oblonga. Next base: position 414,306 of record VMRK01000539.1, read on the forward strand.
TTGTCGACGCCATCGCGCCTGTTACCGAGTCCGGGATGCCGGTCGCCGTCGACGATCCGTCGCACGAGCCGCTTGCGGAGCCGGCGCATACGCCTGCCGACGAGCCGGCCCCGGCGCTGGTGCCGGAGCGGTCGCCCTACGCAGACATCGATCCCGACCTGCTCGACGTATTCGTCGAGGAGGGTAGGGAGATCCTCGACCATGCCGATGGCGCGTTGGCCGCATGGCGCAACGAGCCGCATGGTGCCGAGCACGTAACGGCGTTGCAGCGCGACCTGCATACCCTCAAGGGCAGTGCGCGCATGGCGGGACTGCCGCCCGTGGGCGACATGGCCCACGCCATGGAAGCGCTGCTCGACGCGGTGGCTTCCGGGCAGCGCGACAGCGACCGGGCGTCCATCGAAGCGATGGAAACCGGTTTCGATCGCCTGCACGGCATGATCCAGGCTATCGCGCAGCATCGCCCGATCGGGCTCGGCGATGCCGACATCGAGCCGTTCGCGCGTCTGGCCGGCGCACCCATTGCACCGGACACGCTCACGGCCGAGGCCTATCGTGAAGAGCGCGAAGCCGCCGAGTACATTCCGGCACCGGAAGCCGCGCCCGAGCCCGACGTCATACCCGTGCTCGAACGCGAGCTTCCGGATCTTTTGCCCGAGTTCGAGGAAGAAGAGCTGCAGCGCGCGTCGCAGGAGCAGATTCGCGTTCGCGCCGACATGCTCGATACGCTGGTGAACCACGCGGGCGAGGTATCGATCTACCGCTCGCGCCTGGAACAGCAGACAGCCAGCTTCCGTTCGACGCTGACCGAGCACGAGCAGACGGTCAGCCGTCTGCGCAGCCAGTTGCGCATGCTGGAAATCGAAACCGAGGCGCAGATCATCGCGCGCTACCACCAGGAGCATCCGGACACCGGTTCGGCCACCTTCGATCCGCTCGAACTGGATCGCTTCTCGCAGCTGCAGCAGTATTCGCGTGCACTGGCGGAGTCGGTGTCCGATCTGGTGTCGCTGCAGACGATCCTGGACGAGCTGACCCGACAGTCCGAAAACCTGCTGCTCCAGCAGCAACGCGTGAACGCCGAGCTGCAGGAAGGCCTCATGCAGACCCGCATGCTGCCGTTCGACGCCATGGTGCCCAACCTGCGCCGCACGCTGCGCCAGGCTGCCAACGATGTCGGCAAGCGTGCCCAGCTGGTGGTGGAAGGTGCCACGGTGAAATGGACCGCAACATGCTCGACCGGATCAAGGCGCCGTTCGAGCACATGCTGCGTAACGCGGTGGCCCACGGCATCGAGGCACCCGAGCATCGCGAGGCCATCGGCAAGAACGTCGAAGGCACCGTGCGCATCCAGGTGGCTCGTGAAGCCACCGAGGTGGTGGTGCGCCTGTCCGACGACGGCGCCGGCATGGACCGTGAGGCCATCCGTGCCAAGGCGATCGAGCGCGGGCTGTTACGCCCGGATGCGCGCGTTTCCGACGACCAGATCCTGCAGCTCACGCAGGTGCCCGGCTTCTCCACCGCGGAGACCGTCACCCAGGTGGCCGGTCGCGGCGTCGGCATGGACGTGGTCGCCAATGAGATCAAGCAGCTCGGCGGTACGCTGGCGATCGAGTCGGAGATGGGCAGCGGCACCACCTTCGTGATGCGGCTGCCGTTCACGCTGGCCGTCACCCAGGCACTCATCGTGCGCATCGGCGAAACCAGCTTCGCTATCCCGATGACCTCGGTCAACGGCGTGGCGCATGTCGAACCCAACGAGCTGGCCCACCGTATGGCGGACGAGCAGCCGTCGTTCGATTACCTGGGCGAGGACTTCGCGATCCACGACCTGCCGCAGCTGCTGGGCATGCACATCGTGGCCACGCCGGACGAAGGCGATATCCCGCTTCTGCTGGCGCGATCGGGCGACCTGCGCGCTGCCATTCGCGTGGATGCCGTGCTCGGCTCGCGCGAAATCGTGGTCAAGCCGGTGGGCCCGCAGGTCAGTTCGGTGCCAGGCATCCTGGGTGCGACCATCATGGGCGATGGCTCGGTGCTGATGATCCTCGACCTGGCGCCGCTGGTCCGCCATGGCGTGGCGCGTCGTGCCTTCGAGGCCGAGGCCGCCATGCCGCACGCGCCGCGTGCGCAGGACGAGGTGCGCGTCAAGCCGCTGGTGATGGTGGTCGACGATTCCATCACCATGCGCAAGGTGACCGGTCGGGTGCTGGAGCGTCACGAGTTCGAGGTGATGACCGCCAAGGACGGGATCGACGCGTTGGAAAAACTCAACGAGCGCGTGCCCGACCTGATGCTGCTTGATATCGAGATGCCACGCATGGACGGCTACGAGCTGGCCACACAGATGAAGGCCGACGAACGGCTGGCGGCGGTGCCGATCATCATGATCACCTCGCGCACGGGCGACAAGCATCGCCAGCGTGCGTTCGACATCGGCGTGGACCGTTATATCGGCAAGCCTTACCAGGAAAACGATCTCATCCTGCAGATCAACGACATCCTCGGGGGGCACCATGGCTGATCACGCGCCAAGGGTGGCACTGCTGTTCGACGACGCCGCCTTGTCGGGACACCTGCGCGAGGCGTTGGTCGAGCACGGCGCGACCATCGTCTACGAATCGGACCTGCGCGCTTTCGCGCCCGCCGAACTGGTGGGCTCGTCGGCCGACGTGGTGGTGATCGACCTGGACGACCCGGGCGACGACGACCTGGACCGGCTCTACGACACCGTGGAAAGCGGACACCCGCGCCTGGTGTTCAACGATTCGGACGTGAGCCGTCACCTCGAAGGCTGGGCGCGTGCGCGCTGGGCGCGCCACCTGGCCGCCAAGCTGGTCGGCGTCCCGCCGTCGGACCCGGTGCGCCCGGGCGATGCGCGTGCGATCGAACCACGGCTCGCAGCCATTGCCGCCTCGCGGCGCCGGCCGAGGAAGCGATCGACCTGCCGCTTGCAGACGACCTGGCGATCACCGGGGCGCACGGCTACGCCGCGTCCCCGTTCGTGTCGGCCACCGACGAGAAGGCGGTGTCGATGGATGCGGTGCCCGAGGTCGCCAGCGATGTCGTGGACCCGCTGGTGTTTTCCACGACGCTGTCGGCGACCGACGAAGACGAGGGCGTCGATCCGGCGGATCTCGCGGCCGAGCTGGAAGCGCTGCTGGCCGATACCGATGCGTCGACGATCACCACGGACGGCCTGGACGACGTGCCTTCCGCGCCCCTGGAGTTGACCGAACTGGCCTCGCTCGACCTGTCGGGTTTCGAGGTCATCGACGAGGCGTCGCTGGCTCCCGCGGTTCCGGAGCGCGCATTCGACCTCAGCCAGTTCAGCCTGGCCACCGATGAGCCGGCGCTGCCGGATACCCCGCAGGCGGTGGTGCCCTCGCTGGAGATCGAGCACCGCGCCTCCGAGTACGTGCCGCCGCCAGCGCCCTCGTGGGACCTGGTCGACCACGACACGATTACGGCCGATACGCCGCCGCGCCCGCATGCGTCCGAGTTTGGGATCGAGACGCTGACGGCCGCCGAGTACCTGGCCCAGGACGTCGTCGACGACGGTAGCCATGGCGTCAGTCCGGGTATGTCGCTGGAACTGGTGTCGCTGGAAGAAGCGATCGCCCCGCGCACCGACGGTGCGTTCTCGCACGAAATGTTCCTCGAAGGCAGCGCGCGTGCCGTGCGTCGCGTCGTGGTGCTGGCAGGTGGTTTCGATAGCGAGGCGTCGATCGCGGCGTTCCTTGCCGCCGTGCCGGCGCGCCTCCCCGCCGTGCTGCTGGTGGCCGTGCACCACGACGATACCCAGGACCTGGCCAGGCGCCTGGGCGATCTGCGCGTGGCGGGCCAGCAGGCGTATGCCGCGAACGGTGAGCGACTGGTGGTGCCACGAGGAACGCGTATACAGATCCGCCGCGACGGTAGCGTCGTGGTGGCGAGTGACGATGCCGACGCGCGCGATGGCCCGGGTCCATCCCTGGACGATAGCCTCGTCACGGTGGCGGAAGGTTTCGGTGCCGATGCCCTGGCCATCGTCTTCGATGGTCGCGGCAGCGATGCCGTGGCCGGTGCCCAGGCGGTCTATGACGCCGGCGGTCGCGTGTGGATCGAAAGCGTGCCCACGGGCGACGAACGCGGCCACGCGGTGGCGGGCATCCGCGAGGAACGGGTTGCCGCGTACGCGGGCGATGTCGCCGCGCTGGCGCAGAAACTGATCGAGGAATGTCCATGAGCGAGCCGTTACCGCGCGAAATCCGCTGCGTGTTGATCCCCAGCGCGGGCGTACGCCTGCTGCTGCCCAACGCGGCGGTGGCGGAAGTGATCACGCTGGCCGGCGTCGAGCCGGTGGCCGATTCGCCGATGTGGCTGATCGGTCGCATCGCCTGGCGTGGCTGGCGCATCCCGTTGGTGCGCTTCGACCATGTGGCGGCGTTGCCCGATGACGTCCCACCGCAGGCAGCCCGCGTGGCGGTACTCAAGGCGCTGGGCAATACGCCCGAGCTGCCTTACATCGCGGTGCTGACCCATGGCTTCCCGCGTCTGACCACCCTCAACGCCGAATTGCTCCTGCCCACCCACGACGGTCACGACCTGCCGTTCGGCGTACGTGCGCGCGTACTCGTACGCGACGATACGGCGATCATTCCCGACCTGGAAGCGCTCGAGCGGACGCTCGCGGCGATGCCTGACGAGGCGTCGATACCGGACGAGGAAGCGGAAGACACCGTCGAGGACTGAAAACCGGTCGGGGAGGTTGACACGTAACTGAGAATCATTATCATCAACTCCGCACCCTCAACCGCGGAGTGGACCATGTTGCTGAGAACGCTTCCCCTGACCGACAACGGCGGCCGAGACAAGGTCGTTCCCCTGCGCATGGCGACACCGGTCGCCACGCGCCGCATCGAAAGCAAGAACCTGCTCGACGGATCGCGCGAACTGGTCATCGAGCACCAGGGCAGCGAATACCATTTGCGCCTGACCCGCAACGACAAACTCATCCTCACAAAGTAGGAGCGCACGATGTGCGCGAATGTAGGAGCGCACGACGTGCGCGACATGTGTTGAGCCCAGACCTGCCATAAAAGCGCACACACGTGCGCGAAACATCCCAGGCCCCCAGGCCCGTAACCTCTCCCCGACGCCAAGCCACGCGGCACCTCCCCGGACCGCGCCAGCCAGGCCTCCGTCACTCGTCCCACCTCCCGGAGGCGACATGTTCGGCTGGCTCTCGTCCTTTGGCGTGCCCACGCGCGCCCGCGGTACCCCCACCACGCGTTGGCTGGCCCTCGCACCGGCAACCCTGTTCGAAGGCCTGGGGCAACTGGGCGGCGTCCTCTATCTCGCAGCGCCGCTGTGCGCGGACTGCGCCATCGCCCCGACGACCGAAGGCTGCTCGTCGAGTCAGCGGACCTCGCGCCGCTGCTGGTCACGCGCTGGGTCGGCGTGACCTGCGCCGTTACCGCGGAAGGCCCGCGCGAGTGGATCGACTGCATCGGCGCGACGGGCGACACGGTGGCGCGGGTGTACCTGCTCCCCGACACCGACTATCTCGCCTGGGATGGCCTGTTTGCCGGCGCCGTGCCGGTCGATCCTCCCCATCGACGGGCGCCGGATCGCGAATGGCTGCGCGCCTCCCGCGCCCGTGTCCTCATTTTCACTCGTCGCCAGTTGGCGGGTTCACCGTGCTCGGCGCGCACGACGCGCGCATCTCCAGCCTGGGCCACGGCGTGGCGCGCGACATCGCCTTGTCCGAAGGTTGGCATCGCTGGCTGAAGCGGTTTCGGCATCGCTGCCCCCGCGTCGACGAACATCGCAGGTTGCGCCACTTGCGTTGCATGTGGCCGAGAAACGCTCGGATACGCCTACCTCGAAGGTTGGGTCGCAGCGCCGCTACACGCGGCGACAATGACGGAAGCGACCCACATCGGCCAGGAGGCCCTTCGCCATGGAAAGGCTCATTCGCAGTGTATGCCTTGTCGTACTCACGCACGTCGACGTACGCCTGTACGACGGCCCCTCTCGTATTTCACAAACCGTCGACCGACACGACGTCGCCTGCCACACAGGCCACGCGTGTCGTGGACGCGGCAGGCGATGTGGCGCGTCGCCTGCAGACCCGTTATGACGACCGCCGCAAGACTTGCGGAAACATGCAGTCGCCGGCGTACCTCTGCTCAGGACTGCTGATCCGGTCGACGAAATACTCCGACAGCTATTTTTCCTGGCGACCGAATCCGACTACAGACCCCTGGGGAGTCAACCTGTCATGGCTGCGCAGCGATTCCAACTTTGCCGATAGCTTCCCGACCGCAAACGGTTTCATCGTGTATCCGACCACGGATGCACAGCGGCGCGGTTTCACGGCCTTGAACATACGCTGCGTCTATCCCCGCGATGCATGGTCGACCGGTCCGGACCGTTGTGTGTGGCATCAGAAACTGATGGGTCAGCGCTGCAGACGCCCTTGTGCCAAAAGCATGTCCCGCCTGTCCTCACCGCGAAGGAATGGATCGCCGCCGCTATGGGAACGACGAGAACCAGTGCGCCTTCGACATGGCTGCGGACGACACCGATCGTGCCGAGGCGTGGTGGCAGATGATCGAAGTGCGTCGGATCGAGGGCGTGCATCAGCGCAACGAGTTGGTTGCGCGCTCCTGGGGGGCGACGACGATCGCCAGCTGCCGATCGAAGCCTTCTTCTACCGTGTCGACCAAGGCGGCGCCGAAAGGCGGATTCGCTGGCATCGGCCCGAAACGACCAGAAGGAATTCATGAAGCTTACCGGTCGCTGGGTACCGATCGTCCGCTGGGATGCGACGGATACCGCCCAGGGCGGTGCGACGTTCAGCCTGAGGGCTGCGGATCAGCTGATTGCTGCCCCGTCTCCTTAGCAGACTTGCGTCACCGCCGCTGCGTCAGACGCGCAGCGGCGGGGCGCCGTATCCCGACGCCAACGTCTTCGACTAGAGACGTTTCTCCGTCACGATATGCTTGACCACGACATAGTCACTACCACCACGCGGGCGGATGAGCAGGTCTTCACTGTATCGCCTGCTGTACTGCACGCGTCCATAGGTCACGTGCGCGTCATCGCCATCGTAGGTGATGCTCGAACTTCTGCATCGGGGTGGTGGATTTAAGCCTGTAGTAGTCGTCGCCGCCGGATCGATGCCGCTATAGAAAGCTTTCAACGCGTCCAATGCGTCCGCCCGGCTGAGTGGTCCACTGTAGTTGCCGGGCATGGTCGAGCGGTAGTCGTCCCAGGCTTTTGCAAATCGTGCGACAAATGCCCTGACGTTTGGATCGCGCGCGTCGGCCCTCGGGGTGTTTCGACAGGGGCTGGAGCCGGGGGTCGGGGCTGGAGCTGTGGTTGGAACTGGTGCCGGAGCCGGAGCCGGAGCTGGGGCTGGGGCTGGAGCTGGAGCTGGAGCAGTGGTTGAACTGGTGCCGGAGCCGGAGCTGGAGCTGGAGCCGGTGTCGGAGCCGGCGGCGTGGGTCCGGGCCCGCCTGGCTTGGTCACTGTGTGCCGCGTCACGACATAACTGGCGCCCGACCGTTTCACGAGCAGTGTCTCTCGGTAGCCGCCTTCATCATAAGGTTGCAGATAGGTGATGGCATAGACATCGCCGTCCGTCGTACGTCGCAGTCGCTGGCACGCAGGGCGGTGGCGACGACGCTGCGGTAATCCTCCGGCTTGGCAAGATCCAGGTTTGAATAGAAGCCTTGAAGCGCTGCCCTTGCATCGGCCGATGCGGACGGATCGGTAGGGGGTGGCAGTGTGTCTGTGCGCATCCGACGCCATGCGCTGGCCAATTCACCGACGAAGGCGCGTACGTCATTGTACAGCACGGTATTCCGCACGCTGCCGGTATGGCTGGAAACGCCGCTGACACTTTGCTTTGGCTGCTGGCCCTGGCGCAGGGCTTCTATGTCGGCCGTGAACGCCGGGCCGCCCCAGATCGCCGAATAATCGAGACGGACAATGATGTCGTCGATCTCCTCTTTGTAGGCGTCGAAGTCGGCCGTGTTGCCCGGAAAGACAGGGTCCACTCCGAAATCGCGCCGGTGCCTTCGAAAGGCATGTAGCGCCCGTCGATGAACTCATTACGCAGAAGGATGGTCTCCATCGGATCCGCCGATGGACGCGGTGACGCATGCGAAAGAAGTAGTGACTGGTTAGCGCGAAGGTTGCTGACGATGGAGTCCGGCGCTCCTTGATGGCGCCCTGGAACCACTTCACGCCCTCCAGATCGGGGCGATAGAGCAGCGTGTTTGACCGTTGAGTAAGTACGGCCGCACAGGCATATCGCCATGCAGGTTCTTTGCTCCAGCCTTCGGTCTGATTTCCACGGCAACGTGACGTATCTGTCGCAGATAGTGTCCGGGTAGTCGTCATCGAACGACTTTGCCTTCAGCTTGAACCAGAGCCGGTTAGCGCGGATGCCTTGGTCGAATGCGTCTCCAAGCACCTTGGAAAGCGAAATGTCCTTGTGAATCAGGGGGCGCCGCTCGTTTTGGAGGATGAAAGCCTTCCTGCATGGACTGGAGGTCGTTCTGGAGCGCCTCGCCGGCAAGCATGCCGTGCCATGCCCCGTCCCAGGCGTCCATGCGCACGTGTCGGCTGTCGAAATCGCCGGTCTCGTAGCGATAACTCGCTTCGGCGGCAAGGCACAAGGACAGTACCGAATCGTAGGACGACGCGACAGCGCACCCGCTCGCCCAGCATCCAGGTATACGTGGACGCAATGCGAAGCCGTAGTCTGCACGTTGTACTCGGTGCGGATACGGTCGCGATTGGCAAGCGACATTTCGAGTTCCTTGTCGGTGGTGGCCCGGCGGGATGTCCATTCTGCGAACTGCGCGTCCAGAATCTCCAGGTCGCTCTCGGCCACGGCCTTGTCCAGACCCCACTGCTCTTTGCGTCGTTCGAACTCCGCCTCGGAACGCAGGTCCTCGGCGAGCAGCCGTGTCGCCTCGGCGCCGATTTTCAGCATTTCCCCTGCGGCTTCCGCAGACCCTCGTACTTCTGTCCGCCAAATGCCATGCCATAGACCGTAGGGATTGTCTTCAGCCCCCCCCGCCACCGATGCCGGTGCTATCGACGCGTATCCCATGAGCCCGCCGAATAACCCACCGTAGAGGCGACGATCTCAAGCGCACTGCGGGGCGAGGCCAACTGATCGGTGTAATAGTAGGCGATACGCTTGCGTATGCCGCTTTTGGTTGCCTCCAGCGTGAGTCGTTCCCTGCCTGCCGTGTCGACGGCCTGTCGCTTCAACGACACGTCGAAGTCGGCCACGCCACCAGTGTCTTCTGTTGCTCGACTTCGAAGGCGTTGTCGGCCTCGTGCTCGAAAATCCGGAGAGGAAACGGCCCAGGTCCGTGAATCGTGCCACCGCGGTCTGCGCCGCGGCGATCACCTCGGCAAAGCGGTAGTGCGGAATGGCATTCGTCCGCAAGGTGTTCAGTGAGCCCTCCGACCCACGGCGGCCGCTACCGAAAGCCAGGTCGTCTTCATGCCATAGCCGAGGTATGGCACGTTCACGCCATCGATCGATCGTACGGCCATGACGCAGGTTATCCAGGCGCGAGAGGAGCAATTCGCGCAGCTCGCGCAGACGCATGTTCAACGGCGCGATGAACGCGGCATCCCGCGATGCCAGCGTCACCGGTCGCCATGGCCGGGCCTCGGCCGGCTCGCCGAGCGCACCGATCAGGCGCAGTGCTCGCTGATAGCATAGCCACGCCTCGCGCAGGTTCTCCGGGGTCAGCCGGCGGAATTGATCGTCGCCCTGCATGCGCCACAGATCCACCGCGAGGCGTGGATCGCCCTTGCGAAAATGCACGTTGTTCGCGTAGCCCGCCAGCTCTACCGCTTCACCGGTGTCCCTTGGCGCCAGCCAGCCGGTAGACCAGGGGCAGGGTATTCCAGAACGGCAAGGGGGCTGTCGTCTCCGTGGTGCGACCGCGATACGGATCGAACAGATAGTGGCTGCACCAGTTCCAGGCGTCCGTGTACTGGCGTTTCTCACGCAGGTTCCAGGCGACCAGCCAGGGAACGTAGAAGAACAACTCCCAGAAATAGAGCCCATGGCGCCACTGAAGTCCCATGAAGCCCTCGCCGTCCTTCCGCCTCAGCGCCGGCTCCGGCAACGTCTGCGTCTGGATCGACAGCACGGCGTCGACCGAACGGCTGGCTCGCGCCACCAGTTGTTTACCGAACAGCGTGTTCAGTCGGATGGGCGCGCGACCGGCTTCCTCGAGGTCCAGATACTGAGCCTGCCCGCTGTTCTGCCAGAGATAGGTGGACGGCACGCGATCGTCGGACAAGCCGCGTTGCCCTTGCTGATGTCGTCAAGCGTATAGGAGCGCTCCAGGGTCAGCCAGGTCAGGCGCGGCGCATCGGCGGCCGTGTTCTCGGGGTCCTCGGTGGCCGAAGTTCGAGCTTGAAGGTGTAATATATGGTCCGATCAAGATGAAAGCGAACGCTGCAGGTCTTCCTGCCGTGACGCGCTGTGTCCATCTCGACGATCCTCGATTCGCCGGCCTCGTCCCAGCCTGCGAGCTCGCGGAGTGCCTGCAATGATTCGCGATAGCTCCCCGTCTCGTCGGCTGCCATTGCCACGATGGCTCGACGGACATCTCGAGACAGCTTACTGCGCGTTGCCGTATCGAGTGTCGAGCCAAGGTGTTGTGCCATGTATTCACTCAATCTGACGCGAAGCTTAGTGTCACGGGTCGTACCCAGCACTTGAGGCGAATGGTAGGTTACCCTCAAGCCCATTGGGCGGGGTATCAGGCGTATCATCGCCATCGATCCCGGTTGCAGCATAGTAGTCGGCGGCCGGTATACTCCATTGAGTGCTGTCGAGTGCGGGGATCCATGACCTTAATGCTTGGTTGTCAGACGCAGCCAGGCGGGAAAGGAAAAAGATGCCGACATTGGCCGCGGAAACTGAAGACCTTGCGGCCGATTGCTCTTTGCTGGTCGTCGCGGCACTCGAGCTTCGAACTAATGAAATCTGGGCACGCAGCGGTAGCGAGTATGGGACTGTCTGGAGACCACTTGTGGGTTGTTGTTTAGCTTCCAGGTCCACCGGAATACCAAGGAGAGCAAACTGCCCACCTCTTAAGTAAACGGGAGGTGCCGAAATGTCGTCACTGGGGCCGAATGGGTTGGCTGCGACGATTTCGATACTTGCGATAGCATGACCATAGTCTGTAATCCGGTTCCAGGTTTTGTCGGCTCCTCGTCACGATGCGGCCTTGTTCTTTCCAAATACTGCCTTTCGTAGCCAGTCGAAGAAGAACGCTACTTCTTCCCTTCGCTGAGCATCAGCTCGACACTTATCGGAATCGAGCAGGATGGTAATCCAAAATCTCGAGAAAATTCGTTGGCGAGGACGTGCGCAACGTGCTGTCTAGACGTTTCTGTGCCGGACGTTATTTTGACTTGAGCGTTGAGTCGCAGCCTTCTTTTGCTGAATAGATCTTTTGCTTCCATTGTCTGCGCTAGCTTTATGTCGCAAAAGACTTTGAAGACATCACCTCTTTCATGGCGGGTCCGGCGCTCCACAACGGATATCTTAAGCGAAATCATCTTGTCGATCTGAATTCGACCTATATCGTCTAGGGCGGCTACGGTTGGCGTCGGTGGCAATAGTTTTTTCCACCATATACCGTCAAACGCTGCGAGTACGTCGACATACATGCCATCACTCGCTACCCTGGCATTGATGCTCGCTCCGTTTGGATTTAGCATGCCTCGTTTTGCACGAAGTGTCCGCAGTTTTTACTTCATCAACTAATGGGTCTGATTTCGATTCTTTGCATGAGTTCAATACGTATTTTGTACCAATATAAGGGTGCTGTACGACGCGCGGATCGCTATAGAGTTTCGTCCAGTTCTTCACCAGGCGACTTTCGTAGGCCATGTCGCCGGTTTCATCATCGAGTCGGCGCTCATCGATCAACAGAAGGTCCCGTACCACGAGGTGGTAAAGGTCGGCGACATCGGTCGTCTTCATCCTCGCCTCCACAGCTAAGGGATTGCCTGTGGATTCAGTGTTGAACAGCAACGCTACAAGAAAGGATCCTTCGCACGGCGACGTCCCTTGCGGTTCTCCATGACTACCAGCGCCGGCTTGTAGTCTCGGGTAACGAGGTTTGCCCTCTCGCTGCTCATGCCACTTTTCACTGAAGCGTTAGAAGTCGGTTTCGTGAGGCTGCCGCGGTCGGTTCGTCCGTCGAGCGAAAGAAGTATGTTGGACATGCTCCATCGACCGTCGGTGCCTCGGTAGGCGAAACACATGCGTGTGGCGTAGAACGCGCTCGGATGAGTATCCCCGTCGAAGACGATGGCAGAGGTGTCGCGCTCCACCCAAACGATGTACGGCCGGCCATCGACGATCAGCGGGCGGAGGAGCTCGATGTCACGGCGCGGATCTTCGGCTGCAAGGCGTGCGACGCGTGCGGTCGAACGAATCGTCGCCAGCGCGACCTTGGCCGCGGTCACGGCGTCCGCGGCCATCTGCCGCTCCGCTTCGTCGTCTGAGGCCCGTTGGACCTTGTCCTCGGTGATAACGCCTTGTTTCAACAACTCGTTGGACGCGTCCGCTGTTGTGCCAGCCGTTACAAGCGTTGCTTCTGCAGCCTCCAGTGCCTTTTTCCGCGGCTCGCACGTCGTTGTCGTTTTTTTTCCATCGCCTCACTCGTCTCTTTCGGCAGCGTCGTACGCACCAGCTCGCCGACCAGCGGCAACTCGATGGTCTCCCAATCGCTCCAGGCGAGCATCGAGGTCTGGCCATCCGGTGCCGTCACCGACATATCCGCGGTGCGCCAGAAATACTCCGTGGTTCGACGTTGCTGCGGCCAATCACATGCAGCTTGTCGCTGACGGGGTCGATACCGTCGTGGTACGCCGAGATGACCTGGATATTGCTGGTGCGCTCGAACGTGGTCAGATAGGCCAGCAGGTTGGTCTCGATGTCGTCGGGCCGGGCCTGGCCCTGGGCGAGCTGCATTTCCAGATCGGTGAAGGCTTTGCTCTTGCGCTGCCGATGGAGCGGGTCGATGAAGTTTTCGGGGTAGAGCCGGCGCTCTTTCCTCGCGCGCCAGTCGCTGTAGCGCGAGCGGTAGGCACTCCAGGCCTTGCGTCGCGCCTTTATGTCCGTTGAATCGAGCTGGTGTTCCAGCCCACTGAGCAGGCGATGGATATAGAGCTGCATGCTGTCGATCGCTGCGCTCAGCCGGGTGGTCTCGGGCTCTGGACCGACGGCCAGGTCGGTCAGCAGCCAGTCGGACAGTGCTTCGCGATCGGCGAACGGTTGGCCGTCGGCATCGTGTGCGTGGTGCGATACCCAGGCGACGAGGGCATCCCGCCAGGCAGTGTCGTGTCGGCGCGTTATGCCTTCGATATCGCCCTTGCTGATCTTGTCCTTCAAGGGAGCGGTCGCACTTTTTATGTCGTCGGCGGTGCTGTCAAGGTTGAGGCGCGAGAACGCATACATCGCGTTTGCAGGCAGCCCGGCCGACTCGGCCACTGCGAGTACGCGAAGCAGCCAGGCGAGTTGGGGGACGTTGGCAGGCGGAGTACCGCCCGTCGTCAGTTGCTCGATGGTGATGCCAACCGCCCTCGCCAGTCTTTCAGGCGCCCATGCAGCGCCATCGTTGCTTTCCAGCCAGGCGAGCAGGTCGCTGGCCGCGCGTTCCGGCTCGTTACCGGTACGACGTGCCGCCTCGCTTACGACGAGGTTCCATTCGGTCATCCGATGCACGAAGACGAGGTCGATGTCGCGGAGCTTCGTTTCGTCATCGCTGCGTTGCAGGCCGAAGCTGGCAGGCCGAGCGCATAACGCGGCGATGTCCCCGGCGGTCAGCTTGAGCAGCAGCGTTACGGCAGCCTGGCGGCGGAGGGCGGTTGCGGCCGCGGCGATGGCGGGTCGGTCGAGTCCGCCACGGTAGAGGCCGACCAACTGCTGCCGGGACAATCCGGCCCAGTCACGCAGGCGCTCTCGGAGGGCGGCTGTGCCGATGCCTGGCAGGAGTGCCGCCAGTACGTCGTCCAGTCGGTTGAGCTGGTCGCGCCGGGCCTGGCGCAGTAAACCCATGACGCCATCGGTCGTCTCATTGATGGCGTCACGTGTCGCGTCCGGCCCCGTCGGCGCCGTTCCGGGCCGTCGGCATGATCGGCGACTTTTTCCAGTGCCGCCTGGATACGCGCGCGCCATGCCGTGTCGTTGCCGTTCGCCAGCATATCGTCGTCGAGCACTCCCGATGCGGGCACCACCGATGCAAGGACCACGCGCGGCTTCCTTGCATCAGAGGGCAGGTTGTCGGCGAAGCGCATGGTACTGAAAGCGCGTTCGAGGGCGGCACCATCGACGATGCCGGTGGCGGTGGTGATCTGCTTGGCATCGATCAACGCGGCGACGGCGTTGACGGTCTCGGTCTGCGTCGCGCCGGGCGCGAGTGCAAGCTGCACCGCCTTTGGATCGAGCGCGTGCTGGCGCAGCCATTCGCTCATGTTCATGAGTGACACGATGGCGTCGACGGTGTCGCCCGTCGCCAACCCGCTCACTGCGTCCGGCGGGAACCGTCGGCATCGAGGGTGGCGGGGCCCGCGAGCCGGGCGAACAGGCGCGGTTGCGTCGCCTCGATAGCCGCAGCAATGCCAGGCCTTGGGTGGTGTCAAGTCCCAGCCAGCGCGGCACCATGACCAGGCGGTGACATGCAGATACGAGCGACAGGTCGCGCGTGAGCACGTCAGGGCTGCGCGTGGCGCGTACCCACGTCAACAAGGTGGTCATCGCCGAGCGTCCACGCCCAGGCCTGCGCACAACGCGGTCACGGTAAGGTCTTTGTCGCTGAGCGCGAACTCGGACCCGTCCATCACCAGGGCGAGGCCTGCCTGGGGAGGGAACAGGCGGTCGTAATAGGGTGTTTCGCGGCCGGTGGCGTACGGCGAAATCTCGTGGATCACGGCCGCATAGGCGTCGACGTTCACCTTGCGTGTGTCGCGCAGATGTCGGAACAGCCCCAGCGCCCTTAGTACGTGGCGGTCGATGCTTCCATTCGCGGTGCGTCCCTGCGCGCTGAGGCTTGCCTGCAGCAAGCGGTCCACCGACGCGAAAGGCAGCTTCAGTGCCACGTGCAGACGCATGATGCGCGCCATGCGGTCCAGATGGATGGCCTCAAGGCCGTCGAAAGCGGTAGCGTTTCGTCCGTCAGTCACGGTTCGCACGAGACGCAGCGCGGGGGCTGCGGCCCCGTTGATGAAGCTGGCGCCAAAGGCGAAGCTGGTGGGCTTCGCGTCCGGTTTTCCCCGGCTGCTGACCGTCACTGACGTGGGGGTGGCAGCGGTGCTGTCATCGGCGACGCCGTTAATGGCGAGCAGCTGGCGCAACCGCTTGCGATTCAGGCCGGTGGCGGCAAGGAACGCGGTGGTGTCGATCAGGCTGCCTACGGTGGCTTCGTTGCCCAGGCCGTACTGCTCCCTGAGCGCCGGATTTATCTCGGTCGTCGGCGCGCTCATGAGCCGCCGCAATTGCGACGGCGAAAGGTGCGTACATAGCGTCAGCGTGTCACGCATGCTGACCGATGCCGCGTGGCCATGCGCAAAGCCGGGATAGTCGGGGTCGATCTGGCGTAATGCGCTCCAGCGCGACTGATGCTTGTACTTGAGTACCTGCATCGCGAAATCCCAGGGACGATCGAACGGCAGGTTGACTGGCCCCACAGCTGCCGCCAGGACGGTTTCCGGGTCTGTGCGCGGAAGCCCGGCGAGGTGCACGACGTGCGCCTGGAGCAGTTCGATCGCCAGCGCAAGCCGCGGCACGCGCTTGGTCAGCGCCGTTTCGTCGAGCAGAAGGCTGCCGATGTCCGGGCGTCGGCGAGCGAGCGGGCTGTAAGGCGGCGCGGCGTAATCGCGCTCCAGTTGGCGGGCGTAACCAAACAGGTCGTTAGCGTAGGCCAGCGGCCCCAGCGAACTTTCCAGCGCTTCCGGTGCGCAGCGGTCGACCGAGCGGTCACCGAACAGGTGAGCGTAGTCGGCCGAGAAGGTGTCGGCGGGGACGGGCTTAGCGCCGGCGGACGTGGGAGAGGTATCGGGCATGGTCGAGTCCTTTCGTGGCTACGGAATCCTTCCGAAGCCATGGAAGCTACGCCGTTGGTCGCGATGTGCCATAGGCTGTTGGTTGTAGGTGCGGACAGCACGGCAGTGTCCGGCGCTGTCCGCGGACACTTCGGCCTGGCATTGGCCTGATCCTAACCCCATGAAAAATAGGATTTACCTGGACTGGCACGGCATTTGCTGACGCTTCCGGTGAAGTCCTCCAGGGAAGCCAGCATGATCCGCGATACCTCCGTTACGGACCGCCTCGTTGAAGTGCGTCCGAATCGCCGCCGCAAACTGCTGATCGGTGGTGCGTGCGTCGCCGTCGTGGCCTCGCTCGCGCTGGCCGCACCGAAAATCGCCACGATGTTTTCCGCCGATTCGTCGGTCAGCGCCTCGCGACTGTCCTTCGGCACCGTGACGCGCGGGCCATTCGTGCGCGATATCGCGGCCGAGGGCAAGGTAGTCGCGGCGGTCAGTCCCACCCTCTATGCCGCCTCGGCGGGCGCCGTCGTGTTGAAGGTGCACGCGGGCGACGTGGTGACCAAGGGCCAGTACTGGCCGTCATCACCAGCCCGGAGTTGACCAGCAAACTGGCGCAGGAAAAGTCGGCGGCCGATGCCATGCAGGTGGATTTCCTGCGGGCGCAGATCGATGCCAGGAAGAAGCGCTCGGAACTTCAGAAGGCGTTCGACAATGCGACCATCGACCAGACGGCCGCCAATCGCGACCTGAAACGCTACCAGACCGCCTTCGACAAGGGCGCGGTGCCGGTGGCGGACGTCGACAAGGCGAAATCGACCCTGGACAAGCGGCGGTGACCACCAGGCACGCGCAGTCCGACCTGTCCATGGACAACGACAGCCTGACCTTCGACGTGGAGTCCAAGCGACTGGCGCACGATCGACAATTGCTGATGGTGAAGGACCTGGAACGCCAGGTCGACGACCTCAACGTGAAATCGCCGGTCGACGGGCAGGTGGGCCAGCTGTTCATCGCCGAGCGTGCCACGGTGGCCAAGGACGCGCAGCTGGTCAGCGTCATCGATCTGTCAGCCCTTGAAGTGGAAATGAAGGTGCCGGAAAGCTTCGCACGCGACCTGGCCATCGGCATGCCCGGTGAGATCACCGGCAACGGCAAGGTCTGGAACGGTAAGGTCAGTGCCATCTCACCCGAGGTGGTCAACGGCGAAGTGGCCGCGCGCCTGCGCTTCGACGGCGATACGCCCAAGCAGCTGCGCCAGAGCCAGCGCATGTCGGTACGTATCCTGCTGGACAAGCGCGACAATGTGCTCACCGTCGAGCGCGGCTCGTTCGTCGACGAGAGTGCCGGCCACTACGCCTACGTCGTCAACGACGGCATGGCCGACCGGCGCGATATCCGGGTCGGCGCGAGCAGCATCGACAAGGTCGAGATCCTGGATGGACTGAAAGAAGGTGACAAGATCGTCATTTCCGGTGCGGACGCCTTCGGCGCCGCCAAGCACATCGCCATCAGCCGCTGATCCGGCACCCATTTACCGAACGAGGGATACGTCATGCTCAAGATGAATCATCTGGCCAAGGTCTACCGCACGGAAGTCGTCGAGACCTACGCGCTGCGCGACTTCAATATCGACGTGAAACAAGGCGAGTTCGTCGCCGTGACCGGCCCGTCCGGCTCGGGTAAGACGACCTTCCTTACCATCGCCGGCCTGCTCGAAACCTTCACCGGTGGCGAGTACCACCTCGATGGCGTGGAAGTGAGCAAGCTGGACGACAACGCACGTTCGCGCATTCGCAACGAGAAGATCGGCTTCATCTTCCAGGCCTTCAACCTGATTCCGGACCTGAACGTGTTCGACAACGTGGAGGTACCGCTGCGCTATCGCGGCATGAAGGCGGCCGAGCGCAAGCAGAGGATCATGGATGCGCTGGAGCGCGTCGGCCTGGCGTCGCGCGCCCGGCATTACCCGGCGGAACTCTCCGGCGGCCAGCAGCAGCGTGTCGCCATAGCGCGCGCCCTGGCCGGTTCGCCACGACTTCTGCTCGCCGATGAGCCCACGGGCAACCTGGACACGCAGATGGCGCGCGGCGTGATGGAACTGCTGGAGGAACTCCACCGTGAAGGCGCGACGATCGTCATGGTGACCCACGATCCGGAACTGGCCGCACGGGCGCAGCGCAACGTCCACGTGATCGACGGCCAGGTGGTGGACCTGTCCGAAGAGCCACGCTTCCAGAATGCATCGCACGTCGCCCAATCCTGATCGCTCCATGCTCCCTGGGGGGACGCGTCATGTTCAGCTACTACTTTCAACTCGGCTTGCGCAGCCTGCGCCGGAACGCCGTGCTCACTTCGCTGATGGTGATGGCCATCGGGTTCGGCGTGGCCGCGTCCATGACGACGTACTCGGTGTTCCGCGCCACGTCGCGTAACCCCATACCGCAGAAATCCGACGTGCTCTACAACGTGCAGGTGGACAACTGGGGGCCGGAGAACACGAAGCATGGCGAGCCGCCCGAGGCGCTCTCGTACACCGATGCCACGGCATTGCTGCGCGCGCGCAAGGCGGAACGACAGACGGTGACATATCCTGTCGGCGTTTCCGTCATTCCCGACGATCCGGCACGGCTGCCGGTACGCAAGGGCGCCTACGCGACCGGTGCGGATTTCTTTCCCATGTTCGACGTGCCGTTCCTGCAGGGCAGGGGATGGACGCGGGAAGACGACGAGCGCCATGCGGACGTGGCGGTCATCTCGAAATCGCTGAACGATGCGCTGTTCAATGGCGGCAACAGCGTGGGCAAGCAGGTCAACCTCGACGGGCACCTTTTCCGCGTTACCGGAGTCATCCAGGACTGGGCGCCACAGCCGGTGTTCTTCGACGTGCCCAATACGGGCGGCTTCAACGAGGGGGCCTCGGTGTACGTGCCGTTCACCCGCGCGCTGGACCTGAAGCTGCCGAACAACGGCAACAACAACTGCACGTCCGATCCGGGTGAAGGCTGGGAAAACTACCTGCGCTCGGAATGTATCTGGCTGTCCCTGTGGGTCGAGCTGCCCACGGCGGCCGCGGCGGAATCGTACCGCCAGTACCTCGCCGGCTACGCCGCCGAGCAACAGCGCGCCGGCCGCTTCCGTTGGGCGCCCAATGGCCGCTTGCGCAACGTCGTGGACTGGCTGTCGTACCAGCAGGTGGTGCCGCAGGAATCGCAGGTATCGCTGGTGGTCTCGCTTGGCTTCCTGGTGATCTGCCTGGTCAACACGGTGGGCCTGCTACTGGCCAAGTTCATGCGCCGCGCACCGGAGATCGGCGTGCGTCGGGCACTGGGTGCCTCGCGTCTGCACATCTACGCGCAGTTCCTCATGGAGGCCGGCACCATCGGTGTCGTCGGTGGTGTGCTCGGCCTGCTCCTGACCGGCGTCGGTGTGCTCGGCATCGGGCTGGTGTTCCCCGAGCGCATCGCCCACCTGGCCAGGCTGGACCCGGTGCTGGTGTTGCTCACGCTGCTGGTGTCCATCGCCGCTTCGGTGCTTGCCGCCCTTTATCCCACCTGGCGTGCTGCGCAAGTGCAGCCGGCCTGGCAGCTGAAGTCCAACTGAGGATCACGCCATGCAGATTCGTCCCATCCTCTCGGCGCTGCGCCGGCACAAGTCCGGCACCATCCTCATCGCCTTGCAGATCGCGCTCACGCTCGCCATCGTCTGCAATGCCCTGTTCATCGTGAACCAACGCATCGAGCGCTCGCATCGCCCCACGGGCATGGTCGAATCCGATGTGGTGGTGGTGCAGAACCTCTACGTGGGCGCACCGTCCAGCTTCCTTCCCCTCATCAGGACGGACATCCAGGCGATCCGCAACATGCCGGGCGTGGACGATGCCTACGTCACCAATTCCGTGCCGCTGCGCCGGGTGGCTGGTCCACCGCCGTTTCCAGTACCCCGGAGAAAACGAAGAACGGTCCGCAGACGGGCCTGTATTTCGGCGACGACCACACACTGAAGACGCTGGGGGTGCAGCTCGTGGCCGGACGGAATTTCACCGCAGGCGAGGCCGTCGCCGTCGCGCGCCAGGACATGCCCACGCCCGCACAGGTCATCATTACCAAGGCACTCGCCGACAAGCTTTTTCCCGGCGGCAACGCGTTGGGTAAGACGGTCTACTACCGGGAGGGCAAGCCTTCGATCGTCATTGGCATCGTGGCCAAACTCACCGTACCCTGGATCGATTCGGAGTTCCACGACAACGTGACGATCATGCCGGTTACCATGGACGACAGCATGCAGACCTTCGCCATCCGGACCAAGCCCGGGCAGCAGGACGCGGTGTTCAAGAACGTGGCCAAGGTGCTCTACGACACCAACCGCATGCGCGTGCTGCCGGAGAAGTATGGCCTGCGTACGTTCGAAACGATGCGTGCGAATGCCTACGAGGCGGATCGCGGCATGGCGATCCTGATGGGCGTCGTGTGCGCCGTGCTGCTGGCGATCACGGCGGCGGGCATCGTCGGTCTTTCGAGTTTCTGGGTGGGCCAGCGGCGGAAGCAGATCGGCGTGCGGCGTGCACTCGGTGCGCGTCGCAGCGACATCTTGAGTTACTTCATGACCGAGAACTTCCTGATCGCCCTGGTCGGTGTGGTCGTCGGCACGGTGCTGGCGGTCGGCCTCAGCCAGTGGATGGTCACCCACTTCGAGATGGAGCGCTGTCTTTCACGTATGTCATGGTCGGTGTGGTCGCGTTGCTGGGCCTGGCCAGGCGGCCGTGCTGGCACCGGCCTTGCGTGCCTCGCGGGTGTCGCCCGTCGAGGCGACGCGCAGCGTCTGAGGCGAAAGGACGATCGATGTTCGCCTATTACGTGGAGCTGGCCTTTCGCAGCCTGAAGCGAGGCAAGGCGCTCACGCTGCTGATGGTGCTGGCCATCGCGCTGGGCATCGGCGCCAGCATGACGACGCTGACGGTGCTGCACGTGATGTCGGGTGACCCGCTGCCGGGCCGCAGCGGGTCGATCTACATGCCGAGGCTGGACCCGCGAGACCGCGACCATGCCGACGATGGGGATACCCCTATCCAGGTGACCTGGACCGACGGCATGAAGCTGCTTCACGAGCACCGTGCCGACCGCCAGGCCCTGATGGTCGGCGGTACCGTGCCGGTGCAGCCCGACGATCCGGCGGTGGACCCGTTCTTCGAGCGCGCGCGCTACACCACCGCGGACTTCTTTCCGATGTTTCAGCCGCGTTTTCGCTACGGCCAGGCATGGTCGGCCCAGGACGACGACTCACGCGCCCGTGTCGCCGTGATCGGCGCGGCACTCAATGACCGACTCTTCGGCGGTGCCAACAGCGTGGGCCGGACGTTGCGCGCCAACGGAGGCGACCTGCGTATCGTCGGTGTGCTCGAGCCATGGCGTCCGGTGCCCCACTTCTACGACATCTCTACCGGCGGTTATGTCCACGGCGAAGCGGTGTTCGTACCGCTCTCGACCTCCCGTGCGCTGGCGATGACTCGCGATGGCGGCATCAGCTGCTGGGCAAGGGCTCGACGAACGAGGCGGACATGGAACGCGCACCGTGCACCTGGTTGCAGTATTGGGTGCAGATCGGCAGCGCTGAAGGGGTGGCGGCGTATCGCCGGTACCTTGACGGCTATGCGCGCGACCAGCAGCGAGCTGGGCGTTTCGAGAGACCGGCGCCTACCCGGTGACGGGCCTGATGGACTTCCTCGATGAGCAGAAGGTCGTGCCCAGCGACGTACGGCTCCAGGTAGGGCTCGCACTGGGCTTCTTCGTGGTTTGCCTGGTCAACACGGTCGGGCTGATGCTCGCCCGGTTCATGCGGCGCGCGGGTGAAGTCGGCGTGCGTCGTGCGCTTGGCGCATCGCGCCGCAGCGTGTTCGCCCAGTTGCTGACCGAAGCCGCATTGATCGGCGTGGCAGGCGGCGTGGGTGGACTGCTGCTGGCCTCCGCTGGCCTGGCGCTCGTCAGGCGGCAACCCCATCCGTCCGCGGGACTCGCACACCTGGACGCCACCATGCTGGTCGCCACACTGGTGCTGTCGGTGCTGGCCACGCTGGTCGCCGGCCTGTTGCCCGCGTGGCGCGCATGCAGCGTGACCCCGGCCCTGCAACTGAAGAGCCAGTGACATGAACCTGCAGATCGGCCCCATCCTGTCCACGCTGAAGCGCCACCGCATCACGTGCACCCTGCTCGTCCTGCAGATCGCGCTCACCTGCGCGATCGTCTGCAACGCCGTGTTCCTCGTCCGCGATCGCCTTGGCTGGATGGACACGCCCAGCGGTGTGCTCGAGGACCGGCTCGTCCGGATCGAAGTGGGTGACATCGGGTCGCGCAGCGACATGCATGCGCGCACCGAAAGTGACCTGAGAGCGCTACGGGCATTGCCCGGGGTGCAGGCGGCGACCGTAATGAATTCGCTGCCGTTCGGCGATCGTAGCTGGAACAGCGGGATCAGCCTCGCGCGCAACCAGCGGGAGTCGAGCGTGAAAACCGGCAATTTCTACGGCGAGGGCGTCGGCGAAACCCTGGGTCTGTCATTGATCGCGGGTCGCTGGTTCCGTCCCGACGAGTACGCCTGGATCGATGACGTGGTCAGCGCCAGGACCCCTGCTGCCCCCGTCGTCATCGTCTCCCAGGCCACGGCCGACAGGCTCTTCCCGGATGGGCACGCGCTGGGACGCAGCGTGTTCATGGGCGAAGACGAGGCGCGTATCGTCGGCATCGTTGCGCGCCTGTCGCGTGCGGGCAACGACGACCGCGCGACGATCGGCCTGAGTACCCTGCAACCCCTGCGCGAGTTCCCGGCCATGGGCGCCGGCTTCGTCCTGCGGGTCAAGGCGGGCGAGGCGGAGCGCGTGCTGGTCGCCGCGGCCGCCACCCTGCGCAAGCTCGATCCGCGGCGTGTCATCACGGACAAGCAGACCTACCGTGAGATCCGTGATGCCTTCTTTGCCGGCGACCGCGCCATGGCCGTGCTGCTGGTCGGCGTCTGCGTGGCCCTGCTGATCGTCACCGCACTCGGTATCGTCGGCCTGGCCAGTTTCTGGTGGGGCAGCGACGTCGCCAGATCGGCGTGCGCCGTGCGCTCGGCGCGCGACGCGTGGATGTGCTGCGCTACTTTCAGATCGAGAACTTCCTGCTTGCCAGCATCGGTATCGCCATCGGCATGGTCATGGCCTATGCCATCAACCTGCTGCTGATGTGGCAGTACGAGGTGCCACGCCTGCCCGCGGCTTACCTTCCAGCCGGCGCCATCGTCCTGTGGTTGCTGGGGCAAGCGGCCGTCCTTGCGCCGGCGCTTCGGGCCGCGGCGGTTCCCCCGGTCGTGGCCACTCGTGGCTAGAATGGCTGGAAGTGTCGAAACGCATGCAACCCTTTTGTCCGGGGAAGCATCCATGGCTCCATGCGAAGGGAAACGATGCGCTGCGTACTGATCATCGATGACAACCCCGCGGTGGGTGAGGCGCTTTCGCTCGTCCTCAGCCTGCGTGACATCCACCCGCTCGTGGCGACCACGCCCGAGGAAGGCCTTGCTCTGCTGGCCGCCGGGCGAGTCGATGTCGTCATCCAGGACATGAACTTCAGCGCGGACACCACATCCGGGGAAGAGGGGGTGGCCCTGTTCAAGGCCATCCGCGCACGACACGCGGATATCCCGGTGATCCTGCTGACGGCGTGGACACACCTGGAAGCCGCCGTGGAACTGATCAAGGCCGGCGCCTCCGATTATCTCGCCAAGCCCTGGGATGACACCAAGCTGCTTGCCACGGTGGAGAACCTGCTGGAGCTGTCCGAATCCACGCGGGAAGTCACCCGGGTGCGCGTGGAGCGTCGCCGTCGCCGCGAGGCGCTGGAAAGCCGCTACGACCTCGGCGGCCTGGTGTTCGCCTCCGAAGCCATGAGCCGCACCATCGAACTGGCCTGCCAGGTCGCCCGATCGGATATCTCCGTGCTGGTCACCGGTCCCAACGGTGCCGGCAAGGAGCGCGTCGCTGCGATCGTGCATGCCAACTCGGCCGTTCGCCGCGGCCCGTTCGTGGCGGTGAACTGCGGTGCCCTGCCGGCGAACTGATCGAGGCGGAGCTGTTCGGCGCCGATGCGGGTGCCTATACCGGGGCGAACAAGGCCCGCGAGGGCCGCTTCGAGATGGCCGACGGTGGCACGCTGTTCCTCGACGAGATCGGCAACCTGCCGCTACCGGGGCAGATGAAGCTGCTGCGGGTGCTGGAGACCGGCCAGTTCGAGCGCCTGGGCTCCGGACGCACGCGCCAGGTCAAGGTGCGTGTCATCAGTGCCACCAATGCCGACCTCAAGGCGATGATCGCTGCGGGCACGTTCCGGGAGGATCTGTATTACCGACTGAATGTCATCGACGTGAACCTGCCGCCGCTGGCCGAGCGCAGCGACGACATCGTGCCCCTGGCCGAGCATTTCCTCGACGGGCGCGCCGTGCTCACCGAGGACGCGCGCGAAGCCCTGCTGGGACATGCCTGGCCGGGCAACGTGCGCGAATTGAAGAATGCCATCGCCCGCGCCGCGTTGCTGGCCCCCGACGGGCGCATTCAGCCTGCGCACCTCAACCTGCCGCCGCCGGTGGCCGCCCCTGGCCGCAGTCTGGACGAGCCGAGCCGGGAATCGGTCGAAACGGCACTGGCCTCCGCAGGCGGCGTGGTCAGTCGTGCGGCGAGCAGCCTGGGCCTGTCCCGCCAGGCACTCTACCGGCGTATGGAACGCTACGGGCTGGCAGGCTGACGAGCCGCCGGATGCGCATACTGACCCTGGAAGACGCATGACCCTGGTGGTGGCCAGTTCCGCCCTCGTCGGTGCGCTGGTCTTCGCCGGGGTGGCCTTCTGGCCCTTTCCGCAACTGCTCGCATGGATGCGCACGGTGCCTGCCAGGTCGGGCAAGCTGCCGCCGGTGCCGCACGTGGAGACCTTCGACGCCACCACCGCCCTGCTGATCTGCCTCGTCCTGCTGTTGCCATTGTCGGCCTGGATGGCCCATGTGCTGGTGGAACCCGTGCGCCGCCTGATGCGCGCGCTGGAAACGGCGGTGGCCAGCTATCGCGACGGGGATTTCAGCATCTCGATCCGTTCGGAGCGCAACGACGAACTGGGCGACCTGATCCGCATGCACAACGAATTGGGGCAGACCCTGCGCGAGCAACGCCAGCACCTGGCGCAGCGCGAGCTGCTGCTGGACACCGTGGTGCAGAACACGCCGGTGGCCCTGGTCCTCACCGATACCGCGGGCAAGGTGACCTACCCAACATCGCCGCGCGGCAGCTGTTCAACGAAGGCAGCGCGCTGGCGGGGCTGGATTTCCAGACCGTGCTGGACACCATGCCCGAGAGCCTGCGCGCCGCTGCAGCCGCCGGCGAGGATGCGCTGTTCAACGTCGAGATGGAGGGCAGCGAGGAAACCTTCCATCTTTCCCAGCGCGGATTCCGTCTGCAGGGCCGCCCGCATCGCCTGCAGTTGTATCGCCGAATGACCCGCGAGCTGTCGCGCCAGGAAGTACACACCTGGAACGCGTGATCCGCGTCATCAGCCACGAACTGAACAACTCGCTGGCGCCCATCTCGTCGCTATCCTACTCGGGCGCCGAACTGGCGCGGCGCGGCGACCTGGATCGCCTTCCGGGCGTGTTCGCCTCCATCGGCGACCGCGCGAAGCACCTGCACGGGTTCATCGCGGGCTATGCGAGTTTCGCCAAGCTGCCGGCGCCCCAGCCCGTGGCGGTAGCCTGGCAACCGTTCCTCGACGGTCTGGCGCTGCACGCGCAGTTCAGCCTGGCGGCGCCGGTACCGGAGCGTGCCGGCTGGTTCGATCCCAGCCAGATCGAGCAGGTGCTCATCAACCTCATCAAGAACGCGCACGAGGCCGGTGGCGATACGTCCGGCGTAAGCGTGGCGATCCTGCCGGTGGGCCGCGAGGTCCTCATCGAGGTGGCCGATCGCGGCCCCGGCATGAGCGATATCGTACTGGCTCAGGCCCTCCTGCCGTTCTACTCGACCAAGCGTGCCGGTACCGGCCTGGGCCTGGCACTGGCACGGGAGATCGCCGAAGCCCACGGGGGCGCATTGCCCTCGCCAACCGAGAGGGCGGCGGCCTGCGCGTCACCCTGGTATTGCCTGCCGGTCCGGGCTGAGCCGCATCGCCTATACTCCGGGCAACACACCTCGGACAGGGATAACAGGTCATGGGAAGTATCGTCGCGCTGGTCGTGGTCGTGGTTGCCGTCACGATCCTGGCGAAGCTGATCCGCATCGTGCCGCAGGGCTATGAGTGGACAGTGGAGATGTTCGGCAAATACACCGGCACGCTCACGCCCGGGCTGCATTTCCTCATTCCGTTCGTCTACGCCATCGGGCGCAAGATGAACATGATGGAGCAGGTGCTCGAAGTCCCCTCGCAGGATGTCATCACCAAGGACAACGCGGTGGTCCGCGTGGACGGCGTGGTGTTCTACCAGGTACTGGACGCAGCCAAGGCGGCCTACGAGGTGGCCAACCTCGAGGGCGCGGCGCTGGCTCTCATCATGACCAACATCCGTACGGTGCTGGGATCGATGGACCTGGACGAAAGCCTTAGCCAGCGCGACGCGATCAACGCCAAGCTGCTCGGTGTGATCGACGAAGCCACCCACCCCTGGGGCGTCAAGGTCACCCGCATCGAGATCAAGGACATCTCGCCGCCGCGCGACCTGGTCGACGCCATGGCGCGCCAGATGAAGGCCGAGCGCGAGAAGCGCGCCAACATCCTCGACGCCGAAGGCTTCCGCCAGGCGGCGATCCTCAAGGCCGAAGGCGAAAAGCAATCCGCCATCCTCAGCGCCGAGGGCAAGAAGGAAGCCGCCTTCCGCGAGGCCGAGGCCCGCGAGCGGCTGGCCGAGGCCGAGGCGAAGGCCACCTCCATGGTGTCCGACGCGATCTCGCACGGCGACGTCAACGCGCTGAACTACTTCGTGGCCAACAACTACGTCGAGGCCCTGAAGGAAATGGCCAAGTCGCCCAACCAGAAGACGCTGCTGCTGCCGATGGAGGCCACGGGCATCCTCGGCTCGCTGGCGGGCATCGCCGAGCTGGCCAAGGCCTCGCTGGCCACGCAGCAACAGCAGCGTGCGCAGGCGGACGCAGGTACCGTTAACCGAACCCCACCGTTGCCGCGCTGACGCCATGAGCCAGATCGCACTGCACTACCTGTGGTGGATTGCCGCCTTGCTGCTGCTGGGTGGCGAGGTGCTGCTGCCGGGTTATTTCCTGCTGTGGATCGGTATCGCTGCCGCGGTCACGGGCCTCGTGATGTTGGCGATCCCCGACCTCACCGTGCTGGCGCAGGCGGTCGTGTTCGTCGTGCTGGCCTTTGCCTCGTGCTTCCTCTACTGGAAATGGTTGCGGCCTCGCCTGACCCGCGTTCCGGCAGGTAACGAGCGCTTGAACCGCCGCGGCGAGCAATTGATCGGGCAGCGCTACACCTTGTGCGAGCCCATCGTGCAGGGTCGCGGCAAGGCGCGGGTGGGCGACGGCATGTGGCTGGTCGCGGGCCCGGACCTCCCGCTGGGGGCCACCGTCGAGGTCATCGGCATCGACGGCACCACCCTTCGTGTGAAGGCGGCGGACGTTGCCTGACGTCGCACCGCTGACCGTCCCGGTGAGCTTCGCCACCACGGCGATCAACACCCGCATTGCGTTCCTGACCGAGCTCGCCCGCCGCCTGCATCAGTACGGCACCACGGCGCCGCGACTGGAAACCGCCATTGCCCGCTCAGCGCAGCGCCTGGGCCTGTCGGCGGAGGTCTGGTCGAGTCCCACCGCTATCATCGTCTCGTTCGCCGACCTGGGGCAGGGCGACGACGGGGTGGCTCAGGTCACCCAGGTGATGCGGCTGCCTCCGGGCGACGTCAACCTGGCCCGTCTATGCGAGGCCGATCGCATCGCCGACGCGGTGATCGACGGCCAGATGGAACTGCGCGAAGGCTTCCACCTGCTGCGCAAGCTCGGCGCGCCGGAAAGCTTCCGCGCGGAGCTGGGAGTTATCGCCAGTTACGGGCTGTGCGCGGCCACGGTCGTCGGCCTGCTGTTGCACAGCGCGTGGCCCGACCTGATCACGGCCGGATTCATCGGCGTCATCATCGGTTGGATCACGGTGGCGTCGGGCAGCCGGCCACGGCTGGCCACGGCCAGCGACGCCATCAGCGCGATGGTGGCCACGGCGATCGCCATCGTGGTCAGCGCCTACCTCGTGCCCCTGGCGGTGAAGTCGGTGATCCTGGGCAGCCTGATCGTGCTGATGCCGGGCATGGCGCTGACCACGGCGGTGCGCGAGATATCCAGCCAGCACCTAGTGGCCGGCGTGGCGCGCATGGGCGGCGCGATCGCCACGCTGCTGAAGCTGACCTTCGGCACGGTGGCGGCCAGCCAGCTGTGCGAGGCCTTCGGCATCGTGTCGCGCGACTACGCCCTGGCGCCGTTGCCCGGCTGGGCGGACTGGCCGATGCTGGCGATCGGCGCGTTCTCGTTTGCCATCCTGTTCCGCGCGGCACGCCGCGACTGGCTGGTGGTCATGGGCGCGGTGATCGTCGGCTACCTGGCCACCCGCTGGGGCGGCAGCATCTCCGGTTCGCTGCCGGGTGCGCCGTTCGGCGTGTTCGTCGGGGGGCTGTTGCTGGGTTCGCTGAGCAACGTCTACGCGCGCTATGCGAAGCAGCCCGGCGCGGTGGTCCGCGAGCCGGGCATCATCCTGCTGGTGCCCGGATCGGTGAGCTTCCGCAGTGTGTCGTACCTGCTCGATCACGATGCATCGCTGGGCATGGATACCGGCCTGCTGGGCGTGACGCTGCTGGTGTCGCTGGTGGCCGGCCTTTTGTTCGGCGACCTGATCGTGGCGCCGCGTCGGTCGTTGTAAGACAGGGCGACGCCACGGATTCGGCGGTCAGGCCAGCAGATCGGCTTCCTTCTTGCCGGCCTTGAGCGCCTCGTTGAACCAGCGCGGACGCTTGCCGCGGCCCGACCAGGTCTGCTCGACATCGTCGGGATTGCGGTATTTCGCGGCGACGGTGGTACCCGTGCGACGGGACTTGGGCGCGCGGGCGCCGAACACGTCGTCGAAGGTAAATCCTTCGGCCTTGATCATCGCATTGATTTTTTCGCGCAGGCGGGAGACGTTATCCTTGCGCAGTTCGTTCTGGCGGGATTGGGCCTTGGCAATCAACTCGTTGAGCTGATTGTGATTGAGATTCTTGATATCGACGGCCATAAGGCATCTCCCGGTGGTGATTTTCACTAAAGGTGGCTGCCCGGTTAATCGGGCGATTAACCGACAAGGGTTAACTGGGGTAATTGTGACCTAATTGGCGGACCCACGGAAAGTCGGCGTGGGATGCTCGATGTAACCGGGCCCGATTATCGGATTAATCCTACAGTTCAATGCCGAATTACTGCCGGACTTATCGTGATCGTAATACATCAACGTCCCTGCCAGGAAAACGTCATGCCGATCTCCCGCTCTCGCAAAAGCGCCCTCATGCTCATTCTCGCCGGTAGCCTGGGTCTGTCGGGCACCGTCCTCGCCGAATCCGCCATCTACGGTGGTGGCCCGTTCTACAGCGGAGGCACCACCGTGATGAACGACCTTCGCTCGTCCGGATTCACCACCGTGATGTTGTGGAGCGTGCATGTCGATACCAACGGCGACCTGCACCTCAATGACGAGCCGCTTATCAGCAACGGCAGTTATATCGGCCCCAACACCGGCTGGTCGGCCGAACTGGCGACCCTGAAACAGGCGCCGACCTCGGTGAATCGTATCGAGGTGTCGATCGGTGCCGGCGGCACCACGGATTTTGAGAGCATCGAGGCCCTGGTCAACGGCACCGGCGCGGGTTCCGGCACCGGTCCGAACAGCATCCTTTACCGTAACTTCCAGTTGCTCAAGCAGATCACCGGCGCGGATGCCGCCAATTTCGACGACGAGAGCGCATACGACCTGGCCTCTGCGACCGCGTTCGGCAAGATGCTGGCCGGCCTGGGCTACAAGATCACGTTCGCACCCTATACCAACCGCAGCTTCTGGGCGTCGTTGAAAACCAACCTGGGCGACGCCGTGGACAAGGTCTACCTGCAGGCCTATGCGGGTGGCACGGGAAACAATCCGGCGCAGTGGACCAGCGCGCTGGGCATGCCGGTGATTCCGGGGCTGTGGTCGAAGCATGGCAGCGGCTGCTCGGCCGGCGATTCTCCGGCGTCCGTGCAGTCGAAGATGTCGGCCTGGAGGCAGAGCGCGGGCATCCCGGGCGGTTTCATGTGGCTCTACGACGATATCCAGGCATGTTCGGCGTCCGGCCGGACCACGGCGGATTACGCGAAGGCGATCAATACCGCAGTGCAATGATGCGATGTCGCTGACGGTGACGACGCCAGTGCGATGCGCCGCGGCCCCGACATGTAGGAGCGCGCGTTCGCGCGCGACATGTGTTGAGGCCTAACCCTCGGAGCTGGCGCGCCAGCTCCGAGGGTGTCGCGAAAAGATGTCGCGTGCGAGCGCGCGCTCCTACGTGGTGCGTGATGAACCGATCAGGGGTTGAGCAAGGCCAGCAGTTCGTCGCGGGTGATGTTGCGGGCTTCGGCATCCGTGCGTGCGCGGTATTCGAACGTGCCGGCTTCCAGGCCGCGCCCGCTCACCACCACGCGGTGCGGGATGCCGATCAGCTCCATGTCCGCGAACATCGGGCCGGGACGCAGGCCGCGATCGTCCAGCACCGCATCCACCCCAGCCTGTGACAGCGTCTGGTAGAGCGACTCGGCCGCTTCGGTGACGAGTGGATCGTTCTTCGGGTTGATGATGCACACGGCCACGCGCCAAGGCGCCATGGCATCGGTCCAGATCATGCCGGCGTCGTCGTGGCGCTGCTCGATGGCGGCGGCCACGATGCGGCTGACGCCGATGCCGTAGCAGCCCATGTACATGGTGGCCATCTTGCCGTTGTTGTCGAGTACGCGGGCGCCCATGGCTTCGGCGTATTTCTGGCCGAGCTGGAAGATGTGGCCGACCTCGATGCGCGGGCCAGGCGCAGCGTGCCGTGGCCGTCGGGCGAGGCATCGCCGTCGACCACCTTGCGGATGTCGGCCACGCGGTTGATCCGTGCGTCGCGCTGCCAGTTGGCCCCGGTGTAATGGGTGCCGTCCTGGTTGCCGCCGCAGACGAAATCCGCCAGCACCGCGGCGCTGCGGTCGACGATGACCGGGATGGTGTCGGGCATGCCGACCGGGCCGATGAAGCCGGGACGCGTGCCGATCGCGGCGAGGATGTCCGCCTCGCTGGCCAGTTCGGAGGTGTCCGGCAGTTCGGGCAGGTGGGCCGCCTTCACTTCGTTGATGTCGTGGTCGCCACGCACCACCAGGGCGACCAGGCCTTCCGCACCGCGCACCAGGATCGTCTTGACTGTCTGCGCCGCGGGCACGCCGAGGAACGCCGTGACCTCCTCGATGGTGCGCTGGGTCGGCGTGGCGACGCGCGCCAGTTCGGCGGACGGCAGCGGACGCTCGATGCCGGGCGCCATGGCTTCGGCTTTCTCGATGTTGGCCGCGTAAGACGACCCGTCGGAGAACGCGATGGCATCCTCGCCCGAGTCGGCGATGACCTGGAATTCGTGGCTGGCGCTGCCGCCGATGGCACCGGTGTCGGCGTCCACCGCACGGAAGGTGAGGCCCAGGCGCGTGAAGATGCGCGAATAGGCGTCGTACATCACCTTGTAGGTGTCGCCCAGCGATTCCGGCGTGAGGTGGAAGGAGTAGGCGTCCTTCATCAGGAACTCGCGTGCGCGCATCACGCCGAAGCGAGGGCGGATCTCGTCACGGAACTTGGTCTGGATCTGGAAGAAGTTGAGCGGCAGCTGCTTGTAGCTTTTCAGCTCGTTGCGCGCGAAATCGGTGATGACTTCCTCGTGCGTGGGGCCGTAGCAGAATTCCTGTTCCTTGCGGTCCTTGATCTTCAGCAACTGGCCGCCGAATTTCTCCCAGCGGCCGGTTTCTTCCCACAGTTCGCGCGGCTGCACCGAGGGCATCAGCACCTCGACGGCGCCGGCACGGACCATTTCCTCGCGCACGATGGCTTCCACCTTGCGCATGATGCGCAGGCCCAGCGGCGACCAGGTGTACAGGCCGGACGCCAGCTTGCGGATCATGCCGGCGCGCAGCATCAGCTGGTGGCTGGCGATTTCCGCGTCGGCGGGAACTTCCTTGACGGTGGCGAGATGGAACTGGCTGAGGCGCATGCGGGCGATTCGTCGGGAGTGAACGGACGATTATAGGTGCAAGCCCGGCACCGCGCCGGGCCTCTATTTGCAGTAGAGGGTCATCTGGGCCTGGGTGGTCTCCACCTGGCGTTTCCTGCCTGCGTCGTCCAGCGGCTGGGTGCCGCCCTTGCCATCGTCCACGGAGACCACCTGGTCCTTGCCCAGCACGTCCATGTTCTTGCGCAACTGGTCGCACAGCTTCGCCCGGTTGGCCGGGTTGTCGGCCACCGGGCTTCCCGGCGGCGGAGGCGTGCTGGCGGCCTTGGCAGGCGCGGCAGGTGCGGGCGCGGGCGCCGCGGCGCTGCCGCTGGTCTTGACCGTCTCGTATTTCACCTTTCCCGGCGGTGGGGTGTCGGCGTAGTGCGTGACGCCCTGGGCGTCCTTCCACTTGTAGGCCTGGGCCATCGCCAGGGGGCAGGCCGTGACGAGGATCGCGAGGGCGAGGCAGCGGCGCATGCGGGGTTCCGGCAGGGGAAGGGTGGCGCAACAAGTATCACCGGGCCCGCGCGCGTGCAAGCGACGACGCCTGGGCTACACTGATGGCCCACGTTACGGCTTTGTCTATGAGCGATTCGATCCAACCCCGGGGGCCGCGACACCGCGGCATCTATCTGCTGCCGAACCTGTTCACCACGGGCGCGATGTTCTCGGGGTTCTACGCGATCGTCTCGGCGATTGCCGGCCATTACCAGACCGCCGCCCTGGCGGTGTTCGTGGCCGCCATCCTCGACGGTATGGACGGCCGCGTCGCGCGCATGACCAACACCCAGAGCGAATTCGGCGTGCAGTACGACTCGCTGTCCGATCTGGTCAGCTTCGGCCTGGCCCCCCGCTGGTGCTCTACACATGGGCGTTGTCGTCGCTGGCGGATTACGGCCCCGTCTGGGGCAAGATCGGCTGGGCCGGGGCGTTCATCTATGCGGTGTGCGCCGCCCTTCGGCTGGCCCGGTTCAATACGCAGGTGGGCGTGGCTGACAAGCGCTATTTCCAGGGGCTGGCCAGTCCGGCCGCAGCGGGCCTGTGCATGTCGTTCGTCTGGACGATGGCCAAGTTCGACGTGTCGGGGCCGTCGGTGGCGTTCTTCGCGCTGCCGCTGGCCGTCATTGCCGGCTGCTGATGGTCAGCAACGTCCGTTACTACAGCTTCAAGGCTTGGCCCCGGGGCGACCGCGTGCCTTTCATCTGGCTGATCGCCGCCGTGCTCGTCGTGGTGCTGCTGCTGATCGATACGGCCCGCGTGCTGTTCGCGGTGGCCGTGTTCTATACGGTGTCCGGTCCGGTCATGACGCTGTGGGGCCGCGCTGCGCACCGTCGTCGTGCGCGCCGCCACGCCAGGACGACGGAGGCTCCCTGATGTCGGCCGTGCCCGTCCGCCACACCGCGCTTGCTGAAGGCCATGGGCGTTACGCCCTGGCGCCTTCGGGCGGCGAATCGGCAGGGCCTTCCGCCGATGTCCTGGCAGGCGAGGGGCGCGTAACCACGGGCGAACGGGCCACCTGCGTCGTCGTCCTGCCCGCGGGATGCACGGAACGCGAGCGGGACGTCGTCGGGCATGCGCTGCGCGCCTTTGGCGCGATCACGGCTCGCGCAGCACGCCTGGAGGTCGGCGCCGCCGGCCTGGGTCACGTACCCGTGGCCGCCACGTACCTGGTCTTCGGCGATGCCCAGGCGCGCGCACTCGGCCACCAGCTTTCCGCGGCCCAGCAGGACGCGGCGCACATCGTGCTCGTGGACACGCCATCGCTCATCCTGACCGATGCCGCCGCCAAGCGCCGCCTCTGGAACGGCCTGCGCGCCCTGGGCCGCGCATTCGCACGGAGCTGATCCACCATGGCTGCCGTCACCCGTCCGTCCACCGAAGTCCGCGTGATGCGCCGGGAAGACCTCGACGCCGTGGTCGCCATCGAACACGCGTCCTATCCGTTCCCCTGGACGGCGGGTATCTTCCGCGACTGCCTGCAGGCCGGGCACAACTGCTGGTGCTCGTGCACGACGACCACGTCGCCGGCTATGGCATCCTGTCGGTCGCCGCCGGCGAGGCCCATGTGCTCAACATCTGTATCGGCGACGCCTGGCGCGGCCTGGGCTACGGACGGCGCATGATGCGCCGGCTGATCGACCTGGCCCGGTGGTATGGCGTGGAGCGGGTGTTCCTCGAGGTCCGCCCTTCCAATCCCACCGCCAAGGCCCTTTACGACTCGCTGGGTTTCCACGAGATCGGCCGACGGCCCGGCTATTACCCCGCGGAAGGCGGCCGCGAGGAGGCCATCGTCATGGCCTTCGACATGCAGCGTCCTGCCTAGTCGAAGGCTCAACCCTCGCGCAACAGGGCCATCGGTGAGGTGTTCAGCACCCGTCGTGTGCCGAACAGCCCGATCAGCATCACCACGACCGCCGCTGTGGCCGCCGTGCCGACCAGCGGCCATAGCGGCGGAACGAAGTGCTCGATACGGAACACCGCCTGGCCCATCCACAGTCCGGCCCCGGCCGCACCCAGTGCCGCCGTCAGCCCCGCAACCAGCCCTAACAGCGCGAACTCGCAGGCCGCCGCCGCGCGCAACTGCATGCGCGTGGCCCCCAGCGTGCGCAGCAGGGCCGCTTCCTTGCGGCGTTCCTGCGCGCTTGCGGCCAGTGCCGCGGTGAGTACCAGGGCGCCCGCGAGGAGGCTGAAGCCCAGCACCCAGCGCACCGCGCCACCCACCCGGTCGACGATGTCGCGTACGCGATCGAGCAGGGCATCGACATCGATCAGGCTGAGGTTCCGTAATCGCGGGACAGCCGTGCCAGCTGATCCGCATGGCCGCGCGGCAGGTAGAAGCTGGTCAGCCAGGTATGCGGCAGGTCGGATGCTGGGCCGGATCGAGCATGAGAAAGAAATTGACCCGGAACGAACTCCAGTCGACCTTGCGGATGCTGGTCACGCGGGCGTCGATGCTGCCTTCGCCCACTTCGAAGCGCAGGGTGTCGCCCAGTTTCAGCTGGAACCGGTCGCGCCAGGACGTATCCAGCGATACCTCCGCCTGGGCGGGCGAGGGCCCGGGCCATGTTCCGGCAACCACCTGTTTGGACGGCGGCAGTTCCGCGCTCCACGACAGCCGCAGCTGCTGGTCGGCGGCATCGCGTGCCTGCGGGTCGGCGAAGGTCAGCGTATCCACGGCGTGGCCGTTGATCGCCGTGAGCTTGCCCACCGCTAGCGGCATCATGTTGCTGCGCGTGGCGCCCATCGTCGCCAGCGCATCGGTGAAGCCCTGGCGCTGGTCGTCCTGCAGGTTGAGCGCGAACCAGTTCGGCGTGTCCGCGGGAAGCTCGCGTCGCCAGCCGTCCAGCAGCGACGGCGCGATCACGGCGAGCAGCAACAGGGCGCACAGGCCCAGCGACAATGCCGTGGCCTGCACCAGCGACAGACCGCGGCGGCGAGCCAGCGCGGCCAGACCCAGCCGGAGCGCCGGATGCGCGCCGGGTGCCACCCGGCGAGCGATCACCAGCAGCAAGGCGGACAGCAGGGCGGCGACCGCGGCCACGCCGGCAAGGCTTGCAGCCAGGATCCCGGCCAGCTTGGCCGAGTCGCTCTGCACCCAGACCAGCGCGATGGCGGTCAGCAGCGGGATCAGGTAAAGCACGTCGAAACGGCGCACGCGACGTTGCATGGACTCGCGGAATACCGCCACGGGCGCACCTCGGCGAGGCGGACCAGGGGCGGCAAGGCAAAACCCGCAAGTACGGCCAGGCCCATGGCGGCCGCTGCGAAAGCGGGGCCGAGCGGTAGCGTGGTCGGTATGTTGTCGAACAGCTGGCGCGCGAAGTACCACGCGCCCTGGGCCAGCGCGAGCGCGATCGCCATGCCCAGGGCTGCGGCGGGCAAGGCCAGCGCCGCGAGGGTGCCGACCAGCAGGGCGGCCACCCGTCGACGGGGAACCCCGAGTGCGCGCAGCAAGGCCACTTCCGACGCCTTGCGTCGTGCGTAGCGCGACGCCGCGAGGGCGATCGCCACGCCGGCGAGCAGTGCGGAAAGCAGGGCGGTCAGGCGCAGGAAGGCACTGGCCCGGTCGAACGCCGAGCGCATGCGCTCCTGCATCTTTTCCGGCGTGACCAGCTCGGCGCCCTGGGGTAGCGACGAGGCTTCCAGCGTGCCCCGCCAGGTCGCCACGGCACCCGCGGGACCGGACACCAGAAGGCGATGACGGGCGCGACTGCCGATCGAGAGCAGGCCCGCATCGGCGGCGTCGTCGAGGTTCATGAGCGCGCGCGGCGCCAGGGCGAACAGTTCACCGCCATCCGGCTGGCGGAGCAACTCGCCGGTGACGTGAAGGTCCTTGCCGCCCACCTGCACCGTCTGCCCGGGCTGGATACCCAGCCCGACCATGGCGCGGTGATCGAGGAACAGCTCACCGCGGGCGGGCCCGTGGGCGACTCGGCTTCGCCCGTCCGCGCCACGCACTTCCAGCGTGCCACGCAACGGATAAGTGGCGTCGGTCGCCTGAACCTCGACCATTGGCTGCGCTCACCGACGAACGCCACGCTACGGAACGAGGCGCCGCGTGATACGGTCAGGCCGTCGTCCTGCGCCGCACGGAACAAAGCATCGGGCAAGGGCGCCGGGGCGGTCACGCCCAGGTCGCCGCCGATCAGCTCGGCCGCGCTGGCAAGGATCCCGCGCTCGATCCGCGTGGACAGCGTGGCCACCACGCCGAGCGCGATGACGGCCAGCACCAGCGACGCGGCCAGCGTACGCAGCTCGACCAGGTGCCATTCGCGGCGCAGGGTACGGAGGGCCAGCCGGGTGACGTTCACGCGGCAACCTCGAGACGGCCCTCGTGTAGCGTGGCCGAGCGCGCGCAGCGGGCCGCCAGGCGTGGATCGTGGGTCACCAGGATCAGCGTGGTCGCATGCTGCCGGTTCATCGCGAACAGCAGGTCGCCCACCTGTTCACCCGTGTGCTGGTCGAGATTGCCCGTGGTTCGTCGGCGAAGAGCACACGCGGCCGGTGCACGAAGGCGCGGGCCAGGGCCACGCGCTGCTGCTCGCCGCCGGACAGCTGGGCGGGATAATGGCGGCGCCGCGCCGTCAGTCCCACCGCGTCGAGCGCGGCATGGGCGCGCTCGCGTGCACCGTCGTCACCTTCCAGTTCCAGCGGCAGCATGACGTTTTCCTCCGCGGTGAGCGCAGGCAGCAGGTGGAACGACTGGAACACGAAGCCGACCAGCCGTCGCCGTTGCCGCACGGGCTTCCTCGTCCACCGATTCCAGTGCCTTGCCGTCGATCCGCACGCTGCCCGAGGTGGCGACATCCAGGCCGGCCAGCAGCCAAGCAACGTGGTCTTGCCCGAGCCGGAGGCACCGACGATGGCGAAACTCTCGCCTGCGGCCACCTGCAGGTTCACGCCCGAGAGGATGTCGAGGCGTCCCTCCGGGCCGAAGACCGACTTGGTAACATCGGTCACTTCGAGAAGAACACGGGAAGAATCGCTCATGCGTCGTTGCCTGGTCCTGTTGCTATGGGTTGCTGCGCCATCGCCTCCGCGGCAAACGCGCCACGCAAGGTGCTGGTGCTCGGGGACTCGCTGTCGGCGGCGCACAACATCCCCGTGGACGCGGGATGGGTTCGCCTGCTCGAGGCTCGCATGTCGAACATGGCGACGCCGTGGACGATGGTCAATGCCAGCATCAGCGGCGAGACCTCGCTCAGCGGGAAGAATCGCCTGCCCGCCTTGCTCAAGGCACAGCATCCCGCCGTCGTGGTGATCGAACTGGGCGCGAACGACGGCCTGCAAGGCCTGCCCTTGCCGCAACTGGCGGCCAACCTGGATGCGATGATCGCCGCCGCGAAAGCATCCGGCGCCCACGTGTTGCTGCTGGGCATTGAACTGCCGGTCAATTACGGCCCGCAGTATCGCGACGGGCTGCGCAAGGTCTACGCGGACGCCGCCGCCCGCCACGGCGTGCCGCTGGTGCCGTTCCTGCTCGACGGCGTGGCCCTCGACCCGTCCTTGATGCAGGACGATGGCCTGCACCCGACGGCCAAGGGCGAACCACGCGTTGCGGAAAATGTTGTGGAAAACGCTAAGCCCTTTACTTAAGTAGACGACGCCGCGTGCACGTCGCCGTACCCAGAATAAATGCTGGTTTCCGGTCTTCACGCTGTGCTCACCGGTTCGGCCGTTAACTCTTCACATTTGTGAATCAGCGAAGGAGTGGAGCGATGAGCAACCGCGATGAACAGGCAGGCCTGATCCTTCTGGTCGAAGACAACCGCCAGATTGCCGAGATGGTCGGCGAGTTCCTCGAGCGCAGGGGCTATTCGGTCGACTACGCCGCCGATGGTGTCAGTGGCCTCCACCTGGCCGTGTCCAACAGCTACGACGTGATCGTGCTCGATCTCATGCTCCCGGGCATGGACGGCCTCGACGTGTGCCGCAAGCTCCGCAAGGACGGCAAGAAATCCACGCCGGTGCTGATGCTCACCGCGCGCGACACGCTGGAAGACAAGCTGGTCGGCCTCGAGGCCGGTGCCGACGATTATCTGGTCAAGCCGTTCGAAGTGCGTGAGCTGGAAGCGCGCCTGCGTGCCCTGATCCGCCGTGACCGCCGCCAGGTCTCATCCGAAGTGCTCAACGTCGGCGACATGACGCTCGACACCGCCACGCTGCGCCTCACGCGCGGGGCCAGGAACTCACCGTCCTCGCCGATCGGCCTGAAGCTGCTGGCCATCCTTATGCGCGAGTCCCCGCGCGTAGTCAGCCGCCGTGACATCGAGCGTGAGATCTGGGGCGACACGTTGCCCGATTCCGACACGCTTCGCTCGCACCTGTACAACCTGCGTCGCGTGATCGACAAGCCGTTCGAGCGTCCGCTGCTGCACACGATCCATTCGGCAGGCTATCGCCTGGCGGACCTGGACTCCGAAGTCGCTGCGTCGCAGACGGCATGAGGAACGTGCAGGACCGGGCATAGTCGATGGAAGGCAGCAAAACGCGGGGAACCATCCGTCGGGGCTCGTTCAAGGCCCGTATCGCGGTGGTTTTCTTCCTGCAGACCCTCGTCGTCGTCATCGCATCGCTGATGGCGGCGAACAACGTGGCGCCGATCAGCGCCGCGATCGCCATCATGCTGTCGTCCGGCGGCCTGGCGTGGCTGGCCGTGTCCCGCGAGTGGATGCCGGTCGAGGCGCTCGCTCGTCTGCTGGACGGTTGGGACCCCGATCGTCCCGACATGGCGGGACTGCACGAGCAAAGCGGGCGCAAGGCCGACGGCGATGTGTCCCGACTGGTGCGTGGACTGCATGGGCTTGCCTCGCGCATCGAAGGTTACAGCGAGCGCGAACGCAACTTCACGCGGGACGCCAGCCACGAGCTGCGCAGCCCGCTCACGGTCATCAAGATGTCGTCGGACATGCTGGCCGACGAGGCGGATCTGTCGGACTTCGGACATCGCTCGCTGGAGCGTATACGCCGCTCCACGCGCGAACTCGAAGCGTTGGTCGAGGCGTTCCTGATCCTCTCGGCGAGTCCGACCAGGGACTGGCCGAGGAAGACTTCGTGGTCAACAAGGTGTTGCGCCAGGAAGTGGATTACGCACGCGAGCTGATCGCGGGCCGTCCGGTCGAACTGGTGCTGGACGAGCCGGCCACGTTCGCGTTGCATGCCTCGCCGCGTGTGTTCGCGGTGCTGTGCGGCCAGCTGATCCGGCATGCCTTGCAGCAGACGGACCAGGGCACCGTGGTCGTCACCGTCATGCCGGGCAGCGTCAGTGTCATCAACCCGGCCGTGGATGCGCCGGAGCCGGGCACGCGTCGGCATGCCTCGGTCAATCCGCACGGGTTCGACCTGGCTATCGCGCGGCGACTGTCGGATCGCTTCCAGTGGCCGCTGGAGACCCGTTCGCTGCCGGGCGCCAACCGCGTGTCGAGTGTCCGCTTCCCGCACCCGCAGCCCGTCGAAGCCTGATCCCCGATGGCGGTGCGCCCGGCGTTGGCCGGCAAGGCACCTTCAGGTGTCGTCCGGGCGCTCGCGCACGGGATGCTTGCTGAGCTTGCGCTGCAACGTGCGCCGGTGCATGCCAAGGCGCCTCGCCGTTTCCGAAATATTACCCTCGCACTCCGTCAGCACGCGCTGGATGTGTTCCCACTCCAGGCGCCGCAGCGGTAGCGGGGCATCCGGTGCGTCGGCGAAGTCGTCGGAATCCAGCGGGCCGGAATCGCCGTCGAGCAGCGCGCGGACCACGGCATCGGCATCCACCGGCTTGGCCAGGTAATCGTGCGCGCCGCGCTTGATCGCTTCCACGCAGTGGCGATCGATGCGTAACCCGTCAGCAGGAGCACGCGCATGTCCGGCACCAGCGATTGCAGCTCCGGAATCAGCCGCAGGCCGTTCTCGTCACCCAGCTTCAGGTCGAGCACGCAATACCGCGGCTGGTGACGGCGGGTAAGGGCACGCGCGTCGTCGGCCGTGTGCGTCGTGATCACCTCGAAGCCGCGGGAGGTGAGGGCGCGGCCGAGCACGCGGGCAAACGTGGCGTCGTCATCGACGATCAGCAGCGGGCGTCCGCCCGGTGGAACCAGCTCGTTCATGTGTGGTCTCCAATGACCGAAAGGGGAAGACGCAGGCGCATGCTGGCGCCGTGCCCCGTATTGCTGGCGGCAAGCTCGCCGTCGAGTCGCTCCGCGGTGGCTTCGGCCAGCGCCAGACCGATGCCCAGGCCGGTGTCTTTCTGCGACAGACCCAGCGTGCCCAGTTCGTCGAACTCGTCGAATCCCGGGCCCTCGTCCGTCACGACCAGCTCCAGCCATGCGCCGACGATGCCGATGGACAGCGACACCGCCGTGCTGTCGTTCATCGCGGATGCGTCGGCGGCGTTGTTGAGCAGGTTGATCAGCGCATGGCGCAGTCCCGGCGGCGAGCGCAGGGCGACGCGGCCAGCACCGGATTCCACGGAAAGGCTGACCTCGGCCTCGGGGCGCAACAGCTGGAAGCGTTCCAGGCAGCCGTGGATGAACTGGTCCAGGGTGACGCGCTCCGGCACCTGCGACAGCTGTGCCTGACCGAAGGCCACCATCTCGCGCAGGATGGTGCGACAGCGCTCCACCTGGTCATCGAGCAGGTCGAGGTCGTCGCCCAGTGCGTTGTCGCCGGCGTGCTCGCGGCGGATCTCCGGCAGCAGGGTGCGCATGGTGGATAGCGGCGTGTTGAGCTCATGCGCCGCGCCCGCCGCCTGCGTGGCGATGGCCAGGATGCCCTCGTCGCGCAGGGCACGCTCGCGCACCCGCTGCACTTCGCCCTGTTGCAGCCGGATCGCCTTGGCCAGGTTGCTGATGAATACGCCCAGCAGCACGGCCATGATGACGAAGTTGACGCCCATGCCGGCCACGTACAGGTCGAAATCCTGTGCCTTGTCGCCCAGGGTGGGCAGGGGCAGGTGGTAGGGCACCAGCAGCACGTAAGCCACGCCGGTGAGGATGGCGACCAGCGACACCCGGCGATGGACAGCGCGGCGGCGGACAGCGCGATCGGCACCAGCAGCAGGGCGACGAAGGGATTGGCCGCGCCGCCGTGAAGTAAAGCAAATAGCCCAGCACCAGCGTGTCGGCGGCGATATGCACGATCGCCTCGCCTTCGCTCACCTTCCACGGCATGCCCAGCCGGAACGCCGCGGCGGCCGCGAACACGGCCAGCACGCACACGCCGATCATCAGCGGCAGCAGCGGGACATCGAGCCGAAGCAGGGCGACACAGGACAGGATGGCCACGCTCTGGCCGGCGATCGCGCAGAGGCGAAGCCAGGCGAGCGTGCGCGCGAGTGCGAAAGGACCGGAGCGTGACGATGGCGAGTGCAGGGTGTCGCTCACGGTGGCAGGATCTCGTGGGAGGCACGAGGGCCACCCGTGGGGGCGGCCCTCGTCGTGTTACAGGTCTTCGTTGTGTACCGGGGGCACCGGCGGCACGTTGGCCAGGGCATGGTTGAGCGACAGCTTCTTCATCAGCGGCAGCATCGCCACGGCGATGAGCACGCAGCCGACGCCGACGAAGCCCAGCTTGTTGAACAGGCTGGTGTAGATACGCAGGCTTTCCAGCGGATCGGTGATGTTGTCCGGGATGGCCGCGTAGTTGGCGACCACGCTGCCCATGTACTGGGCCACGCCGGAGGCGACGTAGTAGGCACCCATCATGAAGCCGCCCATGCGTGCCGGCACGTAGCGGGCGATCATCGCCAGGCCCAGGCCGCTGACCAGCACCTCGCCCAGCGAGTAGAAACCGTAGCCCCAGACCATGTACCAAGACGAGATCTTGCCGGCGACCGCGGTGGTCGAGCCCAGGCCATACATGAAGAAGCCCACGGCCACGGCGACGAAGCCCAGGGCGAACTTGGCCGCGACCGGGAAATCCTTGCCGCGACGGCCGAGCGCGTTGTAGATCCACACCAGGATGGGCGAGAGGATCACAATCCAGATCGCGTTGAGCGACTGGAACTGTTCCGGGATCCACGTGAGGATGTGCCAGCCGAACAGGTTGAAGTCCAGGTCGACGTTGCGCTGCGCGAACAGGTTGAGCGAGGTCGACATCTGCTGGTAGAAGATGAAGAAGAAGATCGTCTGCACCGTGAGCACCAGCGCGGCGATCAGGCCGGCCCGCTCGCCTTGCTGGCTGGAGCGGATCAGGTGCGCGAAGATGCCGAGGATGACCACGCCGGCGATGTACACGCAGGCCTGTGCCACGCCCTGGTTCTGCAGGATGTACGCCGAGGCGGCGACGATCAGGATGCCGGCACCGATGATGCCCAGCACGTTCTTCATGACCGGCGGCACTTCGTCGGGCGTCGAGCCGACGTGGGCCAGCGTGCGACGCATGAAGAAGTAGTTGACGAGGCCGAGGATCAGGCCGATGGAGCAGACACCGAACGCGGTATGCCAGCCCAGCGCGTCGCCGTAATGCTCGCCACGTAGTCGCGGATCCAGGGGGTGAGCAGCATCGAGATGGTCGAGCCGACGTTCACCGCCATGTAGTAGATGGTGAACG
The DNA here is from genome assembly GCA_016801395.1 of Leptodermis oblonga. Lineage (NCBI taxonomy): Eukaryota > Viridiplantae > Streptophyta > Magnoliopsida > Gentianales > Rubiaceae > Leptodermis > Leptodermis oblonga. Next base: position 457,716 of record VMRK01000539.1, read on the forward strand.
CGCTGTCGATCTTGACCTCGTCGCCTTCGTAGATCTTGCGCACCAGGTTGCCGGCGTTGGGCTTGAACAGGCCGTTGCCGAGGATGATCACGCCCAGCGCGATATACAGGAACGAGGTGTTCTCGGTCGGAATCCAAAGCAGCGCTAACCGATCATGAGCACCACGGCACCGGTGAGCATGGTGCGGCGGGTACCCAGGAACCGGTCGCCGATCCAGCCGCCGATGGCCGGGGTGGCATAGATCAGGGCGGCGGCTGCGCCCCAGACGAGGTTGGCGTCGACATCGGGAAAGCCGAGCTTCTTCACCATATAGGTGACCATCAGCACCTGCATGCCGTAGAAGCCGAAGCGCTCCCACATCTCGATGAGGAACACCGTGCTGAACGACTTGGTCTGTGAAACGGGCGGGTCTGGGTTGCCATGTATTTTCCGGACGCATTGGAAACAGCGAACGGGCCCGCAGGCCCGCTCCCATCGTGGCGACCGAAGAACGGGGCCACAGCTTTTCAAGCGTAATACAAATGCTCCGCCGGGTTGTGCTGCAGCGCCAGAGGGGCGCGGCGATTCACCACGGCAGGCCGGGAGTGGCGCCGCCGGACGCCGGGCAGGCGGCCTATGGCATGATGCGAGGCTGTTTCGTGACCTCCCAGGCCGGCGCCATGTTCCCGATCCCGTTTTCCCTGTCCGTTTCCGGCGCCTGATCCCCCATGGCCACCACCGTCCCCCGCGGCCCGCGGCAGATTTTCGCGGCCTTCCAGTGGTCCATGAAGGGCCTTCGAGCGGCCTACCTCCACGAGGCATCGTTCCGGCTTGAGGTATTTCTCGCCGTGGTTGTCGTCCCGCTGGGGCTGTGGTTGGGGCAAGGGGGCGTCGAGAAGATCATCCTGATCACCTTCCCGATCCTGGTGCTGTCGGCGGAACTGCTCAACTCCGCCATCGAGGCCGTGGTCGACAAGGTCAGCCCGGAGTTCCACGAACTGGCCGGCCGGGCCAAGGACATGGGCTCCGCCGCGGTTCCTGCTGCTGGTCATGGTCGTGGTCAGCTGGGGCCTGGTCCTGGTTCCCCGCTGGCTGGGTTGAACCGCGTCGCCGACGTATCGTCCGCTTTCACCGCCTTTGGGTTAAGTTGTGCCCCGCACACCCAAAGGAATCCGCGCCATGAAAAACGTTCTTCGTGCTTTTGCCCTCGTCGTCCTGGCGGGTTTCCTGTCCGGGTGTGGCTATAACGCCATCCAGCGCGAGGACGAAGGGGTCAAGGCCGCCTGGTCCGAGGTGCTGAACCAGTACCAGCGCCGCGCCGACCTGGTGCCCAACCTTGTCAACACCGTTAAGGGCTACGCCCAGCACGAGGAGCGCGTGCTCACCGAGGTGACCAACGCCCGCGCCGTGTCGGCTCCACGCAGATCACCCCGGAGCTGGCCAACGATCCAGCCGCCCTGGCCAAGTTCCAGGCGGCGCAGGGCCAGCTGACCGGTGCGCTGTCGCGACTGATGGTGGTCAGTGAGAACTACCCGCAGCTGAAGGCCGACGGCTCGTTCCGTGACCTGCAGGCCCAGCTGGAAGGCACCGAGAACCGCATCACCGTGGCGCGCAACCGCTACGTGCAGGCCGTGCAGTCCTACAACGTGCTGATCCGTTCGTTTCCCAACAACCTGACGGCCAAGGTCATGGGTTACCAGGTGAAGCCGAACTTCAGCGTCGAGAACGAGAAGGCGATCTCCACGGCGCCGACCGTCGACTTCGGCTCGACCCCGGCGGCGGCACCCGGCCAGGCTCCGGCCCCGGCGGCCTCGGCCGCCCGCTGATGCAGGGGCTTGTCGCGCGGCTGCTGCTTGCCGTCGCCCTGCTTGCGCCGCCCCTGGTGGCGTCGGCGGACGATGCGGTCGTGCCGACGCTGTCGCGGCATGTCACCGACCTGACAGGTACGCTGTCCACCGATCAGGTCACCCAGCTGGACGCCCGTCTGGTCGACCTGGAAAAGACCAAGGGAAGCCCAGGTGGTCGTGCTGATGGTCCGACCACCCAGCCGGACGACCTCGAGAGTTACTCGCTGAAGGTGGCCGAAGCCAACAAGGTGGGTCGCAAGGGCTCGGACGACGGCGTGCTGCTCCTGCTGGCGAAGGATGAACGGCGCGTGCGCATCGAGGTCGGCTATGGGCTCGAGGGTGCGCTCCCCGACGCCATCGCCTCGCGGATCATCCGTGAATACATGGCCCCCAAGCTGCGCAGCAACGACTACTACGGCGGCATCACCGAGGCGCTCAACGCAATCACCCAGATCGTGCAGGGCGAGGCGCTGCCGGCGCCCGTTGCTCCGGACGAAAGCCATGAGCGACGCCGGGGTGGCGGCAGCCTGCTGCTTCCCCTGATTTTCGGCGTGTTGATACTGCGCGCGCGTACTCGGTCGCGCGCCGTTGGCGGTTCGTGCACCGATCGGCGGCCTGGTGACCGGCGGCCTGGGCTGGCTGTTTCTGCACTCGTTGCTCGGCGGTGTGGTCGGCCTGGTGGCGGGCGCGCTGTTCATGGCCATCCCGCTCGGCAGCGGCCGCGATATCGGCGGCGGTGGCTGGGGCGGTTTCGGCGGGTTTGGCGGCGGCGGTTTCGGTGGTGGCGGTGGCGGTGGTTTCGGCGGAGGTGGCGGTGGCGGCTTCAGCGGAGGCGGCGGCAGCTTCGGTGGTGGCGGTTCGTCGGGGAGCTGGTGATGGTGATGCAACGGATCGTCAGCAATGTGTTTCGCGCCTGGTTCCAGATGAACCGGCAATTCCCGGCCGCCACGCTGGATGCCATCGCGAAAACCGTCGCGGCGGGTGAGGTGTCGCACCGTGGCGAGTTCGTGTGGTCATCGAGTCGCGCTTGCCACTGTCGTCGGTAGTCGCCGGCGTTACCGCACGCGATCGCGCCGCCCTGTTGTTCTCGCACCTGCGCGTGTGGGATACCGAGGACAACTCGGGCGTCCTGTTATATGTCCTGCTTGCCGAACACCGGATCGAGATCGTTGCCGATCGGGGTATCTCGCGGCTGGTGTCGTCGCCGGAATGGGATGCCATCACGGCACACATGCGTGACGAATTCGCCCGGGCGTTTCCGTGAGGCGGTGCAGACGGGTGTTGCCGAAGCGGGAGCCCTGTTGGCAAGGCATTTTCCGGGCGACGGTCGACCGCGCGAGAATCAGTTTTCCCGATCGTCCCCTGGTGCTCTGATCCATCGAACACCCGGCCGGTGAGAAAGTTCGTCGGCATAGAATAAATCGGAAAAATAGGACTTTCTTGCCCGGGACGCTCCGATTCGGCGTGCCGCTGGCGCATCCTTGCGATCCGATTTTTCAGTGACGGATCACCGGACGATGAGTGGCAAGACCAAGGCGACGATGCTCGCCGTCCTCGCCCTGCTGGGCGTAACGGGCGGCGAATACCTGGCGGGCTTTCTTACCCTGTGGGCCTTGCGACTGGACCAGGTGCCGCTGGAGGCGGTCACCTACTGGCAGTATGTCCGTGCGCTGGATCTGCCGCAGGTCGCCCCCTATGCCACGAAGATCAAGCTGTGCGGTGCGGCGGGCTCGGCGTGCCGCTGCTCGCATGGCTGCTCGTCCTCGTGCCGATGCTGCGTGGGCGTGCCGAGTCCATGCACGGCGAGGCGCGCTTCGCGAAGCTTTCGGACCTGAAGAAGGCGGGGCTGCTGAAACAGACGCCGCAGAGCATTCTCCTGGGCAAGTTCCGCGGGCGCTATCTCTGGTTGGGTGGCGCGCAGCACGTCGTCACGATCAGCCCGACCCGATCGGGCAAGACCACGAGCATCGCCATTCCCGTGCTGCTCTCGTACCAGCAGTCCATGGTGGTGCTCGATCTCAAGGGTGAGCTGCACAAGGCCACCAGCGGCTGGCGCGAGCGACAGGGCCAGCTCATTCGCGTATGGGCGCCGTACGACGAGAACGGCGACACGCACCGCTTCAATCCCATGACCACGCTGGAGGGCATGAGCCCGGACAAGCGCATCGGGGAAATCCAGACGATCGCCGCCATCCTGTATCCCGACCAGCCGGGTGGCGATCCGTTCTGGACATCGCAGAGCCGCGCCGCCTTTACGGCATTCACGTCGTACCTGTTCGAAGCGTGGGAGCGGAAAAAGGCGGATCGGCTCGTGCCGCGGCGCGGCGGGCGACAAGGATGACGCGCCGGTGTTCCCCAGCTTCGAGCGGGTGCTGCGCTTCTCCAGTGGATCACGACATGGGGGTACCAAGGAGACGCTGGAAAACCTGCTGAAAGACCCATCCTACGATTACATCAGCCCACAGACACGCACGGTGTTCGGCAACCTCGTGGGGCTCGCCGAGCAGACCTTCTCGTCCGTCATCGCCTCCATGCAGGCGCCGTTGCAGCAGTTCCTGAGCCCCATCCTGGCGGCGGCCACCAACGCCAGCGACTTCGACGTGACCAGCTTGCGGAAGCGGCTGACCACGCTCTACGTCATCATCCCGACCAACAAGCTGGACGAGAGCGCGAAGCTGCTGAACATCTTCTTCAGCACCGTGATCGGCAACAACCTGGGGCAGCAACTCGGGGAAGATCCGGAGCTGCGTTACCAGATGCTGATGCTCATGGACGAATTCACCGCCATGGGTCGGGTCGACGTCTGGGCCAAGCGCATTTCCATTTCCGCCAGCTACGGCGTCCGCGACCTGTGCATCGTGCAGAGCCGGGCGCAGCTACGTGCGACCTACGGCGACCACGACGCGGAGAACTTCATCACCAACCACGGCGCCCAGATCGTGTTCGCGCCGCGCGAGCAAGCCGACGCGAACCAGTACAGCGAGATGCTCGGTTACAAGACCGTCCGCAAGGAACACCGCAACACGAGTCGCGGCAGCGGGTCGCACCAGGTGTCGACCAGTCATAGCGAGGAACGTCGGGCGTTGTTGTTGCCGCAGGAGATCAAAGAGCTTCCTGGCGATGAGGAGCTGATTTTCTACGAAGGATGCAAGCCGATTCGTGCGCGGAAGAATTGGTTCTTCAAGGACAGGATGTTTCGGGAGCGGCGGGGGTGGCGCCTGTGCGGGTGCTTAAGGAGAAGAGCGCTGCGGTGCTTGAACCTGGGCGTCCGGCTGGTGAGCGAAGAGCTGGGCCGGTATTGGATGCGTTGCGGCAGACTTCCAGCGCGGCGCGATAGGACGGAGCAAGGTGGAAATGACAAACGATGAATCGTTGTCGGAGCACACGCGGCCGTCGTCGCTTCGTGCGGTACACAAGTTGGCTACGCCCGATCCTCTGTACGACTTATCTTTGCAGCGGGAGCTGCAGATGGCCAATGCGCGTACGCGAATCGAGTTGGGTGCGCCAGGAGGTTGTGTGGCGGACGAGCCGAAGCGGAAGCCTGGCTTGTTGGAGATGCCAGTGGCGGATGAAATACATGTTCGACCTGAAGAGGCTGAGATGTCGAAGCTGAAGAATCTTGCGTTGGCGGGAGCCGCTAGTCTGGCAGTAGGTTGTGCGTTGGTAGATAGCCAAGGGTCAAAGCACCCGGGTGTTAGTGGACTTGCTCCTTTGAAAAAAGTCGATCAGAATATGTAGCTCCAAAAATCGAGAACGGTGAGTTGGTCATGCCGTTCTCCATCCACAACTTCTCGTCTTTTTGTTTCGAAACGACCAAGTGTCAAGTTCTTTACAACAAGCGATATGTTGTCAACGACGGAGAGCCAAGTGGTCAGCTAACCGAGTCCATTCGGAATGGACTCACTGCAACATGGCTCGGCATTAAAAGTTTTCCGGGTCCTGTTAGAGCAGTATGGACATCAAGGGATGGCGTTAAGCATGACGAATTAATAGATTTGGACACGATATTTAAATCGCGTCGGGTTCTTTACGCTGCCGATCTAGACCTCGATAGCATCGATCTGGGAGGCTACTATTTTTCGCCGGACATTATCTTGGTGATTGAAAATCGATCTATACATGTTTTCATGAAAGGTTGGTTTGGCTTCTTGATAAGTCGGGGGCTAAAAATAAAAATCTTCGCCATCGTGAAGATTTGATTGTTGCCTATACGCATACGTATTGATCCGGAGTGCATGGAAGTGGCAGAGAAGCACAGGCGTGATAAGCAAGGTCGATTCATTGACAGTGTAAAAGTCGACCCTTTGAGTAGGTCGGATCGAGGTGGCTACGCAAAGGCGGCTGCAGATGTTGGTGCGTTGGAAGTGCCGCGCATGTTTGAGTCGTCCAATCCTCATGCCCGTTTGTACATTGCAAATTTCGACGGGACTGGCAATGATCTTTGGAATGACCCTGAGCACGTCACCAATGTCGGAAGGCTTCATCTCCAGATCGACAAGGTCGGTCGTGATGATTTAAGGATTGCGTCCGGCTACGTTGAAGGAGCCGGCACGCAGGACGATCTTATCGAGCGGACAATCGATGGCATCACTGGGCGTTCATACAACCAGCGTCTCGAGACCATGTATAAAAGCTTCTCTAAGCAAGCTGAGCGTTGGATTTCATCCGATCCTGATGCAGATATTCGACTGATCGCGACAGGCTTCAGTCGTGGTGCCGAGCAGGCTGCTGGGTTTGTTCGTATGGTTAACGAGCGTGGCATTCAAGACTACAACGGCTATCGCGAAGTCGAGCACGTATTTGGTCGTCCCACTATCGAATGGACTCGCCGACCCCTGCGTGAGCCAGGCAAGACAGTCATGAGCGAAATCCTGTTCGATCCGGTGGGAACGGGTACGCCAAATAACCACGATCGACAGCCCACCTCATCGACCGTATCCGGCTTGCAGATCACGGCACGCGACGAGCGTCGTAACGCTTTTCCATCCACACAAATTCTTCCTCCTGGCCGCTCGCCGGACGGGAGGTTTGTCGGCGTGACCGTGCCCGGCGCCCATTCCGACATTGGCGGCAGCTATCACCAGAACGGCCTGTCGACGCTCAACTTCAACATGGCTGCTGACTTTCTCAACGCGCACAGCGACGTACCGCTGGTGAGCCGGCTACCGGAGCCGACCGACCCCAGCATGTACGTGATTCACACACTCGAGGATCACATGTGGTTCTACGGCACGTCGGAATTCAGGCAGCACGGTCATCGCGACATCATGGGTTCGCAGGCGTCGCCGCCGCATTGCGTGGATGTTCGCGAGGTCATTGCGTGCGCACCGCCCGATCCATTCGATCCGAGCCTCGCGTCGCAGGTCGGTCCACGTTATCCCGTCGGCGTCCACAACGGTGGCCTCGGCTCTGCGGCCTTCGACCCGCCTGCCAAGCTAAGCGAACCTTCTCATCCCGACCATGCCATGTATCAGTCGGCCAGCGTGCAGATTCTGGAGTTGCATGTGCGCTCCGGCTTCGATCTCGATGCGGGTCAGGTGGACCGTCTGGCGACCGGGCTGGTTGACGAGGCGAAGCGCCAGGGCATGACCGATATCACGGATGTGCGGTTGGGCGATGAGATCGGTCCGGGTCGACCGAGTTTGCAAGCTGTACAGACGGCACCTGACTCGTTGGGCGCACCGGTTTCCCGGTCGGCCAGCATCAATGCGTTGCAGGCGCTCGATGTGCCGCAAGACGCGGCACAGCAGCTGCATAGCGACACACCGCCAATCGCGTCGCTGCCGGGGGGTGCGACGGAGCCGACGAGGTCTCAGGCGACGCGCCCTGAAGAACCGCAACTAATGGATCGCGCCGCCAACGCCGAGCGAGGCAATGCTAGGGTCGTACTGCCCGATGCGGCACAGTCTCGCTGGACACAACCCCACGATGCACAGCCCGAGCGCCAGGGCTCGGAGGCGATCCGCAGCCTCCAGCAGAACCTCAACACCTGGGCATCCGCGACATGACCGGCAAGCTGCTGGCAACCCACGGCGAACTCGACATGGCGACGCAGACGGCGGTCGCACGCTTCCAGTCCGCCCATGCCTTGCCGGTCACGGGCCGCGCGGATGACGCGACGCAATCGATGGTGCAGGGGCAGGCCTTCATCGCGGAACTGCGATCATCGGGGCAGGTCGGCATGGTTAACGAGAGTCGCGGCGGCGAGCCTCTGTCGTATTCGCGAAGGGACGTGGAGCGCGATGGCCCCGCTACGCAATCGATGGACCGCGTCGCGTCCGCTTCACCGCAAGCTTCACCCTCGCGCAACGACCCTCGTCATCCTGACAGTGCGCAGCACGGGCTCTACAACGAGCTGCAGCAGCGGCTGCCGGAAGCGTCGGAAGATCGGCTGCTTCAGTTCACCGCCGCCTGCCACCAGAACCGGATTGCCGCCGGTGGCCTGGACTATGTGCACCTCGATGGTGAGCGCATGCGGCTGGTTGTGGATTCCAACGATCCGATGGCGACACCCGCCAAGATCGATCTGAGTCGGCCACCGCCCGAGGCAGGTCAGTCGATACAGCAGATCGGCGAGGTCGATCGGCAGAGGGAGCAGATGACGCAGCGGATGGCGCAGGCGCAGCAGCAGGGGCAGGGGGCGCAGATGGTTCAGTGAGGAGGCGCGGTGGATTGGATCGCCCACATCGTGGGCTCCTACCGGGGGCGGGGTGGTTGGTGAGGGGTCAGAACTTTTGTTGGTAGCCGATGTAGAAGTAGCGGTCGATGTCGTAGGCGGGGTTGTAGGGCGGGCTGCCGCCGCCGGTGGATGACACGTTGTAGAACAGCGGCCCCTTGCGCGCGAAGACGTTGTTGATGCCGACGCGGAAGCTGCCGTTCCAGGGGGCCTGCCAGCGGAACTGGGCGTCGTGGAAGGCGACCCCGCCCTTGCGACTGACGCCGGTGACGCCGGTCAGCGCATTGGTCTGTGTGGGTCGATTGCACTCGACGCCGGGGGACCAGCAGGCGTCGTCCAGGCCGGAGAAGTAACGCACTGTCCAGGTGGCGCCGAAGCGCTCGCGCGACCAGTCCAGCGAGAGGTTGGAGCGCACGCGATAAAGTCCCTGCACGCCGTTCATGTAGCCGGCCAGGTGGCGTGGCGTCGCGCCCGTGGCGCTGGTCTGCGTGTAGTCCTGCAGATAGGTGCTGTCCGAGAGCAGGGCAAACTCGCCCCAGCGCGTCACGGGGAAGCGGTAATGCACGCCCAAGTCGTAACCTTCGGTGCGCAGCGAGCCGAGGTTGGCCAGGCTCTCGTCCAGCGACGTGATGGCCCCGGCGGCATTGCGCGTGAAGCGTCCGCAGTAGGTCGGGTCGTTGGCGACGTAGCAGAAGTCGAGGAGGTCGCCCGCGAGGATCGGCGTGATGACGTCGCGGATGGCCACCTTGTAGTAGTCGAGCGTGACGTCCAGTCCATCGAGGCGGCTGGGGCTGTAGACCAGGCCGGCGGTGCGCGTGATGGACGACTCCGGCTTGAGCGCCGGGTTGGCTCCCGTGCTGAAGGCGGTAGGGTTCTGGCCACCCGTCGCCGAGGCGATCGGCGCACCGGACTGCGCGACCTGGCGGTAGCCGGCCGGTACACCGCCCGCGGCACAGCGCGCGGCCACGTCGGCATGGCCCGCCGCGGCGCCGTAGGCGGTATCGCAGGGGTCGAGGAAGCTCTCGAAGCTTTCGCTGGTACCGGCATACAGGTCGGCTACCGTGGGCGCGCGGAAGCCCTCCGCGTAGGTACCGCGCAGCAGAAGGTCGTCGAACGGCTTCCAGCGGAAACTGTACTTCCGCGTGCTGCGGCCGCCGAAGGCGGAGTAATGCGAGTAACGCGTCGATACGTTGATCGCCAGCTCGCGTGCCAGCGTCACGTCGGCCAACAGCGGCACGTCCAGTTCCATGTAGGCCTCGTTGGCCACGTAGCCACCGTCGGTGGGTGCACTGGCCAGCTGTGTCGTCAGCCCGGCGGCATCGGCGGCGTAGGGCATGTACCGCCCATGCTCGTCGCGGTGCTCGATGCCACCCGCCACGCGCAGCACCCCGCGGGCAGGTCCACCACGCCGCCGGTCAGGTTGGCGATGACGTCGTTGGTCCGCGTTGTCTGCCGCGAGGTGCCGGTCGAGGTGACGTAGCGCCACACTGCATCGGGCGTGGCACCGGGGCCGGCCAGGATGTTCCAGGGCAGGCAGCCGGCTGCCCGGTCGGCTGCCTCGGCACAGGCGGGTTGTCCGCCGAGGACGATGGTGGGGCCGAGCGCCTTGCGTGCATGGTACAGGTCGATGTTGCCGCTGGTAGTGGCGCTGCTTCGCGCCTCGGAGTACGCATAGGTGACGTCCCAGTTCCAGACGTGGTCGCCCCAGTTGAAATTGCCTTCGGCGCCGCCGTCGATGTGGAAGGTCTTGCTCTTTGCCCACGTGACGCGCGGAAACTCGGTGATGCGCCGGAAAAATGCGGTGTCGTTGCCGGGGAACGGGTTATAGGCGTTGTCGGCATCGATCAGCAGCGGTGTGCCGCGACCCGCGCCGCTTTGCAGCGGGTAACCGGCGGCCTGCCACGAGGTGTCGCGCACGCCGTAGCTGGCCATGCCGCGCAGCGCGATGTCGTCGGTGAGGTTGTAGCGGCCCGTGGCGAACAGGTTGCGCAGTTTGCTACCCGCGCGGAAGGTCATGTCGCGCGTGGTCGCGTACTTGTCCGCGGTGCTGTTGGGGTCGTAGGGATGGTAGTCGGCGAGGTCGGCGCTGTCGGCGACGATGCCGGGGCCGTGGTTCAGCACGTAGGCGCGCCCCGGTTGGCGTGGATCGTAGACGCCGCCGTAAGGTCCCATGCCGAAACCGCTGTCCGGATGGCGCGGGCCGCTGGGTAACCGCGTCAGTGCCCGCTTGGCATCGCTCAGGTCGTCGCCGTCTTCATAGCTGGCGCCGAGGATGAGCGAAGCGTCCCGCGTGCTCTTGCCCCAGGTGAAGCTGCCATTCTTCTGCGCGCCGTCACCGCGACCGTTGACGCCATAGAGCACATCGGCCGAGGCGCCTTCGAAGCGGTCGGTGGTGATGATGTTGACCACGCCGCCGATGGCGTCGGAACCATAGATCGACGAGGCACCGTCCTTGAGCACCTCGATGCGCTCGACGATGGCGACGGGGAGTGTGGACAGGTCCGTGAGGCCGCCCAGGCTGGTGGTCCAGCGCCGACCATTGACCAGTACCAGGGTCCGCACCGCGCCCAGGTTGCGCAGGTTGGCATAGCGTCCGCCGGCATCGCGGCTGGACGACAGGGTGTCCTGCGGCGTGACTTCGGGTGTGCCCGCCGAGGGCATCCTTGCGATGATGTCGTCCAGGCGGGTAAGGCCCGTGGCCTTGATGGCCTGGCGGTCCATGACGACCACCGGCTGCGCGGTTTCCACATCGGTGCCGCGGATGCGCGAACCGGTGACGGTCACATTGACGGGCGAGAGCGTTTCCGCCGACGACGGCGCGGTCTGCTGGGCGTGCGCCCCGGAGCCGAGCAGGCAGGCCCCGAGCGCGACGGCGAGCGCCGCACGTCGACCTGCAACGTGGCGCTTCTGCCCGGAACTGACGTGCATACCCTGAAACCTCCCAAACCCGCCGCGATCCACCCGGCCACGACGATCACGCGAAGATAACGCGTGCGACGTGACCGGGGCAACCGGCGAAGGTCATGGTTCGGTCAGGGCACGGACGCGGTCGTCGCCTGGCCGGACCCGATGTTCTTCTCGAGGAAGGCCTGCAAGCGGTTGTAGAACTCCTCGACATTGGCCGGTTTGACGAAGCCGTGGCGCTCGTCCGGCTTGGTCAGCGTCTCGTACGGCTTGTGGGCGGCGTCCAGCGCCGCGCGCATTGCCTTGAACTGCGCGAAGGGCGCGCGCTGGTCGTCTTCACCGTGCACGAGGAACACCGGCACGTCGATCTTGTCGGCAAGGTGGGTCGGTGAGTTGGCGGTCAGATCGGCCTCGTCGCGGCCTATCACCGTGGTGAGGTAGCTGCGACCGCTCTTGGACTGCTTGATGTCGCCCTTGGCGTACATCATGTTCAGGTCGTAGATGCCGTCATAGGCCACCGCGCACTTGAACACGCCGGGCGCACGCACCGGCACCATAAGCGCCGAGTAGCCGCCGAAGCTGGCGCCGAACACGCATACGCGCTTGGGATCGGCGAAGTTCTGCGCGATGGCCCACTTCACCCCGTCGATCAGGTCGTCCTGGATGCGCGTGCCCCACTTGAGGTAGCCCGCCTGCTCGAAGGCGCTGCCGCGACCGCCGGAGCCGCGGTAGTTGACCTGCAGCACCAGGTAGCCCCGGCTGGCCAGGAACTGCGCGTCCGTGTCGTAGTACCAGTCGTCCGTGATGCCGTGTGGTCCGCCGTGCGGCAGCAGCACCATCGGCAGGTTGGCCTGCGCGGCACCCTTGGGGAAGGTGAGGATGGCTTCCAGTTCCAGGCCGTCGCTGGCCTTGAAGCGCATCGGCCGACGCTCGGCCATTTTCGCCGGATCGATCCAGGGCTGTGCGTCGAACAGCTTGGACACCTTGTACGTCTTGGTGTCGATCAGCATGTAGCGGCCGGGCTCGCGGTCGCTGGCCACCTTGAACATCAGCTGCCCGCCGTCCTGGCTGAAGCCGATGAAGCTGACGAAGGCACCCGGGAATTTCTGCGACAGGGCCATGTGCAGCTTGGCGATCGGTGCCTTCGGGTCGATGTACTCGGCCTTGGGCACGCCCGTGTCGGTTATCGTGCCGAACGGGCGCAGCGGAGCCGGCGTCCACAGGCCGGCGGAGCTCACCATGCTGAAGTCGTCCCTGCGGATCACCGTCGTGTTGCCGCCGTCCTCGTCCTGCTCCACGTACTCGCCACCGCGGCCGTCGGGGCTATACTTCGCGTAGATGCGCTCGCTGCCGGCCACCTTGGCGATCGGCGTGAAGTTCTGGTGCGCCGCGTTGCCGGGCAGCCTGGTCCAGCCGTTGCCGTCGTGGCGCAGCACCACCCACTTGAAGTTGTCGTCCGTGCCGAAAGCGAAGCGGGGCGTGCCGTCGGGGGCGATCATGAAGCTGAGACCGCCCTGCGCGATGTCGGCCATCTGCCGCCGGGCACTGGACTGCGCGTCTACGTCGTACAGCGTGCTCTGGTCCTGGTTGTCCCACGGCGTGGCGCGCATGTAGAAGTGGCCGTTGGCGGTTACCGGCGCACCCTCGATGGTGCCCCAGCCGCGGTCGAGGGCACGCGTGGAGGCACGCTTGCCGACGCTCTCGAAGCCGTAGAGGTAGTCGGCGTTCTTGCCGTCGACGTCGATGGCCATCAGTTCGCCGGTATAGGTGGCTGCGCCGATGGAGCCGTCCACCTTGCCGCGCGCCACCACCAGGCGTGTATTGCTGGCCCAGACCATGTCCGCCGGCATCTCGTAGGTGGGCATGCGGATCAGGGTGACCGGCTTGTTCAGGTCGCTCACGCGGTAGATCGACAGCCCATGCGTCTTGCCGTCGGGGTCGTGGAACGCCATGGAGACGTACTGCCCGTCCGGCGAAAGCTTGGGATCGCTCAGCGGCATGCGGCGGGCGAAATCGGCGACCGGAATCAGGTCCGCGGCAGCGGCGGCGGTCGTGGCAAGGCAAAGCGCGGCCAGTAACGGCCGGACAAGACGGTGGTTCATCCTCAACTCCCCTGGTGGTTCGGCATCCATGACGGCGCCGTCCCCCGGACGACACCCAGCGCCGGGATATAGCCGATCCACACGATTACGGCAAGGCGCGGCGAGGCGGCATGGGCTAGGCGACGCACACGAACGGCCCCGGCAGTGGTGATCCCGGCCGCTGGCAATCCCCGACACCGGGGGCGGGGCGGTACACTGGGCGCCTGCGTTTGACCCAGGCTATCCATGAGCACTCCGTTCGTCGTCCATTTCGATCCCGTCGCCCTGTCGTTGGGGCCCCTCCAGGTCCACTGGTACGGCCTGATGTACCTGGGTGGCTTCCTCGGCGGTTGGGCCCTGGGCGAATACCGCCGCCGGCAGGGACGCCTGCCGGTCAGTTCCGAGCGCCTGGGCGACCTCATGTTCTACCTGATGATGGGCGTGGTACTTGGCGGGCGCGTGGGCTACATGCTGTTCTACACGGCGATCAACTGGATCTGGACCGACCCCTTGGCGCTGTTTCGCGTCTGGGACGGCGGCATGTCCTTCCATGGCGGCCTGATGGGCGTGGTGCTGGCTGGCCTGTTCTGGTCGCGGCGCAATGGCATCAAGCTGTTCGACACGATCGACTTCGTCGCGCCGCTTGTGCCGCTGGGCCTGGGCCTGGGTCGCCTGGGCAACTTCATCAACGGCGAGTTGTGGGGCAAGCCCACCGACCTGCCCATCGGCATGATCTTCCCGCACGCGCCGGACGCGTTGCCGCGGCATCCCAATCCGCTGTACGAGTTCGCGCTCGAAGGCGTGGTGATGTTCATCGTGCTGTGGATCTTCTCGATGAAGCCGCGTCGGCGTTACGCGGTGTCGGGCGGGCTGTTCGGCCTGCTGTACGGCTGCTTCCGTTTCCTCATCGAATTCGTGCGCGTGCCCGATCCCCAACTGGGCTACCTTGCCTTCGGCTGGGTCACCATGGGCCAGGTGCTGTCGTTGCCGCTGATCGCGCTGGGCGTCCTGTTGCTGGCGATGTCCCGCCGCGCGCCCTACGCGCCGTCAGCGCCCCCCGGGCATCGGTGGCCGCCGCCTCGACGCCCTGAGACCGACGTACGCCATGCAGCCCTATCTCGAACTCCTGCGCCATGTGCTCGACCATGGCACGACCAAGGCCGATCGTACCGGTACCGGCACGCGCAGCGTGTTCGGCTGGCAGATGCGCTACGACCTGACCCGGGGCTTTCCCCTGGTCACGACGAAGAAACTTCACCTGAAGTCGATCGTCCACGAGCTGATCTGGTTCCTCCAGGGCGACACCAACATCGCTTACCTGAAAGAGCACGGCGTCCGCATCTGGGACGAATGGGCCGACGCCAACGGCGACCTCGCCCGGTCTACGGTCGCCAGTGGCGGGCCTGGCCCGCGGACGGCAACACCGTCGACCAGATTGCCTGGGTGGTGGACGAGATCAAGCGCAACCCGGACTCGCGGAGGCTTATCGTGTCCGCATGGAACGTGGGCGAGCTGCCGCAGATGGCGCTGATGCCGTGCCACACCATGTTCCAGTTCTACGTGGCGGACGGGAAACTGTCGTGCCAGCTGTACCAGCGGTCTGGGGATATCTTCCTCGGCGTGCCGTTCAACATCGCCAGCTATGCCTTGCTGACCCACATGATCGCGCAGGTCACCGGACTGGGCGTGGGCGACTTCGTGCACACGCTGGGCGATGCGCACCTCTACGCGAACCACATCGAGCAGGCGACCACGCAGCTGGCGCGCCCGCCGCGATCGCTGCCCCGCCTGGTACTCAACCCGGCGGTAACGTCGATCTTCGACTTCCGCTTCGAGGACGTCGCCATCGAGGGATATGAGCCGCACGCGCCTATACGGGCACCTGTGGCTGTTTGAAAGCGGCCGGTGGCGATCCAAACCGCTTGCCCTGCCCGCCATCCTTATTTGTAAGAAATGGCGGGCAGGGAGTGCAAGACACTAGCTGAATCGTTCGCGGCGCACCGGACGCACGATGCGGTTACCGATGGACTCGGGGTTCCAGGCGCTCTTGCCCCACATCATGGCCAATTGGTAAACGAACGGCTGCCTCGGTCGCGACACGGTGCTTATGTGGCACGACTGGTGATAGTCGAATGCTTCATCGCCGTATCGCCGAAATGCTTTCACTGCACTCGGCACCGGTTCGTCATCCTCATAGGGCAGGCCGCGCGGCCAGCTTGTGCCATTGTCCCCGTCCCGCACATTGGCCTGATCGCGCCATGGTCGATAACCGCTGTGCAGGTTCCGGTACATCAGTTCGGCCACATCCACGGCGGGAATGGACCAACCTCCCACGCCATCGACCTCCAGGCCCAGCACGGTGCGTGCAAGCGGACTGTCATCACGCAACAGTTCCGTGTTGGCGTAACTGTCCGTACGATGGATGCATCGACGCAACGGATGGTTCATGTCGTCGGCTTTCCAGCTTTCGCTCACCAGTCGGCCCAACATCTCGTATCGTCGCGGCGCAACATACAGTTTATAGGCCGTCCCGTCCTGCTCGACGGTGATTCCAAAAAAGTAGCCACCCTTTTCGAACGTCCCCAGCCCCGGCGCACCTGGCGGAAGTGGTGGTCGATCCGATTCGGACGTTTCGCCAGGAAGCGGTAGCGCAGAGAGAGCTTGCGTGGGTGCGGGTGGCGTCGGCGCGAGGACGCTAGGCAGTTGCTGCGGAATCGCGTTGCGATAAAGGTAGGTCCAGCTGAGCTCCAGGTACGTCCCCCTGCCGGTCTGCTTGTTCCGAAGCAAGACCGCCAGCGTTTCGAATTCCTCGTCCGATCGCAGGCCCATGTAGCCCCACGGAATCGCAAACTCGATCGTGGGTTTGTCCGGGTTCCATTCAAAACTCCGCTGGAAGCCGAAGGCCGTCACCTCGATGGTGAAAAGTTCCGGATCGATGACGACATTGCGCAATTGGCAGACCAGAGGCTCCCACGGCTCCGGCAGACGTTTCAGGCTGACCGCGTAGGTCGGCTCGGCGAGCCGGGCTCCGACCAGTCAACGAAATCCAGTGGGATATGCAGGTGCGGGCCGTCGTAGTCCCGTGGGGTGAGCGACGATGACGTTCGGTTGTTCAAGATCCCTCTCCTTGTGGATGTAACCCCGCTTCGATGGAGGGGTCATCTCACCCTAGGGACGTTTCGGTGGGGTCGGCAAGTGCCTGCCTTTTTGCCCATAACGTTGTGCGGCAATGAGTTAGCTGTGTAGCTCCGGATATCGACATCGAAACATGCACTCATCGATACCAGGCGGGGCTTCCCGGGGCGACACGCTACATGGACAAATTCATGGCGACGCCACATCGTGTGGACATCGTCCTTTCTAGCGTTACCTCACCCATCCATGGAGACGGCGTATGAATTCCCCCAAGCGTGGCGACACCGTGACGTGGAAGACGTCGCAAGGTACGACGAAGGGTACGGTGGAGCGCAAGCTCACCGCGCCCACAAGATCAAGGGCCACGCCGTGGCAGCATCGCCAGACCACCCCGAATACCTGGTGGTCAGCGAAAAAACGGGCGCCAAGGCCGCACACAAGGCCAGTGCCCTTAAGAAGGTCCGGGACGCTTGAAGGAACATCTCATCGTGAAGCGATGTCATCGTCCTTAAGGCGGCGCATCCTCCTGTGCGCGTCTGCAATGGGCGCGACGGTACGCCGCGCCTGCGGGATTCAAGGAATGATGCGCTCCGCCCGAAGCCGGGCGAAGGCGTCGAAAAATGCATCGTCCGTCGGCTGGTAGTCGAGGAACCCCATGCGGCGGCTTTTCGACATATCGGTGACTACCTCAATCGGTCGTCCGAGGTCGGCGTCGCTATGCCAGGCCGAAACCAGGCGATGCATGTCCGGTTCGGTGAGGCCATGTTCGGCGACGATGCGCTCCCACAGCGGGGCATCCGCTTCCATCTGTCGTTCGAGAGGCAGAACGCTGCCGTCGAAGGGTGCCGCTTCCAGCCCGAACCACTCCGCAATGCGCGACCACATCCAGCTCCAGCGAAACACGTCGCCGTTGACGACGTTGAAGGCCTCGTCCGCCGCAACCGGCATCGTCGACGCCCAGAGCAAGTGTCGCGCCAACTGGCGCGCATCGGTCATGTCGGTAAGGCTGTTCCATTGCGCGGCGGACCCAGGAAAACGGAACGGCCGGCCGGTGGCCTTGCAGATCGATGCGTAGACCGCCAGGGTGGTCGCCATGTTCATGGCATTGCCTACGGCCACGCCTATCACGGTGTGCGGGCGGTGCACGCTCCAGTGGAAGCCCTCACGCTGCGCCGCTGCGAACACCTCGTCCTCCTGCGCATAGTAGTAGAAATTGTCGACGTCCAGCCGTCCCTGTTCCTCGCGGAACGGCGTCTCCGGCAATACACCCCGCCCATAGGCCTCGAACGGACCCAGGTAATGCTTCAGGCCGGTCACGAGGGCAACGTGTGCCGCACGCTGCCTGCCTCGCGCAGGCCGTCCATCAGGTGACGGACCATCGCGCCGTTGACCCGGATTTTCCTTCTCGTTCGCCTGGCGCGACCAGGTGGCGATGTAGACGTGGGTAGGCGCGATGCCCGCCAGAGCATCGCGGGTGGCCTGGGCGTCGGTGAGGTCGGCGGCGATGCGGTCACACCGGCGCGTTCACCGGGGCGGCGGGCCAGTGCGGAGACCTGCCAGCCGCTTGCCACGAGGCGTTCGGTGAGGGCGCTGCCGATGATGCCGCTGGCGCCGACGACGAGTGCATGGTTCATGGGTTTACTCTTGATGGGAACATCCCGTAACCATAGAGATGCCGCCCACCCGTTCCAAGAAGGCACCAAAAGGTAACCGCCGCATGAAACCCGGATCTCCCGATGACCACTGGCTGAGGATTGCGCGCCGCGGCGCGTGCTGGAACTGTTCGCGACGAAGTGGACCAGCATGGTCCTGCACACCCTGCACGCGCGCCATGGGGGCGAGGCGCGCTCCGGCGTGCTGCTGCGCAGCCTGCCCGGGATATCGAAGAAGATGCTCACGCAGACGCTACGCGAGCTGGCGGAAAGCGGGCTGGTGCAGCGGCGTGTCGAGGAAGGCGCGGTGCCGCCCAGCGTCCTGTATGCCCTGACCCCGCTCGGACAGCGGCTGGTCGAGCCGATCGAGATGATCTACGGATGGGCCCGCGACAACGCCCGCGCGCTCGACGATCTCCGCCCGCGTGCCACCTCGCGGCGTCGCTAGCAGAACGAAATCAAACGGTCGTTAGTTTCCCGCCGGCCGGGGAGGACTACCATTCGCACCGCACGGGCGCACGCCGTCCGATCCCCTTTCCCTTGCTGAAGGATGTTCCATGGCGTACACCTGGTTGCCGCGCTCGACGAAAACTTTGCCATCGGCAAGCAGGGAGGCCTTCCTGGAACCTCCCCGACGACCTGCGTTACTTCAAGAAGCTGACCACCGGCAAGTCGGTGCTGATGGGTCGCAAGACCGCCGAATCGATCGGCAGGCGCTGCCGGACCGTACCAACTACGTGTTGTCGCGCAAGGGCGAGGCCCCTTTCCGGGGCAGGTCACGGTCCGTTCGGTGCAGGAGGCCCAGGCCAGCTGCAGCTATTCGGGGTTGATGGTGATCGGCGGCGGTGAAGTGTTCCGCGAAGCGCTGCCCTACGCGCGTACCCTGTACCTGACCTGGGTCTATGCGGCGGTCGACGGGGCCGACGTGTTCTTCCCGGGCATCGATTTCAAGGAGTGGTCCGAGGTGTCGCGCGTGCATCACGCGGCGGACAAGGAGCACGCCTTCTCGTTCGACATGGTCGAATACGTCCGGAACGTCTGATGCACGTGCTGGCTGGCGTCCTCGTCGACGGCGCCGGCAGGCTGCTTATCGCCCAGCGACCACCCGGCAAGCACCTTGCCGGGATGTGGGAATTTCCGGGCGGTAAACGGGAAGCCGGCGAGACCCCGACCGACGCGCTGCTGCGTGAGCTGGACGAGGAGCTGGGCATTGCCGCCGATCCGCTTTCGTTCGAGGCGCTGATCCGCATTCCATGGGCCTACGGCGAGCGCACGATGCTGCTCGAGGCGATGTGTGTCCGTGCGTGGAGCGGCGAACCCCTGGCGCTGGAAGCCTCGGCGCTGGCATGGTGGGACCCGCGGCACATCGATGCGGCGCAGCTGGCGCCGGCTGATCGCCCCATCCTCGCCGCGATGCGCCTGCCAGCGCATTACCCGATCACGCCCGTCGACGAGGCGCCGGATGGCGTGGTCAGCGCCTTGCGCGCGGCACTGGCGCGAGGGGGCGGCTCCTGCAACTGCGTCTTCCCGGCCAGTCGCATGCCGTGACCCGGCAGATCGCGGCATCATTGAAGGATGAACTGCGTCGCTTCGGCGCGACATTGCTGCTCAATGGGGATGTCGAAGGGGCGATGGCGCTGGGCGAGGGCTTCGGCGTGCACCTGCGTACCGCGCAGTTGCACGCGTTGACCGCGCGCCCGCTACCGTTCGAGCAACGCGTCGGCGCGTCGTGTCATGACGCCAGCGAGCTGGCCCTGGCGTCGCGCGCGGCTGCGGGCTGCGACTTCGCCACGTTGTCGCCCGTGCAGCCGACGAACAGCCATCCGGGTGCCGAGCCGATGGGGTGGCCGCGCTTTGCCCGGCTAGCCGAAGCAGCGTCCCTGCCGGTATATGCGCTGGGCGGCGTAGGGCCGGGCGATGTGGCCGAAGCGCGGCTGCACGCCGCGCAGGGCGTGGCGGGTATCACCGGATTCGTCTGACGCGTTCCGGCTTACTTGCTTTTCAGCCGGGCGACCAGCGCATGCAGGGTGGCCTGGGTCTCGTCGCTGAAAAAGCCGTCGACGACGAAGTCCGCATCCAGCAGCCCCTCGGTGTTTCCCCATACGGCGAGCAGGTCGGCCCGGGCGATGGCACGTGTGCGCAGCATGGCGCCTGGTGGCGCCTTGAGCAATTCGCCGGCCCACAGCACGGCACGCGTCACGACCTGTTCCACCGTGGCCAGTTCGTCGACCAGGCCGATGGTGTGGGCCTGCTCGGCGTCGACCAAGGCACCGGCCACCAGCAGCAGTCGCTCCGCCCGCCACGCGCCGACGATCCGGCGCAGGGCGAACTGGATCGGTTCGGGCACCGACAGGCCTACCTGGACCTCGTTCAGGCCGATTTTGTAGACGCCATGAGCCATGATCCGGTAATCGCAGAACAGCGTGAGCACCGCGCCACCGGCCGGGCTGTGCCCGGTGATGGCGGCGACGGTGGGCACCGGCGCGGCGGCGATGGCGCCGCACAGGGCGAAGAACCCCGTCCAGAAGGCGCCCACGCCGTCGCGATCCCGCTGCATGAGGGCGGGAACGTCGACGCCGGCCGAGAACATGCCCTGCGCGCCCGACAGCACGATGGCCGGGCGCCGTTGCGGGGTGCGTCGACGATGGCCTCACGCAATGCCGTGACCAGGCCGGTGTCCAGCGCGTTCACCGGTGCGCGGGCCAGGCGGATCTCGTGGATACCGCCTTCGTGCGGAAGGATGTCGAGCATGGCGCGGTTCCTTATTTGATGTCGCCGGGCGACCACGTATAGCGCACGGCGTAATCCAGCGTGGCGGACCCGTTGGCTGGCACCTCGACGTTGAACTCCAGCACGTCGGGCGTGCTCTTGGTCGGCTTGACCGAGGACGACACCACCGTCCAGGCACGCCAGCGCGCCGGATGCTCGCGAAGGGTGACCGTGCGCTTCACGTCGCTGGCGTTGCTCAGCACGATGCGGGTGCCTTCGTCCATCCGATGCTGCGCCTCGTTGGTGGTGAAGGACGTCTGCTCGCGCTTGGCGGTCAGGTCGAACGCGTTGCCGAGGGTGATCGTCGCGTCCTTGTTCTTCGGCGTGTCGTCCAGCCGGCCTTCGCCCAGCAGTTCGGCATTGCCATCGCGGTCTATCGTCAGCACGCGCACATAGCCGGCGGGCAGGGCGTCGAACGCCTTGAAGCCGACGGTGGAGACGATGGGCGTGCCCTCCTGTGGCAGCCCGATGTCGCGTTCCAGCTGCGGCTGCGGCCCGTAATAAGCCCGGCCGGTGTCGTACACCGCCTTGCGCTCGCATGACAGCGTGCGGCTTTCATACAACGGTGTCTGCGTCACGCTGCCGTCCGGCAGATCGACGGCCGCCGGAAGGGTATAGGTGCAGGTCACCCCCCAGGGTGGCCTGCTGGGGGGCGGCGTCTTCCATGGCCATGGGAGCGGGTGCGACAGGCGCGCGTGCCATGAACATCTTGGGCTGCGGCGCAGCCTTCGCACGGTTGGCGTCGCCGGCGACCAGCTTGAGCGAGACATCCTTCCAGTCGCGTCCGCTGCGGTTGGCGATGCTTGCCGCGGCGGTGAAATTCATCGAGCACGTGTCGCCGGGTGCCAGCGTGGCGACATAGGCGCCGCGCCAGCCGATGCCCGATGTGGGGTAGTCGAGCTGAGCGGATGTGCTGCCCGCGCCCGAGCCTGCCACGCGCACCTGCAAGGTCGATCCGCGGGCGAAGTCCGCCGCGTCCGTGGCGCGCAACGCGGAGTAATTCCGGATCAACGTGGCCTTGCCACTGGTATCGCGAACCACCAGTGCGTCGCCACCACGCACCAGGGTGCCGCTGGCGATCGGCTGGCCGCCGTCGCCGATCACGGTGACGTTCCGGCCCACCAGGCCGGCCACCGCGCCGTCGAAGCCCTGGCCGAGCAGCAGGCGCTGCGACAGCACGCGGGTGTCCTTGCCGGGGAAGCGCAGCGACATCGCCTCGCTGTCCAGGGCGGACGGTAGCCCATCGATCGAAAGGTCCTGGGTGCCGCCCTTGAGGTCGAAGGATCGACGCTCGTGGACCACGGCATAGCCCTCGGCGGAGACGGCATCGCCGTTGGTGGCGAACAGCTGGTCGCCGTCGGCGCGGTAAAGGGTGAGCGAGGTGTGCTCACCGGCCGCGAGGGCGGGCAGGGCGACGGCGCTGGCTATCGCAAGGGCAAGGATACGACGCGACATGATTCACTCTCCATGATGACCCTGCCGAATCATACATAGCCTTCGTGAATGCGCGTGATCTTGCGAATCGCCGCGCCCTGGCTCAGGCGGGCAGGGTGCCCACCGCATCGCGGATCGCCTGCGGGATCGGCACCGGGCGGCCGGTCTTCGGGTTGATCCAGACCATCGTGACGCTGCCGTCGCCATGGATCTTCGTCGGGTCGTCGCTGGTCACGATGCGGTGGCCGATCGTCATGGAACTGGTGCCGATGCGGTTGATGTACAGCTCGATCTGGATATCGGCCGGCCATTCGATGGGCAGCCGGTAGTTGAGCTCGCTGTGCGCCATCACCGGTGCGCCGTCCTCGCCATACCATTTGTCCGGCAACTGCTGCAGCCACTTGATGCGGGCCTCCTGCAGGTACACCAGATAGTTGGCGTTGTTGACGTGGTTGTAGGCGTCCAGGTCCTGCCAGCGGACCTCCATCGGGGTGATGAAGAAGGGGTTGGGAGTGTTCGGGGTCTCGGTCGTCATGCCTTGGCTTTCTTCTTCGTGGCGATCTTCTTGGTCGCAGCGCCGGTTTTCGTGACGGCGGACGTTTTCTTCGCTGCGGCCGTCTTTGGCGGCGTGGCGGGATCCGCGGATTTCGCGGGGGTCTTGCCAGTCGCCTTGGCGGCGGTCTTGGGTACCGGCGCACGCACCGGCTTCAGGTGCGTCTTCAGGAACCGGCCCGTATGCGACTCCGCCGTCGCGGCCACCGTCTCCGGGGTGCCGCTGACCAGGATGCGTCCGCCA
This sequence comes from Leptodermis oblonga, assembly GCA_016801395.1. NCBI lineage: Eukaryota > Viridiplantae > Streptophyta > Magnoliopsida > Gentianales > Rubiaceae > Leptodermis > Leptodermis oblonga. Next base: position 480,989 of record VMRK01000539.1, read on the forward strand.
CCGGCACCACCCTCGGGTCCCAGGTCGATCAGCCAGTCGGCGGTCTTGATCACCTCGAGGTTGTGCTCGATCACCACCACGGTGTTGCCGTGCTCGACGAGTTTGTGCAGCACCTCGAGCAGCTGTTCGATGTCGTGGAAGTGCAGGCCGGTCGTCGGCTCGTCGAGGATGTAGAGCGTGCTGCCCGTGTCGCGCTTGGATAGCTCCTTCGACAGCTTCACGCGCTGCGCCTCACCGCCGGACAGCGTGGTGGCGCTCTGGCCGAGCTTGATGTAATCCAGGCCCACCGCGCGCAGCGTTTCCAGCTTGCGGGCGATCACCGGTACGTTCTCGAACAGCTTGAAGGCGTCTTCCACCGTCATGTCGAGCACGTCGGCGATGGTGTGACCCTTGTACAGCACTTCCAGCGTTTCGCGGTTATAGCGCTTGCCGTGACAGACATCGCAAGGCACGTACACGTCCGGGAGGAAGTGCATCTCGATCTTGATCATGCCGTCGCCCTCGCAGGCTTCGCAGCGACCGCCGCGCACGTTGAAGCTGAAACGTCCCGCCAGGTAGCCGCGCTGGCGCGATTCCGGCACCTGGGCATACAGCTCGCGCAGCGGTGTGAACAGGCCCGTGTAGGTCGCCGGGTTGGAGCGCGGGGTGCGTCCGATCGGCGACTGGTCGATGTCCACCACCTTGTCGAACAGCGACAGGCCTTCGATCGATTCGTAGGCGGCCGGCTGCTCGCCGGCGCCGTTGAGTTCCATCGCGGCAAGGCGGTAAAGCGTGTCGTTGATCAGCGTGGACTTGCCCGAGCCCGAGACGCCGGTCACGCAGGTGAACGTGCCGACGGGGATGCGTACATCCACATCCTTCAGGTTGTTACCGGTGGCGCCCTTCAGCTCCAGCCACTGGTCGTTGCGGGCCGGACGCCGCACTTTGGGCACGGCGATGCCGCGCTCGCCGGTGAGGTACTTGGCCGTGACCGAGGCCGGCGTGGCCAGCACCTGCGCCAGCGTGCCCTCGGCCACGATGTGGCCACCATGCACGCCGGCACCGGGACCGATGTCGAGGATGTGGTCGGCGGCGCGGATCGCGTCCTCGTCGTGCTCGACCACGATCACCGTGTTGCCCAGGTCGCGCAGGCGGGTGAGCGTGCCCAGCAGGCGCTCGTTGTCGCGCTGGTGCAGGCCGATGGAGGGTTCGTCCAGCACATACATCACCCCACCAGGCCGGCGCCGATCTGGCTGGCCAGGCGGATGCGCTGGGCCTCACCGCCTGAAAGCGAATCGGCCTGACGATCCAGCGTCAGGTAGTTGAGCCCCACGTCGTTGAGGAAGGTGAGCCGTTCGCGGATTTCCTTGACGATCTTCACCGCGATCTCGCCGCGCCAGCCGGGCAGCTTCAGCCCGTCGAAGAAAGCCAGGGCGCGGTCGATGGCCAGCGATGTCAGCGACGGGATGGCCTGATCGGCGACGAACACGTTGCGCGCGGATGGGTTCAGCCGCTGGCCGCCGCAGTCGGGGCAAGGATGGTCGGCGATATAGCGGGCCAACTCCTCGCGGACGGCGTTGGATTCCGTCTCGCGGTAGCGGCGCTCGAGGTTGGGCAGGATGCCCTCGAACTTGTGCTCGCGGGTGACCTTGCCGCCACGCTCGGTGATATAGCGGAACGGGATGACGTCCTTGCCCGACCCGTTCAGCACGGCGTTCTGCACCGATTTGGGCAGTTCGCGCCAGGGAGTCTCGGGGTCGAAGCCGTAGTACTTGGCCAGCGACACGATCAGCTGGAAGTAGTGTGCGTTGCGCCGGTCCCAGCCACGCACGGCGCCGCCGGCCAGGCTGAGCTCGGGGTGGCCGACCACGCGCGCGCCGTCGAATACCTGGGTCACGCCCAGGCCGTCACACGTCGGGCACGCGCCCACCGGGGAGTTGAACGAGAACAGGCGCGGTTCCAGTTCCGGCAGCGAGTAGTCGCACAGGGGGCACGAGTAGCGCGACGAGAAGAGCTGCTCGTCGGCTTTGCTGTCGTCCATGTCGACCAGTACCACGATGCCGTCGCCCAGGCGCAGGGCGGTCTCGAACGACTCGGCCAGGCGCTGCTTGATGTCGTGGGACGGAAGCGGTCGATCACCGCCTCGATCGTATGCTTCTGGCGCAGCGTCAGGGGCGGCACGGCGTCCAGGTCGTAGACCTCGCCGTCCACGCGCGCGCGGACGAAGCCCTGTGCCCTCAACTGGTCGAAGACCTGGACATGCTCGCCCTTGCGCTCGCGAATGACCGGAGCCAGCAGCATCCAACGCTTCTCCGGGTCGAGTGCCATCGCCGCATCCACCATCTGGCTGACCGTCTGGGCCTCCAGCGGAATGGCATGGGTCGGGCAGCGTGGGGTGCCGACACGCGCGTAGAGCAGGCGCAGATAGTCGTACACCTCGGTGATCGTGCCGACGGTAGACCGGGGTTGTGGGAGGTCGACTTCTGCTCGATCGAGATGGCCGGCGAGAGGCCTTCGATCGTGTCCACGTCGGGCTTTTCCATCATCGAGAGGAACTGCCGCGCGTACGCGGACAGCGACTCGACGTAGCGGCGCTGGCCCTCGGCATAGATCGTGTCGAAGGCCAGCGAGGATTTACCCGAACCGGACAGCCCCGTGATGACAATAAGCTTGTCCCGGGGCAGGTCGAGGTCGATGTTCTTGAGATTGTGCGTGCGGGCGCCGCGGATGCGAATGCTGTCCATGTGCCTACATAAATGGGGGAAGCACAGGACTATACCAAGGGTTTTCCGCCTTCATTCAGCGTCGACTTTTGACGGTTCATCACAGCCGTTGTGCAGGGTAGTCCGTACCGCGTGGGTGGGTGTGGTGAGCCGTGCCGAAGGCGGGCGCAGACGGACGGCCCGACTCGGCTACCATGGCCGCAACCCCGGGGAGGGGTGACCATCCATCCGAATGAGGAACACACCGATGCGTAAGTGGACAGGGATCGCGGCCGGCCTGGTGCTGGCGGTTTGTACGGCCAGGCGATGGCCGCCGCGCCGAGCGAGCAGCAGGTGCGCCAGCTGATGGACGCCGTGGGCATGGGGCGGATGCTCAGCCAGATGAACAGCCAGATGGCGGGCGTGATGCAGAACGCGCTGCCTTGCGTGCCGGCCAGCTACTGGCAGGGCTTCGTGGATGCCAATGCCACCAATCAGCTGATCGGCCGGATGGTCCCCGTCTACCAGAAGCACTTCACCGCCGAGGACATCGACGGCCTGCTGAAGTTCTACCGCTCGCCCCTGGGCCAGAAGGTCATCACCCAGATGCCGGCGACCATGGCCGAGGGCATGCAGATCGGCAAGCAGTGGGGCCAGGAACGCGGCCAGCAGATGATCGCCCAGTTGCAGACCCAGGGTACCCTCAACGCCCAGGGACAGTGCCCGGCGGCCGGCGCCGCCGCCAAGCCCGCCCCCGCGCCTGCGCCCGCTCCGGCGCCCTCCAGGAAGAAATAACCCCCACGGAACGCGTCAAGCGCCCAAAGGGACGCGTAGGAGCGCACGATGTGCGCGATCAGGGCCCCGCGCGGAGCGCGGATGGCTTCAGGCCCAGGGTCTTGGAGGCAGGAGGCTAGGGGCATGGAGGCTAGGGGCGTGAAGGCTAGGGGCCTGGGGCTGGTGCCCCGACCCCTGGGTCCCGAGGGTGCCTCGTCACCGCCTTGTTGGCTTTTCGCGCACATCGTGCGCTCCTACCCCACTGATTGACCTGGCCTTTTCCCACTGGCTATAATTGGCAGTTCGCACGACCCGTAACACCTAAAAAGAACTACATAATCAGCAACAGGAAATAACCATGAGCTACGCAGTCATCAAGACCGGTGGCAAGCAGTATCGTGTGATGGCAGGCGAAGTCCTGCGCGTCGAGCTGCTCACCGCTGAAGTCGATTCCACCGTCCAGTTCGACCAGGTCCTCCTGGTGGGCGAAGGCGAGTCGATCACCGTCGGCGCCCCGCTGGTCGCCGGTGCCACCGTCAGCGCGAAGATTCGCGCCCACGGCCGCGCGGACAAGATCCGCATCGTCAAGTTCCGTCGTCGCAAGCACTACAAGCGCACGCAGGGACATCGTCAGCATTACACCGAAATCGAGATCACGGGCATCAACGCCTGATCTGCCGGAGGATATGAGTCATGGCACATAAGAAAGGCGTAGGTTCCAGCCGTAACGGTCGCGATTCGAACCCGAAGTACCTCGGTGTGAAGATCTATGGCGGCCAGGCTGTCGAAGCCGGCAACATCATCGTTCGTCAGCGTGGCACCAAGTTCCACGCTGGCGTGGGCGTCGGCCTCGGCCGCGACCACACCCTGTTCGCGCTGGTCGATGGCACGGTTGCCTTCAAGACCCGCGGCGACAAGGGTCGCAAGTTCGTCGACGTCGTCCAGGCGTAAGCCTTTCCGACGCGATAACGAAGGCCCCGCCCACGGCGGGGCTTTTCGTTTGTAAAGCGGCATCACTTTTTATCCAGGTTCCCATCCATGAAATTCGTCGACGAAGCGCAAATCAGAGTCTCGGCCGGTGACGGCGGCAACGGCTGCGTCAGCTTCCGTCGAGAGAAATTCATTCCCTTCGGTGGCCCGGATGGCGGCGACGGCGGCAGTGGCGGCTCGGTCTGGCTGGTAGCGGACGAGGGCCTGAACACGCTGGTCGATTTCCGCCACATGCGTTCGTTCAAGGCCAAGCGCGGCCAGGCCGGGATGGGCAGCCAGATGTACGGCAAGGGCGCCGACGACGTCGAGATCCGCGTGCCCGTCGGCACGGTGATCACCAACGTCGATACCGATGAGGTGATCGGCGACCTCACGGCGCACGGCCAGCGCCTGAAGGTGGCGCAGGGCGGTCGCGGTGGCCTGGGCAACATCCACTTCAAGAGCTCGGTCAATCGCGCGCCTCGCAAGTTCACCCCGGGTACGCCCGGTGAGGTGCGAGACATCAAGATGGAGCTGCGCCTGCTGGCGGATGTCGGTCTGCTTGGCTTTCCCAATGCAGGTAAGAGCACCTTCATCCGCGCCGTGTCGGCCGCCACACCACGCGTGGCGGATTACCCGTTCACCACGCTGCATCCCAACCTGGGTGTCGTTCGCATCGGCACCGACCAGAGTTTCGTCGTGGCCGATATCCCCGGCATCATCGAGGGCGCGGCCGAGGGTGCGGGCCTGGGCATCCAGTTCCTTCGTCATGTGTCGCGCACCAGCCTGCTGCTGCACGTGGTGGACATCCGGCCCATCGACGGCTCGGACCCGGTGGAGCAGGTGCGTACGATCGAGCACGAACTGAAGAACTTCGACGCCGAGCTGGTCGAGCGTCCGCGCTGGCTGGTCATCAACAAGTCCGATGTCTACTCCGACGAGGACGAGCTGAAGCAGGTCGCCGAGGACATCGTTGCCCGGTTGGGGTGGAAGGATCCCTGGTTCCTGGTCTCGGCCGCGTCGGAAATCGGCACCTGGGACGTCTGCCTGAAGGTGCAGCAGTTCTTCGACGCCGAGCGCGAGAAGCACCGCGACCAGAAGGAAGTGTCCACCGACGTGCGTATGCGGGGCGAATAAGGCGGGGTGGTGTAGTGGGGTGCGGTGTTTCCGGGGCGTCGTTTTGCGTCGTGCCGGCCCATCGCGCACATCGTGCGCTCCTACGGAGCGCGACCACGTAGGAGCGCACGATGTGCGCGATCCACGACCCACGACCCACGACCCACGATGCGCGCGCGCTTCCTGAAAAAACGCACACAAAAAAGCCGGCTCGCGCCGGCTTTTCCGTAAACAGCGATGTCGCGCAGGCTTACGCCAGGTCGCGGATCTTCGCGTTCAGGCGGCTCTTGTGGCGAGCGGCCTTGTTCTTGTGGATCAGGCCGCGGGCAGCGTAACGATCCATCACCGGCACGGCGATGGCGTACGCGCTGACTGCGCTGGCCTTGTCCTTGGCGTCGATCGCCTTGACGACCTTCTTCAGTGCGGAACGCACCATGGAACGCGCGCTGACGTTGCGCAGACGGCGCTGCTCCGACTGACGCGCACGCTTCTTCGCGGACTTGATGTTGGCCAAGGTGAAGCTCCAGAGTTCGGTTGGTTTTAAGAAAGACGCCCATTTTGAGGCCAAAGCCCGGGCGCGTCAATAGCTTAGGCCCCGCACGGGCAGGCCCGTCGGGCGATCGGCGGTGTCCGCCCGGAATTTTCCAGAAGGTGGACTGTCCTCCGCCCGGTCGCCGCTGTCAAACTACGCGTTTAGGCAACCTCCGGCACGGATGAAAACCCCCAGTCTCCTTCGCGGCATGCTGTCCTTCAGCGGCATGACCATGATCTCTCGCGTGCTCGGCCTGGTGCGCGACATGGCGATCAACGCGTCGTTCGGTGCCAACGCCGCCACCGATGCGTTCTGGGTGGCCTTTCGCATCCCCAACTTCATGCGCCGCCTGTTCGCCGAGGGCTCGTTCTCCACGGCCTTCGTGCCGGTGTTCACCGAGGTAAAGGAAACCCGGCCGCACGCGGACCTGAAGGACCTGATGGCGCGCACCTCCGGCACGCTGGGTGGGGTGCTGCTGGTGGTCGTGGCGCTGGGGGTGATCTTCGCGCCGCAGGTCACTGCGCTGTTTTCGCCGGGCGCGGTCGACTCGGCGGCCAAGTTCGACCTGACGGTGAACCTGCTGCGCCTGACCTTTCCCTTCCTGTTGTTCGTCTCGCTTACCGCGTTGAGCGGCGGGGCGCTGAACAGTTTCCACCGCTTCGGCTTGCCGGCGCTCACCCCGGTGATCCTCAACCTGTGCATGATCGCCGGCGCCCTGTGGCTCGCACCGCGCCTGCAGACGCCGATCATGGCGATGGGCTGGGCGATCCTGGTGGCCGGTTTCCTGCAACTGGTGTTCCAGCTGCCGACGCTGAAGCGCCTGGACCTGTTGGCACTGCCGCGCTGGGGCTGGCGTTCGCCGGAGGTGCGCCGGATCATGACGCTGATGGTGCCGACCCTGTTCGGCTCGTCCGTCGCCCAGATCAACCTGCTGCTGGATACGGTGATCGCTTCGTTGCTGATTGCCGGCTCGCAGAGCTGGCTGTCCCAGGCCGATCGCTTCCTCGAGTTGCCGCTGGGCGTGTTCGGCGTCGCGCTGGGCACGGTGATCCTGCCGTCGCTGTCGCGCCACCATGTGGCCACCGACAAGGACGGCTTCTCCCGCGCCCTCGACTGGGGCCTGCGCACCACGCTGCTGATCGCGGTACCGGCCATGTTCGCGCTGATGATCCTGTCGTTCCCTCTGGTGGCAACCATCTTCCAGCATGGCCGGTTCACGGCGTTCGACACGAAGATGGCGTCGATGTCGATCTCCGCGCTGAGCTTCGGCCTGCCGGCGTTCGCCCTGGTCAAGGTGGTGCTGCCGGCCTTCTATGCCCGCAAGGACACCCGCACGCCCGTTCGCGCGGGCGTGGCCTCGCTGGTGGCCAACATGGTGTTCAACGTCGCTTTCCTGGCCCTGCTGTTCGTCCTTTGGGCCACGCCGGCGCAGAAGGCGGGCTCGTGGATGGCGGCGCTGGCCACTATCCCCGGTCTGCATATGGCGCTGGGCATGGCCAGCGCCCTGGCCAGTTACATCAACCTGCTGTTGCTGTGGCGCTGGCTGGGCAAGGCCGGTGTCTACACGCGGCAGCCGGGATGGGGCCGGCACCTGGTCCGCCTCGCGGTGGCCTGCGCCGCGATGATCGTGGTCCTGCTGGCTGGCCTGCACGTCTGGCCGGAGTGGAGCGACGTGGAGAAATGGGAGCGGGTCGGTCATCTTGCCATCCTGGTCGCCGCCGGCGGTGGCGCTTACGTCGCGGCGTTGTTCGCCCTCGGATTTCGCCTGCGCGACCTCCGCGCGCGCTGACAGCCCCAGGCGTCGTTCCCGCCTCGCATTGTGCGGCGCAATGGGGCCGCTATACTGATCCGATGGCTTTTATTCCGCATCGATTCCAGGGCGACCACGCATGACGTTGCAACTGCACCGCGACGTCGATGGCCCGTGCCTCGCCCCCCGGGGCAGCATCGTGGCGATCGGCGCCTTCGACGGGCTCCACCTGGGCCACCAGGCCATCCTTGCCGAAGTGCGCCAGCGCGCCGAAGCCCGAGGCCTGATCCCTGCGGTCATCACCTTCGAGCCGCTGCCGCGCGCCTTCTTCTCGAAGGAGCCGGTGCCGCGCCTCTCGGGCGTGCGCGAAAAAGCGGAAGGCATGGCGGCGGCCGGCATCGACCAGCTGCTCTCCCTGCGCTTCGACGAGGCCCTGACGCGGATGTCCGCCGAGGACTTCGTCCGCCGCGTCATCATCGGCCGCCTGGCCGCCCGTGAGGTGTGGGTGGGCGAAGATTTCCGCTTCGGCCATCGCCGCAGTGGCGACTTCGCCTTGCTGCAGTCGATGGGCACCGAGCTGGGCTTCACGGCCCATGCCGTGGCGCCGGTCGTGGTGGATGGCGAGCGCGTCTCGTCCACGCGGGTACGCCAGCTGCTGGGCGAAAGCCGTTTCGCCGACGCCTCCACCCTGCTGGGTCGCCCGTTCGTCATCGACGGGCACGTGGAGTACGGCAAGCAGCTGGGCCGCACCCTGGGCTATCCCACCGCCAACGTGCACCTTCCGGAGCGGGTCAGTCCCGTGCGCGGCATCTTCGCGGTGCGCATCGGCGTGGGTGAGGGCCCGTGCAGTTGGCCCGGCGTGGCCAGCCTGGGCGTCCGGCCCACCGTGAACGAGGTGGCCGAGCCCTTGCTGGAAGCCCACCTGTTCGACTTCTCCGGCGACCTCTACGGCATGCGCATCGCCGTGGAATTCGTCCGGAAACTGCGTGACGAAGAAAAATTCGACGGCCTCGACGCCCTGACCGCGCAGATGCGCCAGACGAGCTCGCCGCCCGGCAGGCCCTTGGCATGAACCCCATACTTGTCGATGCATGACGGAACGCGCGTGTCGCGCGTCCGCCCCGAAACCCACGGTTGCCAGCGATGACCCAGGATTACAAGAACACCATCAACCTGCCGCAGACGGCTTTCCCGATGCGCGGCGACCTGCCCAAGCGCGAGCCAGGCTGGCTGGCCACGTGGAGCGCGTGGGTCGCTACGCGCAGATCCAGGCCAAGGCCGCCGGCCGCGACAAGGTGTTCGTGCTGCACGACGGCCCGCCGTACGCCAATGGCGCCATCCACCTGGGCCATGCGGTCAACAAGGTGCTGAAGGACGTCGTGGTCAAGTCCAAGCTGATGGCCGGCTACCGTGCGCCTTACGTGCCCGGCTGGGATTGCCACGGCCTGCCGATCGAAATCGCGATCGAGAAGAAATTCGGCAAGGCGGGCGACAAGCTCAACGCTGCTGAATTCCGGCAGAAGTGCCGCGAGTACGCGATGGCGCAGATCGACCTGCACGCGCGGACTTCAAGCGCCTGGGCGTGCTGGGCGACTGGGAAAAACCCTACCGCACGCTCGACTTCACCTACGAGGCCGACATGATCCGCGCGCTGGCGCGCATCGTCGACAACGGCCACGTGGTCCGTGGCGCCAAGCCGTCTACTGGTGTTTCGACTGCGGCTCGGCGCTGGCCGAGGCCGAGATCGAATACGCCGAGCGCACGTCACCGGCCGTGGACGTGGCCTACGACGCCGTGTACCCGAAGGACCTCGGCGCCGAATTCGGCGTGGACGTGGGCGATGCCATCGTCGCCGTGCCCATCTGGACCACCACGCCGTGGACCCTGCCGTCCAGTCAGGCGGTGTCGCTGGGTGGCGAGATCGACTACGCCCTCGTCGAGGGTCCGTCGCGCGACGGCAAGCGGTGCTGCTGGTGATCGCCTCGGCGCTCGTGGAGAAAGCCCTGGCCCGTTACGGCGTGGAAGACGCCGCGGTGCTCGGCCGCGTGCAGGGCGCCGTGCTGGAGAACAAGCCGCTGCGCCATCCGTTCTACGACCGGCAGGTGCCGCTGATTCTCGGCGACCACGTGTCGGACGAGGACGGTACCGGTGCCGTACACACCTCGCCGGACCATGGCGCGGAGGACTTCGCGGTCGGGCAGAACTACGGCATCGGCACGCTCAACTATGTCGACGGCCGCGGCGTTTACCGTTCGGACCTGCCCCTCGCGGGCGACGTGTCGCTGGCCGGCACGCACATCTGGAAGGCCAACGACCAGCTGGTCGACCTGCTGCGTGGTCGTGGCGTGCTGCTGGCCTTCGCCAAGCTCACGCACAGCTACCCGCATTGCTGGCGCCACAAGACCCCGGTGATCTACCGGGCCACGCCGCAGTGGTTCATCGGCATGGAGACCGCCGGCCTGCGCCGCACCGCGCTGGACGCGATCGGCTCCGTGCGCTGGGTGCCGGGCTGGGGCGAAGAGCGCATCGGCGGCATGGTGGAAGGCCGTCCCGACTGGTGCATCTCGCGCCAGCGCACCTGGGGCGTGCCGATCACCCTGTTCATCGACAAGAACACCCACGAGCCGCATCCGGACTCGGTCGCCCTGATGGAGAAGGTGGCGCAGAAGGTGGCCCAGGAAGGCATCGATGGCTGGTTCACGCTGGACCCGCGTGAGCTGATCGGCGACGACGCCGACACCTACGAGAAAGTCACCGATGTCCTGGACGTGTGGTTCGATTCGGGTACCAGCCACTTCGCCGTGGTCGGCGCGCGCCCCGAGCTGCAGGCCGGCAACGCCAGCGAATACAAGGTGATGTATCTCGAGGGCTCGGACCAGCACCGTGGCTGGTTCCAGTCCTCACTGCTCACTTCGGCCGCCATCCACGCCGCGCGCCCTACGACCACGTGCTGACGCACGGGTTCACGGTGGACGCGCAGGGCCGCAAGATGTCCAAGTCGCTGGGCAACGGCATCGAGCCGCAGGACATCATGAAGACCCTCGGCGCGGACATCCTGCGCCTGTGGATCTGCTCGACCGATTACCGTAACGAGATGTCGCTGTCGGACGAGATCCTCAAGCGCGTGGCCGATACCTACCGGCGCATCCGCAACACGGTGCGCTTCCTGCTCGGCAACCTCGACGGCTTCGATCCGGACAAGCACCTGCTCGCCACGGACGCCTGCCTCGACCTGGACCGCTGGGCCGTGCAGCAGGCTGCCGACACGCAGGCGGCGATCGTCGCGGCCTACGAACGCTACGACTTCCCTGAGATCGTGCAGCGTGTGCAGAACTTCTGCACCAACGAACTGGGCGCGCTGTACCTGGATATCACCAAGGACCGGCTCTACACGATGCCGACCGACAGCCGTGGCCGCCGCAGCGCGCAGAGCGCGATGTACCGCATCGCCGAGGCCATGCTGCGCTGGCTGACGCCGATCGTCACTTTCACGGCCGAAGAGGCCTGGGCGCAGCTGCCGGGCACGCGCGAGGAATCGCCGCTGTTCGAGACGTGGTACGAGGGCCTGGACGCGCGCCAGGACGCCGAGACGCGCGGCTGGTGGAGCCACCTGCTGGCCATCCGCGAGACGGCGTCCCGCGTGCTCGAGGGCATGCGCAAGGTTGGCCAGATCGGTGCCTCGCTGGATGCCACGCTGACGATCCACGCCGACAAGGCCACCCAGGTGGCGCTGGCGGCGTCGGCGAGCGAGCTGCGCTTCTTCTTCATCACCTCGGACGTGGCGCTGGCGGACCTGGCCGGCCGTCCGACCTCGGCGGAACGGGTGGAACTGGACGGTGCCGAGGTCTACGTGTCCGCCGCCGTCAGCGACGCGGCCAAGTGCATCCGCTGCTGGCACCACCGCCCCGATGTCGGCGTCGATCCGGCGCACCCGGAGATCTGCGGTCGCTGCGTGGACAACGTGACGGGGCAGGGCGAGGATCGCCGCTGGTTCTGAGGGCGTCCTTGCCCCGCACGCACTATCCGCGTCGCCGTGCCGGCGGCGCGGACCGCTTCGCCTTCGCTGACTGGCCTTACGCATGACCGCACGCCCCCACCCCATGCCCTGTCCTGGCTGTGGCTCGCCGCGGCGATGATCGTGCTCGACCAGCTCACCAAGTGGTGGGCGCTGGCCGCGCTGCAGCCGGCCGAGACGCCGCATCCGGTGATACCCGGCATCCTCAACTGGACGCTGACCTTCAACACCGGCGCGGCCTTCAGCTTCCTGGCCGATAGTGCGGGCTGGCAGCGCTGGTTCTTCGTGCTGCTGGCCGCCGTCATCAGCGTCACGCTGACGGTCTGGCTGGCGCGTACGCCACGGCGTGACTGGCGGACGGCGCTGCCCTTGGCGCTGATCGTCGGCGGTGCGCTGGGTAACGTGATCGACCGGGTGCATGCGGCCAAGGTCACCGATTTTATCCAGGTATTCCTGGGCAGCTACCCGTTCCCGGTGTTCAACGTGGCCGATGCCGCCATCAGCGTCGGTGCGGTGGCCCTGATCGTCTTCAGCCTGTTCAGCGGCCCCGACAAGCCGGCCGTGCGATAATCACGCTGTCCGGCCGCCCGGCGGCCATCGCTTCTACCGAGGTCCCCTTGGACATCCTGCTCGCCAATCCCCGTGGTTTCTGCGCCGGCGTCGATCGCGCCATCGCGATCGTGGAGCGCGCCCTGGAGTCGTACGGCGCCCCGATCTACGTCCGCCATGAAGTGGTCCACAACCGCTTCGTCGTCGAGCGCCTGCGCGCCGATGGTGCCGTGTTCGTCGAGGAACTGGACGACGTACCCGACGGCTCCACCGTGATTTTCAGCGCCCACGGCGTCCCCAAGGCCGTCCGCGAGGAAGCCGACCGCCGCGGCCTCAACGTGTTCGACGCCACCTGCCCCCTGGTCACCAAGGTGCATATGGAAGTGGCGCGCCTGGGCCGTGCGGGCCACGATGTCATCCTCATCGGCCACGCCGGCCATCCCGAAGTGCAGGGCACGATGGGCCAGTGGAACCGCGCCAACGAGGGCCGCATCTACCTGGTCGAGTCCGTGGAAGACGTCGCCGAGCTGATGCCGTCGCAGCCCGACAAGCTGGCCTTCGTCACCCAGACCACGCTGTCCGTGGACGACACCATCGCCATCATCGCAGCGCTCCGCGCGCGCTTCACCGCCATCGAAGGCCCGCGCAAGGACGACATCTGCTACGCCACCCAGAACCGGCAGGACGCCGTGCGCCGCCTGGCGGACGCCGTGGACCTGGTGCTGGTGGTGGGCTCGATCAACAGCTCCAACTCCAACCGCCTGAAGGAACTGGCCGAGAAGCAGGGCGTCACCTCCTACCTGATCGACGGCGCCGAGCATATCCAGCGCGAATGGCTGGAGGGTCGCACCCGCATCGGCGTCACCGCCGGTGCCTCCGCGCCGGAGAAACTGGTCCAGAAGTGATCGCCCGGCTGCAGTCGTGGGGCGCGGGCACCGTCCGCGAACTGGACGGCGAAGCCGAGAACATCACCTTTGCGCTGCCCAAGGAACTCCGCCTGGCCAGCTGAGGACTTGCACCGGAAGCCAAGCTTCCCTAGAATTCCGCTTCTCGCCGGAATAGCTCAGTTGGTAGAGCGCGTCATTCGTAATGATGAGGTCGTAGGTTCGATTCCTATTTCCGGCACCATGAGTCAATCCAAGGGCATCCGTACCAGTCCATGGAAAACATCTAAACCCGCCTCGCAGCGGGTTTTTTTGTGCCTGGATGTCTGCTGTCGTCCACGCCGATGGCCCTCGATACAACTACACGCTACCGGCAGTTTCCACGACCAGAATGCGAGCCTCACCCATCGGGTGGGCTACGTGTTCCGTACCCCCCGATGCATAAAACACGTCTCCCGTGTCGAGGGTGACTGACTTTTCCACCCCTTGCTCCCGATAGAGCATCCGAACGCGACCATCCAGCACGGCAAAGACTTCTTCACCATCGTTCACGTGCCACTTATAGGGCTTGTCCGTCCAATGAAGCCTGGTGGTGATGCCTCGCATATTGGCGATATCCAAGGCGCCCCAGGCTTTCGACGCTACAAAGTCTTTGCTGCGAATAATTTTCACGATGAATACTCGTAGGCTGCGACGCGGCGAAACCATCATGCCCGATGTCCACGGGCTCGGGTGGCACGGTCGCTGCCTGTGATCGGCCCATCCCGCAGGAGCTGCCGGCACCCTGGTTGGCCACGGCGTCGGCCACGCCGCAGTGGCGGACGATGTTCGGCAGCGCCGATGCTGCGGAAACAGACCCTGCAAGCGGTCACGCCGCCATGGCGACATCACGGCCCAGGTAGCGCAACCCGATCGACAGCGCCATGTCGTACCCGGCCATCGTATTGCCCGGAACCACCACGCTTACCAGCGACGGATGGGACGGCACCAGGGCCGAGGCATCGGAGGCGTCGCTGTCGTCGTGCATTTCGATGTAGGGCACGTGCAACGCCGCCAGCGCATCGCGTAGCGGCGCCACGTCGTGCGCCGGCACGTCGTTGGCATCGACATCCAGCAGTACGAGCTGCGCGTGGTCGTCGGGCGAGTGATCCAGTTGCATCACCACGTCGTGGAAGTCGCTGCACGGACGCCAGAGAAGGTCGGTGCCCGCGGCCTGCGCGCGGTCCCACAGGCGACACATGGCCTCGTCGGCCAGTGTGGCGTGTGCCGCGCCGTGGCGCGGGCCCGTGATCACGACGATCGACATTGCCGGTGACTCCATGAAAGGGAGGCCAGTATCCGGCGAGGTTGCGTAAAAACGCTGCGCTACCCGGCGCTTTCCGGGTAACGCTGTCGTAAAGATGCCGTCAGGGCGCGTGCTTCGCCATCTGGTCGTTGAACTGACGGAAGAAGGCCTCGAAGTCGCCGCTGGCCTCGGCGAAGCGCAACGGCTTCACCCGCTCCACCAGGATCTCGTGGGCGTCCGGCTGCGATTCGATCAGCCCCATCACTTCCGCGATGAAGCGTCCAGCGGCATGGCATTCGGGTCGGTCTTCTGTTGCTCGCCCATCAGTTCGGTCTGCACGTAGGGCGGCACCAGTTCCATGACCTGCACGTTGCTGTTCCGGAGCTGATAGCGCAACGAATTCGAGTACGAGTGAATCGCCGCCTTGGTGGCGCAATAGGTCGGCGTGAGCGAGAGCGGGGTGAATGCCAGGCCGGAGGACACCGTCATCACCGTCGCCTTCGGCTGCGCCAGCAGATGGCCGATCAGCGCGGCGTTGAGGCGGATGGGGCCCAGCAGGTTGGTGGTGACGATGGCTTCGGCGGTATCCGTGCCGCCGTTCTTTATGTCTTCGGGCCGCATGATGCCGGCGTTGTGGATCACGACGTTGAGCGCGGGATGGTCACGGGTGAGCCGCTCCGCGAACGGCGCGATGGACGAGGCGTCCTCGATGTCGAGCACGGCGGAGGCCATGCCGGGGTTGGCGGCGGTGGTCTCGTCGAGCACGGCCTGGCGACGTCCGGCGATGACGACCCGGTTGCCGCGCGCATGGAAGGCCTCGGCCAGGGCGCGACCGATGCCCGAACCGCCGCCCGTGATGAGAATGGTATTGCCTTGGATATCCATGGATCGCCTCGCAGTAGGTAGGTACGGCCAAGGCTAGAGCGATCACTCTCCCATGGAAAGTAGTGCTTAAATGTTCCATACTTACCCATGGGTAACCAAGGGTTCATTCCATGTCGCCGCCAACGCCGCGTAAGCCCCGCTACGAAGAGCCCTGCCGTGCCCTGGGCGAGCAGCGTACCGACGCCGCGCTGGATGCGCTGGTGCGCGACATCATCGGGCGGGTTGCCGATCAATGGACCATGCTGTGCCTGGAGGTGCTGGCCGATCACGGCCGCTTGCGCTTCGGTCGCCTGGCCCAGCTCATCGGTGATGTCAGCCAGAAGATGCTGACCAAGACGTTGCGCCAGATGGAGGCCGATGGACTGGTTACCCGCACGGTGTATCCCGTGGTGCCGCCCCGTGTGGAATACGAACTGACGCCGATCGGACTGAGCCTGGGTGCGGCATTCTGCGGGGTGTGGCTGTGGGCGGAAGAGCACCACGACGCCATCATCGCTTCACGAGCCGCCTTCAAGGCGCGGCAGACGGACGACTGACGCGGCTATGATGCGTCCCTGACCAGAGGGAGGGGCAGGATCATGGACGCATGGTTGGACGGGCATATGATGACTGCCCGGCTGGTATTGGACCCGCTTCGGCTCCTCGACGCGCCAGCACTGTTCGCCTACCGTGCCGATGCCGCCGTGGCGAATACCAGGGCTGGCGGCCGGCGGATATCGCGGAGGCCCGCGCCTTCATCGAGCGACAAGCCGCGCAGGCTTTCGGGCAGCCGGACAGCTGGTGCCAGCTGCCATTCGCGACCGCGATACCGGGGAGCTTCTCGGTGACTTCGGCATTCATTTTCCGTCACACCGACCAGCCCATCGAGTTCGGGGTGTCGCTACGACCGGCGATGCAGGGCAGGGGCTACGCGCGCGAGGCCATGGGCGCGGCGCTGAATCGTGCGTTTGGCGACTGGGCTATCGACGTGCCGTGGCCTCGGTGGACCCGCGTAACCGGGGCAGCGTGGCGTTACTGCGTGCACTCGGCTTCAGGCAGGAGGCCCACCACGTGGAAAGCTACCGTTTCCATGGTGAATGGGTGGACGATGTCATCTTCGCGTTGCTCGCGCGGGAGTGGCCGCGTCCCGCCTGAACCCCGCCGGCTCAATCAATCCCTAAGCAGGCCGAGCAGGTCGTTGGCTTCGCCTTCGGAGACGTGATCCGCCTCGACATGGAACATCACGGAGCCGCCGGTGCGCAGGTTGCAGAGGTGCTCGACTCGTCGCGGCGGAACTGGCCGCTGAGCATGTCGCCGATGGCGCAGGAGCCTTCTTCCACGGCCCCCACGGCAAACCCGTCCTCGATTTCCACCAGGGCCATTTTCAACTCGGGGTGATACCACATCACTACGCCTCGCACACCGCCTCCCGGCGAACCGTGGGAAGCCTCGGGAGGCAGTCGGGTCGCTCGGTTACCTTCTATCGGTGGAGGCGTCGGAATCGTGCGCCGAATCGGCAGCCGGAACGGCAGATCTTTCAACCACCTACGGCGATCCTGCGCATCAGGCGGCCGAGAGGCGGGCGAGCACGGCCGGGCTGGGTGGCGCGAGATGGCCCAGGGCCGCGGGCGGCAGGAAGCGCCAGTCGGTCAGGCGGCGCGGCAGGCGAACGTCGCGGCACATGTCGCGCAAGCCGATCATGGCCGCCTCGGCCGTTTCGAAGCGACCCAGTTCGATGGTGTCGCGCAACGCGCGCCAGCGATGACCGTGGCGGACGATGCGAAAGATGGCGTTGGCGGCGGTGAAAACGTATTGCGCTAGCACAGGAACACTCCTTCAGAACCCCACTATTGTCTCCGCCGATACGTGACCGCTTCGTTATCCGAACGCTACGGCGGGATGTCGGCGGGGCACGCGGCGAGGGCCGGGGCTCTGCCTACTATGGCGCTTTGGCGGGGACGAAAGGCGACACCGGGTCGCTGCCGTCCATGCTCTCTTTCAGGGCGTCGTCGAGGTTGTCGCTGGCCTTGTCCTTGCGGGCCTTCTTCTCGGCGTCGGTCTCGGATGGGTGGGCTGGCCGTGATCGGGGTGGGTAATGTCCTGGCGGTCGTGGGGTCATGGGCGGATACTCAGTGGACGGGCGCTCATGAGGCTCCGCCCGGCGTGAACAAGCGGTAGGGCGGCGTCAAACCGTTTGTCGGCAACGCCCCACCAGTCGTCGGAATCCTCTCAATACGTGCCGGAAACCCTTAGCATCGACGCACCGGTAGTAGGTCTAAAAAAAGGGGGAGGGGCCGTGGCTGACGTGGCGCTTGGTCATCACGAGCGAGGCATATCGCTGATCGAGGTGATGGTAGCCGTGCTGGTTTTCAGTATCGGCATGCTGGGCCTTGCCCTGCTTCAGTTGAAGGGGGCCCAGTTCACGCGGAATCCGGTTCGCGCACAGCAGCGATCGGGCTGGCGCGTAGCCTGGCCGAGTCCATGCGGGCCAATCCCGATGGGGCGCTGCCGCCCGGCAATGGCACCAGTGCGTACCTCTACGATGGCACCACGACCTATACCGCCAGTGATTGTGCGAGCACGACAGCGTCGACGCCCGCCGATGTCGCCAAGCGCGATCTGGCCTGCTGGCAGGCTGCCCTGATCCGCACCCTTCCACCGCCCACCACATCGGGCGGGAAGATGGCCACGGTGACCAAGGATCCCAATCTGGGCACGCTGGTCATCACGGTGTCCTGGCCGGCGTTGCGGGCAGCTCGAGCGCGGATCCGTCGCAGTCCTACAGTTTGAGCTACCTGCAATGAGGCCACCGCCCATGCGTGCACGAATGCGGGCCGCCCGCGGCTTCTCCCTGGTCGAGCTCATGGTGGCCCTGGCTATCGGCGTCATCGTGGTCGGCGGGCTGGTAGCCGTGCTGATGGCGACCCGGCAGGCCTTCACGATCCAGCAGGGGCACAACTTCAACCAGGAAAACCTCCGTTTCGCCTCCAGCCGTGTGGCCTGGTCGCTGCGCATGGCGGATTTCTGGGGCGGGATCAAGGCGGGGAAGATCACCACGACCAGCAATGTGACGGGATTGACCGTTGTCGGTAGCTGCGACGGTGCGTGGATGGTCAATGTGGGGCCTGGCGCGACTGAGAACGGCATTCGTGGCTATAACGGCGCCGATACGTTTCCCATCGCCAACTGCGTGCCCGACGCCAATTACGTGAAGCGCTCCGACGTGGTCGTGGTGCGTTATGCGGACACGCATGGCTACGACCCGGCCAAGGGCGCCGGCACCACCGCCTTCGATTCGGACACGACGGGCGCGGTGCCGAACAGCACGACGATCTTCATCCTTTCCGCCATCGACCAGACCGGCACGATCTTCCGCAAAGGCGAGTCCGTGCCCACCAATCCGCTAGGTTCCGCCAGCGGTCGTTACGTGTATCCGTTCCAGATCGAGATGTACTATCTGCAGCTGCAGCCGTGTCCGATCCGGGTCAGGACAATGTGTGCGGCACAGCGGACGACGGCGATGCAGGCAACCCGTCACCAACGCTGATGCGTATGCGGTTGGATTCATCTGGCAAGCTCATCTCCGAGGCCGTGGTCGACGGTATCGAGCAGATGCAGTTCGAATATGCCACTCCGGCGTCCACGACGCCGCCGACTCCGACGACGTTCGTCCCCGCGGGATCAGTCAGCGATTTCAGTGCGATCACCCAGGTGCGCGTATCGCTGGTGGCGCGTTCGGCAACACGCGATGTAAGGGTGCCGCACCCTATCGACGTCACGCTTTCGAGCGATTGCAGCTATTCGATCAGCAACCTCGGTGCCATCAGCTATCCCTCACTTGCGGCCGGCAATAACTGCTCGGGCTCACCTCCGTCGAATTACGGCGACAAGCCACAGCAATACGTACGGATCTTCAACAGCCAGGTGGTCGTCCTGCGCAACCGGGTAAGGGGATGAACATGAGGCCGTCTTTCAGGATCCGCAGCCAGCGCGGTATCGCGCTTTTTGTGGCATGGTGTTCCTGCTGGTGTTGTCCGTCGTGGCGGTGATGGCCATGCGCGGCACGCTCACCGAAATGAAGCTGGTGACGAACTCGGCGCGGCATGAGGCCGCGTTCGAGGCGTCGGAGGCCTTGCGCAGCGTGCCGATCACCTCTTCGATCAGCATGTCTTCGAACGAGGCTGGCCCACCACCGCCTTCAAGGGCACCGTACCGGATTCGGATTTCACGTTTTCCACGCAGCTGGCTCCCTCCCTGTACGCGAAGATGAAGGCCTCGCTCCAGACCGATTGCGCCGGGGCGGTGTCGTTGTTCTATGGGACATGCAGGCGGACTGCAAGGGCATGCCGGCAGAAACGGTGTACGACCCGGCCACGTGGCATCCGGACATGGTCATCGCGGTATGCGATCCCTCCAGTACATCGTGCTCGGCGAACATTTCGTCGACGATCGCCATCGTTCCGGACGGCTCCGTGCTGGCCGAGGGAGCGGGCGGCGCCCAAGCCGCGGGCTATCGGGGCCTGGGTATCGGCTCCGCGGGTGGTGGCGCGGAGTTGCTTTTCGAAGTCCGGAGCGTGGCCACCGTGCCGGGCAACGGCGTGGATACCACGCATACGCAATACCACCAGCAGATCCGCAATTGAAGTGACGGGAAATCCAGAATGACTCATTTTCGCTTCCCTGCAGCGCGGCTGCTCCTGGTACTTCTCGCCGCCGCGGCGAGTTGCCTCGGCCTGACTCCCGTTGCGCGTGCGTCGGCTATCTCCAGTGCCACGCAGCGCGCGGCGGCTTATGCGATCGATCCGCCGCGCTGGGTATCGCGGGTGCGGCGCCCCTGGTCATGCTCAACCTCTCGCGCGATCACCAGCTTTTCTACAAGGCGTATAACGACTTCACCGACCTGACGGGCGATGGTTCACCGGAGACGACGTATACGACGACCTTTGGGTATGTCGGCTACTTCGATCCGACGAAGTGCTATGCCTACTCGTCGTCGTCCGGCTATTTCGTTCCGCAGGCGGCGGTGGTCGACGCAACGAATCACTATTGCAGCAACAGTCTTTGGTCCGGCAACTTCCTCAACTGGGCCACCATGACGCGCATGGACGAGGTCCGGAAGATCCTGTACGGCGGGCTTCGTTCGCAGGACGACACCACCACCGTGCTGGAGCGCGCCTATCTGCCGACGGACGCCCACTCCTTTGCGAAGTACTACAACGGTTCGGACATCGGCAAACTGACACCGTACTCGCCATCGTCGACGGCGCCTTCCGCGAGCCTGGCCAGCGCAAGCTACTACTACGACGATGTGGCCTTCACTGAAAACAGCACCAACTATCGCTTGCTGCGCCTCCAGCGCGTACAAAACTCGCTCAAGGTGCAGGTTGGCGACCAAATCCAGATCACCGCCAACAACAGCACCGGCAGTCCGGCGACACTGATTGCACCTGTTCGTTATCTGAATACGAGTGGCTATTCAGGCGCTCCGACCAATCGCGTCGAGTTGCGCCTCCAGGACGGCATGTTCTTCAACATGTCATGCACCGATGTGCCCTCTTGCATAACCCAGCTCAAGAGCTACAGCAACTGGACGATCACCAACCTCACCCGTACCGGCCTGTCCATCTGCAACACCACGGTGCAGGGCTCATCGACCAACCGCTCGCAGACCAATACCGCGCCTCCGCTGATTCGCGTGCAGACGGGAAACTACGCTTTGTGGGCCTCCAACGAGAGCCTGCAGTGCCTGTGGGCGGAGGAGAAAAGCAATTCGCAGGGCAGCTTCGGCGACGGCTTCCTGAGCAACGGCAATCGCGCCGCGTTCTCGGGACTGGGCTCCGCGGCTGAGAACCCGACCAAGGCCAACGGGACGCAGGGAACGGACTGGGACGAACTTTCGCGCGCGTGCAGGTGTGCGTGGCGGGGCAGATCGGTGCCGAGAACTGCAAGCAGTATCCGGACAACACCTCCGCGTCCAACCCGTACAAGCCGATCGGCCTTCTGCAAAAATATGCCGAGACGGGCAACATCAAGTTCGGGCTGGTGACGCCTACCTTCGATCACAACGCGTCAGGTGGCGTGGTGAGGGCGGCGCTTCCGGTCCCGGCCAGAACGACGGCGATTTCATCGGCAATGAAATCGATGCGAACACGGGGCGCATGATCGCCGGTGCGAAGGGCATCATCTCCAATATCAACGCCCTTCGTATCTATGGGTATGCCTACCTTTCCGGCGACAACTACGGTACCGGTAACGGCTGTACCTACCAGCGCACCGGCATCACCACGGGCACCGCCAGCGGAACGCTGGTCAGCGAGGGCAACTGCTCGTCGTGGGGCAACCCATGGCCGAAAGCTACATCGAGACGCTGCGCTACCTGGCAGGCAAGACGCCCAATGCGGCCTTCAAGCAGAATACGTCGGGTGAAGATGCGACGCTGGGCCTGAGCGTCGTCACGACCTGGAACGACCCGGTCAGTGCAGCCAATTTCTGTGCACCGCTGAACATCATCAATTTCAATGCAAGCTCGCTGAGCTACGACACCGACGCGGTCGACGGGTTCTCGGATCTGACGTCCGGTAAAACCGTGCAGACGTGGACGGATCTGGTCGGGGTAGGCGAAGGCATCAACGGCAACAGCTGGTTTGTCGGCAATTCCAGCAGTACCTACGCGGGTACCGATGCGAATCTTTGCTCGGCCAAGGTCATCGCCAACCTCTCCGCGGCCCAGGGCATCTGTCCCGAGGTGCCCGCACTCAAGGGTGGCTATCTCCTGGCCGGCGCTGCGTACGGCGCACATGTCATGCGCATCCGCGACCTCGGCAACGACTCCGGCGGCAACGTCATCGTTCCCACCGAAGACCGGACCTCGCTCAAGGTGACGACCTTCGGCGTGCAGCTGGCCACGAATACCCCGCAGATCCGGATCGCCGTACCCGGTACGAAGAACCAGTTCGTGACCATTATCCCGTCCTATCGCCTGACCCTGCCGACAGGCGTCGGTGGTGGTGCGCTGGTGGACTTCAAGATCCTCTCCCAGACCAACGACGGGACCACGGCCGGGGCTCGTTCTATGCCGACTGGGAGGACAGCTTCGCTGGCGGCGACTACGACCAGGATATGTGGGGCATCATCAGCTACGAGATCACTGCGACGCAGGTGAAGATCACGACCAAGCCGGTATCCGCCTCGACCAACAACGGGCAGGGTTTCGGTTATGTCATCAATGGGACGACCAAGGACGGCCCGCACTTTCATTCGGGTATCTACAGCTTCAGCTATACGGATCCCACCTCACCCGATATCTACAACGCCGCCGGCGTGCGCCTGAACGGGACCGGGCGCATCAATGCCTCGGGCGGCTGCAACGGGTGCGTCGTGAGCGATGCGGCAACCACGGCGCGATCTACGCGGTGGGTTCAAGCAACGCCGGTACCTTGTCCGATCCGCTGTTGTATGCCGCGAAGTGGGGCGGATTCCGCGCCGACACGAACAAGCCGGATGGCACCGATACGCCGGTGAACGACAGCAATCCCTCGGATACGTCGAAGTGGTCGACCACGGTCAAGGGCACGCCGGACAACTATTTCCTCGTGACCGACCCGGGCAAGCTGGAAACGTCGCTGGACACGTTGTTCCGCAAGATCCTGGCGAAGATATCCTCCGGCACTGCGGCGGCGACGGTCGCTGCCAGTGCGAACGGCGTGGGCGTGACGTATCAGGCGTTCTACGAGGCGGAGCGCACGGACACGTCGGGCGATCGCGCTACGTGGGCCGGTTCGCTGGGTGCCCTCTGGACCGACGCAGCGGGTCTGTTGCGCGAGGACGCCAACGGTAACAATCAGCTCGACGACTACGCGACCGATCCGGTCGTGCAGTTCTCGTACCAGGCAGGTAGCGGTCGGACGGTCGCGACGCGCACGTTCACGTCGAGCCCCGACCCCACGAAGTACACGCCAGGCACACCGGTGACGGTGGAACTCGCCGATCTCAAGACGTTGTGGAATGCGCGGCAGCAGTTGTGGGATCCGGGCATGTCCATCACACAGCGCCCCTACAGCACGCTCTGGTCCAGCACGAGCGGGCGCTACATCTTTACGTGGGTGGACGCCAACGGCGACGGCATCGTGCAGCCAAGCGAGATTCGTCCCTTCGTATGGAGTACGGGCGACGACGGCATCAATGCGTCCAATTACCGTTACCTGAACACCGACTCGACGACGGAAGCAGCCAACATCGTCAACTGGATCCGCGGCCAGGAGATCACGGGGTTGCGCAATCGCACCGTCGATTTCGACAATACGCCCGGTCTCATCGGGCGTGTGCTGCGACTCGGCGACATCGTCAATTCCACGCCGTTGCCGGTAAGTGCGCCCGCCGAGTCGTACGATCTGCTTTACAACGACTCCAGCTACGCATCGTTCCGCACGGCGTATCGCGACCGCCGGCAGGTGGTCTACGTTGGCGCGAACGACGGCATGCTGCACGCGTTCAACGCGGGCTTTTATAACGCAAGTTGTCAGCGTTTCACGCTGCAGCCGACCAACGCGGTGTGCACGAAGAACACGCCCAATGCGACGGGTGCGGCTACCGCCACGCCTGTCGCTCAACCGCTGGGTGCGGAACTGTGGGCCTATGTGCCCAAGAATCTGCTGGCACACCTGCGCTGGCTCACCGACCCCAGCTACAAGCACACGTATTACGTCGACGGCGCGCCGCTGGCGTTCGATGCGAAGATATTCGCGGCCGATACCACGCATGTGGGCGGCTGGGGAACGCTGTTGTTGGTTCCGTTCCGCCTGGGTGGCGGCAGCATCACGGTGGACACCTCCACGTCGGGCCCGTCGAACAACGTCACTTCCGACTCGGCGTACGTGCTGATGGACGTGACCAATCCCGAAGTTCCTCCTACGCTTCTCGGCGAGATCACGCTACCCGGTACGTACGCGCTGTCCGTGCCTGCGGTGGCTGTCGTGCGCGATGCGGCGTCCGGTTCGCCGAACAAGTTCTTCCTTGCCGTGGGCTCGGGCCCTACCGATCCACGCAAGGTGGCCTCGAACCAGAACCTGCGTGTGTCGATTTACGACCTTGCCAGTTTCGTTGGCGCGACGACGGCGCCAGCGCCGGTGCGCGTGCTCGATTTCGGCTCATCGTCCGCGGGCCAGAATAGTTTTGCCGGCGACCTGATCGCATCCGACTTCAACCTGGACGGAAAAGCGGAAGCGATCTACTTCGGCAGTGTGCTCGGCACGGGTTCCAGCGCCGATTACGGCGGCCACTTCTGGCGCATCGCGGTCGGCGCGAATCCTGCCGTGTCGGCGTGGACGGGAGGCCAGATGCTCAACCTGACGGTGGCGTCTATCGCCCCGAACGGCATGCCCGTGACGGTGAGGCCGACCCTCGGTCGCAATACCCGCGGCGCGCCGATGGTCTACTTCGGTACGGGGCGCCTGTATAACAGTTCCGACAAGGCAACGACGGCACAGCAGCGGATCTTCGGCCTGATCGATACCTCGCTGCTGCCGACGAACGACCCGCAATACAGCGCCACGATCGGCATGAGCAACCTGGTCGACGTCACCAACGTCAACGTCTTCCCACCCGACAGCGTTGGCGTGAGCAAGGTCACCAACGCGCCGACCAACACCAGCTTTACCGGCGTGACAACCTTTGCCGGACTGGCCGCGGCGTTCGACAGCAAGGGGGTGGCCGGCTGGTACCGCAACCTGACGACCAACGGAACCAACCCGTCCGAGCGGGTGGTCAGCGCCCAGTCGCTGCTGGGTGGGCTGCTGCTCACCGCGGCCTACACACCGGGCACGTCCATTTGTACCGGCCTGGGCGCCTCCGTGCTGTATGGCCAGAACTACCAGACCGGTACCGGTGACCCCAATGCGTTCTTCGGTTCGAACACGCCGAATGGCGCCGTCGCCGTGAGCAGTCCGATAGGCGCCGGTCTTCCTGCGCCCCCCAGTCTGCATACGGGTGATGACACCAGCGCCGCGTCGGGATCCAAGAAAGTCACGGCCTGCACGCAGACCTCCACCGGCGCGATCCTCTGCAAGGATGTCGCCACGCTGAAGGCGGTGACCAGCGGCGAAGCCTCCTGGCGCGAACCCCTAGGGAAATGATCATGCATGAGAATCGTCGAACGGCCGGTTTTACCCTCATCGAACTGGCCATCGTGCTGCTGATCGTCGCCATCCTCATGGCGGTGGCGATTCCGTCGTATCGAAAATACGTAGTGCGCTCCAACCGCGTGGATGCGCAACGCACGCTGGTGGACATCGCGGCGCGCGAGGAGCAGGTGTTCTATGGCAAGAATGCCTACACCTCCCAGTTGACCGATATCAACGCCACGTCAACGATGGCAGGCCCGAACTACACCATCGATATCGCCAGTGCCTCGTCGACCGCCTTCGTCGCCCGGGCGACGGCGGCAGGCCAGCAGGCAACCTCCGACAAGCAATGCCAGACCTTGACCTTGTCCAATACCGGGGTGCAGGGCTCGACCGGTACCACGGCCAACGACACCGCGTGCTGGGGACGCTGATGGGACGCAGGATCGCCTGGTGGCTGTGCGTTGCGATGTGCGCTTCCGCTGGCGCACACGCCCAATCCGGCCAGCCTTACTACCGCTGGAAGGATGCCTCGGGCGCCACGCATTACAGCGACACCCCGCCGCCGGGCGGCAAGGCCAGTCGGGTCACGGTCGACGGTCGCGTGCCATCGTCGGCTACCTCCGTACCGGCGGCTGCGTCGTCCTCGCATGGCTCGGGCGACACCACAGCGCTGGACAAGGCCGAGGCGGCCGCCGTCGACCGCAACTGCAGCAAGGCCAAGGCCAACCTGGGTACGCTGCAGGGCAGCGCGATGGTGGTCGATGGGGCTGACCTGGCCAAGGCAAGGCGCATGAGCCCCGCCGACATCGCCGCCGCCCGCGCGTCCGCCGAAGCGGATGTACGCACCTACTGCGGAGCCCCCCGATGAGTACCTCACCGAACCCGGGGCAGCGTGGTTTCTCCCTGCTGGAGTTGATGGTGACGGTGGCGGTCCTGGCCATCCTCGCGTCATTGGCCGTGCCTGTGTTTTCCGACTTCATCAAGCGCAATGCCGTCGCGTCGCAGACCAACGAAATGATCGGGGCGCTGCGCCTTGCCCGGTCCACGGCGATCAGCCGCAATGTCATGGTGTCGGTGTGCCCCAGCGCCACTGCGTCCAGTGCCACGCCCACCTGCCTGAGCAGCGCGTCGTTCGACAACGGCTGGTTGATCTATACGACGACGTCCGCCGCTACCGCCTACAAATCGACGGACGAGCTGTTGCGCGTGTCCCAAGGTGCCTCGAACGTATCGATACGCACCCAGGCCACTGCGTCGGGAGCGATCGTGACGTTCGACGCGCGCGGTACGGTGATCACGAATGCAGTGGCGTTCCTGATCTGCGCCAAGACGGGCAGTGCCACGGTAGGGGCCAGTACGCCCAGGGCCCCCGGGCGTGTGCTCAGCGTGCAGACCGGTGGCCGCAGCGGCGCCGCGCCGCTGGGTACGGCGACCAGCGCGACGGCTGCGCAGGCCCTGTGCAAGACCAGCTGAGTGCTCGTTGACGGCGGCTCGCGTCCCACCTATAATTCCGCGCTCGATGGGCGGTTAGCTCAGCGGTAGAGCACTGCCTTCACACGGCAGGTGTCACAAGTTCGATCCTTGTACCGCCCACCACTCGATCCCTGAAAACCCGGCCTAGCGCCGGGTTTTCTTTTGGTTACCCCTTCGCCCCCGCCGGTACAATGCGCCGGTCGCCGCCCCCGATACCGCCATGCACGAAGCGCTCGCCGACCTCCACCTGCTCACCCTGACGCCCTGGAAGCTGATCGGCCTCCTCGGCACCATCCTGTTCACCGCGCGCTGGTTCGTGCAGTTCTATGCCACGAAGAAGAACAAGCAGGTCACCGTGCCGATGTCCTTCTGGTACCTCTCGGTATGCGGCAGCGTCCTCACCCTGGCGTACTTCATCTGGGGCAAGAACGACTCGGTCGGTATCATCCAGACCGCCTTCCCGATGCTGGTCTCGTTCTACAACGTGTTCGCGCACCTGAAGCAGCGCAACGCGAAGGAAACGGTCAGGCCGGGCGGTCCGGAAGACACCTGACCCCGGCTCAGTCGGGGTCGTAATCCAGGTAAGGCGCCAGCCATCGCTCGGCTTCGGTGCGCTCCCAGCCCTTGCGGCGGGCATAATCGTCCACCTGTTCGCGGGTCACGCGGCCCACGACGAAATACTGGCTGTCGGGGTGCGAGAAATACCAGCCGGATACCGCCGCCGTGGGGTACATGGCGAAGCTGTCCGTGAGCTGCACCGTGGTGTGCGTGGTGGCATCGAGCAAGTCGAACAGGGTGCGCTTCTCGCTGTGCTCGGGGCAGGCGGGATAACCCGGCGCCGGACGGATGCCACGGTAGGCCTCGGCGATCAGCGAATCGTTATCCAGCGACTCCTCCGGCTGGTAACCCCAGAACTCCTTGCGGACCCGCTCGTGCAGGCGCTCGGCGAACGCCTCGGCCAGGCGATCGGCCAGCGCCTTGAGCAGGATCGACGAGTAATCGTCGTGGTTCGCCTCGAAGCGCGCCACGTGCTCGTCGATGCCGATGCCGGCGGTGACCGCGAAGCCGCCCACCCAGTCCTGCACGTCGCTTTCTTTCGGCGCGATGAAGTCGGCCAGGCAGAAGTCCGGCCGCTCCACGGGCTTGTCCACCTGCTGGCGCAGGTGGTGCAGCATCGTCATCGGCTTGCGCTTGCCCGTGCCGGGCTCGGCGTACACCTCGATGCTGTCGCCCACCTGGGCCGCGGGCCAGAAACCGATCACACCCTTGGCGGTCAGCCATTTTCGCCGATCAGCCGGTCCAGCATGGCTTGCGCGTCGGCATACAGCTCCGAGGCCTGCGTGCCGACCACCTCGTCGGTGAGGATCGCCGGGAATTTTCCGGCCAGTTCCCAGGCGTTGAAGAAGGGCGACCAGTCGATATAGCGGCGGAGTTCGGCCAGGTCGTAAGCATCGAACACGGTGATGCCGGGCTGCCGGGGGGCGGGCGGCGTATAGGTCGTCCAGTCGCCCTGGTAACGCTGCGCCCGCGCCTTGGTCAGCGGCACCAGCTGCTTGCCGGTGCCGCGTCCCTTGTGGCGCTCGCGCACCTCGGCATACTCCGCACGCACCTTCAGCATGAAGTCGTCGACCAGGTCCTTGCTGACCAGCGACTGCGCGACACCGACGGCACGCGAGGCGTCCTTCACCCACACCGTGGGGGACTTGTAATGCGGCTCGATGCGCAGCGCCGTGTGTGCGCGTGACGTGGTCGCACCGCCGATCATCAGCGGCACGTGGAAGTCCTGCCGCTGCATTTCCCGGGCTACCTGGCTCATCTCTTCCAGCGACGGCGTGATGAGGCCGGACAAGCCGATGATGTCGGCATTCTCGGCGCGGGCCACGTCGAGGATCTTCTGCGTCGGCACCATCACGCCGAGGTCGATCACCTCGAAGTTGTTGCACTGGAGCACCACGCCGACGATGTTCTTGCCGATGTCGTGGACGTCGCCCTTGACCGTCGCCATGACGATCTTGCCGTTGTTCTTGCTGACGTTGCCGGAGATCTTCTTCTCTTCCTCGATGAAGGGAATCAGGTGGGCCACGGCGCGCTTCATCACGCGCGCGGACTTGACCACCTGCGGCAGGAACATCTTGCCCGCGCCGAACAGGTCGCCGACCACGTTCATGCCGGCCATCAGCGGCCCTTCGATCACGTCCAGCGGGCGCGTGGAAAGCAGCCGCGCCTCTTCGGTGTCCTCCACCACGTACTGGTCGATGCCATGCACCAGCGCATGGGTGAGGCGCTCGATCACCGGTTTTTCGCGCCAGGCCGCGGTTTCCACCACGGCCTCGGCCTTGCCGCCCTTGTAGCGGTCGGCGACTTCCAGCAGGCGCTCGGTGGCATCGGCGCGCCGGTTGAGGACCACGTCCTCGACGCGCTCGCGCAGTTCCTCGGGCAGGTCGTCGTAGATCGACAGGCCGCCGGCATTGACGATGCCCATGTCCATGCCGGCCGCGATGGCGTGGTACAGGAACACGGCGTGCATCGCCTCGCGCACCGGGTCGTTGCCGCGGAACGAGAACGACACGTTGGAGACGCCGCCGGAGATGTGCGACGACGGGAACCGACGCTTCAGCTCGCGCGTGGCCTCGATGAAATCCACGGCGTAGTTGTTGTGTTCCTCGATGCCCGTGGCGACGGCGAAGATGTTGGGGTCGAAGATGATGTCTTCCGGGGGGAAGTTCACCTCGTTCACCAGCAGCTCGAACGCACGCGAGCAGATCTCCACCTTGCGTTCTTTCGTGTCGGCCTGGCCCACCTCGTCGAAGGCCATCACGACCACCGCCGCGCCGTACTGACGCACCTTGCGCGCGTGCTCCAGGAAGGGCGCCTCGCCTTCCTTCATCGAGATGGAATTGACGATGCCCTTGCCCTGCATGCAGCGCAGGCCGGCCTCGATCACGCTCCACTTGGAGGAGTCGACCATGATCGGCACGCGCGCGATGTCGGGCTCGGACGAGATCAGGTTGACGAAGCGGGTCATGGCCGCCTCGGAATCGATCAGGCCCTCGTCCATGTTGATGTCGATGATCTGCGCACCGTTTTCCACTTGCTGGCGCGCGACATCCACCGCTTCTTCGTAGCGGCCTTCCTTGATCAGCTTGCGGAACTGCGCCGAGCCGGTGACGTTGGTCCGTTCACCGACATTGATGAAGTTCAGGTCCGGGGTGAGGACCAGCGGCTCGAGGCCGGAAAGGCGGGTGTATCGAATGCTCATGCGGCTTGCG
Source organism: Leptodermis oblonga (assembly GCA_016801395.1). Taxonomy (NCBI): domain Eukaryota; kingdom Viridiplantae; phylum Streptophyta; class Magnoliopsida; order Gentianales; family Rubiaceae; genus Leptodermis; species Leptodermis oblonga. The sequence continues at coordinate 511,271 of VMRK01000539.1, forward strand.
CGATGTCCCTGGTCTGGCGCGGCGGGTAGGGTGCGACCGCGGCGGCGATGGCGGCGATATGCGCCGGCGTGGTGCCGCAACAGCCGCCCACGATGTTGATCAGGCCTTCCTCGGCAAAACCACGGATGGTCTCGGCCATGGCTTCGGGGCTCTCGTCGTATTCACCGAAGGCGTTGGGCAGGCCCGCGTTCGGATGCGTGCTGATGGCACTGCCTGCGATACGCGACAGCATCTGCACGTGGGGACGCAGATCTTCCGCGCCCAGCGCGCAGTTGAGGCCGACCGACAGCGGCTGGATGTGCTCCACCGAGTAGAAGAACGCCTCGGCGGTCTGGCCCGACAGCGTGCGGCCGGAGCGATCGGTGATGGTGCCCGAGATCATCACGGGCAGGCGGGCGCCGAGCTCGTCGAACAGTTCGCTCAGGGCGAACAGCGCCGCTTTCGCATTGAGGGTATCGAAGATGGTCTCGACCATGATGGTGTCGGCGCCACCTTCGATCAGTGCGCGCGCGGCTTCGATGTAGTTGGCCTTGAGCGAATCGAAGTCGACGTTGCGGAAACCCGGGTCGTTCACGTCCGGCGAGATGGACGCCGTGCGACTGGTGGGGCCCAGCACGCCGATGACGAAACGCGGTCGGTCCGGGGTGCGCGCCGTCATCGCGTCGCAGGCTTCCCGTGCGATGCGTGCGCCTTCGCGGTTCAGTTCCGGCACGAGGTGCTCGAGGTGTAGTCGGCCTGGCTGACCCGCGTGGCGTTGAACGTGTTGGTCTCGACGAAGTCCGCCCCGGCTTCCAGGTAGGCCATGTGAACGCCACGGATGATCTCGGGCTGGGTGAGCAGCAGCAGGTCGTTGTTGCCCTTCAGGTCGCACTCGCCGGGATGGTCGTGGTGGTGCGCGTGGGTGCTGTCCAGGCCGCCGGCGAAGCGGTCGCCGCGATAACCCGCTTCATCCAGACGATGGCCCTGCAGCATGGTGCCCATGCCGCCATCGAGGATCATGATGCGTTCGGCCAGCCCCTTGTGGATCAGGGCGACGCGATCGGGGTGGAGCCAGGGCAGGGCGCTCATGCGGTTCTCCGGGTATCGGCTTGCGGGCGAGCAGGCTGATGACTTCGAAATGCGGCGCGCGGCGCTCGCGGCTCAGGCGCTCGCAGCTGACCACTTCCAGGCCGGCACCGAGAGCGAGCGTCGTGAGCGATTCGCAGGTGAAGCCGAGGTTGCGGTGGTCGAACGGCTCCACCACGGCGCGGTGATCGTGTTCGCCAGCGTGGAGGCCAGCACCCGCCCGCCGGGCTTCAGCACGCGCGCCACTTCGGCGAACACCGCATCGGGGCGCTCCGAATAGGTCAGGGCGTGCAACAACAGGGCCAGGTCGAAGCGCTCGTCGGCCAGGTCCAGCGCGTGCATGTCGCCCGTGCGCACGTCCACGTTGCCGAACGTGCTCAGGCGCTGGCGCGCCGCATCCACCACGCGGTCGGAGCTGTCGATGCAGACGATCGAGTGGGCGTGCGGTGCCAGCAGCTCCGCCGTGACGCCGTCGCCAGAGGCGATGTCCAGCACGTCGCCGGTGGCCAGCAACTGCAGCAGCGAGCGGGCCAGGGTTTCCCAGGTGCGCCCGGGCGAGTAATGGCGCTCCATGTCGCCGGCCACGGTGTCGGCCCAGCCCTCGGCACGCGCGCGCTGCGCCAGTACGCCAGGCAGCCGTTCCGCGTCCTCGCGCAGCAGGGCGTCGCTCAGGGTGTCGCGCAACGATGCGACCAGGGCGGCCAGGGTGGGGTCGGCTTCGGCGTTGGCCCGATAGTAGGCGGAGACGCCGGCACGGCGATCGCGCACCAGTTCCGCCTCCTTGAGCTTGGCCAGGTGCGTGGACACGCGCGGCTGGGCCAGGTGCAGCACCGCCGCCAGTTCGGCCACGGTCAGTTCCTCGCGGTCCAGCAGGGCGAGCAGGCGGACGCGCGTCGGGTCGGCCAGCAGTCGCAGCACCGTGGAGGCCGTCGACAGGTCCATCCTGCATCCTTATATCGCGATAGAAAGATGCTTAAGGATGGGCCCCGGCTAGGCCAGCGTCAAGGCCACATGTTGCAGTGCAGGGCGGCAACCGCTCGAACGACCGTTAGAATGAGGCGATCACCACCTCCACCCCCACGATCTGCCGCCCGTGAAGGCCGGCGCGAGGAACCCCATGGATTTTCGCTTTACCGACGACCAGCTGTCGATCCAGTCCATTGCCCGCGACTTCGCCCAGAAGCGCATCGTCCCCGTCGCCGCCGAGCTGGACGCCAAGGGTGAGTTCCCGCTGGAGAACATCCGGGAGATGGGCCAGCTGGGCCTGATGGGTATCGAAGTACCCGAGGAATACGGCGGCGCGGGCATGGACCGGTGTCCTACGTGCTGGCCATGGTCGAGATCGCCGCGGCCGACGCCGCGACGTCCACCATCATGTCGGTCAACAATTCGCTGTTCTGCAACGGCATCCTGAAGAACGGCACGGAAGAACAGAGCAGAAGTACGTTCGCGCCATCGCCTCGGGCGAGGCCATCGGCGCCTATGCGCTGACGGAGCCGCAGTCGGGTTCTGACGCCTCCAACATGCACACGCGCGCGGTGAAGAACGCCGATGGCGACTGGGTCATCAACGGCAAGAAGAGCTGGATCACCTCCGGCCCCGTGGCCCGTTACATCGTGCTTTTCGCGGTCACCACGCCGGGCATGGGCGCACGCGGCGTGTCCGCCTTCGTCATCGACACCCAGCGCCCGGGATTCCTCGCCGGCAAGACCGAACCGAAGCTGGGCATCCGCGCTTCGGCCACCTGTGAGATCGAGTTCCACGACTACGTCTGCCCGCAGGAAGACATGCTGGGCGCGGAGGGCAAGGGCTTCGGTATCGCCATGGTGTGCTGGACGCCGGTCGCATCGGCATCGCGTCGCAGGCGGTGGGTATTTCCCGTGCCGCGTACGAAGCCACGTTGCAGTGGTCTCGCGACCGCAAGGCGTTCGGCCAGCCCATTGGCACGTTCCAGATGACGCAGTCCAAGATCGCCGACATGAAGTGCAAGCTGGACACGTCGCTGCTGCTTACGCTGCGCGCGGCCTGGACCAAGGCCCAGGCCGACAAGAACGGCGGCCGTTTCGGCACCGAAGCCTCGATGGCCAAGCTGGTGGCGTCGGAATCGGCGATGTGGATCACCCATCGGCCGTGCAGATCCACGGCGGCATGGGTTATTCGAAAGAGATGCCGCTTGAGCGTTACTTCCGCGATGCGAAGATCACGGAGATCTACGAGGGCACGAGCGAGATCCAGCGGTTGGTGATCGCGCGGGCGGAGACGGGGTTGCGGTAAGCGGGGGAAGCGGGGGGAATCGCGCACATCGTGCGCTCCTACATGGTCTTATAACGAAAAAAGCCCGGCATTGCCGGGCTTTTTTCGTCGCAGTCGACCTGGGATTACGGTCGGTCGGTGCCCCGTCGGGGGTCCGAATCGAACGCCCGGACATCGCCGACGTTGGGGGCGTGCGGGTGGAGGTTGGTCGGGCCGTTCGGGCCGTTGCCGCCACCGTTGCCGCCGTGGTCGCCACCGTCCGGATCGTGGTCGCCATCATGGCCGACGTGCGGCATGTTGTGCGACACTCGTCCAGCTTGTCACCCAGCATGCGGCGCACCGAGGTGTAGAACACCGGGATGAGCAGCAGGCCGAGGATCGTGGCGAACAGCATGCCGCCGATCACGCCGGTACCGATGGCGTGGCGGGAATTGGCACCCGCACCCGTGGAGATCGCCAGCGGCAGCACGCCGAGGATGAACGCCAGCAGACGTCATCAGGATGGGGCGCAGTCGCAGGCGGGCCGCTTCGACCACGCTGTCGCGCAGTGTGTTGCCCCCCTGTTGCTGTTCCACCGCGAATTCCACGATCAGGATCGCGTTCTTTGCGGCCAGGCCGATGACGGTGATCATGCCGATCTTGAAGAAGATGTCGTTCGGCAGACCGCGCAGCATGGAGAACACCACCACGCCCAGCAGGCCCAGCGGCACCACCAGCAGCACGGCCACCGGGATCGACCAGCTTTCGTACAGTGCGGCAAGGCACAGGAACACGATGACGATGGACAGCACCATCAGCGCCGTGGCCGAGTTGCCGCCAGCACCTCCTGGTAGGACGTGCCGGTCCAGTCGAAGCCGAAGCCCTTGCCCAGCTTGTCGTTGACGATGCCTTCCATCGTGCTCATGGCCTGGCCCGTGGACGAGCCCGGCGCATTGTTGCCCACGATTTCCACCGCCGAATAACCGTTGTAGCGGGTCAGGGTCGGGCGGCCATGGTCCAGTCCGAATGCACCACGGTGGACAGCGGGATCATGCTGGTGTCCGTGGTGGTGGACGTGCTGGCCACGGTCGAGGTGGTGCTCGTGCTGCTGGCACTGGACGCGGCGAGCGTGCTCGGCGTGAAGATGTGCGAGAACGCATCCGTGCCCATGCGGTACGGGGCATCGGCCTGCATCATCACGCGCTTCACGCGACCGCCGTACTGGAAGTCGTTGATGTACACCGGCGCCAGGGTGAGCTGAATGGCGGTGTAGATGTCGCTGACCGACAGGCCCATGGTCTGCGCCTGGGTCCGATCGACCTTCAGCTGCAGCAGGGGAGCGTCCTCGAGGGTGTTCGGACGCACGCCGACCAGGGATTTATCCTGCGCGGCGGCACCGAGCAGCTGGTTGCGTGCCTGGGTCAGTTCGGTGCGATCCTGGCCGGCGCGAGCCTGCAGGTACATGTCCACGCCGCCGAACTGCGACAGGCCGCGGATGGTGGGCAGGTTGACCACGAACACGGTGGCATCGCGCACCGCCTGCATCTGGCCATTGGCCTTGCCCAGGAACTCCGGAACCGTGATATCGCGATCGGACCAGTCCTTCATGCGGATGAAGTCCATGCCGACGTTCTCGCCCTGGCCGACGAAGCTGAAGCCGGAGATCTGGAAGACGCCTTCCACTTCCGGGTTCTTCAGCAGGATGCCCCGGATCTGCTCCTGCACCTTCTGCGTGCGGGCCAGGCTGGCGCCCGGCGGCAGCTGCACGATGGCCAGCGCGTAGCCCTGGTCCTCGTCGGGCACGAAGCTGGACGGCAGCCGGGTGAACAGGAAGCCCGCCAGCACGGCGATGGCCACGAACACGATCATCCAGCGCGGACCGTGGCGCACCGCCGAGTCGATATGACAGGAGTACTTGTGCGTGGTCCAGTCGAACACCTGGTTGAACTTGCGGTAGACGACGTTCTTCCGCTTGTCCGGTTCGTGCTTGAGCAGCGTGGCGCACAGGGCCGGCGTGAAGGTCACGGCCAGGAACGCCGAGAAGCCCATGGACACGGCGATGGTCAGCGCGAACTGCTTGTAGATGATGCCCGAGGCGCCCGGCTGCAGCGCGGACGGGACGAACACCGCCGCCAGCACCACGGTGATCGCCACGATGGCGCCGGTGATCTGGCCCATCGCCTTGCGCGTGGCTTCCTTGGGAGGCAGGTGCTCCTCCGTCATGATGCGTTCGACGTTCTCGATCACCACGATGGCATCGTCGACGACGATACCGATGGCCAGCACCATGCCGAACAGGGTGAGCTGGTTGATGGTGAAGCCCAGCGGCGACAGGCCGATGAACGTGCCCAGCAGGGCTACCGGGATGACCAGCGTGGGGATGATGGTGGCGCGGAAGTTCTGCAGGAAGATCAGCATCACCAGGAAGACGAGGATGATCGCCTCCACCAGCGTGTGCACCACTTCCTCGATCGAGATCACCACGAACTTGGTGGACTCGTACGGTGCGAACCACGTCACGCCGTCCGGGAAGCTCTTGGCCAGCTCGTCCATCTTGGAGCGAACCGAGTTGGCCACGTCCAGCGCGTTGGCGCCCGGCAACAGCTGCACACCGAAGGCACCGGTGGGGATGCCGTTGTACTCGGTGGCGAAGCCGTAGTTCTGGGGCCCCAGTTCGACGCGCGCCACGTCCTTCAGGCGGACCACGGTGCCGTCGTTGTTGGCACGCAGGATGACGTTGGAGAACTCCTCGGCCGAGGTGAAGCGGCCTTCGGCGGATACCGTGGCACTGAAGCCCTGGCCGTTGGTGGCCGGATCGGTACCCAGCGAGCCGCGGCGAACTGCACGTTCTGCGCGGAGAGGGCCGTGCGCAGGTCGGTGGCGGACAGGCCGTAACCGCGAAGCTTGTCCGGGTTGAGCCAGACGCGCATGCCGTACTCGGCACCCAGCTGGCGGGTGCTACCCACGCCAGGCAGACGCGCCACCTGGTCGAGCACGCGCGAGGACACCAGATCGGTGAGGGCGTTGCTGTCGATCGCCTTGTTGGACGAGGTCAGCGCGATGAACATGAGGAAGTCGGGGTTGGCCTTCGCCACCACGACGCCCTGCTGGGTCACCTCCGAAGGCAGGCGGGGCGTGGCCAGCGACACCTTGTTCTGTACCTGCACCTGCGCGATGTCGGGGTCGGTACCGGTGTCGAAGGTCAGCGTGATCGTGGCCTGGCCCGACGAGCTGGACTGCGAGCTGAAGTAGATCAGGTGGTCGATACCCGTCAGCTGCTGCTCGATCACCTGCGTCACGGTTTTTTCGGTCGTATCCGCGCTCGCACCCGGGTAGGTCGCCGTCACGGTGACCTGGGGCGGAGCGATGTTGGGATACGACTCGATACCCATGTTGAGCAGGGAGATCGTGCCGCAAAGGCTGATCAGGATCGCCAGCACCCACGCGAAGATGGGGCGGTCGATGAAGAAACTCGGCATGACGAAACTCCCTTACTGCTGTCCGGCCGGCGCGGCGGACGAGCCCGCCTTCGCCGGGTCGGCGGCCGGCTGGGCAGGAGACGCCTTGACGGGCGCGTTCTCCTTGGCCTTGGGCACGCCCTGCACGATGATCTTGTCACCCGGCTTCAGGCCGCCCGTGACCACCCAGTTGCCGCCCGCGATACGGTCGGTCTTGATGGGCCGGCGCACCGCGGCGGAGTCGATGGTCTGCTCCTTGCCCGCCTGGTCCTTGGTGGTGGCCTTGTCCACCACCAGCACGTAAGCCGAGTTGGCGTCGCGCAGCACGGCCGCCTGGGGCACCAGGTAGACGTTGTGCAGACTGCCCAGGTTGGCCTTGACCGTGACGAACTGGCCCGGCAGCAGGCGCGTGCCGGTGTTGGGCAGGAGCGCGCGGAGATCGACCGTGCCGGTCTGCGGGTTCACCGTGGCGGACGAGAAGTCCATGGTGCCCTGTTCGCCGAAGTCGCTGCCGTCGGGCAGCTGGATGCTGACGGTGGACTTGTCGGTGGCGCTCAGGGTGACGTCGCCCTTGGCGGCCGCGCCGCGCATGGTGTCCAGGTCGCCGACGGACATGTTGAAGTTGACGTAGACCTTGTCGATCTGGTCGACCTGGGTCAGCAGCGTGGTGTCGCCCTGTCCGACCAGGGCACCCTCGGTGACCTGCTGGCGGCCGGCCGGCCGCGGCGTGATCGGCGAGACCACGTCGGTGAAGCCGAGGTTGATCCGGGCGGACTGGACGTTGGCCTCGGCCTGCTTCACCGCGGCGTTGCCGGTGCGCTCGTTGGCCACTGCCGTGTCGAGGTCCTGGCGCGAGATGTAGTTCTTGCCGATCAGGCCACGCGAGCGATCCGCCGTGGCCTTGTAGTTGGCCGCGGCAGCCTTGGCGGACGCGAGGGCCGCCAGCTGGGCGTCGAGTTCGGCGGTGAGCGGCTGCGGATCGATCTTGAACAGCTCTGGCCGGCCTTCACGTCGGTGCCTTCGTCATAAAGGCGGTGCAGCAGGATGCCGGGTACGCGGGCGCGCACGTCGGCGGTGCGGAAGGCCGAGACGCGGCCGACCTGATCCTGGACCAGGGGAACATCCTGGGGCTGGGCGGTGATGACGCCTACTTCGGGCGGAGGCGGCTGCTGGGGCGCCTCCTGCTTGTGGCAGGCGGCGAGCGCCGCGGTCAGGCCGAAGGCCATGAGGGACGTGCGCAGGGGCAGGGGATTCATGAAAACTCCGTTCCTATTCCAGGTTTCTTGATCTTTCGCGGCCGGTCATCCGAGGGGATGTCGTACGCGTGCATAAATACGGTTACCGCGTGTCGCGCCCAATCGTCCTGCGCCTCCTGGCCCCGCGCCTGCATCCCGAACAGCCGCCGGTCGCCCTCCAGGCCGTGCAGCATGGCCAGGAACAGCTCGGCGGCCACGTCCGGGTCGTCCCGGCGCATGCCGCCTTCGTCCATCGCCTCGGCCATGCACCGGGACAAGCGCACCGCGACCGTGCCGATCGCCGTGCGGAAGAAGGTCTTCGCGGCGGCCGGGAAACGAGGCGCTTCGGCAATCAACATCCGGCCCAGCGCGACGTGCTCGTGGTCCATCACGTAGGTGTGGTGCGCCTGGGCCAACGCATACAGCGTGTCGGCCAGGCCGCGACTCTCAGGCGCGAGACTGGCATGCAAGGGGTGCGCGAGTTGTTGGACGGCGGCGTGGAACAGGGTGTCCTTGTTTTCGAAGTGGGCGTACACGGTCTGCTTGGATACGCCGGCCTCGCGAGCCACCGCACCCATGCTGACCCGGTAACCGTCACGCAGAAAAAGGGCGCACGCCGCCTGGAGCACCCGCTGCTGATGATCCGACGCGGGGCGCAGCTCCAGATGCGACATCGACCCATTACCTGCTGGACTATACCGTCCAGTTTAGTATCTGCTTCGGATCAGCGTCAACGGGCAGCCACGCCATTCGCGTGCGAATTGCTGCATCGCAGCTCGGGGCGGACGAAGCCCGGTTGCCCGCCTGAGCGAAAGCAGTGCACGTTGGATGTCGCGATGCAGTGAAAAAGTACCTTGCCAGGGCAAACGCGCGGTGTGGCTACATGCCCTGCGTGGGCGCTATGCTTTCACGGATTTCCTTCCCGTCCCCACATCGATATCCGCCCATGAATGCGATTCGCACCGCCGAAAGCGGCCAGTTCGAAGCCCTTGTCTTCGCTGAACTGAAGAAGATCGACTACCCCGCGGAGCGCCTCGATGAGGCGCACTTTTTTATCCAGGCCTTTTTCGAGCGCATCGCGCCGGCCGACCATGCGCTGCACGCGCCGGATCGCTGGGCCGCGCTGATCGCCGACCTGCTGTCGTTCGCCGGTGAGCGCACGCCGGGCAAGGCCAAGGTTCGTGTGTACAACCCGGGGCTTTCGGGCACGCGGGCCGTGGTCGAGGTCGTCACCGACGACATGCCGTTCCTGGTCGATACCGTGTCGATGGTGGCCGCCACGCACGCCGACGTGCACGCCATCATCCATCCCGTGGTGCCGGTGGTTCGCTCCGCCGCCGGCGTACTGGAGGCGATCGGCCGCGGCACGACCACCGAATCGATCATGCGCTTCGAGATCGACCGCATCGACGACACCGAGCTGGACACGCTCAGGGCCCATGTCGAGTCCGCCCTGTCCGACGTGCGCGAATCGGTGGACGACTGGCGCGCCATGCGCGGCAAGATGACCGAGATCGCCGACGACCTGGGCCGTCGCTCACTTCCATACACACCCGAGGAAGTGCGCGAGGCCAGCGATTTCCTGCGCTGGGTCGCCGACAACCACTTCACCTTCATGGGTTATCGCGAGTACGAAGTGGCGCCGGGGCAGGGCGACGACGTGCTGAAGACGGTCGAAGGCTCCGGCCTGGGCATCCTGCGCACGGCCGAGCGCTCGCTGGCGCCGCGCTCGCTGCGCACCCTGGTGGCCAGCGAACTGCCGCGCTCGGGTGCCACCGACGCCATCATCCTGACCAAGACCAATGCGCGCTCGCCCATCCATCGCGCGGGTTACATGGATTACATCGGCGTCCTCAAGTTCGACGAAGCGGGGCGCCCGGTGGCGGAGCAGCGCTTCCTCGGCCTGTTCTCGTCCAACGCTTATATGGCCCATCCGCAGCACGTGCCGCTGGTGCGCGACAAATGCGAAGCGGTGATGACCCGCTCGGGCCTCAAGCGCGATTCGCACTCGGGCAAGGCGCTGCGCCACATCCTCGACACGCTGCCGCGCGAGGAACTGTTCCAGTGCAGCACCGACGAACTCTACGCCCTGTCCACCGGGTTGCTCGAACTGGCCCAGCGCACGCGCACGCGCCTGTTCATCCGCCGCGACAGCTACGGCCGCTTCTTCTCGTGCCTGGTGTTCGTCCCGCGCGACCGTTTCAACACCAGCGTGCGCGAGCGCGTGGAAAACGTGCTGCGCGAAGCTTTCCACGGCGAGCACGTGGACTCGGCGGTGCTGATGGGTGAGGCGGCGCTGGTGCGCCTGCACGTGGTGGTGCGCCCGCGCATCGGCGATCACCCGGTCTACGATGCCGCGCGTATCGAGGAACAGATCACGGCCATCGCGCGCAACTGGCACGACGACCTGCGCGACCGCCTGATCGAGAAGACCGGCGAGCAGGAAGGCATCATCCTGGCCAACCGCTACGGCAAGCTGCTGCCTGCTGGCTACGTCGACGAGGTTTCGCCGCAGGTGGCCGCCGCCGACGTACGCGCGCTGGCGGGGCTGGATGGCCCCGACGCCATCAGCATGTCGTTCTACCACCCGCCGCACCGGCCGGAAGAACTGCGCTTCAAGGTCTATCGATCCGGTTCGGACATCGCCCTGTCGGAGGTGTTGCCGCAGCTGGAAAACCTGGGCCTGCGCGTGCTCACCGAGCACATGTACGAGGTTCGGGTCGGCGACAGCCTGCTGTACATCCAGGATTTCGAAGTGCAGCCCGTGGGTCGGCTGGCCTTCGACGTGGCGCAGGTGGGCACGCTGTTCGAGGACGCCTTCGAGCAGATCTGGCGTGGCAACGCCGAGAACGACGGCTTCAACCGCCTGGTGCTGGGCGCGAAACTCGGCTGGCGCCAGGTCGCCGTGCTGCGCAGCTACACCAAGTACCTGTTGCAGACGGGCGTGGCGTTCTCGCAGGCCTACATGGAGGACGCGCTCAACCGGTACCCGGCCATCGCCGGTCTGATCGTCGAGTTGTTCAATGCGCGCTTCGACCCACGGCGTGAACACCTCGACGACGCCGAGCGCGCCACCGCCGAAGCGATGCTCTCGCACGAGATGCACACGCTGATCGGCCAGGACACGCTGTCCGCTCATCCCGGTCTGATCGACACGCTGCTGGCGTCGCTGTCGCGCCCTCGCGACGAGCAGGTCGCCGGTATCGAGGAGGCCATCAACGCGCTGCTGGACAACGTGTCCAGTCTCGACGAAGACCGCATCCTGCGCAGCTACCTCGCGCTGGTCCACGCCACGCTGCGCACCAGCTTCTTCCAGTCGTGGGATGGCGTGTTCCGTCCTTACATCAGCTTCAAGTTCGATTCGCACCAGGTGCCCGACCTGCCCAAGCCGGTGCCGTTCCGCGAGATCTTCGTTTACGCGCCGCGCGTGGAAGGCATCCACCTGCGCTTCGGCGCGGTGGCGCGTGGCGGCCTGCGCTGGTCGGATCGCCGCGAGGATTTCCGCACGGAAGTGCTGGGCCTGGTGAAGGCGCAGATGGTGAAGAACACCGTCATCGTACCGGTCGGTTCCAAGGGCGGCTTCTTCGTCAAGCGGCGCCGCCAGTGCCGATCGCGACGCGCAGCTGGCCGAGGGTATCGCCTGCTACCGCATGTTCATCAACGGGCTGCTGGATATCACCGACAACCTCGTCGAGGGTGCCGTGGTGCCGCCGCACGACGTGGTTCGCCACGACCAGGACGACCCCTACCTGGTGGTCGCCGCGGACAAGGGCACGGCCACCTTCTCGGACATCGCCAACGCCATTTCCACGGAGCATGGTTTCTGGCTGGGCGACGCGTTCGCCTCCGGCGGCAGCCAGGGCTACGACCACAAGGGCATGGGCATCACGGCCCGGGGCGCCTGGGAGGCGGTGAAGCGCCACTTCCGCGCCATGGGCCGCGATTGCCAGACCGAGGATTTCACCGTGGTCGGCGTGGGCGACATGTCGGGCGACGTGTTCGGCAACGGCATGCTGCTGTCGCAGAAGATCCGCCTGGTGGCCGCCTTCGACCACCGCCACATCTTCCTCGATCCGAACCCGGATGCCGCGACCTCGTTCGCCGAGCGCGAGCGCATGTTCGCCCTGCCGCGTTCCTCGTGGGCCGACTACGAAACGTCGCTGATCTCGGCGGGTGGCGGCGTCTGGCCGCACGGCCAAATCCATTCCCGTCTCGGCGGAGATCAAGGCGGTGCTCGGCATCCGCAACGATGCCACGCACATGGCCCCGACCGACCTGCTTTCCGCGATCCTGAAGGCGCCGGTGGACCTTCTCTGGAATGGCGGCATCGGCACCTACGTCAAGGCGGCCAGCGAGACGCACGCGGATGTGGGCGACCGTGCCAACAATGCCCTGCGTGTCAACGGCAACGAGCTGCGCTGCAAAGTGGTGGGCGAGGGCGGCAACCTGGGCATGACCCAGAAGGGCCGCATCGAGGCCGGCCAGGCTGGGGTGCTACTCAACACCGACTTCATCGACAACTCCGCCGGCGTCGACACCTCGGACCACGAGGTCAACATCAAGATCCTGCTCAACGATGCCGTGCAGCGCGGCGAGCTGACCTTCGAAGGCCGTAATCGCCAGCTGGCGGAAATGACCGACGAAGTGGGCCGCCTCGTGCTGTGGGACAACTACCGGCAGAACCAGGCGATCACCGTGATGGAGCACCAGTCGGTGCGTCGCCTGGGTTCGATGGCGCATTTCATCAGTACGCTGGAAGCGGAGGGCATGCTCGACCGTGCGGTCGAGTCGCTGCCCACCGCCACCGAACTGGCCGAGCGCAAGCTGCGCGGCCAGGGCCTCACCCGCCCCGAGCTCTCGGTGTTGCTGTCGTACGACAAGATCCGCCTGTTCCAGCAGCTGCTGGAGTCGGACGTACCCGAGGATCCGTACCTCTCGCGCGAGCTGGTCCGTTACTTCCCGCTGCCCCTGCACGAGAAGTACGCCGAGCACATGCAGCGCCATCGCCTGAAGCGCGAGATCATCGCCACCGCGGTGACCAACGACGATCAACCGCATGGGCGCCACGTTCATGATGCGGATGCAGGAAGACACGGGCCACGGCCCGGCATCGATCGCCAAGGCTTACACCGCAGCTCGCGAGATCCTGGATGCGCGCGAGCTGTGGGCCGAGATCGAGAAGCTGGACGGCGCCGTGGCCGAGGACACGCAGATCGATGCGATCCTGCAGATCTGGTCGCTGCTGCGTCACCTGACCCGCTGGTTGCTCAATCGTCCGGGCGGCACGCTGGATATCGCCGCCAACGTGGATCGGTTCGCCAACGAGGTGACGGTACTGCGCAAGGCGCTGCCCGATGCGCTCACGGACACCGGTCGTGGCGATTTCGACGCCAGCCGGGAGAAGTGGGAAGGCCTGGGCGTCCCGGACACGCTGGCGGTGCGCCTGGCCCGCGTGCCGGTGCTCCGTGCGGCGCTGGACATGGTCGAAGTGTCCAGCAGAGCGGCAAGGACATGGCCGTCGTGGCGCATGTGTTCTACGAGCTGGCCGAGGCGCTGGACCTGGAGTGGTTGCGTGGGCAGATCGAGGCGCTGCCGGTCGAGGGCGCATGGCATGCGCAGGCGCGTGGTTCCTTGCTGGACGAACTCAACGCCCAGCATCGCGCCCTCGCCCTGCAGGTGCTTTCGGTAGCCGGCGATCGCACGGACGTGAGCCCGGTTCAGGCCTGGCTGCAGCGTGACGACGCCACGCTGAAGTACACCCGCGCCATGCTCGCCGAGATCCTGACCCAGAACGCGGACTATCCGATCGCCTCGGTCGCCGTCCGCCGCTTGGCCCAGCTGGCGCAGATACCGGTGTAAAGGTGGGATGGCCGGCCGCTGCGTCAGCGCCGGCTTTATCTCCGGCGGCTTGGTGACCGCTTCGCCGACATCGTCGGCTCCTACGAGGCGCGTGGCGGTTTATCGCCGACATCGTCGGCTCCTACACGGGTTGCGTTGTCTTGTAGGAGCCGACGATGTCGGCGATCCCGCGGCCGCAAGCCATCCGCCGCACCGAACCTCTCCGCCGCACCCTCCGCACCTGATCCCCATCCCGGCCTACCCGTCCGCCGCATTTAGGGACTAAGCTCCGCACTGGATATGGAACCCCTTTTCCCATGCGCCTAGCTTTTGTCGCCAGCGAGACCGATGTGGCCCAGCGCGCCCGTGCGGCGCTGGTCAAGCGCTACAAGGGTGTCGCGCCCGAAGATGCCGAGATCGTGGTCTCGCTGGGCGGTGACGGCTTCATGCTGCGCACACTGCACGCCCATCGCACCCTCGGCCTGCCGTTCTACGGCATGAAGCTCGGTCGCCTGGGCTTCCTGATGAACCAGCACGACCTCGATCAGCTGCCCGAGCGCATCGAGCGGGCCCACCCCGCCGTGCTCCATCCCCTGGAGATGCACAGCACCTGCCGCGACGGCTCGGAGCATCGTGCCCTGGCTTTCAACGAAGTGGCGCTATTGCGCCAGAGCAACCAGGCGGCGCATCTGACGGTCAGCCTCAACGGCGACCTGAAACTCGACGAACTCGTCTGCGATGGCGTGCTCGTCTGCACGCCGGCGGGCTCCACGGCGTACAACCTGTCCGCACACGGCCCCATCCTGCCGCTGGATGCCAACGTACTGGCCATGACGCCGATCAGTCCGTTCCGTCCACGGCGCTGGCGCGGTGCCATCCTGCCGCACGCCACGCGTGTCACGCTGCACACCAAGGACCCGAACAAGCGCCCGATCAGCGCCACGGCCGATTTCCACGAGGTGCGCGACGTGAAGTCGGTGGAGATCAAGCAGTCCCGCCGCAACGCGGTGCGCCTGCTGTTCGACCCGGAACACAACCTCCAGCAGCGCATCCTCGACGAACAGTTCGCCCCCTGATCGCCACGCTGACCGCCGCTGACCCCCGACCCCGCCGCTGACCCCCGGATCCCGACCCCGCCGTAGGAGCGCACGATGTGCGCGAAACAAGCCCCCCAAACCCATCTCCCAGGCGAATCGCACACCCCCCGACCCCGACCATGAACCAGTCCCCCAACGACACCAGCAACGCCCACGCCGACACCTCCGTCAACGACAACCGCCTCGTCGTCGCCATCTCGTCGCGCGCGCTGTTCGACATGGAAGACAGCCACGACCTGTTCGAGCGCGACGGCCTGGATGCTTACCGTGCCTTCCAGATCGAGCATGAGGACGATCTTTTGCAACCGGGTGTGGCCTTTCCGCTGGTGCAGAAGCTGCTGGGCCTGAACGCGCTGTCCGGCAATGTGCCCCCCGTGGAGGTCATCCTGCTGTCGCGTAATTCCGGCGATACGGGCCTGCGCATCTTCAATGCGATCCAGCACTACAAGCTGGGCATCTCGCGGGCCGCTTTCACCAGCGGCGCGCCCACCTCCGATTACATCGCGCCGTTCCGCGCCGACCTGTTCCTGTCGGCCAACGCGGAGGACGTGGGCCGTGCGCTGCGGGCCGGTGTTGCCGCGGCGACCATCCTGCCGTCACGGCCCCCAGCGCTCCCGCGAGCAGTTGCGCATCGCCTTCGACGGCGACGCGGTGATCTTCGGCGACGAAGGCGAGCGGGTGTCCAAGGAGCAGGGCCTGGATGCATTCCATCGCAGCGAATCCGAGCTCTGGGCCGAGCCCCTGTCGGGCGGTCCGTTCCGTGGCTTCCTGGCGGCATTGCATCGCCTCCAGGCGGCGTTTCCCGCCGAGACCTCACCGATCCGTACGGCGCTGGTCACCGCGCGCTCCGCACCCGCGCACAAGCGCGTGATCTCACGCTGCGCCGGTGGGGGCGTACGCATCGACGAAGCGCTGTTCCTCGGTGGCCGCGACAAGGGGCCGTTCCTGGACGCGTTTGGCGCCGACATCTTCTTCGACGACTCCCCGGCCAACGTGGAGTCGGCCCGGCGGCACGTGGCCACCGGACACGTGCCGCACGGCGTGTCCAACCCTTAGCCGGGCAGCGCGACGGAACGCCCGGCTCAGACGATGTTGGTCCAGCGCCACCAGTCGGTCTTCTTTTCCTCGCGGACGAAGGTGAACAGCCGGCACCCAGGATTAGCACGATGCCCCCAGCATCGGCCAGTCCAGGTGATCGTGGAAGATCAGGTACCGAAGAGGATGGCCCACAGCATCTGGCTGTACTGCGTGGGCGCCACACGTGCCGCCGGTGCGTTCTGCGTGGCCAGCATCAGCAATACGGCGCCCGCCGCGGCAAGCAGGCCGTAACCGAGCACCAGCAGCCATTGGCGCGCGTCCGGCCAGATGAAGTGCGGCAGCATCATGATGAAGCCGGCGATCATCGGCCCGACCACGCCGGCACCGTAGAGGGTGATGCGCTTCTCCGTCGCGCCGGCCATGCGCAGGGCGATGATGGACAAGGCGCCGGTGATGCCGCAGATGATCGCGGCCACATGCCCCTGTCCCAGGTGACGAAACCCGGGCGAAGCACCACCAGCACGCCCAGGGAAACCCACGACCACCGCTGACCAGCGTCGCCAGCCCACGTGTTCGCGCAGGAACACCACCGAGAGGATGGTGACGAAGATGGGCAGCAGGAAGATCAGCGAGAAGGCCTCGGCCATGGGCAGGGCCGTGAACGCCATCACCGCGGTGATGTTGCCGATGGCCCCGCCATGGCGCGCAGCAGCCAAAGTCCGGGCATCTTCGACACCACGATCTCGCTCCAGCGGTCGCCGGGCTTCTTCAGGAAGGGGAATGCCGCCATGGCCAGCACGGCGCCGAAGAAACACCGCCTCGTAGGGAGGCAGCGAGCCCTCGAGGGACTTCACGAAGCATCGCTCCATGCGTAGGCGGCGTAGCAGGCAAAGCCGAGAAGGACGCCTTTGAACATGGGGGTGATCCTGGGAGCGGGGACAGCCCATTATGCAGCCGTCCTCCCCGGTTGGAGCGGGCGTCAGTCGTTCGCCGGCCGAAGCTTGCGGGTCGGCGAAGGTCACCCGTGTTCGTCGCGCACGATGTGCAGCTTGCCGTGGGCAACCCGGCTGTCCGGCGTCGATCTGCCCGGCGTAAGGCAGGGCGCCTGCAGGCCGCCGGCGTGGCGCGTCCACACTGCTGTTGGCGCCCATTTCGCATGCCGCCACTGGATCTTGAACGGTGAGAGACAGGGTCAGGCAGCGCCCTGCTGGTTGATCACCGGGCCTTGGCCGACGGTCTGGCATACGGGCGAGGGCCGTGTCCTCCAACCGGGTGGTGAGGTGCAGGGGGCCGTTGCCCGTCTGGGGATGCCGACGAGGTTGCCATCGCGATCGATGAACCGGAGCAGCCCTTTTCACGGGGGGATGTCGCCCGACGAGGCGGCCAGGCCGGCTCCGGATGCCGTCAGGCCGGCCAGGAGGGCGAAGGGAACGAGGAACCTACGCATGGTGCAGTCCTTGATGCGGGGAGGGAGCGGCCATGCTGGCAAGTTCGCGCCCTTAGTCCGCTGTCGGCTTTGCTTGCAGCTCACGTAGGCTTCGCCGATTGAACATGTTGCGGGACGCATGACCGCCCCTGTCGGCGGTCTACAATCGGCGGTTTCCGGCCGCCACGTACGAGTATCCGCATGGCTCACCGTCTCGACCCGCTCGATCTTTACGATGTCCGCTCGCTGCTCACCGACGAGGAGCGTGCCGTGCAGGACGCCGTCGGCCGCTTCGTCGACGAGAAGGTGCTGCCGATCATCGGCGATGCCTTCGACAGGGCCGCTTCCCGCCGAGCTCGTGTCCGAGATCGCCTCGCCTGGCTGCTCGGCGCCACCACTGCCCGAGGAACACGGCTGCGCCGGCATGAACGCCGTCAGCTACGGCCTGATCTGCAGGAGCTGGAGCGCGGCGATTCGGGCCTGCGCAGCTTCGCTCCGTGCAGAGTTCGCTGTGCAGTATCCGATTTTCGCCTACGGCTCCGAGGAGCAGAAAACGCGAGTACCTGCCGCGCATGGCGGCGGGTGAGGTCATCGGCTGTTTCGGGCTCACCGAGCCTCATGGCGGTTCCGATCCGGCCAACATGGAAAACCGTGGCCGCAGGACGGCGGCGACTGGGTGATCAACGGCGCCAAGATGTGGATCACCAACGGCAACTGGCCCCATATCGCCA
Source organism: Leptodermis oblonga (assembly GCA_016801395.1). NCBI lineage: Eukaryota > Viridiplantae > Streptophyta > Magnoliopsida > Gentianales > Rubiaceae > Leptodermis > Leptodermis oblonga. The sequence goes on from VMRK01000539.1 coordinate 529,391, forward strand.
TCGTCTGGGCGCAGACCGACGACGCATCCAAGGCTTCGTGGTTGCCGACCGACACCAAGGGCTTCACCGCCAGGAAGTCCACAAGAAGATGAGCCTGCGTGCGTCCGTCACGTCCGGGTTCTTCGACGATGTGCGCGTGCCGGATAGCGCCCGCCTGCCGAACGTGAAGGGTCTCAAGGGTCGCTCGGTTTGCCTCAACCAGGCCCGCTTCGGTATCACCTGGGGCCCCATCGGTGCCGCCCAGGCCTGCCTGAAGGGAAGTGCTCGACTATTCGTCCCAGCGCATCCTGTTGGCCGTCCGCTGGCCGCCAACCAGGCCGTGCAGATCCGCCTGGCCGACATGGCCCGTCGCATCACCACCCGCGCAGCTGCTGTCGCTGCAGCTGGGCCGCTCAAGGACGCCGGCCGCCTGAACCGACCCAGGTGTCGCTGGCGAAGTGGAACAACGTGCGCATGGCGCGGACATCGCGCGCCGACTGCCGCGACATCCTCGGTGGCGCGGGTATCACCACCGAGCATTCGGCGATCCGCCATGCACTGAACCTGGAATCGGTCATCACCTACGAGGGCACCGAGACGGTCCACCAGTTGGTGGTCGGCCGTGAACTCACGGGCATCAACGCGTTCTGAGCTTCCTTCCAGCGAGTCTCTTCTGCCTCCATGTCCGTTCCGCACCCGATCGCCGCCCGCCATAAGGGCTTCAACCGCGCCGAATCGTCGACCAGAACTTCGTCGAATTCGTGCAGTTCTGGCAGGGCGAAGTATCCCGCGCGCCGCACGACGACGAACCGGTGCTGCCGGGCAGCGCGCTGGATGCGCGCGGTTTTCGCGAACTGCTGGAATCGCAGCTGATCAGCCGGCACCTGGACTGATGGCGCGCGTGCTGCGCGTGCAGAACAAGGGTTCTACACCATCGGGTCGTCAGCCACGAAGGCAACGCGATGGTGGCGCGCCTCAAGCGCCACACAGACCCGGCGTTCCGCACTATCGCAGCGGGCGGCTTCATGGCCGAGCGCTTCCGCAAGTTGCCCGGCATGGACCCGGTGATGGATTCGGCGCTGTCCTTCGCCGCCAGCCAGGACGACCCCGCCTCCGGTGGCCGGCACAAAGTGTGGGGCAGCAAGCCGCTGTGGGTGCTGCGCAGACCTCACCATCGCCTCCCACCTGCCCAAGGCGCTGGGTACCGCCATCGCGATCGAGCAGGCACGGCGCATCGGTCATGCGCTACCGGTTGCCTCAGGATGCCATCGCGATCTGTTTCATTCGGCGATGCTTCGTCCAATCACGCCACGGCGCAGACGGCCTTCAACGCCGCGGCGTGGACGGCTTACCAGAAGCTGCCCGCGCCCGTGTGTTCGTCTGCGAGGACAACGGCATCGGCATCTCGGTGAAAACCCCTGGCGGCTGGGTGGCCAACAACTTCCGTCACCGCGCGGATCTGGACTACTTCCACGCGGACGGGCTGGACCTGGCCGGCGGCTATGCCGACGCGGCAGCGTGCGGTAGAGCACTGCCGGCGCACACGACGACCCACGTTCCTGCACCTCACCACCACGCGGGTGATGGGCCATGCGGGTACCGATTTCGAGATCGAATGGCGCGCGATCGAGGAACTGGTGGCGCTGGAAGCCACCGATCCGTTGCTGCGCAGCGCGGCCATCGCGCTGGCGTCGGGCCTTTATACGAAGGACGACCTGCTCAACCTCTACAACGCCACGCGCCACCGGTGTTCGAAGCGGCCGAAGACGCCGACGGCGGCCACGCATCGCCTCGCTCGCCGAGGTCATGGCACCGCTGGCGCCCTATACGCCCGACGCGGTGCGGGCGGAAGCCGAGCGCAGCGGCGACTCGGTGGAACGCGAACGCGTGTTCGGCGGTGCGGATCGCCTGCCCGAAACACAGCCGCCGAAGCATATGGCCGTCCAGATCGGCCAGGCGTTGCACGACCTGATGGCCAAGTACCGGAAAGCCTGCTGTTCGGCGAGGACGTGGCGCAGAAGGGCGGCGTTACACGGTGACCAAGGGCTTGCACAAGGCGTTCCGCAATACGCGCGTGTTCAAACGCTGCTGGACGAAACGATGATCCTCGGCCTGGCCCAGGGCTATGCCAACATGGGCATGCTGCCGCTGCCGGAAATCCAGTACCTGGCGTATTTCACAACGCTGCGACCAGATCCGTGGCGAGGCGGCATCGCTACAGTTCTTCTCCAACGACCAATACCGCAACCCGATGCTGATGCGCGTGGCGTCAGGGTTACCAGCGTGGTTTCGGCGGGCATTTCCACAACGACAACTCCATCACCGCGCTGCGTGACATCCCGGGCCTCGTCGTCGGTTGCCGAGTCGCGGCGACGATGCGGCCACCATGTTGCGCACGCTGGCCGCACTGGCGAAGGTGGACGGCCGGGTCACGGCGTTCCTCGAGCCGATCGCGCTGTACATGACCAAGGATCTGTACGAGGCCGGCGACGGCCAGTGGCAGTTCGGCTACCCGGCGCGGGCAGGCGATGACGCTGGGCGAGGGGCGCGTGTACGACGAGGAAGCGACGGACCGGTCGTGTTCACCTTCGGCAACGGCGTGCCCATGAGCCTGCGCGCTGCGCGGCGCATCGAAGCGACGCATGGCTGGAAGGTCCGCGTGGTGGACCTGGTGGCTCGTACCGCTCAACGACGGTTTCATCGCCGCGCAGGCATCCGGCGCAAAGCGCATCCTCGTGGTCGACGAAGGGCGCAAGAGCGCGGGCGTGGCGAGGGTGTGATTACGGCGATCGTGGAGGCGGGGCTAGGGCATTTGCCGCTGCGTCGCGTGGTCGGCGCCGATACCTTCACACCGCTGGCGGGCGCGGCTTTCCTGGTTCTTCCTGGCGACGAACGACATTGTCGCCGCGGCGGATGCGTTGGCGGGCGGTTAGGGATCAAGCGCGAGCCTGCGAGGCTGCGGGGGCAAGAGCCGGCGGGTGCCACCCTCGCGGCCACGCCTGCGGCGACCCGTCGTGGAAAGCCGCTGGCGCGGCCGTGTATTTGATTCGCGCACATCGTGCGCTCCTACCCGCGGCCGTCTATCTATGGCCCTTTGGGCGGCGGGTCGGGCTTCGAACGGGGGTTTCCGATTCGACCTCCTGTCTCAGCGGAAACGGCCGGCCGTCCTGGCCGGCCGCTACGCGGCCTTGTCCGTTCGAATTCCTCGCCTGCGGCTACCGGCCACGAGGGTGGCACCCGCCGGCTCTTGCTCCAACGCGCAAGGCTTCAAAGCTTAACGCGATGCCGAAGGCGAGCCTGCCACCGTTAGACCGACAGCACCCACTACTCACCGAGCCAAATTGGCCTCTCGCCGTACCAGCGTCGGCCCGGCCGGCCCGGAGCACACCACGCGGTTGGCGGCCCGCCAGCTTCGCCGCATACATCGCGGCATCGGCACGCTCGATCAGTGACTGGAGCGTATCCGCCGGCGTGCGCAGCGCCACGCCGATGGACACGGTGAGCGGTTCGCAGTCCTGGCCCAGTTGGGCGTCCAGACGGCTGATCCGGCGGCACAGGCGGGTCGACACCTGCATGGCGTTGTCGCGGTCCACGCCCTGCAGCAAGGCCACGAATTTTCCCGCCGAAACGTCCCAACAGGTCGGACGGCCGCAACTCGTCGCGCAGTGCAGCCGAGACGGCACCAGCGCGCGATCGCCGGCGGCATGGGCCGGTAGCGGTCGTTGAGTTCCTTGAAATGATCCAGGTCGAGGAAGAGCAGGGCGATGGGACGGGCCATGCCCTGTTCGAGTCGCTCCAGTGCAGCTGCCGTCCACGCGCGGCGGTTGTGCACGCCGGTCAGGGGATCGCTGTCCGCCAGCTGGCGTGCGCGGTCGCGGTCGTGGCGAATGGTCAGTGCACGATCGGACAGGCCGATCGACAGCAACGATGGCTTCGAACGCGCCGAAGGCGATCGCGCATCCGGCAGCCAGGGCGCGCCGCCAGCATGCCTTGCTCCTGTGCGCCGCACAGCGCGGTCAGTACCAGCAGCGGCGTCCAGCCGACGAGGAAGAACCAAGCATGCCGCGAGCCGCGGGCGGCGGCCATCGCACCGCAGCAGCAACAGCGAGGCACCGATCAGCAGCAGCGGCTGCAGCAGCAGCGCTGCCGTCTGTACCAGGACACCGACGCCGGTGGCGCCAGCACCACCAGCAGCGGCATGCCGACGGACAGCGCCAGCACCGCATCCGCAGCAGCGGGGCGTAGTCGTCGATCTTCGCGAAGCGCAACAGGAACAAGGCGAGAACGACACCGACATGCCGTGGCTGCGGCGGCCAGGGTGTCGCCCTGCCGCCAGTGACTCGAACTCCAGCGGATGGAAAATATAGCCTGTCTTCACGCCCTGGATCAGTACGTAGCAGACCAGGTAGGCGGCGTACCAGCCGAAAGTCATGTCGCGCAGGATGACCGCGAAACACGTGGCCATCAGCGCCATGGTCAGGATGACCGCGAAGCACGCCGTGGCGAACGCGACCCAGCCACTGTCCTCGCGCAGGTAATCGGGCCACGAACTCGTCGAAAGCGTGACCGCACCCGGCGGCATGGCGGTCGGTTCGAACTTGAGCAGGATGGGCGCGAGGCGGGTACCGAGGCCGGCAGGTTGAAATCAGGCGGCCGTGACCATGCACGGTCGGGCTGAAATCCTCCAGCGAGGTGGTGGCGACGCGTCCGTGTTCGTCGTAAAGCGACACGGCCCCCAGGCCGGGCGTGTTAATGCTGACACCCGGTCGCCCGCGGACCAGGGCGGCAACTGGCGCAGGATCACCCAGGTGCCGTCGGGGGCGCTGGGAAACACCTGCATACGGGACGGATCGAACGACGCCAGGGGCCGGCTATACGCTTCCTCCAACACGTTGGCGGGCACGTCGCCGGGGTGGGCGTCGCGCCAGTTGCCGGTGAGCGAGGCGGCGGGCGCGGTTGCGGCGACGAACAGCAGGCAGGCCGTGGCCGCCCGGAGCAGGCGATGGAACCACCATTGCTGTGCGTCCCTCGATCCCATGCCCGTCCTGCGTCCAGCGATTGCCACCGGCGGCCGTATTGTGCCGTCAATCCCGCAGCTTGTCCTGCACGCCGTTCGGGTCAGGTGAACGTCTGTTTCGGCGTCGGTGCGGCCAGCCCGCCGAAGCGCTCCAGCAGCTGCGTCTGCGCGTCCCTCACCGGCTGGCCCGTGGCGGGCTGGAGCAGGGTATAGCCACCGTCGGCTTGCTGGATCCACGCGGAGTGGTTGTCGGTGAGGTAGAGCTCGAGTTCCCGCCGCACGCGCTGGCGCAGTTTCTTGCCCTCGATGGGGAAGCAGGTTTCCACGCGGCGGTCGAGGTTGCGCTCCATCAGGTCGGCGCTGGCCAGGAAGAGGTCGGGCTCCCCGTCGTTGTGGAACCAGTAGACCCGGCTGTGCTCGAGGAACCGACCCACCACCGAGCGCACGCGGATGTTCTGCGAGACCCCGGGAATGCCCGGCCGCAGACAGCACATGCCGCGCACGATCAGTTCCACCTTCACGCCGGCCTGGCTGGCCCGGTAAAGCGCGCGGATCAGCTTGGGATCGGTGACGGCGTTGAGCTTGAACACCAGCTCGGCCTTCTTGCCTGCGGCGGCATGCACGGCTTCGCGAGCGATGAGGTCGAGCAGGCCTTTCTTCAGGGTAAACGGCGCATAGAGCATGCGCTTCATCTTCAGCGCCTTGCCCATGCCCGTAAGCAGGCGGAACAGGCGGTGGACATCGTCGCACAGCGCCACGTCCGAGGTGAGCAGGCTGTAGTCGGTGTACAGGCGCGCGTTGCCGGAGTGGTAGTTGCCGGTGCCCAGGTGCGCGTAGCTGACCAGCTTGCCGTTCTCGCGACGCTGCACCAGCATCAGCTTGGCGTGGGTCTTCACGCCGACCACGCCATAGGTGACCACGGCGCCGGCCTGTTGCAGGCGCGAGGCCAGGCTGAGGTTGGATTCCTCGTCGAAGCGCGCGCGTAACTCGACCACGGCGGTGACTTCCTTGCCCGAGCGCGCCGCTTCCACCAGCGCATCGACGATCTCGGAGTTGGCGCCGCTTCGGTAAAGCGTTTGCTTGATGGTGAGGACCTGCGGATCCTTGGCGGCCTGGCGCAGGAAATCCACCACCGGTGAAAACGACTCGAACGGGTGATACAGCAGCACGTCCTGCTTGCCGATCACCGAGAACATGTCCTCGGCATCGGCCAGCACCTTGGGCAGGGCCGGCACGAAGGTGGGGAATTGCAGCGGCGCGTACTGCGGTTGCAGGGTCATCTCGAACAGGCGGGCCAGGTTCACCGGACCGTTCACCTCGTAAAGCGAATCCGCTTCCAGCGCGAACTGCTTCAACAGGTAACCACCAGCGGCTTGGGGCAGTTGTCCGCCACCTCCAGGCGAACCGCGTCGCCGTATCGGCGCGAGAAAAGCTCGCCGCGCAGGGTGCGCGCCAGGTCTTCGACGTCTTCCGGATCGATGGTCAGGTCGGCGTTGCGGGTGAGCCGGAACTGGTAGGAACCCAGCACGCGCATGCCGGGGAACAGGTCGTCCGCATGCGCGTGGATGATCGACGACAGCAGCACGTAGTTGTCGCCGTCCTCGCAGATATCCGCCGGCATGCGGATGAGCCGCGGCAGGATGCGTGGCGCGGGGACGATGGCCAGGCCCGAGTCGCGCCCGAAGGCGTCGGTGCCTTCCAGCTGGACGATGAAGTTGAGGCTCTTGTTGACCAGTCGCGGGAACGGATGCGTGGGGTCGAGCCCGATGGGCGTGACCAGCGGCGCCACTTCGTGGCGGAAATAGCGGCGCACCCACAGCTTCTGCTTGTGCGACCACTGGTTGCGCCGGACGATACGGATACCTTCCAGCGCCAGCGCCGGGAGGATCCGCTCGTTGAGTATCCGGTACTGGCGATCGATCTGACGATGCGCCACCTCGGCGATCTCGGCCAGCACGCGCCGGGGCGGGATACCGTCGGCGCCGATCACTTCATGGTCGAAGGCGATCTGCTGCTTGAGTCCGGCCACGCGGATCTCGAAGAACTCGTCCATGTTGGACGAGAAAATCAGGAGGAACTTGAGCCGTTCGATCAGCGGTTTGGACTCGTCCAGCGCCTGGTCGAGCACGCGGATGTTGAACTGCAACTGCGACAACTCGCGATGGAGGTAGAGACTGCTGTCGCCGAGGTCGATCTCAGGAACCTCGGGAACGGGCGTGGGCCTGGCGGCGGCAGGCTTCGGCGCGGCCGGCGTCTCGGTGGGTGGCGTCATCGTGTCCAGGGCGTCGTCCTCGTCGCGAATTACGACGACCCCATGGTACGCCGCCGGGCGAAGCTTATGACCGCGCCTTTACATCCCGGTGACACCGCCATCGGGCCTTCGTACAGGCTGGCGGCGGTATCAGACCACCTGGGGCTCGGGTTCGAGGGTGACGCCGAACATCGCCTCCACGCCGGCGATCACTTTCTGCGCGAACGCCCACAGCTGCGGACCGGTGGCCTTGCCGTGGTTGACCAGGACCAGGGCGTGTCGGTTGGACATGCCCGCATCGCCGTCGCGTGCACCCTTGAACCCCGCGGCTTCGATCAGCCACCCGGCGGACAGCTTGGCCGTGCCCCCGGCATGCGGCCACGCGGGCAGGCCAGGATGGGCGAGGGCCATGGCATCGGCTGCAGGGCACCGACGATAGGATTCTTGAAGAAACTGCCGGCGTTGCCGATCACCGCCGGGTCGGGCAGCTTGCGCGAGCGCAGGCGGACCACGGCCTCGGCCACGTGGTAGGGCGTCGGGCGCTGCACGCCCATCGTGTCCATTTCCTCGGCGATACCGGCGTAGTCCAGCGACAGCGGCCGTTCGCGCGGCAGGCGGAAGGTTACCGCCACGACGATCCAGCGGCCGGCTGCTGCTTGAATGTCGAGTGGCGATAGGAGAACGCGCAGGCGGCCTTGTCCAGCAGCACGAACTCGCCCTGCTGGGTGTCCCAGGCTTCCACCGTATCGATGAACTCCGCCACTTCCACGCCATAAGCGCCGATGTTCTGGATGGGGGAGGCGCCCACGGTGCCGGGGATGAGGATCAGGTTTTCCAGCCCCGCCAGGCCCTGGCCGAGCGACCAGCGGACGAAGTCGTCCCAGCGCTCGCCGGCGGCCACACGGACCAGCACATGGTCGTCGCGCTGGAAGATCTCGACGCCGCGATTGGCGACCGCCAGTACGGTGGCGTCGATGTCGCCGCGGATCAGCAGGTTGCTGCCTTCGCCGAGCACCAGCACCTTGCCATTCGCGATGGCGGGGTAGGCCAGCACCTCGGGCAGCCGCGTGACATCGTGCACCTCGGCCAGCAACCGCGCGCGCGCATCCACACGCAACGTGTTGCGCCGGCCCATGGCGGCATCGCTGGTGAGCTGGAAGCCACCCATGTCGACCGGGTCGTTGTTCATGCGGGCAGGCCCTGGCGACGGATTTCGGCCACGGCCTCGGCTACCAGTTTCGGCCCACGGAACACCAGGCCGGAATACACCTGGACGAGCGCCGCGCCCGCGGTGATTTTTTCCGCAGCGCTGTCGCCGTCCACGATGCCGCCGACGCCGATGATCGGCAGGCGGTCGCCCACCCGTGCCTTCATCGCGCGCAGTATCCCCGTGGACTTCGTGAACAACGGTCGCCCGGAAAGGCCACCGGTCTCCTGCGCGTGCGGCGCGCCTGCCACGGTGTCGCGATCCACGGTGGTGTTGGTACAGATCACGCCGTCGATACCCGAGGCCAGCAGCACGTCGGCGATGGCGTCCAGTTCCGTCTCCGAGAGGTCTGGTGCGATCTTCAGCAGCATCGGCTTGCGCGCGCCGTGCCGGGATGCCAAACGCTCCTGCGCTTCGCGCATCGTGCCGATGAAACGGCGCAGGGTGTCTTCTTCCTGCAGGTCACGCAGGCCCTGGGTGTTCGGCGAGGAGATGTTCACCGTGACATAGCTGGCCAGGGGATAGGCCCGCTCCAGGCATAGCAGGTAATCGTCGACGGCCCGCTCGTTCGGCGTGTCCTTGTTCTTGCCGATGTTGATGCCCAGCACCCCGCGGAACGTGGCTTTTTCCACGTTCCGCACCAGGGTGTCGATGCCGCCGTTGTTGAAGCCCAGCCGGTTGATCACGGCCTCGTGGCCCGGCAGGCGAAACATGCGCGGCTTGTCGTTGCCCGGCTGCGGGCGCGGCGTGACCGTGCCGATCTCGAGAAAACCGAAACCCAGCGCGGCCAGTCCGTCGAGATGGGCGCCGTTCTTGTCCAGTCCGGCGGCCAGGCCGACGGGGTTTTGGAAGTCGATGCCGAACGCCCTGACCGGCAGATCGGCCGGCGGTGAGGCGATCCAGCGTGACAGGCCGCTGCGTTGCGCCACATCGCAGGCGTACAGGGTAAGGTCGTGCGCGGTTTCCGCGTCCAGGGCGAACAGCAGGGGGCGGATCAGGTCGTACATCAGGTATCCGGATGACCCGCGAAGATGCGGGTGTCGTAATCGAAGGCGATGGTACCGTCCGACTGCGTGGCGTCGAACAGGGCGCGTAGCGCGACCAGCAGCGGCTCGTGATTCGGGTGGCCGGCCATCGGCATGTAGGATGACGACAGGGTGCGGCCCAGCAGTTGCTCGTAGTCGAGTGACTGCGTGTGCGGGAACGATGCCATGCCGCGAAAACCCTGTCCGAACCAGCGAGCCATGGTGTCGTCGTCGGCGTAACGCTCGGCCACGCCGGCATAGTCGATGCCGTACGCGTGCAACAGGCGCTCGTAGCCTTCCAGGAACGGCGTGCCGACCAGCCGGCGCGTGTTCCAGAAGATGGCGACGAGCCCGCGCGGCGTGAGCAGCCGCGCGAACTCACGGCGCACGGCTACCGGGTCGAACCAGTGGAACGCCTGGCCGGCGATCACCAGGTCCACCGAGGCCTCCGGCAAGCCGGTGTCTTCCGCCGTGCCGTCATGGGCCCGGAACCCTTCCACGTCAGCCAGCCACTGCCGTGCCGCTTCGCGCATCGGCGCATTGGGTTCGACGCCGGTCACGCGATGGCCGGCATCGAGGAACAACTTGCTGGAAATGCCCGTGCCCGCACCGATGTCGGCCACGCTCCAGTCGGTATCCACGCCCAGCCCATGGAGCCAGCCGACCAACGCGTTCGGGTAATCCGGCCGGTAGCGGACATAGTCCGCCACGCGATCGGAAAAACGGTCCGTGGAGCGAAGGTCGGTCATGGGGGCATCCGCGGGTCAGAACTCGAACTTGATGCCCTGGGCCAGCGGCAGCGAGTCGGAGTAGTTGATGGTGTTGGTCTGTCGGCGCATGTAGACCTTCCAGGCATCCGAACCCGACTCGCGGCCACCGCCGGTTTCCTTCTCGCCACCGAAGGCGCCGCCGATTTCCGCGCCCGAGGTGCCGATATTGACGTTGGCGATGCCGCAGTCCGAACCGGCGGCGGACAGATAATGCTCGGCGGCCTTCAGGTCCTGCGTGAAGAGGGCGGACGACAGGCCCTGCGGCACGGCGTTCTGCTGGGCGATGGCATCGTCCAGCGTGTCGAACGGCATCACGTAGAGGATCGGCGCGAAGGTCTCGGTCTGCACCACCTCATCGGTGTTGCTCAGGCCGGTGACGATGGTCGGCAGGACGAAGTTGCCCTTGCGATCGGTCAGGGCCTTGCCGCCGGTGCGCACGGTGCCGCCGGCCGCCTCGGCGCGGGCCACCGCGTCGACGAAGGCCTGCACGGCTTCGGGGCTGTTCAGCGGGCCCATCAGCGTGGTGGCCAGCGTCGGGTCGCCGATCTTCTGCTCCACCTGGCCGTAGGCCTTGACCAGGGTGTCCACCACCTGGTCGTGGATGGACCGGTGCACGAGCACGCGGCGCGTGCTGGTGCAGCGCTGGCCCGCCGTGCCCACGGCGCCGAACACGATCGCGGGGATGGCCAGCTTCAGGTCGGCTGTGCGGTCCAGGATGATGGCGTTGTTGCCGCCCAGTTCCAGCAGGCTGCGGCCCATGCGCTTCGCGACGCGCTCACCGACGGACCGGCCCACCTTGGTCGAGCCGGTGAAGCTGATCAGCGGAATGCGCTTGTCGTCGACGAACGCCTGGGCCAGGTCGGTGCCGGCATCGTTGAACAGGAAGAAGATGTCCGGGAAGCCGGCCTCGCGCAGCGCCTCGTTGCAGATCTTCATCGTGGCGATGGCCGATAGCGGTGTCTTCGGCGAAGGCTTCCAGATGCAGATGTCGCCGCAGATGGCGGCAAGGAAGGCGTTCCACGCCCACACCGCCACCGGGAAATTGAAGGCGCTGACGATGCCGACCAGGCCGACCGGGTGCCACTGCTCGTACATGCGGTGCCCCGGACGCTCCGAGTGCATGGTGTAGCCGTATAGCATGCGGCTTTGGCCGACCGCGAAATCGGCGATGTCGATCATCTCCTGCACTTCGCCATCGCCTTCCGGCTTGATCTTGCCCATTTCCAGGGCGACCAGCGAGCCGAGGGCGTCCTTGTGCCGCCGCAGCGCCTCGCCGCACAGGCGCACCGCCTCGCCGCGACGGGGTGCCGGGGTGGTGCGCCACACCGTGAAGGCCTGCTGGGCCCGCTGCACGATGGTCTCGTAGTCGGCCGCGCCGGTGGCGTGCACCGTGGCGATCGCCTCGCCCGTGGCAGGGTTGACCGGTGTCAAGGTGCCGGCGTCGGTGGCGGACGCCCACTCCCCGCGGCCGAGGTAGGTGCCCGATTCAGTGGTGTTGAGACCGAGCGCGGCGAGGATCTTCGAGGACATGACGACTCCTTGGACGACGCGCCAACGGAATGCCGACGCGACCTAAAACCGCGATTCTAGCAAACGTGCCCTTCACACTCCGTTGTGCGGCGCGGAACGCACGTCGTCCTCTTGTCATGATGGACACGGGCGGCAAGCACCTGGCAAAGACACGCCGACGAGCACGCTTAATGCCACACCTCATCCGGACGGAGGGCGCCATGGTGCGTATCTACGAGGTTCCATTCCACCCCCACGCCGGCCGGGTGTGGGAGGTGCGCGTGTCGGGCGAGGCGATCGAGCGTTGCGATTCGCGTTACGACGCACTGCGGTGCGCGGTAAGCAGGGCCTCCAGCGACGGCGGGGATGCGCGCATCGATGTCGAAGGCGCCGATGGTGTATGGCGCCCCTTCGGTACGGATATAAAGAGGCCGGTGGCTGTCCCCATGGCCTCCCTGCGTGCTTCCGCGCCCGTCACGCATTAGCGGGCGTTAGGTAACATCCCCTCGCCAGTGTGCGCCTCGCTCGATTACAGGCGAAATGCCTTTACCTTGTCCACGTTCATAGCCTCCATGACCACCGGATCGGCAGCTCCGAAACAGTAGGCCTGGACGATATGGGCGTTCTTCTGTGAAAGGCTGCCGATCGTTCGATCCGACTTGCGGTAGATATTTGTCACCGTAATACGGCGACCGGTCTGCACCTGTAGATGGCGAGCCAAATACGTGTCCATCTGGAAAAACTGAGGCTCTCCGAGTGTTCGCCGCCCGTTGCGCGTGTAATTATCGCCCCTCGGATATCCGTGAACCCCGCTCAGGATGTGGATGTCCTTGTTGTCCGTCGTGCTGTAAGCGAGCCTAGTGACTTTGGTCGCTACGTCATTGCTGGTTACGAATGTGTCAGCCGCATAAATGGTCCCTCCTGCGCGATTCGGATGCTCATGCCACTTAGGCCTGACCCAGTTTCCTTGGACACGCGCGGGAATTTTGTTTGTTACCGCTTCCTTCCGGTAGAGTTTGACTATCCTGCCTGACGCATGCTCCCATTTTTGTTTCACGCTTTTAGGATCGAGCGTGCCTGGGTAGGTCTTTCTCGCAATAAGGTTCGGTGGCGCTCGCACCGCACCGCTGTCGAGCGTGCGTCCGACGAAACGGCGCGATGCTCCGCCCCCTACTCGACCCGCGCCAGGTAGCGCCGGCACCCTGCCCATGGCGGCGGACCCCAGGCCCGTGGCCAGGGCCACCCAGCCGAGGATGCCCGCTGCGCCATCCTCACCCGCTTCCGAGGCGACGTTCGAGGCCAGGTCGACGGCGGTGGCTGTCACGTCCAGCACGGTGGCGGTAGCCATGGCCATCATGCCCGGCGTGACCACTGTGCCTGCAAGGCTGCCGGCCGCGGCGGCGCCCACCACTCCCGCGAACACCCCTCCGGTCGCCACCGTGGCGATCACGGCGCCCGCGATACCGACCGCAACGCCGAGCCAGTCCAGCCAGGATTCGCCGGTAGGATCGACGCGGTTGATCGGGTCGCCACCACAGTAGGCGTAGCGGTTCAGCCCGCCTGCCTCGAAGGGGCTGGCGTGATCCGGGCTGAGAAACCGCCGCAAACGAGGCGAGTACGGCGGTCGCCCAGCAGATAGCAGCCAGTGCCGTCTTCGCTTGTCTCACCGGCAAAGCCACCGCGAGCGCCGTCCCCGGAGGCGTCGCGTTCACCGTAGGCGCCGTAGGTACGCCACCGGGGCTCATCCCTGGCCTCCATCACGACGGAGCCCTGAGGGTCGGTGCCCAGCAGCCAGGTGGAGCGCACGGCATGGTTGAGGACGGTTTCCGCGATCGCCACATCGCCAGCGCGTATGAAACGTCGCTCGTCGTCGTCACTGAACTCACCGTAGAGACGACCATCGTCGTAGTACCGATACGCGGTACCTCGGGCGCTGTCCGCACACGCCACACGGCCATCGGGACCGTACCGATAAGCACGGCGGTCGCCGTCCTTCGGCGAGGCGAACGCCAGGCGTCCCGCCCCGTCCCAGTCGAAGCTGCCGCCGTTACCGTCATCCACGAGACGACCAGCCTCGTCATAGCGCATGATCGTGCGGTGCTGCCGGCTGATACCGTTATCGGTAAGCGTCGTCACGACGGCGGTGACGCGGTCCCGATCGATCGGGTCGTGCTCATAGCGAATCGCTTCTTCGCTTCCGTCGAGGAACGTGGTGTCGACCGCCAGCAGATTGTCCAGGCAGTCGTAGGTGAAGCTCTGGCGTGTGAAACGCCGACCTGTGTCGTCGACAGGGAGATCGCCGGTGGCCGACGAGATCGCATGGCAGGAAAGACGTCCGCGCACATCGTAATCCATCGATTCGCTCCGATAGATATCGCCCGTACCGTCGTGCCACTGCTTGCCGATCAGCCTGCCGTCGTCTCGCCAGGTAAGCGCAAGCGAACGCCGGGTTGTGGTGCCTTCCCGTTCATGGGTCCATGTGGTGCGCGCGATGCGGTCGTGATCGTCATAGGTCACGGTCTCGGTCAGTGCACCGTCGGCGTCACGGCTGGTGCGGCTGTGAGGCCGCGACAAGGCGTCGTACCCAAAGCTCACTTCGACGACGAGCGCGCCCGCGGCGTCGTAATCGATGACGCGCGCGACGCGCGCGATATCGTCGTAAGCGAACACACGACGCATGCCGTCGACACCGGTTTTTACCTGTTCCAGCCCGCAGGGTGAGAGCTCCGTGCACGTACTGCGTCTGATGCTGCCGCCTGTGACGATATCCTGCTCGGTCATACGACCCAGGTAATCGGTACGGATCACCATGGCGCCCGCGTCGGAGCCGAGGGTTGCGGGCATGCCCGTGAGGGGCGCATAGGTGGCTTGCCTGAGCACGCGAGGACGCGCGCCGCGCAAGGTTTCGGTCAGTAGTGCCTCGCTGAGCCACGCGTCGTAAGTGCGATCGATGATGGCGCCGCCCGGACGTTCTTCGCTGGCCGGGCTGATCTGCCCGGCGATATATCCCAGCGTTCGGACCAGACTGCCCGAGGTTTCCTGGACCAAACGGGCCAGGCCGTCGTAGCGACGCGTGCCGAGCACGATCGGGGTGGTCTCTCCGGTTGCGGTCACGGCGATGGAGGCGAGCAGTTCGTCGGTCTGACCGGCGGTGTAGGTTCGCGTCACAACGCTTCCGTCCGGAAGCGTTGTGGTGACCAGGCGATCGCAATGATCCCAGATGTGTTGCGTCTTATGACCCAACGTATCGGTCGTCTCGATGCAGCGTCCCAGGCCATCGTACAGCCAGGTTACAGCGGTACACGCCACCGGATTCCCATCGGTGTCCCAGTGGCCGGTCTGCACGCGTCGTTGTCGCCCGACGCTGTCGACATCCACCGACTGCCAGCCACCGATACGTGCGCCGCCGGCTTCCTGCCAAGTGATGCGGTGGGTCATGACCTCGCCCGATCCATCGATCAGCGACGTCAAGACGCGCGTGTGGCTGCCATCGGGGGCCACCGTATCGGTGGGCTGACCCCAGTCGTCGTAGATGTAGTGCGTCGTCAGCGCGAGCCGCCGACCATCGGCGAGCCGGTCGAAAGCGATGTCTTCGACCACGTCGCCGAAGGCGTCGTACACCGTTTCGCCGACAATCAGCGACCCGCCGTCGGGGAGCGGTTCTTCCTGCGCGATCAATCGCCCCTGCTCGTCCAGCCATTGCCGGTGCACCAGTCCCGTGCTGCCGATGCGGGTGACCGAGCGTTCGGCAGACGTCAACCGGTAGACCCAGCGATTGGCAAAGCAAGAGTCGATGCCGTCACGGTAGTGCACCTCCTCCAACAGCCGTCCCAGGTCGTCGTAGGCGCAACCGGTCTTGTTGCCAGCCATGTCCGTACTTTCCAGAACGAAGCCGCCGATCAGCGAGAGCACCTCGTCGGTGACACTCACTATGCCGTCCGGCGTGGTGTCGGTGGTGCGCAGTGTCAACGTATCCAGCGCGGCATCGTGTGTGCGCAGGGGCGACGCATGCCGGGTGCCGGCGTGATACGCCAGTTCGCGTATGTGCGTGTGTCCCTCCACGGTATGCGTCTCGCGCGCCAGCGCGCCGTGATATTCGCCTTGGTCGACGATGAAATCCTGCCGACTCTCGGTCAGGGTCTGTCCGGTGTCGTCGAGCGTGGTCCATTCGGCAACGGCCTGCACGTAGAGTGCATCCGTGCCGGGCGGCGAGCGAGTGCGTCGGGGCAGGGCGCCATAACGGTAGTGTGTGGTGAGGGTCGGGCCGCCCCCCGGCCCGGGTACCACCGTGGTGCTCTTGAGCCGGCGGACCAGTTGCAGCGGATCGGCGGGGCACAGGCCTTCCTCGCCCTCGAGCGGATAATGTGTCGACCGTTCCTCGATGCCCGATGCCGTGTCAAGCCGGCTCTGCACATTTCCATAAGCGTCGTAGGCGCTGCGAACGGCCGTGATTTGCTTCACGGCCTCGTCGCGCGTGTCATAGACGGTGGTGGTCACGGCATGCGGAAGCTGGAAAGCCGCCGGCTGGTCGTGGAACGAAAGGCCTCGAACGCTGCCGTACGCCGTCGTCACCTGCTGCACGACGGTGCCTCGCCGTGTGGTTTCGTCCCTGATCAGATGAAAATGATCGTAGTCACGGCGGATGCTGCACAGCGTCGCACCTTCTTCGTCGCGCTGGGTTTCGATGGATCCATAGCGGAAATCGTCATCCCGACCGATGCAGTAACTGGTCCACCCTGCCTTGCCAGTCCGGTACGACCGGATAACCGTAGAAGTTGGCATAGCCATGGTTGTCGTACCTGTAAGTGGATGCCTGCACGAAACGTGTTCGCGCGGCCCGACCGCTGTCTGCACGCGCGATGGGCAACGCGGCCAGGGTGCGTGTCCGCGCTATCACCGCTGGCATGGACGGCCGTGGCGCGCCACGCGGCAGGATCAGCGCATGTTCGTCGTACTGCACGTGCTCGTGGATACCGTCCGGGGAGTCGATCGATTCGAGCAGCGAGAGATACGGTGGGTCCAGCGTGTTGATATACCGGAAGGCCCACACCGGTTCCTCATCCGCCAGCGTCTGACCCTCGTTGAGGCGGGCGATGGCGGGTATGTGCACGCGCTGGAGACGCGCCCCCAGCCGTTCGAAGACGATCTCGAGTGGCTTCGTCAGCCCCATGGTGATGCTCATCTTCACCTGTGCCTGATTGGGATACTCGATGCCGAGCAGCTGCTGCCCCTCGTCGTCGGTGACATCTTTCAGCACGACGCTGCCGTTGGGACCGAGCGTCCAGGCCAGATGCAGCGCGTCACCACTGGGGCTGGCAATCCTGACCGTCCGCAAGATGGACGGTTCGTACGGCATCCGTTCAAGGTGTTCTACCACGCCTGTCGCGTGTTCGAGCGTGGCGGTCGCCATGGCGGCCCCTGGTGTCAGGCGAAAGCTCTCCAGCTTGCGGTCGGGAAACCGCGCGGCATACCCGGGATACAACCAGTCGATGCGATGGGTATCACCACTGTCGAGGGTCAGCATGCTGTTGTCGAGATCCAGCTCGGTCATGCCGAGCAGCCAGCCCTCGCCGAAGCCATGATCGACGTTGCTCAGCGGACTGTAGCGAAGACGGAAGCCGAAACCCGGACCGCGCAGCCGGTTGCCCTTGCCCACCGGGAAGTCGATGCTTGCCGAGTACATGCCCGTGCGTGGATCGACCGCTCCGCTGATATGGCTGTAGAAGCCGAACGCGCTGGAGTAGAAGTCGTCCTTGGCCAGTAAGGTGACATTCCGTGTCATCGGTGGTTCCCTGGCCATCCTGGCCGTGGTGGTTGGAATGCCTGAGTGATATCGCACAACCGTGCGCGGATCTATCGGCCGGAGGTTGTAGGGGCGATCCGGCTTTCGTTCCAGGGGGGCGCTCGGTTATCCTGAGGCATGTCGGCCCCGTAGCTCAGCTGGATAGAGCGTCCCCCTCCTAAGGGGAAGGTCGCCCGTTCGAATCGGGCCGGGGTCACCATCCTGAGCAGGCGCACGCCGCCGGAGCAGCCCATGACGCGTACCTTCGACGCCATCATCGTGGGTGCCGGCCAGGCCGGCCCCGCCCTCGCAGGGCGGCTCACCGCCGCCGGCAAGCACGTGGCCCTCATCGAGCGGCACCTGGTCGGCGGCACGTGCGTCAATACCGGTTGCAAACCCACCAAGACGCTGGTCGCCAGTGCCTACGCCGCGCACCTGGCACGGCGGGGCGCCGAGTTCGGCGTCGGCGTCGGCCCGGTCACCATCGACATGCCGACGGTCGCGGCCCGCGCGCGGCAGGTAATCCTGGACGCGCGCAAGGGCAACGAGGACTGGCTGGCCGGCATGCCGGGCCTGGAACTGATCCGCGGTCACGCGCGCTTCGTCGGCCCCCGCCGGATCGAGGTGGACGGCCAGACGCTGGAGGCGCCGCAGGTCTTCCTCAATGTGGGCGGGCGGGCGCAGGTGCCGGATTTCCCGGGGCTGGACGAGGTGGACTACCTCACCAACAGCACGATCATCCCGCTGGAGAAGCCGCCGGCTCACCTTGTCGTGATCGGCGGCAGCTACATCGGCCTGGAATTCGCCCAGATGTACCGCCGGTTCGGCTGTGAGGTCACTGTCGTCGAGAAGGGGCCGCGCCTGGTGGCCCATGAGGACGAGGACGTCTCCGCCGCGATCCGAGACATCCTGGAAGCGGAGGGGATCGCCGTGCGTACGGACGCTTGCTGTATCACGGTGCACGCCGATCCCGCCGGGGTGCGCGTGGGCGTGGATTGTCGCGAGGGGGCGCCGCACGTCACGGGCAGCCATGTGTTGATCGCGGTCGGGCGTCGGCCCAACACGGACGACCTGGGTCTGGTCGCAGCCGGCATCGCCACGGACGAGCGGGGATACATCGTCGTGGACGACCACCTGCGGACCACCGCCGACGGCGTCTGGGCGATGGGCGACTGCAATGGCAAGGCGCCTTCACTCACACCGCCTGGAACGACTACGAGATCGTCGCCGCCAATCTGCTCGATGGCGCCGCACGCAAGGTGAGCGATCGTATCCCCGGATACGCGCTTTACGTCGATCCGCCGCTCGGCCGCGTCGGCATGACCGAGACGCAGGCGCGCGCGTCCGGTCGCCCCTTGCTGGTATCGAAGCGACCGATGAGCCGTGTGGGGCGCGCGGTGGAGAAGGGCGAAACGCAGGGTTTCATGAAGCTGGTGGCGGATGCGCAAACGAAGCAGATCCTGGGCGCCGCCATCCTGGGTGTGGGCGGTGACGAGGCCATCCACGGCATTCTCGACATGATGAACGCGCGCGCGGACATCGGCACACTGCAATGGGCGGTGCCCATTCATCCACGGTGTCGGAGCTTATTCCCACGCTTGTCGGCGAACTCAAGCCCGTCGCGTGACGGTCTCTGGATAGATCGGCACGCGCAACCGGCGTGGGATAAGCGTGCGTCATTCACAGGTCGAAAACGTTAACGCGATTGATACCGAATTCACGCATGAGTTTTAAATCAGCTGCGCCGTAACAGGTGGAGTAAATCACGTGCGCATCGGCATTCCACAGTGCCCTCACCTCCCGGCTGCTTTTCCATGCCAAGTTGACGATCTCGATATCATCGTTGTGCCTCTGCGTAATGTACGCGTACCGCGGGCGTGAATGGCGGTCGTAGTCGTATAAGGAGGAGTCCGCGCCCACTCGTCTGCCAAAAAACCAATTGATTCCCGATTCATGCCCATGGACACCCGTAAGAACTTTTATGGGTTTATCGTCCCCGAGTTTCACAATCTCCTTCAGAAGTTCGGCAGTCTCGGGCCCGTAGATGCTGGTGTCGGCAGCGTAGACATATCCTCCGTTTCTGTTAGGGATTTTTGACCAAAATGGCACGATTGCGTCGACGTACTTTTTCTTGTTCTCAATCCAATGCCTTGTCAGCTCGTGGGTGGGCGTCTTCTTAGAAAGAGCTCCTTTACCCTTGTAGCGCTTGATTTTTTGCCCGTCGCGGAACGTATACGTCCGCCTGCTGTAGTTCTGCCCTTGCTTGCTCGAGATGGATGTCGGTATTGAGACGCCCGCGCGTTTCTTCGGCATGGCGGGCCTGTTCCCGACGAACCGGGAACCCCTCGACCCCGCGGGGGGGGCGGCGGACAGCGCCCCGGCGGCCACCCCTGTTCCCAGTGCCAGCCAGCCGAGGATACCCGCGGCACTCTCGTCGCCGACTTCCGTTGCCACGGTCGAACCGATCTCCACGGCGACGGAGGTTATTTCGAGTACGACAGACGCCGCCATGGCCGCCATGGTGGGCGTCGAAACGGCGGCCGTAAGGCTGCCTGCCGCTGCGGCCGCCACGACGCCTAGCAGGGCGCCGCCCGTTGCGGCGATGGCAACGGCGGAGGCGACCACACCCACGGCAACGCCAACCAGTCCCACCAGGCGCCGCCACTGGGATCGACACGATTGATCGGGTCGCCCGCGCAGTAGGCATAACGGTTCAGCCCACCCGCATCGAACGGACTGGCGCCGTCGGGACTCAGAAAACGGCGCAGCGTCGGTGAGTAAAGCCGGCTACCCAGCAGGTACCAGCCGGTGTCCTCCTCGCCGACTTCACCGGCGAAGCCCGTACGCGCGCCGTCACCGGTCGTGTCCCGATCGCCGTAGGCCCCGTACGTGCGCACGGTCACGTGCTCGCCTGCTTCGACGATCACCGAGCCCTGCGGGTCGCTACCCAGCAGCCACGTCGTGCGGATGGCCTGGGTGAGGCGGCTCTCGGCGACGACGGTTCCGCCCGCGCGGAAATAACGTCGCTGGTCGTCATCGGAAAACTCGCCATACAGCTGTCCGTCGTCGTAGTAACGGAAGTGGGTGCGACCGCTGCGACGCCTTTGCGCGATGCGCCCGTCGGGGCCGTAGCCATACTCGATGACCTTACCATCCGGCAAGCTCATCGAGGTCAGGCGACCGGCTGCGTCCCAGGTAAGGGTGCGTCCGTCACCGTCATCGACCACGTTGCCATTGCCGTCATAGCGCAATGTACGCTTGCTACCGTAGCCGGGGTAGCCGGGCAGGGTGCTGCTCACGCTGACAAGTCGGTCGCGATCGATGTCGTCGTATGCGTAGGTCGTGGCGTTGACCTGGCCATCGTGCCGTGTCGTCGTCACGCTCAAAAGATTGTCGAGCCGGTCGTAGACGAAGTACTGCTGGCGGTAGGCTTGTCCGGCCTCGTCGATGGGCCATTCGTCCATCGTGTCGGCAAGGATCCGGTGATCGATGAGCCGACCACGCGTGTCGTAGTCCATGGTCTCGTCGCGAAGCCACCGATCGTCGTCGCCATACCAATGCTTGCCGATCAGTTTGTTGTCCTGGCGCCATGCCAATACAAGTTTGCGTCGCCCGGCCGTGCCGCCCGCTTCATAAGTCCAGGTGGTGCTGGCCAGACGGCCAAGTTCGTCGTAACACACCGCTTCGGTGACCCAGCCATGGGCATCGCGCGCCGTTCGCGACACGGGGCGGGACAGGGCGTCGTAAGCGAAGGCGACATCCAGGAGCACCTTGCCGTCGGGCGCATGATGCCGTGTGCCGGTGAGTCGCCCTTGATCGTCGCCATCGAAAACCTGCCGCACACCGTCCACGCCGGTCTTGGCCAGCTCGATACCGCCCGGTGAAGCTTCGACCTTCGTGAATCGGGTCGGCTCGCTGCCCCCGTCACGTCCTGCTCCGTCATGCGGCCCAGGTAGTCGGTGCGCATGACCATCCTGGCGCTGTCGGAACGGAAGGACGTCGGTACGCCAGCCTGGGATCGTACGTCGCCTGCTTCAGCATCACCGGCGGGCTTTCCAGCAGCTCCGGTCGTGAGAAGTGCTTCCTCCCAAGCCAGGGCTCGTAGGTTCGCTCGATCATCCCGCCGCCCGGACACTGCTCGGTCGTCGCGCGAATCTGATCCGGCTTGTAAAACAGCCGCGTGACAAGCTGCCGGCTGCTTCTTCGGTGAGCCTGCCCAGGCCGTCATGCTGCCGGGTACCCAGGACCGTGCCGGCTTCCTCGCCGGGTGGCGTGATCACGATGCTGGCCACCGATCGCCGCCACCCGTGCGTAATGGCGAACGATGTCCGTTGCGTCGGGCAGTGTGGTCCGGATCAAACGATCGAAGTGATCCCAGGTCTGCAGCGTGACGAGATTCATCGCATCGATCGTCTCGACGCAGCGACCGAGCCCGTCTTAACGCCAGGCCAGTCCGCCGTTGCCGTAGGAAGGCGATTTCCCTCCGCATCCCAGACGCCAGCCTCCGTACATCGCTGCCTGCCTGCGGCATCGGTATCGGTGGACTGCCAGCCGCCCACACGCTGACCGGCCGCTTCCCGCCAGGTCGTGGTGCGGGTAAGTACCTCCCCTGAACTCGAGTGCACAGTTTCGCTGCGGGTATGGCTACCGTCGGGCAGGGCGATGTCGTCGCATTGGCCCCAGTCGTCATAGGTGTAGCGAGAAACCAGGGCAAGCGTTCTGTCGGGCGCCAGGCGGTCGAAAGCGATGTCTTCGATCGTTTCGCCAAAGGCGTTGTAGACCACCTCCCGTACCGTCATCGCAACCGCCATCGGGCAGGGGCTCTTCCTGCTCGATCAGGCGACTTGATCGTCCAGCCATGCGCGGTGCGCAAGCCGGTAATGCCGTAACGACCTATCCACCGCTCTTCATTGGTCACGAAATATCTTGAGCGGCCGACGAGGATTTCTTCGTCGCGACTACGAAAATGGGTTTGTTCTTCAGGACGAGCGAGCGTGTCGTAGGTAAACCTGACATTGTTGCCTAAGGTGTCCCGGGTCTGCCTGGTCAGGCCCCCCACCAGTGTCAGCGTTTCCTCCTCGGCGGTGATCAGGCCGTCGTGCGTGGTGTTCACGGTGCGGGTAGTCAGCGTATCGGGAGCCTCGGTGCGATAGGAAAAATCCCGGCGCTCGGTCAGGCCGTCCTGAGTGCGGGTCTCCCAGGCCATCGCGCGCATGCTGGTCGCCCTGGTCGAGGATGAAGCCCTGCTGGTTCGGTCAGTATTTCCCCGGTATCGTCGAGCGTGGTCCATTCGCCGCAGGCTTGCACGTAAACGCCGTCTGCTTCGTCGGCGCGTCGACGAAGCGGTACCTCGCAGTAGCGGTAGTAGGTACTGAGCGTGGGTCCGCCGCCCGGCCCGGGCTCGACGGTGTGACGCTTGAGCCGGCGAGCCAGTTGAAACGGATCGGGCGGGCACGCTCCTTGCTCGCCATCGAGCGGAAAGTACGCCGAGCGCTCGGTGACGCCGGAGGCACCGTCGAATCGGCTGAGAACGTTGCCGTAGTCGTCGTATGTCGTCCGAGAGCCGACGACCTGGCGGGTGGTGTCGTTGCGGTCGTCGTAGACGGTCGTGACCACCGTGTGCGGTAGCTGGAAGCTGGTCGGCTGATCGCGAAACGGTCTGCCGCTCACTCACCATACGTGGTGGCGATTGTCTGGACCACGTGCCCGCGCCGGGTGGTCTCGGTGGTCAGCAGGTGGAAATGGTTGTAGTCGCGCCGGATGGTGCACAGCACGTTACCGTCCTCATCGCGCTGGGTCTCGGTCGATCCGTAGAGGAAGCCGTCGGCGTTGCCGTGCTGCATGAGCTGGTCGTTGCGGCTTTCCCAGTCGCGCACGAGCGGAAAGCCATAGAAGTTGCTGTAGCCATGGTTGCCATAGGTGTATGTGCTGGTCTGCACGAAGCGCGAGCGCGTGGCGCGTGGACCATGCTGACGGGGCCGTGCCGGTACCGTGACGAGCGTACGGTGGCGCTCCGCGACGGCCGCATATACGGGCGTGGCGCGCCGCGCGGCAGCTCCAGGGCGCGCTCGTCGTAGTGGACCCGGTCAAGGATGCCGTCCGGCGACACGATCGAGGTAAGCAGGCGCAGGTACGGTGCGTCCAGGGTGTTGCTGTAGCTAAATGCCCAGACGGGTTCGGCTTCTTCTGACCCGGCCCCGGCGTTGAGCTCCATGATTGCCGGGATGCGTATGCGCACGAGATCGTCGCCGAGGCGCTCGAAGTTCATGTCCACGGCATCGGTGGCGCCTGTCGAAATGCGCAGCAGTATCTCGGCAAGGTTGGGATAGGCCAGCGCAACAGCTCGATACCCTCGTCGTCGGTGACGCGGGTCAGCACCGCGCCACCCTGGGGCCCCATCTCCCAGGTAAGGTGGATGGCGTTTCCCCCCCTGGGTTGACGATGCGACCGGGGCGCATGACATAAGATTTTGTTGGCATCGGTTCCAGGTACTCGATCACGCCGGTCGCGTGGGTGAGCACCGCTGTGCGGTTGTCGGCGGCCAGGACGAGCCGGAAGCTCTCCAGCTTGCGATCCGGGAACGTGGCGGAGTCACCGGGATACAACCATCCGATGCGGTGACTCTCGCCATCGCCCAGGGTGAGCATGTTGGTATCGCGGTTCAACTCGGTCAGGCCGAGGCGCCAGCCCACGCCGAAACCGTCATCGTTGGGATTCAGCGCGCTATAGCTCAGGCGGAATTCCAGGTGGGGGCCGCGCAACCGGTTGCCTTTACCCGTGGGCAAGTCGACGGTTGCCGAGTACATGCCCGTGCGCGGATCGACGGCACCGCTGATGTGACTGTAGAAGCCGAACGCACTGGAGTAGAAATCGTCCTTCGCGAGGAGCGTTGGGTCACGCTGGGGTTGGTCCGTCACGGGTAAGATCCTTGGTGTTTTCCATGCGTCGTGCCATCGCGCCGAACGTTTCGGCGATCAGCTGACTTCCAGTACGTCGCGTTCCTCGTGGACGAAGCCGAGCCTGCATTGTTGCGTCGATCCATAGTCATCGATCAGGCTGACAACGATGGGAGCGGTAGGCGGGTCTCGATGATCGCCGCGACGGATGTCCACGCGGCCGCACAGCAGGATGACACCTTTGCCCTCGACTGGATGATCAAGCTTCGGAAGCGGCTGGTTGCCTGTGGGCACTTCGCAGTTCCTGTGAATCTTGGTTTCACCCGGCTGTGCATAGCAGGTGTAGCACGGATCCTGCGCGTCGTAGTCATCGTCTTTCCAATGGATCATGCCTTCAGGTTCGCATGACATTTCACGGACGCCGATGGGCTGGCCGTTGTGGACGATCGACACGGTCACGATGTCGTTGAAAATGCCTGCGCTCGGTGCATCGCCCCCGTGGGTTCCTGATCGGCGTTCGAGACGGAAATCGCTCGCGGGATAATCGGGCGGACGTTCGGCGGTGACCTTCTTGTCGTCGCCTGTGTCGATTCCGTTCACAGGAGTCGGGTCCTTCCCCGGGCAATCGCCCAGCCATCGGTTCGATATGTCCATTTGTTGTCCCCGGTCACGACGAATCCTATGGTCAACCGGCCGCTCAAGGCCTCAGGCGTTGCCGAAAGATAGAATTCGAGATAGTCGCCTCCCACATCTGGCGTGGGCGTGGTGCTGTGTTCGGATGTCTGCGTGCCGGGATGGTAGAGATAGCCCCGAAAGTTACGCTGGGAGGACCAGCCCTGATAGGACGCGAGCGATTCATCGGTATCCTCGAGCGGAATCTGCTCGTCGCCGTGCCGATAGTCGATCAGGCGGATACTGTCTTTCTCGCTCTGCGTCAGTTTTACCGTGACACCATCTCGCTCTGCCTCGACATAAACAATGATCTTTACCTGCTGACGGCCATTGGCGTAGAGGACCGCCTGTTCCACGTCCACTCTCGTCCTTTTTACGACCCAGTCTGCGATGTCCTGCGGGATGGTGGGTGCATGATCCATGATTCGTCCTTGTCATCGTGCGTGCGCATAGACATCGAGGGCGTCCTCGCTGTCACATACGGCTGTGTGCTTGAGGGGGGTATGGCATTACCGCTTGGTAATCCTCAACTCGTTGGCTTTGCTGCCAAACGATAGGGTTAATTCGTGGTCGTTGCCGTAGATGTCCATGATGTGCAACGTTGTGCTATTTACGTCCGCTACTTCCTTCCTCCCCGCGTCGAGCAGTCGTGATGCGAGGTTGCCAGTCAGTAGTCCGACAACAACGCGTGTTTCCGACGCGTTCATGATCGATCCCACGCACGTCTTGAACATTTCCATCGGGTAGAACGTGATGTGAGGGGCATTCTCGTCGTCCTGCCGGGTCACGACATCCACCGATGCAAGCGGTGCAAGTGGGAAATTTTCGGGTGCTGATTTTCCGGGCTGGCTGTAATAGCTGATACCCCATTTCGCGTTGTC
The DNA here is from genome assembly GCA_016801395.1 of Leptodermis oblonga. Classification (NCBI taxonomy): domain Eukaryota; kingdom Viridiplantae; phylum Streptophyta; class Magnoliopsida; order Gentianales; family Rubiaceae; genus Leptodermis; species Leptodermis oblonga. Next base: position 555,380 of record VMRK01000539.1, read on the forward strand.
GTTGGGGCCTCCTTGCTTGTAGACCGCAAACCCTGTTTTATCGCCGACGCCGGCGCCTACCGATTTGAGTTTCAGCAGCTCGTTCCTGAGCTTCACATGGAGAAAATGCTCGGTAGCCCAATAAAAATACGAGTTGCTTCCCACGCGGTTCGGGAGAAGCGTTCCGGCGCTGGAGACCTCGCCATAGGCGTCCGAAGGAAGGGAGGGAAAAGCTACCGGCCGGATCTCGACATGCGAGTTGAAGCTACCCGATCCATTGCCCCGTCCGTCAGGATCATCGACCTTTGAGTTGGTCTTGAAACTGGTGTCCTTATACGGAATACGCGCAGCTATCTGTCGCGTCGAAAGCGATTTGGTTGAAACGTAATAGGTAACGACCTGCTGGTTGGGCTGATGGAAGAAAACGCGTTTGCACGCACGCTGTCATCGGTGGGTGAGCCCTGCTCCGACACTTCCGGATCATACGCCGTACCCAGTATCTTGGATTCGTCCCATACATAGCCCTGATCACAGATGGAATAGGCCCAGTCGGGATGGTCGTCGAATTTGTCGACCCGGGTCAGTGGTGCGCCGGTGGCATAGTCGATCAACTCGATCTTGTCCAGGTCGTCAGCGGGGATCTGGACCTCGTTATTATGGTTATCAAGCCCGACAAGAAGAATGTGCACCCTGCACTGCTGGCGCGTGTTGTTAAAGACCGCCGCCGTCGGTTGCTGTCCCGGAAACACGTCTTTGTAGATCCTGAACATCGCAAGCTGCGCCCAGGGCTCGGCCGAAGGCATTGAGGATTGATTTTTCATCGTAACAGTCCGTGTTTGGTGAATCGGTGACGTCGTTCTGGCGTCAGTGGTGCGTGGCGAAGATCAGTGGGGCTCTGGCACGTTGATGATGATGCAGGAGACCTTTCCGTTTAAATTGCCTTTATCGTGATACGCCTGCGTAAAGACGAGGTGGCCGTCCTTTTTTACCTCCTGGTTTATCTCGAAATCATGAGCAAACGTCCATGAGACCTCGGAAAAAAATGTGAATTTGACCCAGTCATCGCCTTGCTTGCAGTTGGGGTCATCGTAAAGAGAGATGATCGAACCCGCGGGTATATTTGAGAAGGAAATCGATACAGCTTCATCGTTGCTGCAGTCGTAGCTGTCCTTCTGGAAATTTATGTTCTCGACGAACGGCGCTGAATTGATCGGTAGGGTGCATACCACATCTCCTGCCGTGTCACCTTTTTCAAATAGGCGCACATAAGCATTGATCGATTTCGTAGATGAACTTGACTCGTTTCCTTGCGCCACTGGCGTCGGCGTCGCTTTACTCGGATCAGTAGCGGCTTGCGAGGCGCCCGTTCGGGTGGCGAAAGCCAATAGCGTAAGCAGGAGGGTGACGAGTGCCGCAGCTGGGCTGACTTTCCGTGTCATGGCATATGTCCTTGGCCGTCATGGCCTGTGTGGTTCGCCATGCCTTGATAGTCCCAGGCGCACGTCGCGTCTACTAGGCCAGAAGTCGTAGGCGCCGCGTCTTCGCTGCACGCCTGCCGTCCATCGCTCCGCTGAAGCATCTTCGGGTTTTTCTACCTCCACCAAGCGTCTCAGGGCAGATCGGCGCCCGGGACCGGCGTGCGGAAATCCACGGGTGCCAGGTCGGTAGTAAAACGGAAGACACCCTCGGCCACACGGCGCGAAAGCACCACGTCGAGAATCGTGGTCTCATGCGTGCCCAGCGCGGCGAGCAGGTCGTCACGCGGCAGGGTAGAGGCGACCACATGGCCGATCAGGCCCGTGAGGTCCACCGGATCGATCCTCACGCCGTAGGGCGCGTGCGAGGGCTGCGCTGCGCGCAACACCTTGCCCGCATCGCGTGGGTCCACCACGGGTCCATCGCCGGCCAGCAGCGCATGGTTGAGGAACAGCGTGACCGTGGCCGGGCTGCGCGAGTTGGCCTGGCGGTCGGTGGAAAAGCCTGGCGGCAGTTCGTTCGGCGACGCGTCGGCGCCGGCCGTCAGCAGGAAATGCGCTTGCGGCAGCGGCTCGCCGCGATCGTCCAGCAGCCGGAAGATCAGCAGGCTGTGCGGATCGTGAATGTGCGTACGCGTGGTGAGCAGCTTGGTTTCCACCTCGACCTTGTCACGATCGCGCTGGGCGTTCTCCGCAGCGAATGCATCGCACAGCGCCGCGTAGGCGGCCGGGGAATCCACGGCAAGGCAGCGCATGATTGCGTCGACGGTGAGCGGTGACGGCGGCTCGGCGGCCATGATGCCGTGGTCGACGCCGGAGTGGGACAGGCCGCCCAGCAGTTTGAACGCCGTGCGCGGCGCTTTGGTGATCGTCATCGATAGCGTGGCGCTGGCACGATCCTGCGTCAGCACCGCATGTCGTGCGTTGAGGTTGGCGGCCGCCAGTCGGATCACGCCATCGGAGCCGTCTTCACCGGTATACGCGTTGACGTAGTCGTAGAGCTTGCGATCCGGGCGATCGCCGATCAGGTCGAACAGATAGGTGCCTTGCGTGGCGTAGTCCGCGCCATGGATGACATCCAGCGCCTGTGCGAGCGACTCGGGGCTGCCGTGCTCCAGCCAGTCGAGAATGCGCTGTCCCGGCTCGACGCCGTTGAACCAGGCCTTCAATCGACCGACCACGCCTTTACCCAGGGTAGCCAGGGCGGAGCCGAAATGCGCGGAGGCAAGCATCACCAGATGGCTCAGCCGGATCGGCGCGTAGAGGGCCGGGCGATCGCGCTGCGCGTTCAACCAGGCGACCGCCACGGGTCCGCCGGTGGAGTGGGTGATGCAGTCGAATGTGCCGTCGGCCAACGATAACCCGCGCAGGGCGTGATCGAACGCGCGCACGATGTCGTCCATGGTGACGCGGTCGTCGAAGGTGATGTATTCCGAAAGCCGGATATCGACGATCCGCAAGGCCGCGCCTGCTTGCGCTGAGCGATCGGCCAGCGCTTGTGGCAGGCTGCCGTAGGTGGATGTGTCGGTAACGCTCCAGCCGTGTACGAAAAACAGGGTAGTCATGCCTGTTTCCTCGTCAGACGTCGCGGATGACCATCAGGCGCGTCTCGCTCATGTCGTCGATGGCGTAGCGCACGCCCTCCTTGCCGATGCCGGAGGACTTGGCGCCGCCGTAAGGCATGTTGTCCACGCGGAAACTGGGCACGTCGTTGACGATCACGCCGCCTTGCTCGAGTTCGTCCCATGCGCGCATCGCGTGGCGCAGGTCGTTGGTGAAGATGCCCGCCTGCAGGCCGAAGTCCGAGTCGTTCACCGTGGCCAGCGCCTCGTCGAACGAGAGGAAACGCTGGATCGATGCGACCGGGCCGAAGGCCTCCATGCGTTGCAGCTTCGCGTCGTGCGGCACGTTTTCCAGCAGGGTGGCTTCCAGCATGGCGCCCTTGCGGCCGCCGCCGCACAGCACTCGTGCGCCGCCTTGCCTGGCTTCCTTCACCCAGCCTTCCAGGCGTGCCGCGGCGGCCTCGTCGATCATGGGTCCCAGGAAGGTGGTCTTCTTCTTCGGATCGCCGGCCTTGAGCGTGCGCACACGGGCCACCAGCTTGCGGCGCAGTGCGTCGTACACGTCGTCGTGGACGAGGATGCGCTGCACGCTGATGCAACTTTGCCCCGATTGGTAGAACGCGCCGAACACCAGCCGTTCGACCACCGCATCCAGCTGGCCGGCCTGGTCGCCGTCGACGATGCACGCCGCGTTGCCGCCCAGCTCCAGTGTCACTTTCTTCTGCCCGGCGCGGGCTTTCAGATCCCAGCCGATCAGACCACCGGTGAAAGACAACAGCTTGAAACGCGGATCGGTGACCAGTGGGTCCGCATGCTTGCCGTCCAGTGGCAGTACGGAGAAAGCGCCCTTGGGCAGGTCGGTCTCCGCGAGGATCTGCCCGATGATCAGGGCGCCCAGTGGTGTACGTTCGGACGGCTTCAACACGAACGGGCAGCCGGCGGCGATGGCGGGCGCGACCTTGTGCGCGACCAGGTTCAGCGGAAAGTTGAACGGCGTGATGAACGACACCGCGCCGAGCGGCACGCGCCGCGTGTAGCCGTGGTAACCCGCGGCGCGCGCGGAGATCTCCAGGTTGATCGTCTCTCCGTTGATCCGCACGGCTTCCTCGGCGGCGATCTTGAACGTCTCGATCAGCCGCGTGACTTCGCCCGCCGCATCGTTGATCGGCTTGCCCGCTTCCACGCACAGGGCATAGGCCAGTTCATCGCGACGCTCGCCGAAGCGGCGCACGCAGTGCTCCAGCACGGCCTGGCGCTGGTAAGGCTTGAACTGTTTCATCGGGCGGGTGGCTGCATGGGCCGCTGCGATGGCCTGCTCCAGCGCCGCGGCGTCGGGCAGGGCGACGCGCGTGGCCACCTTGCCGGTGTACTTGTCCAGCACGTCCAGCTTCTTGCCGGTCTTACGGGCTTGTTGGCCACATAGTAGGGATAGCTCTTCTCGAGCATGGCGTGGGCCTCGTCGTGAGCGATCCGCCATGATGCCGCCGGCGGTGTTCAGTGCCCGTATAGACCCGGGCGGGGTCAGTCGTCGCGGCGTACGTGCAGCTCGCCATCGCCCAGCATCACACGCAGCCGCTCGCCCACGGCAACATCGCCCGCGCGACGCACGATGCCGTCGCGTTCGTCGAAGACGATGGCGTAGCCGCGCTGCAGCGTGGCCAGCGGACTGACCGCATGCAGGGTGCGTGCCTGTTCCGTCAGGCGGGCGCGTTGGCGTTCCAGGCGTCTGGCCATGGATGCGGCCAACCGCTGGCGCAGGTCGGATAGACGACGTTGCGAGGGGGCCAGGCGCAGGCGCGGATGCTGTGCGGCAAGCCGTGCCTGCAGGCGTTCCAGCCGTGCGCGGCGCAGGGCACCGGCCTGGCCGGCGGTCATGACGAGGCGCCGGTGCAGTGCTTCCAGGCGCTGGCCGTCGCGCGCCAGGCGCGCCTGCGGGCGCTGCGCGTTCAGCCGCGCCTGCCAGTGGTCCGCCCGTTGCGCCGCCGCCTGAAGTCGGCGCGTGGTCAGGGTGGTCATGCGCTGGCGCAGGCGGTCGAGGCGGTGTTCCAGGTCGGCAGCGTCCGGCACCAGCAATTCCGCCGCGGCCGAGGGGGTGGCCGCGCGCAGGTCGGCCACGAAGTCGGCGATGGTGAAGTCCACTTCGTGGCCCACGGCCGAGACCACCGGTACCGCGCTGGCATGGATGGCGCGGGCCACGGCTTCGTCGTTGAACGCCCAGAGGTCCTCGAGCGAGCCGCCGCCCCGGGTCACCAGCAGTGCGTCGTAGCGTCCGCAGGCCGACGCCTTGCGCAGCATGGCGGCGATGGCGGGCGGGGCCTCGCGGCCTTGCACAGGCACCGGTAGCACATCCACTTCGGCGAGGGCGAAGCGCCGGCCCAACACGCTGAGCACGTCGCGGACCGCCGCGCCCGAGGGCGAGGTGATGACGCCGATGCGACGCGGGAACGCCGGCAGGGCACGCTTGCGCTCCGCATCGAACAGGCCCTCGGCACCAAGTCGTGCCTTGAGCTGCTCGAATTCGCGCTGCAATGCGCCTTCGCCCGCGGGCTCCATGTGGTCGGCGACCAGCTGGAACTCCCCGCGCCCTCGTACAGCCCGACCTTGGCCCGCATCAGCACGTGCATGCCGTCGGCGGGACGGAAGCGCAGGCGCGAGGCGGCGGTGCGGAACATGGCACAGCGCACCTGGGCGCTGGCGTCCTTCAGCGTGAAATAGACATGGCCGGAGGCAGGCCGGGCGACGTTGGACAACTCGCCTTCGATCCACACCCCCATGGGCAGAGCGTCTTCCAGCAGGTCGCGCACCAGCCGGTTCAGGCCGGAGGGCGTGAATATCTCGGGGGATGCGCGGTCGTCGAAGGCGGACATGGACCGTGAAGCGTAAAGCGTCCATCGTGAACCGTAAAGCGCTAGCGCGTGCCGAATGCCTTATCGCCTAACGGTTTACGCCTGATGCTTAACGCATTACATGCGGAACACGCCGAACCGACCCTGCTCGATCGGCGCGTTGAGCGACGCCGAGATGGCCAGCCCGAGCACGCGGCGCGTATCCGCCGGATCGATGATGCCGTCGTCCCACAGGCGCGCACTGGCGTAATACGGGTGCCCCTGGCGTTCGTACTGGTCGCGCACCGGTGCCTTGAACGCTTCTTCCTCCTCGGCGCTCCACTGGCCGCCGCCGGCCTCGATGCCGTCACGGCGCACGGTGGCCAGCACCGAGGCGGCCTGCTCGCCGCCCATGACGCTGATGCGCGCGTTGGGCCACATCCACAGGAAGCGCGCGCCATAGGCGCGACCGCACATCGCGTAGTTGCCGGCACCGAAGCTGCCGCCGATCACCACGGTGAACTTGGGCACGTGCGAGCACGCCACCGCGGTCACCATCTTCGCGCCGTCCTTGGCGATGCCGGCGTTTTCGTATTTGCGCCCGACCATGAAGCCGGTGATGTTCTGCAGGAACACCAGCGGCACGTTGCGCTGGTCGCACAGTTCGATGAAGTGCGCGCCCTTCTGTGCGGATTCACCGAACAGGATGCCGTTGTTGGCCACGATGCCCACGGGGTAGCCATGGATATGCGCGAAGCCGGTGACCAGCGTCTTGCCGTAGCGTGCCTTGAACTCGTGGAACTCGGAGTCGTCGACGACACGCGCGATCACTTCGTGGATGTCGAACGGGCGGCGCGTGTCCTCGGGGATTACGCCATACAGTTCGTCTGCCGCGAAGCGCGGTTCGCGCGGTGCACGCACGGCCAGCGGCTGCTGCTTCACGCGGTTGAGCGCGCCGACGATGTCGCGGGCGATCGCCAGCGCATGCGCATCGTTCTCGGCGAAATGATCGGCCACGCCCGATACCGACGTGTGCACGTCCGCACCCCCCAGTGCTTCGGCATCCACCACCTCGCCGGTGGCGGCCTTCACCAGCGGCGGGCCGCCCAGGAAGATCGTGCCTGCTCGCGCACGATGATCGTCTCGTCGCTCATGGCCGGCACGTAGGCACCGCCGGCGGTGCACGAGCCCATCACCACGGCGATCTGGGGAATGCCCTGGGCGCTCATGCGCGCCTGGTTGTAGAAAATGCGGCCGAAGTGTTCGCGATCGGGGAACACTTCGTCCTGCAAAGGCAGGAACGCGCCGCCGGAATCCACCAGGTAGACGCAGGGCAGGCGATTCTCCATCGCCACTTCCTGCGCGCGAAGATGCTTCTTCACCGTCATCGGGAAATACGTGCCGCCCTTGACCGTCGCATCGTTGGCCAGCACCACCACCTCCTGACCCATCACCCGGCCGATGCCGGCGATGACGCCTGCGGCCGGCGCGGCGTCGTCGTACATGCCATGGGCCGCCAGGGGGGCGATCTCCAGGAAGGGCGAACCGGGATCGAGCAGGGCAGCGATGCGCTCGCGCGGCAGCAGCTTGCCGCGGGCCACGTGTTTCTCACGGGCCTTGGCGCCGCCGCCCTCGGCGTTTCGTGCGAGCGTGGCGCGAAGGTCGTCGGTCAGTGCGCGAAGGCGCTGGCTGGCGGCCTGGAACTCGGGCGAGCGGATGTCGAGCTGCGAATCGAGGATAGGCATGATGGGCGTTCGCGCAATGACGAAACGACCATGATAGCGGTCGCGCGGGATGGGCAAACGCTGCAATGCGCCAAAAAAAACGGCCACCCGAAGGTGGCCGTCTCGACAGCGAGGCAAACCTTGCGGCTTACTTCTTGGTGCTGTCGTCCTTGGCGCTATCCGCATTGGAAGCAGCGTCCTTCGCCTGGTCAGCCGACTTGTCGGCCTGATCAGCAGCGTTGGCAGCGGCGTCCTTGGCAGCTTCCGGGGTGCCACCGGCCGTGGAGGCCGAAGCGGCCTGCGAAGCCTGGTTGGCGGCAGCCTTGGCCTGGTCGGCGGACTGCTGAGCCTGGTCGGCAGCCTGCGTGGTGGCGGCATTGGCCGACTGGTCGGCGGCCTGCTGGGCCTTGTCAGCCTGCTGCTGGGCGTCGGAAGCCGACTTCTGGGCGTCCTGCGCGGAATCCTGCGCGCCGTTGCTGCAAGCTGCCAGAAGCGCGACGAGCGCAGAGGCGAGAAGGGTACGCGTCAAATTCATTATGTTTCTCCTTAGCCGTGGAATGCCGTGAGGCGGGCGTATTAAAGCCTAGTTATCGTAACTTAGCTATAAACCTCATCGTGCCGCTTCAGTGGGCATTAAAGCCCATGTATTTGGCGTGATTGCGGTTCAATGCCTGGAAATAATGCGTCGACCCCGGTTTTACACCACTTCGATGGCGATCGCCGTTGCCTCGCCGCCACCGATGCACAGCGCGGCGACGCCCCTTTTTGCGCCACGGGCCGTCAACGCATTGAGAAGGGTGACCACGATCCGGGCGCCGCTGGCACCGATCGGATGGCCCAGCGCACAGGCGCCGCCGTTGACGTTGACCTTATCGTGGGGCACGTCCAGCTCGCGCATGACCGCCATCGGCACGACGGCGAAGGCCTCGTTGATCTCGAACAGGTCCACGTCGCCTACCGACCAGCCGGCCTTTTCCAGCACCTTCGAGATCGCGCCGACGGGGGCCGTGGTGAACCATTCCGGCGCCTGTGAATGCGTGGCATGGGCCACGACGCGAGCCAGCGCGGTGACGCCGCGGGCCTTCGCGTCATCGGCCGACAGCAGCACCAGTGCCGCCGCGCCATCGGAAATGCTGGACGAACTGGCCGCCGTGATCGTGCCGTTTTCCTTGCGGAACGCGGCGCGCAGGGTGGGGATCTTTGCCGTATCGGAGCGTCCCGGCTGCTCGTCCTCGATGAAATCCTGCGCGCCCTTGCGGCTCTGCACGGTCACCGGAACGATCTCGCTGTCGAAGGCGGAGGACGCCTGGGCGGCCTTGGCGCGCTCGACGGAGGCGATGGCGAAGGCGTCCTGTTCCTCGCGGGTGAAGTGGTATTTGTCGGCGCACTGCTCGCCGAATACACCCATCGACTGGCCGTCGTACGGATTGGTCAGGCCGTCCCATGCCATGTGGTCGACCAGCTGGCCGTCGCCGTAACGGATACCCGTACGCGCGTTGACCATGTGCGGCGCGTTGGTCATCGATTCCATGCCACCGGCCACCACGACGGTGGCCGACCCGGCCTTGATCAGGTCGTGGGCCAGCATCATGGCCTTCATGCCGGAACCGCACACCTTGTTGATCGTGGTGCAGCCCGCCGAGGTGGGCAGCCCGGCCTGCAGCGACGCCTGGCGCGCGGGGGCCTGGCCGAGGTTGGCGGGCAGCACGCAGCCCATGATGACCTCACTGACATCGGCCGGCGCGATGCCCGCCTGTTCCAGCGCCGCCTTGACGGCGACGGCGCCGAGCGTGGGCGTGGGACGCCGGTGAACTGACCGAGGAAGGAACCGATGGCGGTGCGCTTGGCGCCCGCGATGACGATCTCAGACATGGAGACTCCGTGGGACATCGTTATGGCCGTCCTCGCGGGACGGAAACCCGTCGAGTATCGCAGTGGGCCCGGGGAGGGGCAATCTGCGCCGCCGCAACGTGCCGAAACCCGTCGCACCGTGCCGTCGCTATTTTTTGCATAAAGGCTGAGGCTTTTCTCAATTTGTTGTGGCAACATTCACTTAACGCTCCCACGGACCGCGGGCGCGAGACATTGATGTCACCAAGGGGATCAACCGTGAATTCGACGAATTTCTTGCGTCAGCGCGAGCTTGCGCTGGCCGTTTGCGTGAGCCTGGGCCTGACCGCATGCGGCGGTGGTGGCAGCGGCGGAACACGTGCAACAGGGACCAGTTACAACGTGCCGCCGGTGACGGTGAATCCGACACTGCCCGGCTCGCCGCCACCGCCGACCGTTGGCTTTCCTTATGACATCCAGATCAGCGGCACCAACGCCGTAGCCGCGCAGGCCGCGGGTGCCAAGGGTGCCGGTGTCACCGTCGCCGTCGTCGATTCCGGCGTGGCGACCAAGAACCCGGCCCTTGCCGATCACGTGAAAACCAGCCTGACCTATGTCGATCCCACGGTGAACAATACCGGTGTGGACGATGTGGTCGGTCACGGTACCGCCGTGGCCCAGATCGTTGCCGGTGTACCGGTCAAGTCGTTCGCCGGCGGTATCGCCCCGGCTGCCAGCATCGTCTCCGCGCGCATCATCGCCGACAAGTCGCCGGCTGACGACGGCACGGGCCAGGGCAACCTGGTGACCAGTGCCGGCCCGCTCGGTCAGGTCAATGCCGACGTCATCACCGCAGGCGCCCGCATCGTAAACAACTCATGGGATGGCCTGTACTGGTCGGCCGGCTCGACAGCGACGACGCAGAGCTTCGCCAACGCCTACAGCTCCGCCGCCAACGGAACCCTGCAGGTATTCGCGGCGGGCAACAAGGGTGCGGCTGATCCCTCCGATGTCGCCATCCTGCCGACCCGCGCGTTGACGATCTCGCCGTCCGTCGGGAAGAGCCTCGAGAGCGGCTGGCTGACCGTCGTCGCCCTCGACAGCACCCATCCGGACACCATCGCTTCGTACTCGAACCGTTGTGGCGTGGCGCAGAACTATTGCCTGGCCGCGCCCGGTTCGGTGGTCACCCTGACGACGAACTCGTCGGCGACGACGCCGACGTATGCCGTGTGGGAAGGCACCTCGTTCGCGGCCCCGCAGGTGGCCGGCGGTGCGGCGGCGGTCGCCGGTGTCTTCCCGACCCTGTCGATGCAGTCGGTGCGGCAGATTCTGCTGGGCACGGCCGACGACCTCGGCGCGCCGGGTCCGGATGCCATCTACGGCTACGGTCGCCTCAATGTCGGCCGCGCGATCGGTGGCCCCGGCAAGCTCGACTGGAACCAGTTCACCGTCGACCTGGGCGACACCACCGGCAGCCAGCCGGTGCAGGGTGCAATCACTTTCTCGAACGCCATCTCGGGGGCGGGCAATATCCGTACCCAGGGCTTTGGCGTCCTCACGCTCAGCAATACGAACAACACGTACACGGGCGGCACGTTCATCGGCGCCGGTACGGGCATCGATTCGGTTGGTACGCTGCCTGGCAACGTGACGATCGACCAGGGCGCCTCGCTGCTCGCGCGCAAGGACATCGGTGGCTTCCTGCAAAGTGCCGGCCGCCTCCAGACCACGTCCACCAGCACGCACATCAACGGCGACCTGACGCTCTATCCGACCTCGGTCGTGTCGCAGGTGCTTGGCGCGCCGCTGATCGTGAGCGGTACGGCGAACCTCAACGGCAACTTCTACATCGCCGGCGTGACCGACGGCTACGTCAAGACCTCGCACCAGCAGGTACTTTCCGCCGGGGCGGTGCTTGGCCAGTTCACCTCCACGACGCTTGCCACGGGCATCTTCCTGAGCGCTAGCCTGCAGTACGCACCGACGGAAGTCTGGGTGGACACCTCGCAGCTGAGCGTCATCAAGGTCGCCGCGGCCAGCATGCCGTCCTCGCTCGCCGCCGCCGTCCGCTCGCCTCGCACGGCTCGACGGCGCGTTCAACCAGATCAACCAGAACGTCTCCGGCACCGGCACCGGCGCTATCACCGGCGCCGTCGCCAACGGCACGCTGACGGCTGCGGGGAACATCCAGCAATCGCGTACCACCCAGCAGGCACAGGCCTCGCTCGAGTCGCTGTCAGGCCAGCTTTACGCCGCCGGCACTGCCGTCACCCTGGCCGGTATCGACGCCAGCAACGATGCGCTGATCGCCCATCTCGACCAGCAGGGCACCGGTGGCTGGACGCAGTCGCTGGGCTACCAGGGTGGGCTGAGCCGCGGCGGTTTCGGCAACGTCGGCTTCAACCTCAATGGCGGCCTGGCCGGTCACGATGTCCGCCTGGGGCTGAACGGGTTCGCCGGCGTCGCGGTCGCGCAGATGTCCAGCAACGGCCAGCTCAACGGCAGCTTCGACCGCCAGCGCAGCCGGTCGACCGCCGGCATGCTCTATGCGGGCTCGCGGGGCGCGAACTGGTACGGCGTGGGCCAGGTCGGCTACGGCAGCTTCCGTGGCAGCATGAACCGCATGCTGCAATTCGGCGATCAGGCGGCGTTCTCGGGCAGCGACCAGAACGGCACCTATGATTCGGCCTATGGCGAAATCGGTTTCCGCGGCCATGCGAGTGCCTTCACGCTCACGCCGTTCGCCAACGTGGAATACGCCAGCATCCATCGTGACGGCTTCTCCGAGAGCGGCGGCCAGGGCTTCGGCCTGGCGGCGGACGGTCACACCACCTCGCGCTGGCAGGCGGGCTTCGGCCTGCGCGCCGGTAGTTCGTGGCTGACCTCGCGCGGCACGCTGCACCTGGATGCGAAGCTCGGCTGGCAGAACGCTTTCGCGACCAAGGGTGAAGTGTTCGCCGCGCGCTACACCGGCTTTGCCCAGTGGGCTCCGGTCGACGGTATCGGCCTGTCGCGCCGCGCCGGTACGGCCGGCATGGCGCTGGGCTGGGACATGACCGCGAGCACCCAGCTGGGTTTCAACGTGGACCAGCGCTTCGCGGACCGCGATCACTCGCGTTCGGCGAACGCGAGTTTCCGCATGGCCTGGTGAGTCAGGATTTGCCGTGGAACAGTTCGCGGCCGATCAGCATGCGCCGGATCTCGTTGGTGCCGGCGCCAATCTCGTAGAGCTTGGCGTCGCGCAGCAACCGACCGGCGGGAAATTCGTTGATGTAGCCGTTGCCGCCCAGTGACTGGATGGCTTCGAGTGCCACTTTGACTGCATTGGTCGAGGCGTTGAGCAGGCAGGCGGCGGGGTCGATGCGCGACTTCACCCCGTTGTCCAGCTGCTGCGCCACCATATAGGCGAACCCGCGTGACGATTGCAGCGCGGTGTACATGTCGGCCACCTTGGCCTGCATCATGCCGAAGGTGCCGATCGGGGCATTGAACTGCTTGCGCTCGCGCACGTACGGCAGCACCAGGTCCGTGCCGCCTGCATGATGCCGATCGGACCGCCGGACAGCACCAGGCGCTCGGTATCCAGGCCACCCATCAGCACGCGCACGCCTTCGTTCACTTCGCCCACGATGTTTTCCGCGGGAATCTCGCAGTTGTCGAACACCAGCTCGCAGGTGTTGGAACCGCGCATGCCCAGCTTGTCCAGCTTCTGTGCGGTGGTGAATCCCGGCATGCCTTCTCGATGATGAAGGCGGTCATGCAGCGGCTGCCGGCCGGGCGCGGCGCGGTGCGCATGTAGACCAGCAGCACGTCGGCATCCGGGCCGTTGGTGATCCAATCTTGGTGCCGTTGGCGATCCACTTGCCGTCCACCAGCTCGGCGCGGCAGTTCATCGAGCCGACCACGTCGGAACCCGCACCGGGTTCGCTCATCGCCAGCGCACCCACCCATTCGCCGCTGGCGAGCTTGGGAAGGTATTTGCGACGCTGTTCGTCGTTGCCGTTGTGGTAGATGTTCTGCACGCACAGGTTGGAGTGCGCACCGTAGGAAAGGCCGACCGACGCCGATGCGCGCGAGATTCCTCCATCGCCACCATGTGCGCAAGGAAGCCCATGCCGGAGCCGCCGTATGCCTCGGGGACGGTGATGCCCAGCAGGCCCATGTCGCCGAACTTGCGCCAGAGATCCTCGGGGAAGACGTTTTCTGCGGTCGATGCGGTCGGCGCGCGGGGCGATTTCCTTTTCGGCGAACGCACGGACGCTTTCGCGCAGGAGGTCGAGGTCGTCGCCGAGGGAGAACGGGCGCATGGTGCAACTCCGGGGAAGGGAAGGGGAAAAACCCGCCCATCCTAGCGTGCGGACGGGGTCAAGCCACGGCGCGACGCAGCAATCAGACCGGTTCGATGGACGCGATGCGGTCGTGCACGCGGACCAGCAGGCGGCACTGGCGATGGACCAGCCGCAGGGTTTCGTCGGGCGAATCGGCCTGTGGGTCGGTGCGTTCGCTATCGTCCATACCGTGCAGAGCCCGCGTGGGCGTTCCGGCGCGAACGTGGGCGGCCAGCGTGTCGAAGCCGTCGGCGATGCGTCGGGCCTGCTGCCGGAACGCGTCGGCATCGGCCCGGCGAGGCGCTGGCGATGCGCGCCCAGCGTGGACAGGTGCGACAGCCCCGCTTGCAGCGCGGTAAGCCGTCGCAGCGAGCGTTCGCCACGGTCGCGCGGGTGGCCGGGCTCGGCCAGCAGTTCCGCCACGTTGCCTGCCACCGTGGCCAGCGCCGCATGCGCGTCGCGACGCGCGATACGGTAGGGCAGGTCGTCGACCTTCCCGTGCGTGTACTGGTCGGCGATGCGTTCGAGATAGCGTCCCTGCGCGAGCAGGGCATCCGCCACGATGTCGTCCAGCCGCCGCACGCGCCAGTCGGGCAGCACCCAGCGAATGGCGGCGGCCGCCACCAGCGCGCCCAGCAGCGTGTCGAGCAGGCGCGGGCCGATCGCGTCGTACCCGGCGCCCACGCGATCGAAGCAGAGCAGCACGAACAGGGTGATCACACCCGTGGCCAAGGTATAGCGGCGCAGCCGGAACGCGAAGAAGGCGGCGCCGCTGGCGACCAGGACCGGCAGCCGCCAGTCGCCCGGCGGAAGCAGGCGCAGCAGGGCCCAACCGGCGACCAGCCCCGCGGTGGTGCCGGCCACGCGCTGGATCAGGCGGCGGCGGGTGGCCCCGTAGCCGGGCTGGCAGACGAACAGGGTGGTCAGCAGGATCCAGTAGCCGTGCCGCGGATGCAGCGCCAGCATCATCGCGTAGCCGCCCAGCATGCCGGCGGCCAGTCGCATGGCGTGGCGGAAATGCATCGAGCGGCGATCCAGCCGCAGCCGGACGCGTGCCAGGGCTTCGCGCAGCGACGCGGGCTCGTTGCCCTGCAGGGCGATGTCGGCATCCTCACGCAGGCTGCCTTCGTCCTCGATGCCTTCCTGCAGGCGTTGCATGTTGGTCAGCAGCGCGGACAGGGCATCGTCCACGGCCTGATCGGGTGGTCGTGGCGGCGACGGTACGCCATCGCCTCGCGCACATCGTCCAGCGCGGCGCGAGGCAGGGCGATGGAGCGCAGCGGTGCCACCCGGCGGATGGCGTCGGCTCGCTCGCGCGCACGCCATGGCCTGCAGGCGCAGCAGGCGACCGAAACGGAACATGAGGTCGCCGTGGTAGAGCGCGCCCGCCAGCTCGTCATAGGGATAGTGCGAGGAACTGATCCTTTCGTGCATGTCCTGGGCGACGAAGAACATGCCCAGGCGCGCGGCGGCGCGGCCACGCGGCTGCCGCCGGCCGATCCGGTCCAGCAGGGCGCCGCGCGCGGCGGTCAGCGCTTCCACCGTGCGCAGGTTGCGCCGGGACACGGCGAGGTCGAGCGCGTCGCGGTCCAGTCCGCGTACCGGTTCGAACAGCGCGGCCTTGGCCTCGATCAGGTCGGCCAGCGAGGCGAACAGCCGCGCCAGGGCATGGCGCACCGCGCGCTGGGGGGCCAGCGCGCTCCACAGCAGCGACAGCGAGCCGTACCAGGCCGCGCCGGCCAGGATCGCCAGCGTGCCGCGCCAGCCGTTCGTCGTTGCGCCGGCACCGTCGCTGGCGATCATCGTGTACACGGACAGGATGAGCGTCGCCGTGGCGATGGTGGCGTAGCGACCGCTGGCCGCGCCGAGCATCACCAGCGCGAACGTGCCCACCGGAAGCAGCAGCGCGAAGACCACGGGCGTGCCGATCGATGCCTTGACCGCGGCGGCAGCCACGGCGAAACACACCAGGGTGACCACCAGCCCGCGCAGGCGCCCGCGCCATGCATCGTCGGTCTCGGCCAACGCGCAGGCGATGGCACCGAGCAGCGCTGGCACGATGGCGTCGGCGGGGCCGGCCACCGTGCACCACCCGGCGATGCCGGTCAGCGCGAACAGCACGCGCACGACATCGGCGAAGCGGTCGGACTCGGCGAGTTCGCGTAGGCGGCGCATGCGTGGCTCAGCAGAGGCCGCCGTTGACGGCCAGCACCTGCGGGTGATGTAGCCGGCTTCCGGACTGACCAGGAAGCGCACCGCCGCGGCCACTTCCTCGGGCGTGCGGTGCGTTCCATGGGAATCACCTTGAGGATCTGCTCGACCGGCACGTCGGGGTCGAGCATGTCGGTGTCGATGAGGCCCGGTGCCACGCAGTTCACGGTGATCTTCCGCTTGGCCAGTTCCACCGCCAGTGCTTTCGCCGCACCGATCACGCCGGCCTTGGACGCACTGTAGTTCACCTGGCCACGGTTGCCGATCAGGCCCGACACCGAGGTGATGCAGACGATGCGCGCCCCGCCTTGCGCCGACGGATCATCGGCATCACCAGCGGATGCAGCACGTTGTAGAAGCCGTCGAGGTTGGTGCGCAGCACCTGGTCCCAGTCCTCGGAGGTCAGGCCGGGGAAGGCGCCGTCGCGCGTCAGGCCGGCGTTGCAGACCACGCCGTAGTAGGCGCCGTGTTCGCCCACATCGGCTTCCAGCGCCGCGGCCGAGGCCGCGCGGTCGGCGATGTCGAACTGGATGGCGCGGGCGCGCGGCCCTTGGCCTGGATTTCGGCGACCACGGCATCGGCTTCCTCGCGACGCGACCGGCAGTGCACTACCAGGTCGTAGCCCGCGTCGGCGAGGTTGAGCGCGATGGCGCGGCCGATGCCGCGGCTGGATCCGGTAACGAGAACGGTGTCGGTCATGGTGCAGTACCCCTGGAATCGAGACGGTTGTGGCGGGGATCGAGGAACGGCGTCGGATCGACCGGGCTGAAGACGGTCAGGCGCGCTTCGGCCTGCGCCGCATCGCTGTGGATGCGGCAGGCGAACGCGCCCATGCCGTCCTCGTCGTGGAAATGGCGGACCGCTTCGATGCGCAGCAGCGCACCGTGGGCGAAGGCGTCGGCATCGGCGCGGTAGCTGCGCGTGCCCAGCAGGAAACCCGGACGCACGTTGCCGCCGGCGGCGAGGATGCCGCAGCCGTTCCAGGCGGCGATGGCCTGGGCCATCAGTTCGAACGCCGGCCCACGCGGGCAGGCCGGTGGCGTCGACGAAGGGATCGCCGCGGCGGACCAGGCGCTCGCAGACCACGCTTTCGGCGTCCCACGACACCAGGCGATCGAGCAGGATCATTCGCCCGGCGTGGGGCAGCAGGGTTTCGATGGGCCAGAGGGTCATGTCGCGTTCGCCAGGATCAGGCTCGCGTTGTTCCCGCCGAACGCGAACGAATTGCTCATGAGGTGCCGTTGGCCGTCCGCCAGGCGGTGGCCTTGGGCGGTGAAATGCAACGGCGGCAGGGCGGGATCGCTCTCGCCGTCCCACACATGCGGGGGCAGCCGGTGCGCGGTGTCGGTCAGCGCCAGCCAGCAGAACGCCGCTTCCAGCGCACCGCCGCGCCCAGCGTGTGCCCCGTGAGCGCCTTGGTGGACGAGCAGGGCACGGGGCGCTCGAAGGTGCGGGCCATCGCGTGGCTTTCCATGGCGTCGTTGTGTTCCGTCGCGGTGCCGTGCAGGTTCACGTAGTCGATGGTGGCGGCCGATATGCCCGCGTCGGCAAGCGCACGGCGCATCGCGTCGGCGGCGCGCTGCCGTCGGGCCGTGGCGAGGACATATGGTGGGCATCGGCGCTGGCGCCGCCGCCGACGCAAGCCACCGGCCCGGGGTCGCGCGTCATCAGGAACAGCGCGGACGCCTCGCCGATGTTGATGCCGCGGCGTGACGGTGAAAACGGCAGGCAACGCTTATCGTCGATCGCCTCCAGCGCGGCGAAGCCCTGCGTGGCCAGCCGGCACAGCGTGTCCACGCCGCCGCAGACCACGGCATCGCAAACGCCCAGGCGAAGCAGGCGCCGCGCACTAAGCAAGGCGCGCGCTCCCGAGGTGCAGGCCGTGGAAATCCCGTAGGCCGGTCCGCGGTGCCCAGCCACTCCGCCAGGAAGGCCGCCGGCGCGCCCAGCTCCTGATCGGTGTACCGGTACGCGCCAGGCCACGTGCCCGTGGCACTTCGCGTGCCGATGTGGGCCGTGGCTTCCTCGATGCCGGTAGTGCTGGTACCGATCACCACGCCGACGCGATCGGCGCCGTAACGTGCCATCGCGGCGCGCAGGTCGTCCTCGATCTCCTGCGCGGCGAGCAGAAGCAGGCGGTTGTTGCGCGTGTCGCGATCGGCCATCGGCGCTGGCGGCGCCGGCAGCGCTGCATCGATGCCACCCACCGGCAGCGTGCGACCGGGCACCCAGTCGGCGCTGTCATGCAGGCCGTGCGTCGCGGCGCCGAACAGGGCCGCGGCCACGGCCGCCTTGCCGACGCCAAGCGAACAGGCCACGCCCAGTGCGTTGAGGAAGGCGGTCATGCGGGGTCGATCGGTTTGCGCGCGGCGACGTTCACCAGGGTTTCGTCGCGCTTGCCCGGCGGGGTGGCCGGCGGATGCCCCAACGCTCCATCAGACCGAAGTCCTTCGCGCGGCTCCACCAGAGGTAGGGCAGGGAGACCTGGCGCTCGTCGAAACGAAAGCCACGGCCACGGAGCATCGCCAGGTATTCGTCGGCACTCTTCTGCACGTGCATCGGATGCCGGAAGAACCAGCGGATCACCCAGGTGTCGATATACGCGCGCGTCGACTCGGCGAACAGCAGCAGGCCGCCCGGTTTCAGCACGCGCCAGAATTCGTCCAGCGCGCGTTCCTGCTCCACCAGGTGGTGGAAGGTCTGGTGACAGAACAGTATGTCCACGCTGGCGTCGGGCAGGTCGATGCGCGCGCAGTCGCCCAGCAGCAGGGTGGCCTCGATGCCTTCGCGTGAAGCCTCCGCCTGCGAGCGCTCCAGGCTGTGCGGGTCCGCATCCAGGCCGATCAGGCGATCCGGCCGGAACGCATCGCGCAGGTAGCGGAACGAGCGCCCCTGGCCGCCGCCCACGTCCAGCAGCGTGCCGCCCTGCGGCAGCGGCGATCCGATCAGGCGCTTCAAGTCGTCGATGGCCACGCGCAGCACATGGTGCTGCCACGTGTGGGTGCGCAGGAAGACGAAGCCGAGGCGGGTTTCTTCCACGTAGGTGGCGCTGGCGTATTTCATTGCGGGCGATCCAGGCGTTCGGTCGACGGCGAGCGCGCCAGGCGTCGTTCCACGTCGTCGATGAAGACGCGGGGTGAGCCAGCTGCATCTCGCCCGTGGCAGGCTGACCGCCACCGCACCGTGCTGGCGCGGGTGAGACGCTGGCCGCTGGCGGCGTCGCTCAGCGTGTAATGGATTTTCAGGCGGGTTCTGCCATTCCACCAGGTCGGCGCGCGCGATCAGCGTCTGGCCGAAGCGCGCGCCTGCGCATAGCGCAACTGCATGTCGATGATCGGCCAGGCGAAGCCGGTCTGCTTCATGCGAACGTAGTTGTGGCCCACGTCGTCCAGCAGTGCGCAGCGCGCCAGTTCCAGGTATTTCACGTAGTGGCCGTGCCAGACCACCTCCATGGAATCCACGTCGAAGAACGGCACCACCAGTTCGATCTGCGTGCCGAGTACACCGCTAGCGCGCATGTGACGCTCCGTTAGTACCTTGCCAGTACGGGTGAAAGTTGAACCATTGCAGGGGTGCGTCGATGCAGCGTTGCGCCAGCCAGTCGGCGTAGCGTTGCACCGATTCGCCGATGATACGTTCGCGTTGCGATCGGTCCCAGCCGGACGCGTCGTCGAAACGGCGCAGGTGGATACGATAGCGTCCACCCTGTTTCAGGCAGCACACCAGGTTGACCGGGCAACGCAGCAGGGCGGCCATCAGCCACGGGCCCTGCGGGAAGGGCGACGGGCCACCGAGAAAGTCGGCGAGCACGGTGCGCCCGCCATGGACGGGCACGCGATCGCCCGCGATGGCGATCCACTCGCCGCGGTCCAGCCGCTGCGAAAGGTCCAGCATGGTCGCCGTATCCAGTCGCCCACGTGCATCAGCCGCAGCCGCGGGTCGCCCGACTGGGCCAGCAGGCGGTTGAAGTGGGCCGCCTGGGGCAGGTGCATCAGCACGTTGAGCGCCACGCCTTCGCCGATCTGTGCCATGGCGCGGCACACGTCCAGGTTGCCCAGGTGCGTGCAGACCAGGATCTGGCCGCGGCCGCCCCGAGCAGGGCGCCACGCACGTCGTCCGGGTCCAGCATGTCGACGCCGGCGAGGGTCAGCCTGCGCGCGCACAGGTCGAAGCGATCGAGCAGCACTCGCCGAAGGCACGGTACTGGGCCAGCGCGGCATGCCGACGAGGGAACAGGTCGTCCCGGCCGCTCCATGCCGCCAGCCGCCGCTGGTACTCGGCCACGGCGCGTCGCGCCCGGCGTCCGGTGACGAAGAAATACAGGACCACCAGACCGATGACGGGTGCGACGGGGGCGGCCCAGCAGCTGCACCGCGATGGCGGTGAGCTTGAGCAGGTGGAAACTGCCGCGCTCACGGCGCGTGGCCCAGTGACCGGTGGGACGGAATCAGGCATGCGCATCGTCCGTGTGCAGCCATGCCGAGGACACCGGCTCGCCGTCGATGCGGTAGGCGAAGTGCAGCCGTCCCCGTTCGGCATCGCGGCGCAGGGTCAGTTGCACGCGGTCGCCCGGACGCAGCAGTCGCTGGAACTTCAAGGCATCCATCGCGCGGCAGGTGGTCGACGTACCCAGCCGCGGTGCGGCGAAGGCCAGCGCCCAGCCGACCTGGGTCACGCCGGGCAGCACGGGGGCGTCCGGGAAGTGATCGGCGAAGCAGGCCAGGTCGAGCGGCAACTCCAGATCGATGATCACGTTGTCGCCGTCGTGGCGTTCGTCAGGATCACGGATCGTCGGGCAGCGCGGCGCGCAACACGTCGTCGACGCCGGTGGTTTGAGGCAGCCGTGCGACGAAGCGCCAGACCAGCGGTGTGGACAGCGCATCGTCGCCGGCCGCCTGCTGGCCGAGTTCGTTGAGCAGGCCCGTGCGTCCGTGGCGCAGCAGGGCGGTGCGCCCGGCCACCGAGAGGGCCACGACCATGCCCGGGCCCTTCTTGCCGGCGTAGCCACCCATGGCCCCGTCCACCCACGGATGCGAATGCAGTCGCGCAGCGGCGGCGTCCATCGGTGCCTTGTTGATCCGGCGGCGCAAGCGCTGGCGCATGATCCACTCGCCGACGAACAGCGCTCCCATCACGGCGTAAGCCAGGATGCCGTTGTAGAACGTCCACCACGACAGCGGCCCCCAGGCGGCCAGCAGGCCCGATGCAGTGCCGTTGACCACGAAGAACGCCACCCATACCCAGGTGACCTTGCGTGTGTAGGCCACGGCCACCGGCGGCAGGTCGGGCTCGGCCACGCGCGCGATGCGCTCGATCATCGGCGGTCCGAACTTCAGGCTGAGCGCGAACGCCGCGAACAGCAGCGCGCAGATCAGGCTGGGGTACCAGCGCAGCAGGTGTTCTTCGCCGCCGAACGCCAGCACCGCGCAGTAAACCAGCGTGATCGCCAGCATCCAGCGGCCGCCCGGCTGGCGCATCAGCGCCGGCGCACGAACCAGCCAAAGCGCACCCAGGATCAGCCCGAACATCGGCGTGGACACATGCTCCATGCCGAAGTAGACGATGAACGGATACAGGATGCCGACGATCAGCAGCACCACGGAACTCAGCTTGCGCATGGCGTGCCTTCCGCGGTGACGTACAGGGCCAGGCTGCGCAGCGTGTCGAAGTGCCGGCGCGCCTCGCGTGAATCCGAGCCGACCTGCAGGCCGTAGCGGTTCTGCAAGGCCAGGGCCAGCTCCAGCGCGTCCACGGAATCCAGCCCCAGCCCCTGGCCGAACAGCGGCTGGTCCACCGCGATGTCGTCCACGCGCAGGTGTTCCAGCGCCAGCGTATCGATGATCAGTTGCGCGATGTCCCTTTCGAGGTCGTTCATGACGTCCGTTCCCTGGCGTAAAGGCGGTGAAGGTGTTCGTTGAGACGGCGCGAGGCGATCGGCGCGGGCACGCCGTCGCTGAAGCCCGCCACGTCGATGTCGTCGCCCACGCGAAGGTGCATGCGGACGCGACGGTCGGGCACGTGGTACCAGCGGTCGGCCTTGGTCAGCGTGGTCGGGTCCACGGAGATGTACACGGGCGTGACCACGCGTGCGCCACGCACGGCGATGGCGGCCGCGCCCCGGGGAACACCGGATCCTGCCCGGGCGTGGTACGCGTGCCCTCGGGGAAGACGATCAGCGTCTGGCCCTCGCGCAGCACGGCGGCCGCGCGGTCGAGCATCTCGGCGCTGCCGTCGTTGCTGATGTATTCGGCCACGGTCACGGGGCGCGCATGTACGGGTTCTTCCACAGCCCGTGCTTGACGATGCAGTTGGCGTCGGGCACGTGGCCCAGCAGGTACACCACGTCGATCAGCGACGGATGGTTGGCGACGATCATCTGCCCCGGCTTGCCCAGGCGCTCCTGGCCTTCGAAACGCATTTCGAGCACGCCCATGCGCTGCATGAATCGCGAATGCAGCCAGAAGGCGCGGCCCACGGTGCGTCGCGCGCGCCGGCGGCGCGCGACGGGCTCGCCCGGCCAGTGCAGCACGATGGGCAGGATCAGCCCGCGCAGCAGCAGGCCACCGACGCCAAACAGCCCGAAACTGAGCGCGGTGCCGACGAAACGCCAGGCCCAGGCGTCGCGACGGCGCGTCACGGCAGCGGTCGCCAGGTCCACTGCCGGGTCTTCCAGGCAGGTACGAAGGGTGCGCCGTCGTGCAGCGCGCGGACGAAGCGCAGTGCGTGCGGGTAGTCGGACGACACCGGCAGCGCCGTGCTGTCCACCTTGCCAGCGACAACCGCCAGCACGGTCCGGTACCCCCGCCTCCATGCGCGACAGGCGCAGTGCGACGGCGTAGGAACAGGGCACGTCGTCGATCCATCCGTCGTAAGCGGCCGGCGGCCGTTCTTCGGCCACGACGACGATCACCGCGGGCACCTCGTCGTCGAGCAGCGTGGCCGCCTCGACGATCGCGTGCTCGAAGGTATCCGCTTCCCCCGCGAGGGCGACGGACTCGCCGCGCTGGCCGCGCAGGATCGACCATTGCCCGGCAATCGCGTTGTGCACCGACAGGCCGAAGCGGGTCGGCGACAACGGCACGCCGCGGCCGATGTCGTCGAGCATGGCGAAGGTATGCGTGGTCTCGCCGTGGCGCGACGCGTAGACGAAGGGCAGTTGTTCGTCGTCGCTGCACAGCGGCCAGGCGGCATGCATCACGATCCGGGCGAGCCGGCTGAGCCGGCGACGCTGCATCGGCGGCACGAAGGCGCAGGCGGGTTGCGCGCCGTTCTCGGCGGGGACGTACGGTGCCGCCGCCCAGCGCGCCCACGCGTCGGCATCCTCGATACCGGGCGCCCATGCATGCCAGTCGTCCACGCGCAGCGCGATCATGCGGTGGCCTCGTCGAAGCGGCGCACCAGCAGGGCCGCGCAGCTGCCGCCGAAACCGAAGGTGTTCGACAGCACGCTGTCGATGCGTGCCGCGCGCTCGCCTTCCACCATTGGCGCATCGGCGAAGGCGGCATCGCGTTCGCGCAGGGGCGCGCCACCCAGCATCACGCCGGCTTCCATCATGGCGATGGCGGCGATCGCATCCAGCGCGCCGGCCGCAGCGGGGGCATGGCCGGTCAGCCCCTTGATCGAGGACATCCACGGCACCGCTTGCCCCCGATCGGCGAACACGCGCTGCAACGCTTCCCACTCGGCTAGGTCGCCGTGCACCGTGGCGCACGCATGCGTGTTGACGTAGTCGGGCAGGGTGCCGGCCAGGTCGATCGCCTGGTGCATGGCCTCGGCCATGCCGTCCGCGGCCGGTCCGATCATGCCGTCCGGATCGGACGCGGCGCCGTAACCGGCCATTTCCGCGAGGATGGTGGCGCCGCGGGCCAGGGCGTGGTCGAGCGACTCGAGCACCAGCACGCCGGCGCCGCCGCCCAGCAGCAGGCCGTCGCGATCCGCTTCGTAAGGCGCGGACCACGTGTTGCCCGGCCACGCTGCCGTTCGAAAGCGCGTGCATCACGTCGAAGCACATGGCGGCCTTGTCGTGCAGTTCTTCCGCGCCACCGCAGACCACGATCTCCTGGCGGCCCAGCTGGATCAGTTCCATCGCCTGGCCGATGGCATGCGTGGCGCTGCTGCACGCCGAGCTGACGGTAAAGGCGCGGCCGCCGAAACCGAAGGCGTGCGTCAGCGTGGCCGCTATCGCGCTGCCCATGGTGCGCGGCACGATGAACGGCGACAGCCGCCCGATGCCGCGGCCCTGGAACACCGCCAGGCCGGCGTCGTATTCACTCAGCGCGGCCGAGCCGCCCATGACGACGCCGGCATCGCGCTCGCCTAGGCGCGCTATATCCAGGCCGGCCTCGTCCAGCGCCTCGCGCGTGGCGTGCCAGGCGTATTCAGCGGCGGGCGGCAGGTAGCGACGCAGCTTGCGCGGTGGTGGTTCCAGGCCGTCCAGATCGGCCGGCGCGCCCACGCGGCAGCGCATGCCCAGCGCCGCGAAGGCCGGCATGTCACGGAAACCCGCGCGTTCGGCGCGCAGTCCGTCGAACAGGGCGCGGCGATCCGGCCCGAGGCAGGACACGGCGCCCATGCCGGTGACGACGACGCGCCTCATCCCGGCAAGGCTTTGAAGATCAGCGAGGTGTTTATGCCGCCGAACGCGAAGTTGTTGTTCATCACGTACCTGGTGCGGATCTCCCGGCCCTGGCCGGTGAGGTAATCCAGCGCGGCGCATTCCGAATCGGGGGTCTCCAGGTTGATGGTGGGCGCGAACCAGCCACGCCGCATCATCTCGATCGCCCACCACGATTCCAGCGCGCCGCACGCGCCCAGCGTGTGGCCCACGTAGCTCTTCATCGAGCTGATCGGCACGCCGGTGCCCAGCACGTCGGCGGTGGCATGGCTTTCGGCCATGTCGCCGCGATCCGTGGCGGTACCGTGCGCGCTCACGTAGCCGATGGCATCGGCGGGTAGCCCGGCGTCGTCCAGCGCCATGCGCATCGCGGCGGCCATGGTTTCGCGCGTGGGCTGGGTGATGTGCTGGCCGTCGGAGTTGGTGCCGAAGCCGACCACCTCGGCGTACATCGTGGCACCGCGCGCCAGGGCGTGTTCGTATTCCTCCAGCACCAGCGTGGTGGCGCCTTCACCCACCACCAGGCCGTCGCGCTTCGCGTCGAACGGGCGGGGTGTGGTGGCCGGCGCGTCGTTGCGCGTGCTGGTGGCGAACAAAGTGTCGAACACCGCCGCGCCCGGGCCGGACAATTCCTCCGCGCCCCCGCACAGCATCAGCGTCTGCTTGCCCTGCTGGATCGCCTCGTAGCCATAGCCGATGGCCTGGCTGCCCGACGTGCAGGCGCTGGACGTGGTGACGATGCGTCCGCGCAGGCCGAAGAACACGCCCACGTTCACCGCGGTGGTGTGCGCCATCATCTGGATGTAGCTGGTGGCGGTCACGCCCTGCATGGAGCCGGTTTCCAGCATGCGGCCGATGGTGCGGGCCGGCGCGATGCTGCCGCCCGACGAGCCATAGGCCACGCCCATGCGCCCGTCGCCGATGGCCGGATCGTCGAGCAGGCCGGCATCGGCCAGTGCCCGCTCGCTCGCTGCCACGGCCAGCTGCGCCACGCGGCCCATCGAGCGCAGGTGCTTGCGGGCCCAGTGCGTTGGCGGGGCGAAATCGTCCACGGGACAACCGAGCCGACCGTTCAGCGCGTCGAAGTAATCCCATTCACCCATGCGGCGCACGGCGTTGTGAAAGCCGCGCAGGCGCGCCTCGATGGCATCCCAGTCGTTGCCCAGCGGCGTGATGCCGCCGAAGCCGGTGACCACGACGCGCCGGGGCATCCGCCCGCCGGTGACCTGTGCTGCGCTGTTCATGCGAGTGATTTCTTCGGTGCGGGCACGCTCACGGGCGCCACCAGCGCCGTGAAGCCGATCCCGAGTAACAGGGTGAGGCCGAAATGTTGCAGGGCCGGCATCGTGCTCAGCGCGAGCAGGCCGAACGACAGCAAGGCGGTGACGGCGGACAGCAGCACGCCCGCGTAGGCGGCACCGGGAATATGCGCCGCATGCGGCTCACCCTCGCGCAGGAACACGGCATAGTTTGCGCCCACGCCCAGCACCAGCATCAGGCCATGATGTGGAACAGCGTGAGCGGCTGGCCGAGATAACCCAGCGCGGCCACGCTGAAAACGATGCCGGCCACCGGCGGCAACAGCACGCGGCCCACGGCACGCGGGCCGTAGCGCCACAGGAAGGCCAGCCCCACCAGGGCCAGCGCACCGCCCAGCCAGACATCGGCGTAGCTGCGATAGCGGCCGAACAGGGCCGAAATGCTGGCGGGCTTGTCGATCAGCGAGACGCCCGGCAGGCCCGCGGAGGCCTCGCGCAACAGCGCCACGTCGTCCTGCCCTTGAGGCACCACGATGCTGCCGGTGCCGTGCGGGCCCTCCAGCCACAGGTAACGGAACGGCGTATAGGCGGGCATGGCGCGCCAGTCGTCCAGCGTGAAGGCGCGCCCCGGGTACGCGGCGACAAAAGCGGCCGTGCCTTCCGGCCGGAAGCCCGCCGTGCCCAGCCAGCCGGTCATGCGCTCGCGCGCGCGTGAACAGCGGATCGAGCGCGGCGATGTTGGCCGCCTGTCGCTTCGCCGAGGGCAGCATGGCGGTGATTCCGGTAAAGCCGGTGAGCTTGCCTTGCGTGATCCACTGCTGAAGGCGATCGGTGAGCGCTTCCTCGCGTTGCAGTACGTCCTCGGGGGTGGCGCCCTCGACCAGCCAGAACTGCGTGCCGCCGCCGAAGCCGGCGACGTCACGGATCGCGTTCGTCTGTGCTTCCAGCGTCTTCGGCGGCGAAATCAGCAGGTGGATGTCGTCGTCGTGGCCCAGCCGCAGCCAGCCCGGGATCGCCATCAGTGCGAGCACGGCCAGCACGACGAGGGCGCGCCGGCCCGAGGCGGCCCGTTGCCAGCCCAGCGCCAGGCGCACCAGCGCCGGTGACAGCGGCGCACGCGCAGGCTTCTGTGCCAGCGCCGGCAGCAACCAGAACACGCTGGCGCAGGCCACCGCCATGCCCGACATGGCGAACACGGCCATCTGCTGCAATGCCGGAACGGCACCACGCCGAGCAGCGCATAGCCCAACAGCGACGTGCCCAGCGCCAGCAGCAGGGCGGGGCGCACCTGGCGCACGCCGCGTTCGGCGTTCCAGGCGGCGCCTGCATTCGCACGCGCGCAGAGGTACTGGATCGAGTAATCGACCGCTTCGCCCAGCAGCGCCGCGCCGAACACCAGGGTCAGCAGGTGCAGCTGGCCGAACACGAGCACCGTGGCGACGATGGCGCCGACCACGCCCAGCGCCGTGGAGAGGAACGCGATCAGGAGCGGCCGCGCCGAGCGGAACACCAGCAGCAACAGCAGCGCGATGCCCGCCGACGAGGCGATGCCCACCACATGGGTGTCGCGCTCGGCGCCGGCGCGTGCGGCTGCCGCGTAGAAGATCGCCCCGGTGCGCAGCAGCGTGGTGCCGGGGTACTTCGCTTGCATGGCGGCTTCGGCACGCGCCAGCGTAGCCAGTGCCGCGCGCTGCACCGTGTCGTCGTACGAGGAGCCCTTGAGCGTGGCGATCACCAGCACGTAGCTGGTGTCGCCCTGGTGCGCGGTGAGCATGTCGTCCTCGGGGACGAGGGCCGAGCGGTTCCAGGGTTGTCGGTCCAGCCAGTGCTGCATCCAGCCGAACGGATCGTCGGTGAGCTTCGCGCCCACGTTGGCTCCGAACGGCTCGTTGAGCCGGCGCGACAGCGTGGCGACGGCGTCGAAACCCGGCATCGTCACGGCGGCACGGTCTTCCGGCGTCAGCAGGTGGAAGCGAAACGGCAGGAACGGCGTGACCAGCTGGTCCAGGTCGAACGGCGGCAGCTCGGCGATCACCGAGGCGAACACCGGGTCCTTGCCCAGCGTCTCGCCCAGTTCGCGGGCGGCATCCTTGGCGGCGGTGTCGTCGCGATCGGCCACCAGCAGGATCATCCGGTCGCCGCTGGCGCGGGCAAGGCGCTCGACAGCGTCTTCCGCCAGCGGATGGCGCTCCGTGGCCGGCAGGATGGTCAGGATGTCCGTCTGCAACGGCGACGTGGCGCGGCCGAACAGCAGCCACGCGCACAGCAGGCAGACGCCCAGCGCCGCGGTGGCGAACAGACCGGCGCGCAGGGTCGTCGGCGACGCCTTCATTTGACGCCGAGGACCTGCGTTTCGAGCGGGGTGAGCGTGTCGGCGTCGCGCGTACCGCTGAAGGTGATCAGCGTGCGCTCGCCGCTGGCGAGGTTCACCTCGATGGATTCAAGGAAGGCATCGCCCTTGAGCGTGATCCCGGCCAGCACGCGGGCGACCCGCGCCTGGCGCGGCACGAAGCGAAGCGACCACGCTTCCGGGCTGCCCTCGGCCGTGATGGTGAACTGGCGCATGGCTTCGTCGGACTTGCCGGCCAGCAGCGATTGCAGCATGCCGGATACCTGGCTGACGCCGCGGTTGCCGTCGCGCACGCGCTCCAGCTTGCCCTGGGCATTCAGGCGGGCACTGTTGCCCGAGGTCAGCACCAGCGTGTCCTCGAACGGTTCACGCGTATGCCAGATCATGCCGTGCCCGATCACGAAGAGCAGGTCGCCCTTGCTCACCTGCGGCGCGGCCAGGGCGGGGTTGTCGCGCTGCTGGGTGAAGTCGGCGCGCACCTGGGGATGCCTGGCGAGGCGACCCAGCACATCGTCGACGAGCGACGGGGCCTGGGCGTGGGCGGTGGCGACGAGGAACAGGGCGAACAAGGCGAAAAGACGACGCATCAGCGGTTTCCGTGGTGGAAGGTGCGAAGGAGCAGGTGCGGAGCGCGCGGCAGCATGCCGAGCAGCAGACGCGTATGCATGGCGGTGATGCGCGCATTGTCGCGCCACATGCGGAATGGGAGAGGCCGTTCTCGGGGTAGATCACCCGGGTGGGCAGGTTGATGACGGGGACCCCGCGCCAGAACAGGCGCACGGCGATCTCGGTGTCGAAGTCCATCCGCGCCGGCAGCGGCTTGCGCGCGATTTCCGCGCGGGTCGGACCGAGCGGGTACAGCCGGTAGCCGCACATGGAATCGGCGATATCGAAAGACAGCGTTTCCGCCCAGACGCAGGCATGGGTCAGGTAGCGGCCGTAGAGGCGCGCCCGGGGCACGGAGTCGTCGTAGATCGGCTTGCCGCAACCATGGCCCCGGGCGCGGCGGCCGCGGCGGCCAGGAAGCGCGGCACGTCGGCGGTGTCGTGCTGTCCGTCCGCGTCGATCTGCAGCACGTGGCTGTAGCCGGCGGCATGCGCGGCGAGGAACCCGGCAGTAAGCGCGGCACCCTTGCCGCCGTTGACCGGCAGGCGGATCAGGCGCAGGTCGTCGCGTCCCGCCACCAGCTTGTCCAGCACGTCGGCGGTGGCGGCCTCGGAGCCATCGTCCACGATCAGCACGGGCAGGCCATGGGCCGCCAGGGCGTCGGCCGTGGCGGCGATGGTCGATCCGTGGTTGTAGATCGGTACGACCGCACAGGGCGCGAAGGAGGGCGCCGCGTCGTCGCGCGGTTCGTACCGGCCGCCATCGGTCCGCTCAGCGGGCGACCAGCGTCTGCACGGTAGCGACCACGTCGCCGACCGTACGCACGCTCTTGAAATCCTCGGGCTTGATCCGGGTGCCGGTCATGTCCTGCACCTGGATGGCCAGGTCGATCGCGTCGATGCTGTCCAGCTCAAGATCGGTGAACAGGTTGGCCTCCGGGGTGACCTTGGCCGGATCGATCTCGAACGTCTCCTGCAGTACGGCGCGCAGCCGAACCAGGACGTCGTCGTAGGTGAGGGTGTCAGCTGGGATCGCGCTCATAGCTCGGTAAGTCCATTTCATCCCCGGACGGGCGATCCACCGACGGCTCGTGCCAGTCATGGATGCGCATCACCGAGGCGATGAAGGTGATCGGAAGTGTCGTGTTGTCGCCACCCCTTGGGTGGCATCCCCTTGGCCCCAAAAGCGCCGTGTAGGCAAAGCCTTACAAGAACCCAGGGGCGCCAAAAGCATAACAGATGATAAGCCCACGTAGGAGCCCACGATATGGGCGAACCCTCACCCCTAGTCGCGGCGAAAGAAGCCATGCCCCCATAATCACCAGCGGTTCCGTGACCCCACCGAAGCCAAGGCTGGCGATAACGCACGTCTTTGCCCGGCGTGGCTCTTTCGCTCCAGGAAGCCTGAGGGGATCGCGGACATCTTCCGCTTCCACTCCCTCGGTATGGGGGGCAGAGGTGGATCGCGGACATCGTCCGCTCCTACCGGTCGCGGTAGCGGCGCCTTTCCAGATAAAAAGGCCGCCCGGGCAACCGGGCGGCCTTTTTCCGTGCCCAATGGAGCGCTTACTGCCCGCGCATGCGACCCTGGAACCGCGGCGCGCCGTTGCCCATGTGGGGCAGGCGGATCTTGCCGATCGCGCTGATGCGCTCTTCGGCCATGCGGTCCGCGGCCTTGTAGGTCGGGATGTTGTCGCGGGCGGAGATCTCGAAGATCCGGCCCACGTTGTAGTAGATCGTCCGCATCATGCGCATGGCGCGTTCGCGGTTGTAGCCGTCGATCTCCAGCGAGACGTTCATCACGCCGCCGGCGTTCACTGCGTAATCCGGGGCGTAGACGATGCCGCGACGGGCAGTTCGTCGCCGATCGCATCCGTGGCCAGCTGGTTGTTGGCCGCGCCGCAGATGATCTTCGCCTTGATCCGGTCGATGGTCTGTTCGTTGACCGTGCCGCCCAGGGCGCACGGGCTGTAGACGTCGGCATCCACGTCGTAGATCTCGTCCAGGCCCACGGCCTCGCAGCCGAGTTCGTCGACGCAGCGCTGCACGGCATCCTTGTTGATGTCGGTGACGAACACCTTGGCGCCCTGCTCGCAGCAGCAGCTTGATGAACTCGCTGCCCGTGGCCGCAGCCCTGTACGGCGTAGCTGTACTTGCCCACGTCCTCGTTGCCGTGCTTGGACTGAAGCGCGGCCATCAGGCCCTGCAGCGTGCCGAAGGCGGTGAACGGCGACGGATCGCCCGAGCCGCCGTGGACCTGGTGCACGCCGGTGACATATTCCGTCTCACGGTAAACGTATTCCATTTCGTTGACGTCGATGCCCACGTCCTCGGCGGTGAGTGTAGCGGCCGTTGAGCGAGTTGACGAAGCGGCCGAACGCACGGAACAGCGCCTCGGACTTGTCCTTGGAGGGATCGCCGATAATCACGGCCTTGCCGCCGCCCAGGTTCAGGCCGGCCACCGCGTTCTTGTACGTCATGCCGCGCGACAGGCGCAGCACGTCGTTCACGGCGTCCTGCTCGGTCTTGTACGGCCACATGCGCAGGCCGCCGAGGGAGGGGCCCAGCACGGTGTTGTGGATCGCGATGATGGCCTTCAGGCCGGCGTCCTTGTTGTGGCAGAAGACGACTTCTTCGTGGCCCGTGTTGGCGATGGTTTCGAAAATCATCGAACGCAAACTCCAGTGGCAAGCGGCGGCGAGGCCGCTTCTAGGTGAATGACCGGCGATGGGGACCACCGGTCGATAATGACCATCCAAAAAAATCGCCCCGGCCTGCAAGGGCGGGGGCGATCTGTTGTGTCAGGCACCTAGTTTAAACCGTTGCGCCGGTTCGTGTGGTTGCGGCGCAGCAGACGATGTCAGCGGTGCCAGTAGGGTCGCGCACCCAGGTCTCGCGCTCGACGCGCCAGCCGCGGCCGTAGGGATGCCAGACCGGCGGGTGGTAGACGTAGCCGGGGCGCTGCGCGGCCCAGCGGCCACCAACCCAGACGTAGCGGCCGCCATACCAGTTCCAGTAACCCGGGGCCCAGACATAGCCCACGCGGGGCGGCGGCACGCGCTCGAAGCGCGGCGGCGGCGGAACGGTCGGTCACGGTCACCGTGACGTATTCGCGCGCCGCGGCGGGCGCGGTATAGCTCGCTGCGCCGACGGCGAGGCCGAGGACGGCCAGGGTAGCGAGCAGGGGCAGGGGGCGCTTCATGGACGGTCTCCTTCGCGACACTCCGCGGTTGCGGATTCGTGTGCCAGAACGCCGGTGTGCCGAGGCCGGTTGACCCTGGCCTCCGGCACGTTCAGGTTCGTGAAATGCCCGCACTGCGGGAACCTTGTTCCCCGCCCGCGCTCGAATTCCCGCATGCTTCCCCTTTCCTGCATCGATTCGCGCCGAGTCCATGAAGCCTCCCCGCCGGTTCAGCGCGCGCACCGTCGCGACCTTGCTCGGTATCCGCCTTGCCTATCGGCTAGGCAGCCGGCTTGCGCCCGTTCGCACGGTGGCCCACGCCACGCGTATCTTCCAGACGCCGCTGGCCAGCAGCCGCCAGCGGGCGGTGCATGCCGTGGCGACGTCATCCGCCCGCCGCAGCACGTTGTCCCTGGACGGGGAGTCCATCGAGACCTACGTCTGGGGCGATCCGGCCACGCAGCCCACATCCTGCTTGTGCATGGCTGGTCCAGCCTAGGCCTGCGTTGGGAGACATGGGCACCCCATCTGCTTGCCCGCGGTTGGGCGGCGGTGGCATTCGACCAGCCGGCGCACGGCCACAGCGGCGGCGACCTGTGCACCCTGCCGGATTTCGTCCGCACCCTGGCTGCCGTGGCCCGGCATTTCGGCGATCCGGAAGGCGTGGTCGCCCATTCCCTCGGTGGCGCCGCCGCGACGTTGGCGCTGGAACGCGGCTGGACGACGAAGCGCGTGGTGCTGATCGCGCCCGCCGCCGATCCGGAAGCGGCCACCTCGCGATTCGCCCGTTTCGTGCGGCTGGGCCAGCACCTGCGCCCGTCCATGCACGATGCCCTGGCGCAGCGCACGGGCGTCGCCATCGAGGCCCTGCACATCGCACACCATGGGCCGCAACGGACGCAGCCCCTGCTGGTGGTGCACGACGACACCGACCGTGACGTGCCGGTCGCCGAGGGTGAACTGTATGCCCCCTCTGGCCCGGCGCGACCTTGCTGAAGACGCACGGCCTGGGGCACCGCCGCATCGTCGATGACGCAGGCGTCATGACGGCGGCGATACGCTTTCTCGCGGGCGCGGCTCCTTGATCACCCGCCCATCCAGCCTCTTTTCCAGGAGCGAGCCATGACGACCACCTGCGCGGTGTGTGGATCGGAGCACGACCCGGAAGCACTCGAACTGGGCTATCGCCGCCCGGATGCCGTACTGGAACTTGACGAGGCCACACGCGCCGCCAGCGTGTTCGAGAACGACGACCTCTGCGTGATCGATGCGCGTCGCTTCTTCGTCCGCTCCACGTTGCCGCTGCCGCTGACCGGGCAGCACGATGTCTACCAGATCGGTGTGTGGGTGGAGGTTGCGTCGGCCGATTTCGATCGCATCGGCAAGTTGTGGACCGATCCCGCCCAGGCCGTCGAACCACCGATGCCGGCGACGCTGGCAACGAGGTACGCCACCATCCGCACAGCCTCGGCCAGGCCCTGCTGTTGCAACTGATGGGTCCGACGACGCGGCCGCAGGTGTTCGTGCGCGATCCGGCGTTCTCGCTGGGCGCCGAAAACGCGCCACGGGATCACCGCGCACCGGGCCAGTGAATATTCCGTCGGGCTCAAACCGGCCTGACTGCCACGGTGCGCGCCCGTATCGCTGCACTGCGTCAGAGGTCCGGAAGGCACCGGGGATAGAATCGACCGGTTCTCACCCCAGACGTCGCGTTCCCCGGAGTTTCCATGAGCTCGCAGCCCAAGCCTATCCCCGCCAGCCATACCGACGCGGAGGGGACGCCGCTGCGTTTCGTCACGGCGGCCAGCCTGTTCGACGGCCACGACGCCGCGATCAACATCATGCGACGAATCATCCAGAGCCAGGGTGCCGAGGTGATCCACCTCGGCCATAACCGCTCGGTGGAAGACGTGGTGCGCGCCGCCTTGCAGGAAGACGCCGATGCCATCGCGCTGTCGTCGTACCAGGGCGGCCACGTGGAGTACTTCAAGTACATGGTCGACATGCTGCGCGAGCGCGGCGCGGGCCACGTGCGTGTGTTCGGCGGGGGCGGCGGCACCATCACGCCGGAGGAGATCCGCGAACTGCAGGCGTATGGCGTGGAGCGCATCTACCACCCTAACGACGGCATGAAGCTCGGCCTCACCGAGATGATCGAGGACGTGATGACGCGTACGCGCAACGCCACGCGCGTACGCACCGTCACCACGCCGGAAGCCACCTCGGTAGACGACGAGATTTCCATCGGCGCCATGTTGTCCGCCATCGAGGAGGACCAGCTTCCCGAGGCGGAGCTGGCACGCCTGCGCAAGGCCTGGCAGCTGGCCGGCGGCAAGACGCCGGTGCTTGGCCTTACCGGCACCGGTGGCGCGGGCAAGTCGTCGGTCGTGGACGAGCTGTTGCTGCGTTTCCTGCATGCGTTCCCGGACATGCGTATCGCCGTGCTGGCGGTCGACCCCACGCGTCGTCGCAGCGGCGGCGCACTGCTAGGCGATCGCATTCGGATGAACTCGCTGCGCAGCCCGCGCGTGTACATGCGCTCGATGGCCACGCGCCGGCAGCACGCCGCCACGTCCATCGTGCTGCACGACTGCATCGATTTCCTGAAATCCCAGGCCTACGACCTGGTGATCGTGGAGACCGCCGGCATCGGCCAGAGCGATTCGGAAATCGTCGACCTGGTCGACTTCCCGGTCTACGTGATGACCAGCGAATACGGCGCGGCCAGCCAGCTCGAGAAGATCGACATGCTGGATTTCGCCGAGCTGGTGGTGCTGAACAAGTACGACAAGCGCGGCGCCGAAGACGCGCTGCGCGACGTGCGCAAGCAGTGGAAGCGCAACCGCACGGCGTTCCAGATGGCCGACGAGAACGTGCCGGTGTATCCCACCATCGCCAGCCAGTTCAACGACCCGGGCGTCACCTGGATGTTCGACAACCTGTGCCGCCTGCTGCGCGAGAAGCTGTCGCTGCCCGGCGACACCTGGACACCCGAGGTGGACACCGCGCTGCGCGAGCCGCGTGCCACGGTGCTGATCCCCGGCAACCGCGTGCGTTACCTGGGGAGATCGCCGAGCAGGGGCGCGGCGTGAACCACGGCATCGCGAAGCAGGCCGAGGCGGCGAGCAAGGCGCAGCACTACTACGAATCGCTCAAGGACATCGGTGACGACGCGCTGCCGCGGGCGTTCGATCTCTACGACCATGCGGCACTCACCGTCGAAGGCGACCGCTCGCTGGTTACGCTACGCCAGCGCTACAACGAGGCCGTGCGCGAACTGACCAGCGAGGCCGTCCACCTGCTGCGGGAATGGCCGTCACGTTTCGCGGCGGTCACCGCGGAGTTCAACGAATACCAGGTGCGCGACAAGGTGATCCGGGTCGAGAACTACCGCGAATCGCTCAGCCACCAGAAGATCCCCAAGGTGTCGCCACCGAAGACGAAAGACTGGGGTGAGTTGCTGTCGTTCCTGATGCGTGAAAACCTGCCCGGCCACTATCCGTACACCGGCGGTGTCTTCCCGTATCGCCGCGCCGGAGAAGACCCGACCCGGATGTTCGCCGGCGAGGGCACGCCGGAGCGTACCAATCGTCGCTTCCACTACCTGTCGTTGGGGGTGCCGCCGCGGCGCCTGTCCACGGCGTTCGACTCGGTCACTGTACGGCGAGGATCCGGCGCCGCGGCCGGACATCTACGGCAAGATCGGCAACTCCGGCGTGTCCATCGCCACGCTGGACGACATGAAGAAGCTGTATTCGGGCTTCGACCTCTCGGCACCCTCCACTTCGGTGTCGATGACGATCAACGGTCCGGCGCCGATCATCCTCGCGATGTTCATGAACACCGCGATCGACCAGAACATCGAGAAGTACCTCAACGAGGATGCTCGCGCTGGGACGCCGCCAACGCGCATATCGCACGCCTGTACCCCGATGGCAATCGCCCGACCTAACCACGGCGACCTGCCGGAAGGAAACGACGGACTGGGTCTCGGCTTGCTCGGCGTTTCCGGCGAAGAGGTGGTCGATGCGGACACATACGCGCGCATCAAGGCCTGGACCCTGGCCAACGTGCGCGGCACGGTGCAAGCGAGACATCCTGAAGGAAGACCAGGCCCAGAACACCTGCATCTTCAGCACGGAGTTCGCCCTGCGCATGATGGGCGACATCCAGCAGTATTTCGTCGACCACAAGGTGCGTAATTTCTATTCGGTGTCGATCTCGGGCTATCACATCGCCGAAGCCGGAGCCAACCCGATCAGCCAGCTGGCCTTTACGCTGTCCAACGGCTTTACCATCGTGGAGTACTACCTCGCCCGCGGGATGAGGATCGACGACTTCGCGCCCAACCTGTCGTTCTTTTTCTCAACGGCATGGACCCGGAATACACGGTGATCGGTCGCGTGGCCCGGCGTATCTGGGCGCGAGCCATGCGCGAGCGCTATGGTGCCACCGCGCGCAGCCAGATGCTGAAGTACCACATCCAGACCTCCGGTCGATCGCTGCACGCGCAGGAGATCCAGTTCAACGACATCCGCACCACGCTGCAGGCGCTGTACGCACTGTTCGACAACTGCAACAGCCTGCACACAACGCCTATGACGAGGCGATCACCACGCCCACGGAAGAAAGCGTGCGTCGCGCCGTGGCGATCCAGCTCATCATCAACCGCGAACTGGGCCTCAACTTCAACGAGAATCCGTGGCAGGGCAGCTACGTGGTCGACGAGCTGACCGACCTGGTGGAAGAGGCGGTGTACAAGGAATTCGAGGCGATCAGCGAGCGCGGCGGCGTGCTCGGCGCCATGGACACCATGTACCAGCGCGGCAAGATCCAGGAGGAGTCGATGTACTACGAGCATCGCAAGCATGACGGCTCGCTGCCGCTGATCGGCGTCACACACCTCCTGCCCAAGGACCATGGCGGCGAGATCGCCACGGAGATCGAGTTGATCCGCTCCACGGAAGAAGAAAAGGGCAGCAGATCGACAACGTGCTGCTCTACGGCAAGGCGCGCAATGGGCTGGCCCCGGACAGCCTGGTGACGTTGCAGAAGACGGCGCGCGACCGGCGCAACGTGTTCGAGCAACTGATGGACGCGGTGAAGAACAACTCGCTCGGCCAGATCAGCCACGCGCTGTACGATGTCGGTGGCGAGTACCGTCGCAACATGTAAGTGCGCCTCGACCGACGCCGCGGCAGATGTCCGACGGGGACCAGGTAAGGCTTGGTCCCGTCGGGTCGATGCGGCTAAGCTGGGGTGACACTTTCAGGGAAGTCCCGCATGCAACGGATGGCCATCGCCTTAGGTTTGACGATTTTAGCGATCGTGGCGCCCAGGACGCAGGCCGCGCAAGCCGCGCAAGCCACCCAGGCGGCATACGTCACGCCCGTCGTGCAGCCGCCCCAGGTGGCCCCGCACAGCGAAGGCTTCACGCTGGTTGCCAAGGCACCCACCGAAACCCGCCATATCAACGTCTACACGCCGCCGGGCTACGACGCCTCGAACGAGCGCTATCCCGTGCTCTACATGCCCGACGGCGGGTTGCAGGAAGATTTTCCGCACGTGGCCGCCACGCTCGACCAAGGCATCCGGGCGGGCGAGATCCGGCCCGTGATCCTGGTGGGCATCGAGAATACCGAACGGCGTCGCGACATGACCGGACCCACCACGGTCGCCGAGGACCGGAAGATCGCCCCACACGTGGGCGGCTCGGCCGCGTTTCGCGCCTTCATCGCCCAGGAACTGGTGCCGGAGATCGCCCGACGCTACCGCGTGGACGGGCACCGCGGCATCATCGGCGAGTCTCTGGCGGGGCTGTTCTCCGTGGAAAGCCTGCTGCGCGAGCCCGCGCTGTTCGACACGGTGATCGCGATCAGCCCCAGCCTCTGGTGGAACGACGCGCGCGCTGGTGCGTGAGGCACCTGCGCTGCTCGCCGCGATGCCTGCGGCCCCGCGCCGCCTGTTCCTCACCTCCGCCGACGAAGACACCATCGGCCGCACGTCGCGCAATTGGATCGCTTGCTGGCCGCCACTCCGCCGGCTGGCCTTACATGGACCTACGTTCCGCGCCCCGACCAGCAGCACGACACCATTTATCGAGCCTCCGAGCACTACGCGCTGCGCTGGGCGTACCCGCCGCTTAAGCCAGCGACCGGCGGGCGGGCGACGATGAAGGAAAGCGTGAAACGTGCGCTGCCGCGGTAATGATGGAATACCGGCATTCGTCCATGGTAACGCGCTTAGTTGCCACCGCTGGCTTTATCCCAACAACCTTGAACCATCGCCCCTATCCGTAGTCCCATGGAGACAAGTTTTGTCGTGGGAGCGGTACGTTGAGTAGTCAGTCGTCGGGTTCGAAGTGGATCGCCGCGGTCTTGATCCTTGCCATCGTTGCGGTGGCCGGTGTGTTCTTCTGGCGGGAGAAACAGGCGCGTGACGCCGCCACGCCCGCTCCCGCCGCTACGTCGTCGGTCGCCAGCGGCACGTCCACGACGTTGAACGAGCCAGCGCTTCCCCAGCACCCCATCGGCCCCGCCAGGCTCCACGGCGGCGCTGCCCAGCCTGGACCAGAGCGACGACGCGGTGCTGTCGGGCCTGCTGGCCTGACCAGTGACGATGCGCTGAAATCCCTGCTCAAGTCGGATGCCATCGTCTCGCGCATGGTCTCGACGATCGACGCGCTGCCGAAACGCACGGTGGGCATGAACGTGTTGCCGCTGCACACGCCGGCCGGTCGCTTCCAGGTCGTCTCGGACGATGGCAGCTTCGTCGCCTCGAAGAAAAATGCGGAGCGCTACGCGACCTACATGTATGTCGCCGACCGCATCAGCCCCAAGGCGGCGGCCGCCTGGTACAAGCACAACTACCCGTTGTTCCAGCAGGCCTATCGCGACCTGGGCACCGGCGGCTATTTCAACGACCGTCTGGTGCAGGTGATCGACGACCTGTTGGCCGCGCCGGAACCGCAGGGCAACCTGCAACTGTTGCCGGAGAAGGAAGGTTATATCTACGCCAACCCGGCCATCGAGCAGCTCTCGGCTGGCCAGCGCTTCATGATCCGTGGTCGGGCCGGCCAATGAGGCGAAGCTGAAAGCGAAGCTGCGCGCGTTGCGGCAAGAAGTGATCAAGCCCGATGTGGCCCCGTCGAGTTCCGAAACGACTGCGGCGCCTTCTGCGGCGGGTTCCGCACCGGCACGTTGATGTTGCACGTCACGCGTTGCGCGGGTGTGTCTTAGAAGCCCACGGGCTCGCCGCGACGCGGGTAACTCGTCTCATGCCGAGCCTTATCGACATGCTGGGCACCTGATGATCGGCCATGCACATGCTCCAAACGCACCGAGGTCTCGAAACAAAATGCCGGCAAGGAGACCCGCGGTGCGTACAAGCAACCTGCCCAATAGCTGGATTGTCGCGACTCCAGGCAGGCAGATGGCGTCAGGCAGGTCGTTAACCTATGTGATCAGCCCTGCAATATGCGGCGCTGAAAAACCGCCCACGGTGAGCATTGATTGTGCACATAGCAGACGATGGCATTTGCGCAAAGTCAGCTATCTGAGCTTAATTTGACGGCAACGTTGATCGTGGCATTTGATCCTATGCCATAAAAAGAGAGAGTTTTTCCATCTTCGAGCACTATTTTTCCGCCTGGTAACGACAGGCGCTGCTGATCCGTCGGCAGGCCTTCCTTATCGGCGATCTCGGATTTGACTTCGTCGACGGTCGTACCTGGTTCTACTTCCACAGCGAATTGTTTTCCGACCAGCATGTTGATGAAAATCTGCATGACATTCCCTTTCTTCCTATCCGATCAAAGCCGCGGACGGTCGGCTGCTAGAGCTCACGAAAACCACCATGGCAACGTGGCCGAAAGCAGCCCAACGCTAGTCGCACGCCGGTTAATCGCTGCAAAATCACCCAGGTGGCACGGCAGGACATGTCCAAGGGACTGATTCGACTTGCGTTAGTCGTTGGATTTCACCAGGTCGAACCGCAAAAGGTCTTCCTAAGGTAATCGCCGCCGTCTTCGATGGAATAGGTCATGGCTTGCCTGACGGATTCCGCGACGGCACGCCGATATTGCAGAGGTCGATCTTCCCCGCCGGCCGCGTGTAGAAATCGTCCTTGCGGTTGCGCTTGGCCTCGATCAGCGCCGCGAAGGTGCTGCTGTCGGTCCGCAGCACCTGGATCGGCGTGCGCTCCGCTTCGGGTACGTCGGCGGCCACGCGCACGCTCTTGATCGTCACGCGCTGTTCGGGCTTGTCGTAGAAGCCCATCGGCTCGCCGCCACGCGGGTAAGCGGAGAGCAGATCCATGCCCTTGATGACCTTGCCGGCCACCGCCAGGTTGCGGTCCAGGTTGCGCGGTGCCTGGCCGATGATCGCGTAGAGCGAGCTGCCGTTGCCGGTCTCGGCGCCCACATCGCGCGCAACTCCCACGGTGCCGTAGCAGTGGGCGATCCATGCCTCGCCCTTGTCGCGGGCCACGGGGAAGCCGTCGGAGAAACCGACCTCGGGAGCGTAGACATCGCCATCCGGTAACCGGGTGAAAGGGTAGGGCTTGCCGCCCTTGCGCGTGAACTCCGGCGGCAGCGTCGCCTTCGCCGTGCCCAGCGATTTCGCTTTCTTCTTATCGTCGCCGTCGGGGTCGCCCCACTGGGTGACGAAATTGTCCTGGACCCGGATCACCTGGGTGCCGTCGAAATAGTGCTCGCGGATCAGCGTGCGGATATTGGCGGCATGCAGCGGCGACCAGTCCGGCGCCAGCTCGATCACCACACGGCCCTGCGGCAGGTCCATGTAGACCAGGTTCTGCGGGTCCGGTGTGCGCCATTCGGCCGGAGCGGCCTTGGCGAGCAGTTCCTTCGGGGTGGGCGTATGCGCCTTTGCCGGTGCATCCGCGGCCATGACGGCGGCGGGCAGGACGAAAGCAAGGGCGAGCGCAAGACAGGTACGAGCGAGCATGAAACCCCGAAAGACAATGGCGAACACCGTGAAAGTAGCAGAGCCCGCCGCCTTCGGGGCGCCCCCGAAGCCGGACAGCGCGGCGCATAGGCCGATAGTCATGCCCAACCTTTTGCGAACGGCAGGCATCCTATCCGCAGAATGTCACGATCCTCCGGACCCCCCATGCGCCGTCGCCTCGCCCTGTTCGCCGTGCTATTTCTCGTCACGGCGGTCGCCCGGGCCGAGGTGGTGATCGACGGCCATATCGACTCCGCCGAATGGGCGGGCGCGCGACGCATCGCCGATTTTCGCGACACCCAGCCCATGACCGGCAAGCCCGGCAGCCAGCCGACCGAGGCCTGGGTGATGTCCACGCCGAAGGGGCTGGCCGTCGCCATTCGGGTCACCCAGTCGGCCGACGTGCCGCGCTCGCGGCAACAGACCCGCCGCGACGAGGACGCCATGGTCGACCGGATCAACGTCATGGTGGACTTCGACGCGGACGGGCGGGTCGGCTACGACTTCGAGGTGAAGTCCATGGGCGGCGTGGCCGACGAGGTCATCACCAACGAATCCGACTTCAGCTACGACTGGGACGGTCGCTGGGACCACGCGGTCAGCGAGGATGCCGACGGCTATTCCGTTGAACTGCTGATCCCCTGGTACATCGCGCCCATGCGCAAGGCCGACGGCGAGACACGCACCATCGGCCTGTACATCGACCGCGTGATCGCCGCTACCGGAGAGCGCATGGCGTGGCCGGCCGTGGCCTTCGATCGCGGCCGTTTCCTCTCGCGCTTCGAGCGCGTGGAGGTGCCGGCGTATTCGCAGTCGCTGGTGGCCGTGACGCCTTACCTCGTCGGCAAGGTGGACCGCGCGCATGGCGGCACGTCGTTCGAACAGGGCGCGGACATCCTCTGGAAGCCGAACGGCCAGACCCAGCTCACCGCCACGATCAATCCGGATTTCGGCCAGGTGGAAAGCGACGACCTGGTGGTGAACTTCTCGCCACAGGAAACCTTCTTCACCGACAAACGCCCTTCTTCACCGAAAGCCAGGGCATCTTCGACTTCAGCCTGCTCGACGACGATTCGCAACTGCTCTACACGCGGCGCGTCGGCGGCGCGGCGGACGACGGCCACGGGGCCGCCGACATCGCGGCGGCGGTGAAGGTCAACGGCAGCGTGGGCTCCACCAGCTACGGCATCCTCACGGCGCAGGAGAAGGGGGACGACGGCCGCACCTTCGGCGCGTTCCGGCTGTTGCAGAACGCCGGCACGCAATCCTTCGGCCTGCTGGCCACGCGGGTGAACCACCCCTACCTGGACCGCGACGCCAACGTGCTGGGCCTGGATCATCGCTGGCAGCCGAATGAGAGCTTCACCCTCACCAGCAACGTGGTGGGCAGCAAGATCGACCAGCCGCGCAACGACAGCGCCGGGCTGGGCGCCACCGGCATCGCGTTCTGGGAAATGAACGATGTCTGGAGCCAGCAGTGGCTGGGCATGTACTTCGGCCGGCGGCTGGACATCGACGACTTCGGCTACCTGCCGCGCAACGACATGCGCTACCTGCACTGGGAAGTGCGGCAACGCGAGACCGGCCTGCCGGCCGATTCGGCCTACGCATCGCACGTGTGGCGGTATCGCGTGTCGACGCAGACCAACACGGAGGGCGTGGTGGTACGCCGCCGGTTCCGCGTCCAGCGCAACAGCCAGCGGCGCGACGGTGGCCAGGAGATGTGGCGTCTGGATGCACTCACGGCGGCCTACGACGACCTGCTCACGCGCGGCGGCAACAAGCAGCGCACGCCGCCCACGGCCAGGCTCAGCTACGACCGCACGCATCCGCGCGTCGGCCGCTGGCCTGGGAAGCCGAGGGCTTCATCGGCGGCAATGCGTTGACGGGATATCACCGGCTGGGCGGCTACTTCAAGTTCACGCCCACCTATTTCATCACCGACGCCTTCAGCGTGTTCGCCGGCGCCAGCTACGAATGGGACCCGAACTGGTTGATCTGGCAACACGACAACCTCGTGGGCGCTTACGACGGGCGCACCGTGGGGCTGGACGGCGGCCTCAACTGGAACCTGGGCAACAAGCAGGAGCTGCGGGTGAAGATGCAGACCCTGGCCGTGGGCGCGACGCTGCGCCGTCGTCTGGAGATCACGCCCTCGGGCGCGGCGGTCGATACCGACCAGCCGATCGACGGACTGGGCGTGGCCAACCTGGGCTTCCAGATCCGTTACCGTTACGAAATCGCCCCCTTGTCCAACCTCTACGTGGTCTACAACCGCGGCGGCTACACCGACGATGTCGACGACGACGTCCAGTCGCAGTTCCGGCGTAGTTTCTCCCTGAAGGACGTGCAGGAAGGCCTGGTCAAGGTGGCCTACCGCATGGAGTTCTGAGCGGCTCTACCGCTTCGTCTTCACATGTGCTGTGGCATTGGTTCGCCATGGCCAAGCCCCCGGAAACCCCGCAGCCCAACCCCGTGCCCGGTCGCACCATCGGTGAGCACGGCATCGTCGGCAACCTCGACACCACGGCCCT
This sequence comes from Leptodermis oblonga, assembly GCA_016801395.1. NCBI lineage: Eukaryota > Viridiplantae > Streptophyta > Magnoliopsida > Gentianales > Rubiaceae > Leptodermis > Leptodermis oblonga. The sequence goes on from VMRK01000539.1 coordinate 598,823, forward strand.
GGTCGCCAGCGACGGCACCATCGATTTCATGTGCTGGCCGCACATGGACAGCCCTACGGTCTTTGCCGGCTTGCTCGACCCGGACAGGGGCGGCGAGTTCACCGTGACGCCCGACCTCACCGATGCCCGCACCATGCAGCTGTACGTGCCCGAGACCAACGTGCTCATCACGCGCTGGATGAGCGAGGCAGGCAGCGTCGAGCTCACTGACTTCATGCCGCACCCCGAAACGCAGCCGCGTGTGGCCGCCTGCGTGATGCGTTGCATCCGCGTGCCCCGGGGGCGGGTGCGCATTCGCGTGCGCTGCCGCCCCCGGCTGGATTACGCGCGGCGGGTACCGGAGGTGGAGGCGTACGGTGACAGCGTGGTGTTCCACGACGGTCCGCAGTCGCTACGCCTGGCATCGAAGGTGCCGCTGATGATCGAGGAAGGCGAGGGCGCCGCGCATGCCGAGTTCGAGCTCAACCCTGGCGAGGAAGTGTGGTTCACCCTGGGCGACGAGGCGCACGATCCGCCGGATGAAACGGAATGCCGTGCTGCCTGTGAGGATACCGCCGAGGCCTGGCGTCGCTGGACGCATCGCTCTACCTACCGTGGTCGCTGGCGCGAGCGGGTGGAGCGCTCCGCCCTTGTGCTGAAGCTGCTCACCTCGCACGCGCATGGTTCGGTGGCGGCCGCGGCGACCTTCGGCCTGCCCGAGGCCACCGGCAAGGGGCGCAACTGGGATTACCGCGCCACCTGGATACGCGATGCTTCGTTCACGGTGTACGCGTTCATGCGCCTGGGCTACATCGACGAGGCGGAGCACTTCCGTCGCTGGACGGAAGCCCGGCTGATGGACCTCGATGACGACACCGCGCTGCGCATCATGTATGCGATCGACGGCGCGGAAGCGGCGGAGGAAGACACGCTGGACCACCTGGCCGGCTATGCCGGCTCGCAGCCGGTACGCATCGGCAACGGTGCGCGCACGCAGACCAGCTGGACATCTTCGGCGAACTGATGGACAGCCTGTACCTGGCCAACAAGTATGGCCGGGCGATCAGCCGCACCGGCTGGCTGCACGTCGTGCGCATGGTCGATCACGTCAGCCGCCACTGGCAGGACGCCGACGAGGGCATCTGGGAGATACGCGGCGGCAAGCAGCATTTCCTGCATTCCCGGCTGATGTGCTGGGT